>JBBCBC010000004.1:6040532-6789877 GCA_037126765.1 Stenogyne calaminthoides | reverse complement strand
TATAATAGGATTTTTCCTATATAATTTATAGCAATGCACTAAAATTAGTGTTAATATCTCCAATTTTCTACTAAAGTACAAGATGTCCTGATCAATCCCAAAAGTTTCATTCCTGGAAACCTCAATCATCCCCTCATTAAATAGACAGTGAAATTGAGACAAACAAACATGTATTTGCACAACTGCAAGTCTCAAATTCAACTCCCAAAACAATCAAGGAATTCGAAAATGATCCAAATTCAGCTTCAGGAGAAAAAAAATTCTTTTTGCAAACAAATCTTCATCATCATATCATAAACTCCTCCAATACTTCAACAAAAAAACAAAACTTCATCCAAATTTATATCTGAGCGTAATCCAAATTTATCATGGATTTGAAATTCTGTAACCAATCATCAATCCACTTATACGAATGATGTGTTGGGGGTTATCTTTGGAAAGAAATATCTTTTCTTTATTATATCTTGAAAGGCCCAATTTACATCATATTCTTTGAAATAAATTATTTATCACTTTTGTTTTAAATATCGTTGAATGTTACATATATTTCTTGTCCTTTGTTCTAAAATAAAATAATAAATTAATTACATTGTAGTTAATTTAGTAATTAGGAGATCGCGGAAGATTAAATTAGCGATCTCTTTGGCATTTAAAGTTTAGGAATTCACAACCTAGATGGAAATGAATGATCAATCATGAAAGGTTGAAGTGTAAAATTCAAATTGACTTGTCTTGACAAAGATATTACATTAGTCGTTATGATTTATTTGAATAGGACCCTCTGAGGAGGATAAATTATTGATCTTGAATATAGAAAATTAGCCACCGATTGGTTAGTTATTTCTCAATCCGTCCACTTAAATAGGATGCGTGTGAATTAATAACTATTGTTTTGACTTATGATGGGTAGAATGATGTGATTCAATACCTTATCTTGGACAATTTATTGATTCTGTGACGATTCTTCAAGATTTATACGGGAATTGTCTTAATCGTCTTCCTTGATTTGTCCCCTTGGGAGGCTGGAGAAGTTTTATCATACTAAATCTTTGCAAGTGGAATTGGTTCGGTATGGATAATAATGTTGAGTGGTTCTGAACAAAGGAAAAAATATTAATTAATTTGAAATTTATTTTAGGTGACTTAAATTAATTAATGGCTGGATATCTTAATGACGGAAATAATCTTAGGACCATTAATATTAATAATATGGGTTAAGATGGATAGTGCAATATTAATTATGTAGTGGGATTAATTAATATTTATGGGCGAATAATATTGTGGCTCGATATTGAAAATTGAAAGTCATTGGAAGATCGATTTTAATTATAAGGCCATCAGTAGCCCTAAGATAAAGTCAAATGTTGAAAAAGGTGTTTGAAATAAATAAAATGTTGTTGCCTATTTTTTTTGATTTTTCGAAATAAATAAAAAAAGATGGAAAAGATTTTCTTAACAGATTTTATTTATGGAATGAGGGATAAATTTATTTGGAATCTGCGTTTATCTCATTAAATTCGAAATCTCTCCTTAATTTATTTGTTAAATTTTCAAAAATTATGAATTAAATAAGGAAGGAAAAATTTTCTTGATTTTCTTGAAAAAATATTAAGAAAGATATGTATTAACTTTAGAATCTGAGAATATACCGTAAATTCGAGAAAGATACCGATCTTGAAAATCTTGGCCCTTATTTTAGAAAAATTCCATAAATTAAGGAGGTGGGATTTTTTGTGAAATATTTTAAATATGGAAAAAAAGAATATATGAGATATATTGAAGATTTCTTGGAGATCGAAAAGATTTTAAAATCTTATTCATGCACAAAATTTACCGACCACCACTTTCCTATAAATGGGGATGAGTGTTTTCGTCACGTCGATTCCGTGTGTTGAAAAAAATTAAAAAATCATGAAAGGTTGTGCAGCGTAATTTTATTTTTCTTTTGTCAAATTGTTAGTGGCGTCATTCCTCTAGGATTGTTGAACGGGGCGAGGAATCTTTGAGAGAATGCTCTTTGGGTTTGTACCGTGTGAGCAGGATATCCATCTTCTCCCAGCGGTTGTCATTTCCAGAGAGGTTAGTTAGCGTAAACTGCAAAATTAAATTCGCGTCGTAGGATTTATGTGACAATTTGTATCGTGATTTGTTTGTTGAATTATTATTTGAATTAATATAGGATTAATTAAATGCTTTAGTAATAATTGTTATAATTAAATTTGTATTTAAATATTAAATTAGGAATATAATAAGACGATTAATTCTCCAAACATGATGTTCAATCCAGATTCGTAACAAACTCCAGCAATCAATTGTGTGTTATGTGGATCAATGATGTTCCAATCAGGACAATCAATTGTGTGTGTTACGTGAATCGATTCATAACACACACAGAGTTAAAAAATTATCTCCACAGGTGAAAATTATCAAATTATTCAAATTACTACTATTAGAAACTCCATTTAGCTCAAGGCTCGCTTACCAAAAGATTTTTGTCGCGAATTCTTCGTCTTTGCCTGATTTTCTTGAGGCCCTTTCTTCAATCGATTTTCGGGGTTTCCCTGCATTGATGAAAGCTTTGAAATCCGCCCATTTGTATAAATGGGCTTTCTGTCAGCCTTTTCCACTGAGATTGATTCTTTTCCCATTTCTGCGAAATGGGTTTTTCATACCTCATTTTTTCTTTGGATCTCTCAATTTATTAGGCTCGCTCTTCGCCAATTTGGATAGGGGTTTTGATTTTTGTCAAGATCGAATCTTGAATTTGAAGATGAAGAACAAAAGTTCGAAAGAGCAAACCAGAAACAACATTTGCAGAAGAAGAAAGATTTGAGCTATTTTTGGTACTTCGTTCGTGAAATGGAAGTCCATTGAGATTTTTTGCAGGGGCTTCTCTCTTTCATCTTCATCTATTGCTTCTTCCTTTTACTGTCTTTCTCCATTAATGTGGAATTGAGCAAGGTTTTCTGGTGATTGCGAATTGGGCTGAATAAATTATTATGAAGCGGACCATTGGCTTTGAAAAAGGTGAAGCCCCACTGCTTTGTTCTTTTGGCTTTGATTGGGGATTTGGGGGCACAAAGAATTAGGGCTCAAGTTTTTACAAGAAGAAATAAATCAAAAAAGTAGAATACGCGCACCTCGAAACCACAATCCACGCATACCACTTGTTCGACGCATTGCCCCACCTGCACATCCTAACCGCGCTCGGCGGCGGTGTGGCCGCTCGTCCGCCAATTCGACAACCCCCAGCGCTACAAGCACTTCATCAGAGCTGCGTTCTCACCGGTGACGGCGGCGTCGGCAGCGTGCTCGATGTCACGGTGGTTTCACGGGGGTGGGGAGGAGTGGTAATTGGTCGGAGGGGGTGGCGGTGGGAAGGGAGGTGGTCGGCGGTGAGTTGGATTGATGAGAATGAAATGGAAATCTCCATCCCGCGATGTCACGGTGGTTTCACGGGGAGTTGATAAATAGTCAGTGGAGGAACAGTGAAATGGTGGTGCGGGGCGGCGGTAATAAATTCGGATCATGCATAAATTAGTATACCCGTATTTTAGCTGCCAAATGACCCACCTATTTTTTCTTGCAATTATTACATCATATTACTAACTACCAAATATAGAATGGTATTACATTATGTCTTGAAGGATATATTTACATTCTGGCGAGAGATAATGTGAAATAATTTGAAGAGTATAACTTTATATTATAAAAAGTGTATTAATCGTAATAGCTGAAAGTTAAATTAAGTAAATATAAAGCCCAATTTTACTGGTGAAACAGATTAAATACAAAGACCAACTCCATTTTTAATTAAATGTTTAATATCATTTTCTTTTTACATCAAAATATTTAAATATCTTTTCAAAATGCACGGGTGCCCTCTCTAACCTACAAAACAGCGTTTAATTTGATCCTAAAAACCTCCTTAGCAACCTCTCAGGCTTTTTTTTCTCCAATGAACACCAACTGCTAATCAACGACGGATTTAGAGGTAAATAGGCTATCCCCTTCTGTTTGATTTTTTTATTATCTCACATTGTTGTGCCTTTTCTTCTTTTCCGTAACTGCCATTTAAGAAATTTTAATCAACTATAGATACGATACTGTTCTTCTAATGTAACCCAGAAAGGCTGTGAATTCCCCTGTTCTTGATTTTAAAGCTTGAATTTTGGCTTCCTGTTTGCAAGATTGTGTTTTGGCTATTTGTGATTTATTGTTCATTAAACCGTAAGGTTGGGCGTAATCATGATTGCCGTGGTTATTTGTGGAAAGTTGCTTTTCTTTCAATTTGTGGGATGTTCTTGATTTTTCAGAGGAAGAAAAAAATTGAATTTGGTTTTTTTCTCTTTTATTAGCAAGGTTGTGTTTTGGCTGTATTGTGTGTTTTATTGCATCATGAAACTGTGATTTAGGGCGGAATTTTGATAGCCATTAAGTGATGGTGCTTTTTGTGTGCACTTCTAGTTAGAAGAAAGAAAAAAAATTGAAGAAACCATGAGAATATGGTCGTTCGCCATAACTGCATATCGACACTTCGGTTCTGAAGCTGCAGCTTTTTCGATAAAGCGAAACTGGAGTTCATCTTACCACCTCAACAAAAGGAAGAAAAGGCGTAACCAATTCCAAAACTGGGACGAAATCCAAAATAAACTGGACAGAGGAACAAAAACAAGTCCTGGATGCAGTTTCCAATGGGAGTTCTGTTTTCATCACTGGGTCTGCAGGGACAGGAAAGTCTTTTCTACTCTTGGAAATCATTAAAAAACTCAAGAAAATCCATGGTCGATCTAAGGTTTATGTGACTGCGTCGACTGGAGTTGCTGCTTGTACACTCGAAGGACAAACACTTCACTCATTTGCTGGCGTTGGTCTTGCAAACATGGATTGTTACGGTTTGTTAGAAAGAGTTCTTTCAAACGCACATGCATGCTCTCGGTGGAGAAAAGTTAAGGCTTTAGTTATCGATGAAATAAGCATGATTGATGCTGAGCTTTTCGAAAGTCTAGCTCATATTGCTCGTTTATTGAGAGACGAAGACAAGACTTGGGGTGGGATACAGCTGATTGTGAGTGGTGACTTCTTTCAACTACCACCTGTTAGAAATAAGACGAGCTCAAAGATATATGCTTTTGAAGCTGATTCTTGGAGTTCAAGCTTTGATTTACTTGTTGAGCTCACCACGGTTTTCAGGCAATGGATTCTCTTCTAGTTCGTTTGCTTCAGAATATCTGAAGAGGGGCAACGATCTTGATGACTTGGCCTTCTGGGACAACGCTAGGGATTTGAACACCATCCTTTGGCTGTTAGGCTCTACCCAAAGGCTTGAAGATGTTAACAAGGTGATACACTTCATATTATTGCCTTATTATTATTGTTGTTGTTACACCTTTTAACTTAGGCAAATACTTATATCGCTTAGTTGCATCGTGCAATTTTAAACAGTACTAATTGATTTGCTAAAAGGTTGTAGTTGGCTAATCTTAGTTGTTTTTCTTTGAAGCAGTATTAGTTGTTTTTCTTTGAACAGTATTAATTTTTTTAAACTTGATATCGAGTTGTGCATCATAGAATTTGGAAAACTTGACATTGTTGCTCGGTCTAGATTTTTAATCCTGTAAACCTTTATATAATATATATAGCTTATTGTTTTCTTGTTTCTCAACCCTTTTACTCCATCACAAAGGTAAATAAGGAGAAATGGAGAGCTTAAACGAGGAAATTTACGTTTATAGGGCTCAAGATTCGAGGAGAGGATGGTTGGATAAGGCAGCTTCAGAGAGGAATTGCTCCTGATGAGCTTCAACTTTGTGTAGGTGCTAGAGTGATGTTGATAAAAATCTAAGCCCGTCGATAAAGGCGGTGAGCGGAGCCACAGGGACAGTTTTGGAATTGCACAGATTACTCGAAGAATGATCAAAAACGAGTGATATGTGCAGTCATAGGAATGTTTTGCTGTTGGTGAGGGTTTGACTAAGGGTCTTTCTGGTGGTTGAACGAAATGTGGTGTGTGGTGGATGGAGAAAAAAGTTGTTGCAAGGCGATGGCAGCTTCCTTGGATATTGTCGTGGGCTTTAAGCATTCATAAGTGGTATGAGTCTTGATAAGCTTCATACGAATCTTTTCATGAGCTTTTTAGTGTGGGATGGTGTATGTCGCCCTTTCATGTGAGAAGCTTAGCAGGGCTCCATTTATCGGGCTTAGACCGTCTTGCATTAAGGCACATCCTAAGGTTTGGAATTCTATAATGGTTTAGCTGGTAAGCAACATGGGAACAAGTTTTAAGTTCGAGTTATTAAGGTTAGAAAAGAATAGAACTTTAGATTGGTTTGATGTCCATTTTTAAGGAACAGAAATTTGAATGTAAACTTGTTAGGTGCTGGCGCATTGCAGTAATGATTCAGAATTTTTTAATTACTATGAGTTTTTTTTGTGGGTATAATGCATATTTGTTCTTCTAACCTTTGTGTTTGTACTTTTTAATATACAACCATACATTCATATAGAGATTTATTTATGTAGTAAATCATACTTGCCAGTAAATTGATGACTGATTCAAATTCTTCTTCAAAACTGAAATCACAAAATGTCATATCAAGCTGTGATCTCCTGAGCTATATGCAATTGTATGCAAGAGAGAAGTCGAACCCATAGAGAACGTTTATCGTGCTTTAAGGCGTGTTAAAGAATCATGCAGAAAGAAATCCAGGAAAAAAGAAAAAATATATATATATATATGCCCAAATCATCTTTTATTATATATTTATATAGGATTGGAGGCTGTGTTCTGAAGAAAATAATCAGTCATCTGACAGTGGTGCGAGAGAGAGACGGGCTGCTTCTGGAAGCTGAAATGTTAAACTTTAAGATGGACTCGAATTTATGCAGATATCTAAGTGCTTTTTATCTGCACATGATCCAGCAAACACCATTAGAAATCCAGGTAAATAGAACTGAGATAATAACATATGGAAGGAAAACTCATCATTAACCATAGACTTGGAGGGAAAATATATGGAGATGACATAACGTTCGACAGCATACAGTACTTTCAAAATGATGTTTGCGATAAATAAAAAGTGGGGGGAATCGTTTTTTTGCTTTTCAAAAGCTCCCCTCACTGCTTCATATGGAGCGCCTATATAGCACATCAAACAGATCAGTTTGAAGTCCTAGTTAAAATAGTGTGGATACATGGCTTGTTGGATTCTTTATTTGCTCACCCTGGTCACAATCCACACATTACGACCTCAGCTATATAGCTCTACCTATATCCGTTATGATCTAGGAACGCGTCTGGTACATATGATGGGTTAAACAATATACTCTTTACTGGGTTTGAGATACTGGACAATGCATCAATATCTTGTTTAAGATTACAAATCAATTTTATTATTATGCTAAGAACAAGAAATGTGTAGAAATATGGCAGGAATGCAAACCAGTATTGTGGATTCTACCTATGAGAATGGATTTTATAATAACCTGAAATTGTATACTATGAAGCAAACACCATATTGGGGTGGTATAGTAAAACAATAACACTCTTATACTATCAAAGACGAGCCCATAGCATAATTAAGATACTATACTGTATACATGCATGTCGTAGTTCAACTCAGTCTTGACATGATTTTCTTTTTCAAGTCACTGTACTTATCATCGAAGAGAGACAGCTTACCTTCAACGTCTTTTATTGGAAAGAACTTTTGTTTATTTCATCCAACGTCTGAATTATTTCTTTGAAAGTAGGTCTCTTTGATGGCTTCTCATCCCAACAAGCTTCTATTAACCTATAAAAGTCAATACCACAGCTTAAGAACCAGAGCATAATAAAAGGAAAGGACAATTTAGATGATAAAATTCTCATCAGGTCAAGTGAAAAACTTCGGGATGTACTGAGGGTGTCAGCGGGATGAAAAGCACAATAAAAAGAGACTATTGGAATGTGGAAACCAGGTAGGAGTTAGGATCTCATTTTTTGGTACATTATGTCATGAAGCAAATCTACTGTTAGTCAACCGCATGACTGTTGTAAAGCCTCAGGTTCTATTATATCAAGAAATATCAGATTCATATTGGTTGATATAGCAACTTTAAATGAATCTGCATTTTATTCTCCTCTTAAATGTACAATGCTTGATAGACAGTAATTTGGTGATCCAAACTTGAATATGATGAATTATAAGGAGATACCAGCTAGAACTCAAGATGTTTTAATCCAATCCAAAAACTGCATCTCTATAAAAGATGGATTCGATTGCCCCAATTGCACTCTCATTTGTAATCATCTAATGTATTTTTTCTGCTCTTATTGTGCCCAAAAATGGGGGATAAAATGGGGAAAAGCAAGTTTCTAATACTTTTAGCATCAGTAGAAAATAAATACGTACAATCATGAAGGTGGTGTTGCATTAACCTGGTTGTATCCATCACATGACTAGCACAGCACACTAGATTAAATAAATCACGTCCTATATGACATTTTTTTCCAATAGCAAATTAACAGACATAGACATAGACATAGACATAGACATAGATATAGACATAGACATAGACATAGATATAGATAATAGATATATGGCAATATACTTTCATAATTATGCAGCAAGAAAAAGATGTCACACTTCAAACAGGAAACTTGAAACAAGAGGAAATTTGCTAGGCTTACTGTCGCAATCCATAAGCATACTGCTTCCTGGAGCTTCAAAAGGAGGGCGCTCATTGGCAACATATGCTTTAGCAGCATCGATTTCTTTCTGTCTAGGAAATGGTGGAGAACCCTCAATCATCTATGAACATAATATAAAGTTCAAAAGAAAACAAGTCAACACTGCTCGATTAAATTTCAAGCATGAAAAGTAACTGCAATCAGGAACATCACCAGATTGATAAATAAAAGGAAAAGAGGAATACAGGATAGGGGGAAGAAGTTTCACTTATACTAAGAGAATTTTTAGTTAGAAGGAACTATATCAGCTTTCCATTCCAGTGGCTCAACCAGTAACCAATGGTTGCATGACAAAATGTGGGAATTATATTATGTTGATGGAAGATTTTTCTTTTTTTAATTCATTTAGTTTTTTTTTTCTTAATATTTAGAGGTGGGAACTGATAGAATTAATAACTAAAAGAGGTGTAAAATCCTCACTACTATTATCCTTAGGTCCAAGCATCTTTTTAAATCACTCATAGGTCCAAAATGGTGATAAAATACCCTATAATGCCCCCACACTCTCCCAACCCTACTAACAAACCTCTCTCTCACATATTCAGCCATCTCACCCTATACCCCCAAAACCCCAAATCTCATCCCCCAAGATCTGCATCTCATTCCTAAATCTCATCCGGTGCACCAAATCCATGGTGGCCTCGCTTCCCCCCCTCCCCTCAGCCCGTGCCTGGCGACCTCCGCCTGCTCACCCACCCCAAACCAGGAGATGCTGTTGCCGCCCCCCACCCAACAAAAAATCCAATTTTCAAGCCCCACCCCCCCCCTCGCGGTGCGGGTGAAGGGAAGACAAAACACGCCAAGAGTGAGGAAGAGGACGATGCACGTCATTGCTACCCTCCGACCCCCGCGCGCAGGGGCCCGTTCCCACGCCTCCCCACCCATCTCCCCAAAAAAAACCCAGGCGTCCCCAACTCTAAAACCAGCGGCCTCCGCCCCTCCATATCTCCGCCTCCAGAAAACGCCAGTGCAGACACCCACCTGGGACAGCGCCGTGACCAGAAACTTACACCCAGCGACAACCACCCACCCCGCCGCCAACAAAAGGTCTAGCGAGTTCCATCTCCCAAAAACCGCGGCCGCCGCCCATCTCCCAGAAACCGGAGGAATCCCCACTCCCCCACCCCCCCCATTCGCGGCGCCGCCATGCAACCAGAACTAGATCTGGCGCCGCCATGCAACCAGAACTAGATCTGGCGCCTCCACCTAATCTCCTTTCCCCCCAATAGTGAGTCAGCCTAGTTCCTTTGAAATCTGATTTTTTCTGGGTTTGTTTGTTTGTTAGATATTTGGTGCTGAGTTCATCTAATTCTGGATTTTCTTTGAATTTCTGGGTTCATTTTTGGTGCTGAATTCGTGTAATTCATAAGGATGAAGATGGTGATGATGAAGGATGGTGGATCTTTTCAAGTGAATTGAAGATGATGATGCATATGTTCATCAATTTGGATGAACATATGCATGTATGTGATGAATATGTTCATGTTGGAATGAAGTCGAATATATTTAATTATATGATTTTAGACAAAAATATGTAAATTTCTGAATTTTTGTAATTTTTAAATATAAATTTCTGTAATTTTTTAAATTTTGATATGAAATATTTAAGTTAATAGTATTTTTTCATGAAGATGAACAATTTGTAAATGTTAAAATTTAAATTTTACAAGTTTAATTTAATTATTTATTTGTTGATGAAATTAACAAAACCTGAGTGAAAAAAAACTAACCCTTAATTTCAAGATGAAGATGAAAGTCGATGGGGTTGGATTCAAGAAAAAAAAGAAGAGAGACTAAAGCAAGTTAAAAAGATGTTCAAAGAAAAAAGCAGGGAAAGAGACTAATGCATGTAAGGGTATATCAGTCGTTTTAATACCTATTTTGTACATAAGAGTAATTCTAAAAAGGGTTGGACCTAAGAGTAAGTTGGAAATGGGTTTTGGACCTAAAAGGTGAGTCACTCGAACTGATACACCTCGTATATTTATATTTTTTTTATTATTAGGTTAGTTGGGCTTTTTAATTAAGTGTGTCTTTTTAGTTATATAAGTCTAGAATAGGGCATAAGTTAGGGTTTAGGTTTGAGTCTATTTAAATAAGGTTTTCTCTAGAGTTTTGATTATCTTTGATCATAGAATTGTAGCAGCATCGGCTTGTGGCAGATATTATTCTCTGTGGCGGAGATTTATTCTCTGTGGCCTCGTTTCAAGGAGTTCTGTTTTAATATATCGTATTTCAGTTTTTCCATCGTCTTAACTCTATCAGGATCAATCTAACCGGTGTTTCCCTAAGCATCAAACTGGTAATAGTTATTATCATAATCAACTAAAACAATAATTCTTATTCACCAAACACAAACATACTAAAAATGTATGCCAGAAATTTCTCCTCTTGAAAAATGTAATCATTCTGTCATAACAATTGCTAAGTTGACACAGAATAACTAATAGAAAATGATATGTGTGTTGCAAGCAATACTAGATATGTTGTATCTAATTAACTACTTTCTCTATGTTTTTCTCAAACTTATTAACCTATCTTGCATAGGAAATTACTTTTTAAAAACAAAAGGAACAGGATATAACTTTTTATTTACTTTTTGTCTTACTAAACCCCATCATTCCCCAGTATATTTCCACAATCAATACTCTGACAAAAACATACTAAGCACAATGGACCATTCTGCAGGCGAACCACGTTGGAACTGAATACCAATAATATGCAAGTCTGGAATTCCACTGTTTACTTAACTCAAACATAAAATTATCCTTTTACAGGACATATGACTACACATCAATATATCAGTATATATATGTCAACATGATCAAGTCCGTATGGTTGCTCATATATTTCCATGTCAGGTATATGCATACTAGCAGCAATATTTGAGCCACCCTAACATATAAAATTGCAAGAGAGAAGGAAGAAAAGGTCACTCAAAAGCATTTACCTCCAGCAATATAAATGCAAATGAAAACAAATCGACCTTCCGTATCGTATTCCTCATTTTAAAAACTTCTGGAGCTCTGCGTGCAGCCCTGATTTTGAAAAGTGGGAGGACATTCATCATATTGCCAAAAAAACTGCATCACTTAATTAGTTTAACAAGATAGTTGTCACACGTACATAATTTATATTGCAATTATCAATATTGAAGAAGTATGTGACTTACCTGGATCAAATAATATTATCCAGAATCAACAGAAAGTACATGCCTTACCAATATTATTTGAATTGTGTTTTTTATTAGAAATTTAAAATAAATTGTTACTATGTATGAAATGAATAAGATATAATTTTCACCACAGAAATTATTAATATGGTGGAAGGTGCATCAGGCAAAAAGTGCTGCACAGATATAGAAAAATTACAAAGGTACAATTATTCAGACAAACTGCAGCAAATCCCAATCAACTGGATACTTACAAAAGTCTGTTGAAAACAAAGTGGGTTTGTTTTCTTTAATTGTTTTGGTAACTTTTATCAGCTTGCTTAGCCAAGTCTGCAACTTTAGAGATGACCAGAATCATCCATAATATGTTCCTGTCATCATTCTCTCAGAATCTCAATCTATCAGAACAATTCTCATATATTCGAGAACAATCTCTCATAACTTGAATAAGAATCAATCAAATTGATGTGGATAAAAATAGAGCAAGAGAGCATATCTGACGGTTCAAGATCTCGGTGTATTATTGCTTCAGGCTTATGCTCATGCAAGTAGTTCATTCCTCTGCAGTTAAATAATATGAAAGGTGAAGTTAGATAAGGTAGGAAAAAGACTTCCATATTCAACAAAAAGCAAAAAAGATACTGCTGGGCTAAAGGTTTCCCCTAAGTGCGGCAATAAGTGTTTCACTCATTAATCTAGTTTTTCTTTAAAAAAAAATCTAACTCTGAAACTAGTGGAAATACCATTTATAGAGAAAAACTCCTTTCAAATGCATCAATAGCAGAAGCAAAATACACAAATATTGATGCATAGACTAAGATGAAATTTTGTTACAATAAGAAAAGATTTAGAACCAATAAGCGTATTAGAACTCAAATGTGCACACTGCTTTTCATAAAGGTAACCATCCTTCATCTGCTAGTCAGAAAATGCTGCTAAATTAATCAAGCAAGTTTATTACAACTGCCTAAACTCTAACCTTGCAATATCCAGAGCAAACTTGATAGCTGTTGTCAACTTTAAAAGCACCTCTCTTTTTCAAATCGCACCAAAAGTCACCTGCAAGAACTTGACTGGTTATGACTTCTGCAGTAAGAATTGGTCCCTGAAAGAAATTGATGACATTGATATTCTAAAGTCTAACCCCCTCAGAGCAGTTTCTCCATTGCATTTACCATTTAACCCTGGTTTGAGGATGAAAAAAGACTTCTTTTGATAAGGTTAGACCAATTTTCTGTATTATTTTTCTTAATTCATGCAGGTCACCGTCAAACACACATACACATGCAAAGAACTGTGAAAACCAATACTAAGCATATAAGAGGGTTCACAGTGAAACTAAAGAGATACCTTTTGGAGATATTCTGTAACAATCATCATTGGCGTACTTTGAGTCACAGCACCCAGAAACTGAACAACATTTGGGTGGCGTATCTTTTGAAGTAGAAACAAGCTCATCCCTAAATGCCTTTCTGAAAATTAACACCTCACCAGTAAAATAAACAGAATCAATTGTCAAGTACAAGAAAGAAGACATAGAATCAAAACAAAGAAAATAGTATCTGCCACATAAATCCAACCCCACACTTTCTCTTAAATGGATGAAAAATTCCTCACCAAGTTTCTTAACAGCAACCTGAATCACGCCATGAGGCAATGCAAAATGTTCCCTGTAGCACGTTTTAGTTAATAAAAACATAATTAAAAAGTAATAATTAAGTTAAGCACCGTCATTCCACTACAGTCCTACATGCAGCAGCACAAAATTTCTTAGTACTGGAGAAACTTGTCCTACCTAATTATTCATAATATAATTGTGAAACAAGAATCAAATGAGGGCATTAACTATGACTTTTTAACAGTTTAAAAGAAAAGTTGAGATGCTTATAGGACTCATGTTGTGTCACTGTCAATAAAATCAAATAGACCATGTTATAAAAAGATTGGGCATGGGAAATGTCACCTTTGTTATATTCACACTGTTAGTAAAGTCTAGCTCTCTTGGGTCAATTTCATACTCAGGAACTTCACGGCGCATTTTCCACGTGCATGGGAGCCAGCTAAACGAAACATTCAACAGAATTTATGCTAACAAGATGCAAAAAACGCTCATCACAATTACAAATTTATAAAATGGAAAAAAAGAAAAGGAAGGTGATGAAGGAGGAGGATTAGTGGAAACTTACTGGAGGTCTTGCACCGTGTGCCTCTAAAAGCTTAATCACATCATTGTTTTGGTAGTATATTGCATCTGCAAGAGGCTATCCAATCAAACAATGTTACTACCTGACCACCATACCATTACTCATGTACAAGATTGATAATAATTCAAAACAACACAGTAAAAAGATGGCCAGCTATACATTAAACAAACACTTTACACTACTTTCTTCCTAAATCTCTCCAAGACGGAGAAAGAGGACCTCATTTTAGCTCCCACTTACTCTGCAGTAAAATCACTGATTATGACCCAAAAAGTTAGATATATATTATGGGCAAAAACCGAAGAAAGGCATTGTCCAGATTTTGGCCATTCAACAAGTGACCTAAACTTGCTTCTTCTCCAATGTTAAGTAAATTATCTGCTATACACAATACTCAAACTGCCATACCGTAACTACTTAAATCTCAATTCTCCTTAGTCTTAACATTACCAATCTTGCAGAGAACTAATGAGCATAAATGGCAGTCAAACATTACCAACAAATACACATCACGAGTGTACACTACACATACCGTACTGCCCCATCGGTCCTCCACATCAACATCAGCGCCGCGGCAGAGGACAATTCAACAACATCGGTCCGCCGCTGGCACGCTGCCACGTGTAAGGCGCTGCGGCCGTCAGTGTCTCTGAAATTAACGGTGGTGCCGGAATCGAGCAGCTCCTGAATCCCCTCCAGATCGCCTTCGTTCGCCAAGTACATTAACCTAACGCCAGAATCCATGGCTTCCTCCGCCTCGAGGCGTCGGAGGTAAAACGACGTCGTTTTCGGGTGCCCTTGAGGACTGCCTGCCCAGAGTGAAACGGCGCTGCAGCAGCTTTGAGTCCATAGGAAGAACCAATTCGAAGGATCTATAGAGAATATAGGGAGAGAAAGGTGGAAAGTCGAGGATGGTTGTTCGTTAATTTGAAGAGAGAATCGAGCAATGTGTGGCTTTGCACTACGAACTTGTAGCAGAAGCCATAGATGAGTTGTGGAAGGATCGATGACTAATTCAATTATATATTTAATTATTTGAAAATAGTTATAATTACAATTCATGCCCTTGTTGAACTGGTACCGTGGGCCCACTTTTTCTTTTCTTTTTTTTTTTTTTCTTTTTCTTTAGAAGACCATTTTTTCTCATTGAGATATATTTAAAATGCCTACGGTGAGGCAGACATACATTATAGCATTAACTTTTTTGGAAAAAAAAAGATTTAACTTGTGCTAAATTGTATATCGTTTTATGCATGAGACCGTTTTATATGATTTTTTTACTTTCTTGTTAAGCATTGGCCAACTGCAATTATTTAACTAGTTGGGATAAAAGTATTCTATGTATTCTTTTTTTTTTTTTGCGTTTCTACGGTTAGAAATAGGTTTGTCTTTTCTAACATATTAAAATCATCTGATTATCATTTTATAATTTTTTTGGGTTTTCTACAGCTAGACATAACTTTGTCTTTCTTAACATAAAAATTCTTTTTGATTATTATTCAGAATCGTTGATCCAAGCATTTAATTTCTGAGTGTTAGCCCCGAACTTTTTAGATTGAAATATTTTTTTATGTAAAATTATCAATAATATTTTAACATTTTTTTGGTCTATTTTATATGGTCAAATAATTTTTAATTCACAAAATATAAAAAAATGAAAAAAGTAATTCAAAAATAAAAATATAGTTTTATATAATATTTTACTTGATGATTCTATAAAAAAAACAAATGAATCTTCAAATTTAGATTTTAAAAAAAATCTAAACTACAAATTTAAAAAAAAATCTTTGTAAACAATATTTATTGTAAGGTCTCGCATCCGAATCGTCTGGCATAATTATCAATCATATTCTACTTTTGACTCTATATATTGTAATATGTAATTGTCGATTAATGTGAAAATCGACTTTGAAAAAATCAAACCTCTGATTAAAAATATTGACCGACATCATAAGATTGTAAATTTCATCTTCTTAAACTTTACATGCATTTTTTGGTTGAATTACTCAATTTCTTAAACTTGTTTCCAGAATTAGGTTTCATCCCATGAATCAAATTGAGTAATTTGAAGAAGAAAAAAAGTCAGTAAGTTTAAAAGGAGAAATTTTTTCAAATATTTATATAATATATAATTAAATTAGTCGAGCATCAATTCTTTTCCACAACTCTTGTATGACTTCTGATACATTGCTAGTGCAAAGCTTAAGCCACACATTGATCGATTCTGTCTTCAAATTAACAAACAACCATCCTGACGTCACGTTTCCCTTTTCTCTCCTATATTAATTCTCTATATATACATCCTTCGAATTGGTTCTTCATATATATGGACTCAAAGTTGCTGCTGCATTTTTTTTTACACTGGGCATGCAGTCCTCAAACAACGTCGCTATGGATTGTGGCGTTAGGTTAATGTACTTGGCGATCTGGAGGGATTAAGGAGCTGCTCGATTCCGTTAGTTTCAGAGACATTGACGACTGCAGTTCTTACACGTGGTGGCATTGCCTCTGTGTAGATCCCATGCTCACTTTCTATAACATTTCCTATTTGGTTTTATTGACAGTGACACAACATGAGTCCTATACGCATCATAGGCGGATCTATATAGAGGCAATTGTCCCACCTCAATTTTCATTTCAAATATAGTATATACCCCTTAAAATTTTTTAAAATTTTATAAATACTTTTCAAAGCTATGAAAAATTTGACAATTGCCTACAAAAATTTTCCAAGATGCAAGCATCCACGTAAATTTCACGAAAATAATTTTGTCTTTTAAATAGTTAGGATTACTTCACACTTGTCTATAAATTTTTCTAATCATATAGACATCTTCAAATTACAAATTACTCCAAATTACAAATTAATCCATATTACAAATATAATTGTCTATGAAAATTACAAATGTGTAGTGAAAGTGTGTGGAAATGACCGCGAGGTTGTGTTTAGAAAAATCGGAGTAATGTTGCTTTGAATGTTGGAACACTCAAAGTAACAATTAAACAACGAAAACAAATGGAAGACTGAAACACAACACACGAAATTAAAAAGACTTTGCACAATCTATATCAATATAGATTGTGAAGCCTATATAATGGCGAAATAACTATTTATCAAAATAATGAATACAAAAGAGGTTCACAAATGAATCCTTGAAACAAGATCAAACATATGATCTAAAAGGCTATGTGTATTTCTACACTACCAATGGTGACTGTTCTATGAGTGTGAAACTATCTAACAAGAGACTAACGGTCCACATAAAACAAATCTAGAACCAACTCGAGGTATTGTAAACCCTACAATTACTCTACATGGTAAAATAACTCCACAACAACGAACCTATCACTCTCTGGATGCACTTCGCACTCTCTGAGTTGATGCTTGGTTGTTCTTGACTAAACAACACCACGGTATATGACAATGTTAGGCGCTTGATGTGAACATCAAGGTCTTATTTATAGACTTCGTGTAGCCTTACTACTGAAGCCTCCTTGAAGGATCTAGAAACTCTTCAATCCTTTCTTCCATGATCTTTATAAGCGCGCCGGGTGGTGGGTCTTCTCGATCTTCTTAAAAGCGGCCGCATGATCTAGTCTCTTCTACTCGATTCTTGAAGCTTGTGGAACCTTCCCGGAATCTTTGCGAGAATAACCTAGATCGTCAACCTCGATCAACAACATCAAAAAGACAACATTGAACATAGAAGTGTTAGTGGTTAAGAAGAAATGGCGAATCTTGATGTTGTAACCAATGTTGTAACATCGGTGGCAACATCAACAATCTCCCATTCGATCTTTTACGCTACAACACACTGAAATAACAAATACGCCGGTATTGTGCATGATAGAGCTCATAATCATATCAATTTGCGCACTACTAAGTGTCAAACCATTTTGTAGCTATCAAGAATCAAATAAACATAATCAAACAATTTTATTTGTTTGATAAACTTCAATCTATGAAAAACTTATCAAAGTATAATGTATAACATATCGAGAGCATGTGACATATCGAGTATATGTATATTACATTGACAATCATCGGGAAGCAAGATGTAAGAACATCTCGAGTAAGGAAAAATGATACAAGTACAATATGTATCCATCTTAAGCCCTGGAGACAAAGTAAAACATATATTACTTGAACATACTTCCACAAATCATCAAGGAAATAAGTAGAATTCGAGGAAAGAAAGTTAACGAGACCATTCGAGACAATCTATCTTGAGACTTCTCTTTTCAAAACACAAGGTAAGATTATCAAAGCAATGAAAATAAGGATATCGGGCGAATATACACAATCTTAACCTAAAGCGAATATGACAATCGAGTAAACTAATCATCAATACTTAAGCGGAATATCGGAGAAAGTCTTAATACTCACAAATAAGCAGAATAGCGGGGCATCGGTATCCAATATTCAAAAAAGCAAAACCTACCAACTATTGTTCAATAATTACATAATCAAATGAGCGAGTTTAGTAAATAAAATCAAAAAACAAAATAAGATCATATGAATAAAGAAGGACAAACAAAGAGAGTTGGAGGTGATCAAACTGAAAACAATCACCGCGGCGTCATCATCAAGTCTCGCACATGCTCCCCTCAACTTGTTCTTAACTCCCACTTGTCTTCATGATCTCCAAATCAAACTCAAAATTTCAACCATAATGGGAGATCACCATAGATTTCCTCTATGATATCATCAATGTCGACCTCTTCATCATCATCACCTTGGTCGGCGAACTTATTTCAACCGGAGGATCGGCTCATCTTCTTCATGCAGCGACCCTCGACAACATCGGGAACAACTTCAATGGCGGGAATCTCAACAAAGAACAACCGGTGCATCGGGAGTTACTCCCGCGGTGGAAAAAAAGCAATCTCTCGAAAGCTTTTCATGACATTATTTCGGCAACCGATCCTGCAAATTCTCAATTCTTTCAAGTATGAAATCACTGTGAATAATGACAGACCGAATCGGAGAATTTCTCAAGTCGGTGTCACCATCATTATTTACCCGACATTTGGTGCGACATCCGGATTTTGAACAACGGGTTCAACAACCTCGAGCCTCGATTTCATCTCCCTGCATTAGGCCTCGCTTGTATGGTAAGTCCCTAATCTTGTTTTCTCAATGCAGAACCTTGGAGATTCCTAAATCGGGTATCATCCCACCAAGACTTTCAACGGGTCCTCTTGTAATATCAAATTGTCAATGAGCAAAGATCATACATGGATATGGTAAAGCACTTTTCTTACCACCTACACACTTCATAGCATGATCAAAAATTGTTCTTCCCAGATTGAAATTATTCATGACCACTATCCTATACATCAGGATAGCTTGAGCTTCAGTGATTTTGGTAGTATTGGTAGTTGGCAACCAGTTGTACACAACAAATTTGTGAACAAGCGAAAAGGACTTGTCAACTTGGATGACAACACCTTTGTTGTCCATCTCCCAACCATTTCACCAAATAATAGCATCCCGCAATTTCATTCAAAGGAGGGACATCTTTCTTCATCTACATCAGGTGTTCTCAGGAAATCATTTATCACACCAGGATTGAAGCCTACATTATGACCTCTAAACCTCACATTCCCATATCTCTTAGAGTTCCTTCTACCAGTTCCTTTCCTCAAATTGCAGTAAAATTCATATACACAAGTGTCAAAGAAAGGTGAAGCAAACTGTACAGCATGCAAAAGATCATTTTCCTCAAAGAATTGAATCAGATTTTGCCTATCAAATTCATAAACTCTTATCCTCCTTTCAGACAATAAAAGTTTCCTTCTCATAATAGCAAACTTAGAACTAGCAAAACCATGATATTCATCATCACTATCATCATCATCAGGTTCAAGAAGATGTGTTACCGAACTACTTGAACCGATTCATCGAGGGTCATCATAGTCATCTGGTTCTCGATGGTGTTGTAGCACCTGCTGCTCAACATCTTCATCAACATCGAGTCGAGAAGGGGTTCATGCCTCTCTTTGTTCTCCTTTCGGTTCTAACATTTGTAGTAACCGGGATCATTTACGGATTGTTCTTCTCTCATTCCTAGCCAACAATTCAAGAAGAAATGATTTCATCGAACTCTCTACGAATCGACATGAGCATTGCGATCTATCATCATCATCATCATGCATGTAGCTTTTCGGAGAT
Organism: Stenogyne calaminthoides; assembly: GCA_037126765.1. NCBI lineage: Eukaryota > Viridiplantae > Streptophyta > Magnoliopsida > Lamiales > Lamiaceae > Stenogyne > Stenogyne calaminthoides. Next base: position 6,769,595 of record JBBCBC010000004.1, on the reverse strand, counting down.
CTTCACTTGGTTCGATTTCTTGACAATTAATTTCTCCTCTCTCGTCATCAATGATTTTTCACTCTCGCAAACAACATATTTTTCACTCTTCAAAGCAACACTCTTTCTCAGCAGAGTGTTGAATTTCTCGATAGATTTTTCACTTTCCTCGGCCTCTTTCAAACTCTTTTCTAATTCGGATGAATCGAGACACAACAATTGGCCTTGAGGCTTTACCCAAATCAAAAATCTTACCCTCTTTTGTTTGAGTAGTCAACCCCGGGCTTATGGCGGTTCGACCTTCTTCTTGGTTTCATAGGGTTTCTCTTCCTCTTGGCTTCTTGGAGAAAGGACCGTGGCTTAACAATGTCGGCCTTAGCCTTCTCACTCGGGCTCCCCCATGGAAGTATCTTCCATCTCAATATCGATTTTGAGCATCGAGTTCTTGGCGGGCTCAACATTTTTAGCTTGACCGGTTTTTGAATTTTGGCCCCAACGGTGAAATCATCTGGGGAAAACACCACGAGGAGGGTTCGATGATGAGACATTGGAGAATGGTAGAATGTTTACCTCGAATTCCCCAAACGTGATCGTTCGCGGGAGTTTGAGGCGTTGGCGAAATGATCGCCTCGGCTTCGCATTCAATGGATGTTCGGTTTGAAGAATGCAACGAAATTGGTTCAAGATTCGGCGGATGCGGAGTGTTGGGTTGGATGATCGCCGATAGGTGTGGCATTTGGTGAGTTGATCGAAGTAGCCATTGATGCGAAAGGTGTAGCGGGTTCGCGATTTTAGGGTTTTTCAAAGGAAGGGTTTGAAGGCGTGTTTGGCAATGTGTCGATTTCCGGCCCATTGTGCTATATATATATATCAAAAGTGTTAGTGAAAAAATAGAATTAAAAAATAAATTCCAACTAATACTTTATGACAAAACCGATAATACCTCAATTTCTTCAAACTTTAAATGCATAAAACTCGGTTCAAGTTTAAGTACGAAAAAACAACACCCAATCAATCCTTAAATAGAAACCAAAATCTGCGGGGTTTTAAGTCATGATCCCACAAAGTGAATGTTCTAGAAATGGAGATCATGGGGTGCGATGTGATGAAACCATCACTCCCACTACTTCAATAATCAAACCACATGATTTACGCAATAAAAATGCTAAAAAATAAAAACAAACACAATGTACATTGCGAAATTAAATAAAGTGTGGCCATTTTTTTGTATTAAATCATCAATTTAATCAAATAGTCACCATTAAATAATTATCTAAGTAAAAAATCAATTAAATCAAGTCGATGTTGTAATCAAGCACTTTTGGCGCACTCTCTTCAATATTCATTTTTGCACGATTTAAACCCAATGTTGCACTTTTCTTTTCTTTTATACACTTAACTCATATTGATCCACCTTTGAAAAGAGAACATCGAATAGCGAACTCAGGTGCCCATAGTTACTAAGTGGATTATGAGCAAACTGATGTTATATCAATCACCTTTTGAAAAGAAGACATCGTAATAGCGAATCAAGTGCTCCATAGTTACTCGATTGAGATTACATCCAATGTGTGTATTTTTTCTTTTCTTTTGTGCATTTAAAAGCGTGTGTCAAAAAATCACAAAAGACTTGACTCAATAAAATTTTACCCAAAATATCATTTAATCGGTGAGAATCGATCAAATCAACCAAGTCTTTACAAAAAAATCAAACTGATGTTGCTTCAAATGTTGACACATTTGTTTCAACATCCACCTGAGTAACTTCGATAGTACACAAACCAAGAGATTTCCTCGAAAGGAAAACCTCTCATGATCGAGGGCTTTAGTAAAAATATCGACAAGTTGATTATCGGTGGGAACATACTCTAACTTCACAATTTCCTTTTCTACAAGGTCTCTTATGAAATGATGTCTTATACTTATGTGCTTGGTAAGAGAATGTTGTCTTTGGGTTTTTAGAAATGTTAATAAAGCGGTATTATCACAAAACACGGTCGAATATCATTCTCAAGTCCATAGTCATCAAACATCTTTTTTCAACCACAAAAGTTGTGTCAACAACAACTACCAAAGAAACAATGTACTCGGACTACTGATGTAGATTGTGAAACCAAATTTTGTTTCTTACTATGCCGAAATCAAATTGTTACCCATGTAAAAGCAACCACCACTTGTGCTTTTCCTATCATCAATGTCTCCACCCAATCAAGATCACTATATCCGGTCGATACATTGCTTGTGTCCTTTTGTATACCATATACCAAGATACATTGTTCAACAACATATCGATAATCCTCTTCACAAAGCATTCATGTGAGATTCCTTTGGATTAACGGTACCTAGCACAAACACAAACACTATACATAATGTCGGTCTACTTAGAGGTAAGATAAAAAAAATACTACCTATCATAGAGATGCATGCGATTATTGTGATCAAAATCTTGACCGAAAGACATCTTTGTTCAACTTCCGAGTTGATCCCATAGGTGTTTTCATATGCTTGAGTTCTCAAGACCAAATCTCTTAACGAGGTTATTTGCATATTTGCTTTGGCAAATGAAGATTCCATCATCTTTTTTGCTTGATCTGCGGACCTAAAAAATAATTCAAGTCTCAACCATGCTCGTCTCAAATGTAGATGGCATTGCCTCAACAAATTCATCCAAAGATCTTGTGCGATGTTGCTCCAAATACTATGTCATCAACATATATCTATGCGATCATCAATCCTCCATCAACTTTGTTTAATGAATAAAGTCATATGCGCTTCTCCTCTAACAAACCAAACTGAAAAAAAGAAAGTCACTAATCGTCATACTGAGCTCTGGGGAGCTTGTTTAAAGACATATCAATGCTTTCTTAATCTTATAAACATGATCGGGATAGTGAGGATCTTCAAATCTAAGGGTTGTTCAACATAAACTTCTTCATTCAAGATACCATTCAAAAATCACTTTTACATCCATTTGATGCAATTTGATATTGATAAAACACGATAGTCGATAACAATAATGTCGATAGATTCAATCATAGCTACTAGTGCAAATGTTTCATCAAAATCAATACCCTCAACTTGAGTGTATCCTTGGGCAACCAATCTAGCCTTATTCCTTACTATGTTTCGGACTCGCCCGGTTTTGTTCTTAAAAATTCACATGGTTCAATAACATTAGAGTTACGTGTCTTGGAACTAGTGTCAAACATCATTCCTTTCAAAACCGATTAAGTTCTTCATGCATAGCATTTATCAATTTTCATCACTTAAGGCTTCCTTGACATTCTTAGGCTCAATTACGGAATGATAACATTCGGAATTAACTATATTTGCATATAGAAGACATACAAACAGATCTTACCACATCTTTTGAGATTACCCTTCTTACGGTTTGTACTCAACAAAAAGATTCACCAATGATTTGGTTTGAAGAATGGCTTTTCATGATTACGGTGTTGGGATAACATATCGCCAAGATCTATCGGGATGATCTCATAAACACAAATTTAAATTAATAATTATTACTAGCATGAATTTACCTAAGTGAATTCAAATAATAATTAACCAACAACAACATGCAAATAATATTTCACGTAAAAGATCTGGCATGCGGAATTTCTAGGAGTTTACGTAAACATAGCCGATTGGAGAGCGATCGGGGACGGACATGATCAATATCACGGATACCCATCAAAAATCCTTCTCAAGTATTCCCAAGTCCTCGTCAATAACCCGATGGAAGGTCCTTCAATGAGCGATTTATAAAACAAGGAAAATAAAATATTGTTGCACCACCTTTGTGGATTTCTAATATTTCAACACATGGAACACTAGCTAGGAATGAAAAAATTCATCTCCTATTTATAATAAGAGGGGTTCAAAAAATTTTGGAGCAATTAGAGGGCTAGGAAAGATATTTTCTTGATCTCAAGAAATCTTGAATATATCGATATATATTCTTCTTTCCATGTGTATTTTTCACAAAAATCTCACACCTTTTATTTGCTTAATATTTGAAAATTTCAAGAAAAAGAATTTCAAGAATGGATCTTTCTTGAATTTATGAGATATTCTTGTATTAAAAGAATACATATCTTCCATAAAATCTTTCCAAGAAAATCAAGAAAATCTTTCTTCTTTTTCTTATTTGATATTTTGAAAATTTTCCTATTAAAAAAGAAACCAAGTGGGAGTTTTCTTGAATTTATGGGATAATCTTGTATTCCAAGAATACATTTTCTCCTTTCCATAAAATCTTTTCAAGAAAAATCTTCTCCTTCTTTTCTTTAATAATTTTCGAAAATTTGAGAAATATTGCAACAATAATTTATTTTATTTTTAAGCACCTTTTATTTATTGGACTTTAATTGGGCTCTTGAGGGGCCTTTAGGAGAATTAAGATGGACCTTCCAATGGACTTACGAATCGATATTGAGCCACAATATAATTGGTCCATTAATATTAATTAATACCACTATATAATTAATATTGACTATCAATCTTAACCCATATTACGGTAATATGGCTAGGTTATTATTTCTCGTGTTTAAGATTATTTAGTCCATTAATTAATTAAGCATTTTGAAAAGCTTCATATTAATTAATATCTTTATCCTTGGAGTAACAACAATGACTTTATTATCCATCTTAGGAAAATTAATTCCACTTGCAAGATTTGATGCGATAAAGGTTAAGCCCACCAAGAGGACCAATCATGCAAGACTTTTTGCAACACCACGATTCTCTGTATTAATTTAGCAAGCTGCGTGTAATTAATATTATTGCCCAAGATATAAGGTATCGAAGTCGCAATGATTCTCTTCCCATTTATAAGTCAAAAGAATAACTACTAATCACGCATACGGATCTTATTAAGTGGCGAGAGATTAAGAAATCAACAACCAAAGGAGGTCTAACTCTTCATCCCTTAAGTCGGTCTTGAATGAGTTTATCCTCTCTCTGTAGGTAAAACGGACAAAGACATCGAATGCACTAGTGTAATATCTTGGTCAAGACAAGCCAATCTGAGCCTTACACATCAACTTCTACCAATAGATTGTTCGGATCTATCTAAGTTGTGAAACACGCACTCGTCTACAAGGAACTGTTAACGTGATCTTCTGTTATCTGGTATCACCACGTTAACTACAATGTAACCGCGGAATCGAGCGGTTTGCAATAAATATACATAACATTCAATCATATTTAAAGCAACAGTGATAAACAATTTATTTTAGTAAATAAGTGTTTAATATATAGGTTATACAAAGTAAAAGCATACTTTCACGTATAACCCCAACAATCTCCCACTTATACTCAAAGTCTACTTTTAAGTATACCACAACACGTCTGATGTATTATCTGGTGACATCTAATGTCACCTACATCAACCTAATAACATTTCTCCCACTTATACTCAAAGCAGATTGGTAACGCTCTTGACACCCATTCCTTCCACATGTCTCTCGAATGTTAACTGAGGCAAACCCTTTGTGAATGGATCAGCTAGGTTGTCTTCCGACCCGATCTTTGCCACCTCTATATCTCCTCTCTTAACGATTTCTCGTATAAGATGGTATTTCCTTTCAATGTGTTTGTTGGCCTTGTGGGCTCTCGGTTCCCTTGAATTTGCAACTGCTCCGGCATTATCACAAAGGACCGTGATTGTGCTGGGCAAATTCGGAACAACGTCCAAGTCCACTAGAAAGTTCTTGAGCCACACCGCTTCTTTCGCTGTGTGAGGTCCCGATTAAAACCGATTTTGCGTGTGCTGAAGCAAAACAAGATATGTGATGCATATAAAACACGGGTGAGGGAATGGTGATACCAAATTTTTCGCTTTTAAGAACGATGTGTGTTGTTTTGCTTATAATCGAATGCATATGGCAAGTATAAACATAAAGCAGTAAAGAACACACGATATTTTATAGTGGTTGGACGAAACCCGCCTACATCCCTCTTCCCTTAACACGGGGGCACCTTAAGCGAACTCAACTGCGGGACTTATCATCCTCACGGGATTGGATAGATGTTCTGGGAGTTCACACTCAGCGGGACTTATCACCTCTCGGGGGTTCTGGAGATAGATGTTTCTGGAGTTCACACTCAAGCGGGACTTATCACCCTTATGGGATTGCCTATAGATGTTTACCGAGTTCACACTCACCTACAAACTTAACCTAACTTTGAGTTTGGGTAAAGGTTTGTTTGGTTTCCAACTAGGTTGAGATTTTCCACATTTGTTTAGCCTCAATGCTAAGGATGGGAAAATCTCTCTAAGCTTAGGATAAAACATTTGTGCTTAGATCTAGGGAAGAACACTCTTGAATATATGTGTATATTTTTTGCTCTGTGTTCTATGGTGGAGATCTTTCGATGATTTGGCTCTGTAGTTGTGTTGAATGCCTTAGCCTTGCTAAGATCAGACCATATTTCAGGACTCGCATCATCTGGCACATGACCTTGGCTGGGAATTACTGGAACCCATATCTTCTTAGCTCTGTAGCATCAATGGTGTTTTTCACACACTTTCCTCACGCATCCACACTTGATAATGAAGGAAGAACTTGTATTTATAGTGTGGATTTGAATGTTACCGTTGGAGAGAATCACATTCAAATCCATACTACGTAAGCTTTTTGTAGACTTTTTTGGGGCTTGTCGTCTTCCTTTCATTGGTCCACGTCCATTTGAATCTAACGGATATATTCTTGGTTTCTTACGAGTCTCGCGGATATATTCTTCAGGATCTTCCGAGTCTCGGGATCTTGATTCTCCCGAGCCTTCGGTTATAAAGTTATCCCCGAACCCGGTTATCGGACCGAGGTTATCGAGTTCTCCCGAACCGGAGTTATCGAGCCTCGGTGTCGGGCCTCGATGTCTTGATGACATCTTGAGTCTTGATTTCTTGTTTCTTGATTCTCTCGAGTCTCGGGTTTCTTGATTGGCGGACTTTTCTTGGCCGGACCTTATGCGTCGGGCATCTTGACACTTCGGCTTGCGGGTTCAAACTCTTACGAATCCGGACATCGACCCTCGAGGTCACATTGACTCGGCTATCGATTTCTTCTTTGATCGGCTCGATTGATCGGATCGGCATATCTTCAAGATCATCTCGGGGATAACATCGGTCATCACGCATCGAGGTTAGCATATCCAGTTATCATATCGATCTTGATCGCGTCGATCTCGTCGTCTCATCTGCTTTCGTCTTCGATCGTAACCTTCTCTTACGATTTCTTTGGCTTTAGCTTTTCTTCACATCGATTTACCTGCGGCCTCACTAACTCCGGAACTCATCTAACTTCGACTTGATCTCAATCATTCTAAATCGTGACCTCGTTCGATCTCGATCTTCTTCTTACGATTTAATTGAGTTCCCCCTCAATTTGTTTTTTCGTTCCCCTTAACTTGTTATCGTAAATTAGTTTTGAATAATACAAGTTAATAATACTTTGGCATAAATTATCAAAACTAAAATATCCCAACACTTGTTTGCTTCACTGCAAACTACATGTCGGCTTCCATGGTAGAATCGGCGATGCATTTACGCTTTTACTTCTCCATGTTATAGCTCTCCCCGGACAAAACATACTACCCGAGGTAGATTTTTACGGAGTCTAAGTCGATTGAAATCCGGGTTCGTGTATCCCATCGAAATAAAACTGGCATCAATCGATAAACCAAGTATTCTATCTCGAGTTCTTTTTCAGATACTTGAGAATGTTCTTATGACCGGTCGATGTTGATTTTCGGGATTGCTCGATATCTCTTACCATGCCTACGGCGTAGCGAGATATCCGATCTAAATACAACATAACAGATACATGAGGCTTCCCTTCCGACGATAAGGAATCCTCCATGTCATCTATCTCCTTTGTGTCTTAGGGCACATGTCTTTTCGATAGATGGATTCCATGCAGAAAAGGTACAAAACTCTTCTTGGAATCTTGCATGTTGAAACGCTTCAAAAGCGGTATCTATGTATGAAGCTTGCGATAAAGTTCGATCATTCTTTTTCTTCGATCTCGAGTGATCTTGATCCCTAGAATATGGCCGCTTCCCTAAGTCCTTCATATCAAATGCTTTTTTTGTGACCATACCCTTACGTCGACAAAACCTTTACATCGTTTAGATGAGCGAGAATATCGTCTCACGATAGTACTAGGAATACCAAGGCAGTTTGGTCACGTTTTCTATAAACACAACTCTTGAAATCATTTTGATCAAACCCATAAGACTTGATTACATGATCAAAACATTAGTTCAAGCCCGAGATGCTTGCTTAAGTCAAGTAAATGGACTTCTTCGCCTTGCGACACAAGGTTTTCTTGGCCTTTTTCGATGAAACCTTGGTACATTTGCATATAGATTTCCTCGTCAAGACTCAGATTAAGGAAAGTTGTCTTGACATCCATTTGCGGATCTCAAAATCTAGATGCACGGTATAGCGAAGAGAATACTGGATGGACTTAAGCATGGCTTTCTGAGCGAAAAAGGTTTCTTCATAATCGATACCCTCATTTTGAGTGTATCCCTTTGCCTAAGCCTAGCCTTAAAGGTTTCCACCTTTCCGTCCAGATCCTCTTTTCCTCTTGTAGACCCACTTACATCGATGGGTTTTACCCCCCCTTTGGGTGGTTCAACTAACTCCCTTTTGATTATGATCCATTGAGCCCATCTCGGCTTCCATCGCGGTTTGCCGGGATTACGAATCCTTATCTTAGACCGCCCTCCTTGTGGGACCAAAGGGTGCGATTCACTATCCCCGGGACCAAATCCGAAGATTCTCATATCCCCATTAATCTCTCCGGGTTGTCGAACAACCCTCCCTTCTGACGAGTTACGATTGTGTCGGATTGTGACGCTTTGGTATATCTACATGTACAGTTGGTATAGGAGTTTGCCCCCTTATTTCATTTAAGGTAATCTCACTTTTGGGCTTTTCGATTGTTCATAAAGTCTTCTTCCAAAAATCTAAAGTCGCGACTTATAACCATCTTTTGATCTTCGGGACCATAGAACATGCACCCTTTTTGTTCCCATGGGATATCCTATAAACAACCTTAGTTAGAAAATGCATCCAACTTACTGGCTTCCTTGTCTAACACGTATCTTGGGACCCCCCAAATCCTGAGATGTTTCATACTTGGTTTGCGCCCGGTCCACAACTCTTTAGGGGTTTTGGGAACCGATTTGGATGGCACCAGATTTAGAACATAAGTCGTTGTTTCCAAGGCATGACCCCAAAACGACTTGGGTAGATCTGAATAACTCATCATGGATCTGACCATTGCTAAGAGTGTTCTATTTCTTCGTTCTGCAACCCCGTTTTGTTGAGGGGTTAGGGTGCGATCAAGCGGGAAACAATGCCCTCATCTGATAGGTAGTTCAAAAACTCATCGCAGAGGTATTCGCCTCCACGATTAGATCGTAGAAACTTGATACTCTTTTCCCTATGATTCTCCACTTCGGCTTTGAACTCTTTGAATTTATCAAAGGTTTCCGATTTGTGTTTCATGAGGAAAATGTACCCGAACCTTGAGTAATCATCGATGAAAGTCACGAAATACTCATAACCACCTCTAGCTTTGGTTGACATTAGACCACACACGTCAGTGTGAACGATTTGCAACACTTCTGTGGCTCTATTCCCCTTGGCTCCAAATGTCCTCTTGGTCATTTTACCCTCCAAATATGATTCATAGGTTGGAAGTGGTTCTAACTGTAGGTCCGACAGTGAACCATCTTTCACCAACCTTTGGATCCTATTTAGATTAATATGACCCAGTCTTAGATGCCATAGAAGTGTCTCGTTCACGTTTTCTGAACGTTTTCTCTTATTGCATGAAATAGTCGATGTGTTATAAGATGCATTTTGTGAGTGGTGTGCACAGTTTATAGTATAGAGATTGTTCCGCAAAATTCCATGATAGATAAACACATCGTTATGGTAAACAGTAACTTTCTTAGAAAAATGAACAGAATATCCATCATTAATTAGTTTTGAAACTGAAATAAGGTTTTTGCGAAAAACTGGAACATAAAGAACATCTCTCAAAACTAAAATCTTGTCTTCAAAAGACAGGTGCACGTCTCCCACTGCTTTAATCACTACTCATGCAATACTGCATAAACTGCTACTTCACATAGCATTGCAGTAATGCTACTTTCGTGGAATTGCAATACCCGCTACCTTCGTAGCATTGCAATAGTCGTTACTTACGTAACATTGCCCATGTGATGAGGATCTCACTCCCACTAAGTTGTCGGGTCAACTGGGACCCCGTTACGTGAAACATACATGGTCAGCAGATCCCGTATCAACTACCCACAAATGAGACTTATACGCTGATAAACAAGTTTCAACAACTAGTGCGTGAGAATTATCTTTCTTTCCGACCCTTTTAGGATTTGGAACAGGCAAACCTCCATTGTCCTCTTTCACCGCAGTTTAAGCACTTCCCCTTTGGATTTTCCTTGACACCACCGGCATTCCTCATCTTGCCATTGACCTTGGCAACAGTTGAGTTTGATTGCTTATAGCTTTTGGTCATATTCTTCTTTTTGCCTTCCCTTGGCCTAGAAGATGAAGACGGGCCACTTGCCGCCAAAGCTTGAGTTTGGTGCCCCATCAACGTCTCTATCGTGACCAAAGCTTGTAACAAATCAGCTAGCGAGGCCAAAACGCTCAAAAATTTTGGGCAGAGAGTGGAGTACCAAATCGATCTGGGTCTCCAGATCATGATCTGCACCCAGAACCTCAAGTTTGTTCAGATGGGTCATCTATTTTGAGGACGTAATCCCTTACGGGGTTGCCCTCCACCATTTTTAGCGACAATATCTCTCGCAAGGTGATCTGACGAATCCCGCATTTTTTACTCGTCAGTTGGCTCATATGATTTTGGTGTGTCAAGAATCAACTTGTGCTTTTGTGCAGTTAGGACAATCATAATTTTTCATTTCCAATCAACATAGTTTCCTATACAATTCTATTCACTTTAAGTATATTAACAGTGGATTAAAAGGTTGTGACATGCTGAACTGAAATAAACAACAATTGTGCAAACACAAAATTATCACATAATTCGATCACATTGTTCATATCAAAATCTCAAAACAATATGAACATGCATCAGCCGACATCTCAAAACAGTTTAAATAGGTCACGTGGGGTGAACTGTCTATTTAAACACATTCAAGCAAGTTACAAACAAGAACAGTTACAAACCTTTAATTCAAAATTAATAGTCGGCTTCTACTTGACCAATATAAAATTGACAGGGACTTCGGGGAAGTATATGCATATCAATTTTATACCTAAGTAATAACCATGATTAAATACAGACTTATTACTTCGCTTTGAACGAGCCTCGTGGGGAGGGTCATCGTCGCCACTAATAATAATTCACAATCATCCTTTTGGGAATTTATTCATGTGAAAACCATCTTTTGGTCGTTCCGTGGGGCAAATTTCTCCAAAAGAATTCACAAATAAATAAATCATGGAGGTCAATTTGACGTAATTTTATTATCCGGAATAAAATTTGTCAATAAAACATACTTAGTAATTTTTGAAAGTGAGATTTTTTTTAGACAATTCTAAATCATGCAAACACATTTAACAAATAAAATTGCACGAATTTAAAACAAGCATCAAGACTAAATAAATCACGTTGGGCACATATATCCAACTGTCATGGTTTAAATTCCAAATCTTGATCTTGTGAAATCGTCCCTTCTTTTGCTTTCATCGTTCGTCTCGAAAAGCTCCCACTGAATTCGTAATAATTCTTTAAAACGTCCTCCATTTTGGGTTAGGACGACGTCCGGAAAACGAGTAGCTCATGACCCGGAACGCGAGTTGCATGCGCCTAGGCGCACGCCCCGGTCCGGATCGGCCATCCTGCCCCATCGCCCATGGGCATGAGCATGCGAATGGCATCGCCCGGACGCATCCGCGCGCGCCCATGCGCACGCCTGTCCGGGGTCCCTCGCCCATCGCGTCGCCCATGCAGTCCATGCACACATCCGGCGTGCGCCATGCGCACTTCGCATGCGTCGCCCGGTGCCCTACGTCCAACAGCCCCGTCCGCATCCCGCCTAGCGGTGAGCGCGGTCGCTAGGCGTTCCGCCTAGCCCGCGTGCTCCGCCTTGGCTCGCGTACGTCTGGGCACATGGACATCCGTCTTTATTTCTCCATCTCCGTCTTCGTTCACGATCCGGTTATAATTTATTTACGAAAAATAAATAAACCTAGATCTAGACTAGTCTATTACATTGATCAAATCAAACAAATCCTAATCTACTAGTGGATTTTCTCAGGAGGCAAAACAAATCCGAACGAATTGAATTAAAAACCAACAATTTATTTGCATGTAATTAAGCACATTAAAATACCATGACAATTGGATACCTGCAAAACAGATCTAACAGTTCTACTATCCAATTTCAATTTTAATGAACAACAATTTAAATTACAGGTTAAAAGATCAGAGCCAGAACCAGGACCCTGATACCAGTTGTTGGGATAACATAAGTCGGGATCTACCGGGATGATCTCATAAACACAAATTTAAATTAACAATTATTACTAGCATGAATTTACCTAAGTGAATTCAAATAATAATTAACCAACAACAACATGCAAATAATATTTCACGTAAAAGATCTTAGCATGCGGAATTTCTAGGAGTTTACGTAAACATACCCGTTGGAGAGACGATCTGAGACAGACAGGATCAAGTATCTTGATACCCACCAAAAGTCCTTCTCAAGTATTCCCAAGTCCTCGTCCAATAACCCCTGTGGAAGTTCCTTCCATGAACGATTTATAAAACAAGGAAAATAAAAATATTGTTGCACCACCTTTGTGGATTTCTAATATTTCCAACACATGGAACACTAGCTAGGAATGAAAAAATTCATCCCCTATTTATAATAAGAGGGGGTTCGAAAATTTTGGAGCAATTAGGGCTAGGAAAGATTTTTTTTTGATCTCCAAGAAATCTTGAATATATCCAATATATTCTTCTTTCCATGTGTATTTTTCCACAAAAATCTCACACTCTTTATTTGCCTAATATTTCGAAAATTTCAAGAAAAGAATTTCAAGATTGGATCTTTCTTGAATTTATGAGATATTCTTGTATTCTAAGAATACATATCTTCTGTTGCGAGTCGTTTTATATGGAGATTATTATGTGGCTAATTCGGTGACAACTCACAATCAAAATATACACTTGTAAAATAAACTGTAAATAAAAGGAATTTGTTGACCCACTTCGTCAAGAAATGACTACTCTGAGGACGTACCAAGACAGGGATGTAGTATTGCGAGTTTTACACGTACAATATATGATACATCTCATGAAGATGAATCGTTATGGATAAAGATGATTTGGAGAGTTGGTATATGAGTGCTAGGGTTTTTTATGTGTATGGATGAACTCTCGAATTTTTCTGAACCTTACCCTTCTGGGAAATTTTTGTAACCCTGTCTCTCTCTGGGAAATTTTTGTAACCTGTCTCTTGTTGTTTTTTCTTCCCTTTATAGTACTTTGACAAGCATGATTTTGGTTTGGCATGCATGATTTGGAGACTTCGGGCCATGCAAGAACTCATGTGATCTTTGCCGCGTTTCCAACTTCATCTTCAGATTGATCTTTGCACTTGCTTAACTATAAGGCATTCTTTTTGGTTCGTCCAAATCAATCTTTTGCTCTCTTGAATGCTTTGTTAGCCCCTTTAACCACATCAATTTTATGCGAATATTGTCCTCATGGAGCATGTCACGAGTTCTTGATTATCCGAGTCTCGAATATCGAGCATCGAGCATCTTGACCCCTCGGGTTATGCGAGCCCTTAGGATGTCGAGATCCTCGGGGATATCTTAGCATCGAGCATCTTGACCCCTCGGGTTTTGCGAGCCCGGGATGTCACGAGACCTCGGGATATCGAGCATCGAGCATCTTGACCCCCGGGTTTGTGCACGAGCTTCTTGCCTTCGGGATGTCACGAGCCCTCGGGATATCGAGCATCGAGCATCTTGACCCCAGGTTTATGCGAGCCTTCGGGATGTCTGAGCCCTAAGGATATTTGAGCATCGAGCATCTCTGACCCCTCGGGTTTTGCGAGCCCTCGGGATGTTCGAGCCTCGGGATATCGAAGCATCGAGCATCTTGACCCCTCGGGTTTGTCTCGAGTCCTCGGATCATTTGGCTCGGCTTATCGATTCCTTCTTTCACGATCGTCGGTTTGGTGATCGAGATCAACATCTTCGGGATCATTTTGCTCGGTTAGTCGGTGAACACACCTTGGTTGGTAAATGACGAATTTGGCGAACAAAACTTACTTCATGGCGAGTATGTTAAACTTGGTTGACAACAAGTGGCGGTGGCGAACAAACTTGTTTGGTCGGGGAGCGGCGAGCACACTTGTCCATCGGGCATGATTATTTTAATAGTTGAATATTACACGTGTCTCTCTTATGTGTTTGATTAATGCTGAATAATTATATCGAACACAACAATACCCCCCAGCCGGGTTGCTTTGTATTCAACATAGGCCCGGCTGTTATAATTTGATTGGGCCGTAGTAAATGTCATTTCGTATTATGCACCGGATTTTCAAAATTGAACCCGGTATCTATAAATACCTCATTTTTGCCACCTCAGTGCCCTTTATTTCTTTACTTCTTTTTCTTGCTTTCTGTCTTCAATCTCTTTCGCGTCTAAAACTTCCGGCAAGTGCTTCATCATTCCGGCGAAGGATTTCACTCAGGTAACTTATTGCATTCTTACTCTCATTGCGATTATGGCCTCTCATTCAAACTCTTTTGCCTCAATAGAATCAGACCACCATAGTTTTTCCTCCCTCTCTCCATGTACAATCCCCCGTAGCGACGCTAATGCATCGGAGATGAATGTTTCGGGATCAGGGTCTCGTTGGCAAGTTAGGCAACCGTTTGCCGTTCTTTCCTCCGATTTCGACGATGCCCTAAACGAATTAGACAGGGACTTAGCCCGTAGTGATTTTTTGGATGATTCAGATGAGGATTCTTTGCCCCAACCCCAAATTAAATCTAGGGTTGTAAATAGGGATGATGATAACGTGAGGGAGGAAATTTTTTGGTAGTTGAGAATGCGTTGAGTCGAAACGAGGAGGATAGGCGGCGAGCGAATCATGAACTTGATATCCTGTTGGTGTCCCTCATAGCCCAACATATACTTGAGTATAATGCTCGTTATAATTTTGATTGACCCGAACAACCTCATAGAATTAGGGTTGAGAATGAGTACCCGGCGAGCAAGATTGCGAGCATGATAGATGTAGATATGCTCGCTCAGCTGTATATAAATTATGCAACCCCCAAAGATGTCTTTTTCTCGCACTTTGGTCCCAATGAACGAAGCGGACCGACCCCAGGAGGGTTGTGTTCTTTGTAAATTTAGATACGATATGGCGGGCCTTAGGTTTCCACTCCATCCAGGCTATCACTTTCGTTTGCTCGTGGAATGGAACATTACCATTCTGTGGTGGCTTGAATGGGTGGCACATGATGAGCTTCGACTTTGTTCGGCAAAAATGAAGCCCGATATTATTCCACACCAAATTTGAACTTGCTCGACTAGTGCATTTAGAAGGGCCAACACATGGGTGGTTTGTTCATGTAGAGCAAATGCCAAGTGCAAAATCATTGAGGATGTGCGGAATAAAATCGATTGATTGGAAGGAAAAATTACGGTTCATTGGGGGCGATTGGAAGAGCGGAAACCTGGAAGCAAACGGATGCTCGTTTAGACATCCCAATTGATTTTGGGGTTTACCATGATAAAGTATTTTTTGTGTCTTTTGTTCTTGACTAGAACCGATTTTAACTTATTCTTCATTTCAGAATTCCACCGGACGGACAAAAGAGACCAACGACGGCTATTTTTAGCGGCGTCGCAAATCGATCTTGAGACTCGCTCAGAAGCGATCTGTGAAGACTCTGAATAATGGGGCAAACGGAGGAAGAAAAGGAGGTTTCAGACGTGCCCCCCTCACCATCTGGTTGCTACTAATCCCCTTTGGTAAGGATCGCTTCTTACATTTCGTATGTTTTGTACCTTTTTGCTCGTTGTTTTTCTCTTTCTTGTATAATGAATTGTTTTGTTTATAGCTTTCCTGTTATTCTAGCATTTTGGTGAGTACATCCGAGCACCACCTTGAAATGACTTCGAAGAAAAAAAGACCTCGGAGCTTGCTCGAATTCAAAGCCGAAGCGGGAGGCTCGGCCGAACAAATCGAGGGAAAATGGGAAGAGGTGAGCCGAAACATCTGCGTCCGCCCCTGGGAGTCGGCCCGACCAAAGAGGACAACTCGTTCGGCCGAGCAAGCAAAGTGTGAATAGCTCGTCACCAAAAAAGACCAAGGGTGGAAACCGACGAAGCGGGGGGACAAGCGAAGCAGGCTCGAGGCGAGCATTGATCTTTGTTAGGGAGACCCCCCTTTCTCGGAGCGGTCGAATGACCGCCTCGTGGGTCGGTCCCGTTCGCTTAGATAGTTGAAATGGAGATGGGTACATCTTCTCCACCTCTAAAGGGACCTCGGACTTGGACTCCTATGAACCCTCAACTCCAGGTCCCAGAAGATAAATCATTTTGGGATGGGATCGGACGCTCGGCTAACAGTGCGTTTGTTCTCCCATTGAATTACTTTTCCCTTCAATTGATTTTGTTCGCTTTATTTCATTTGTTTGCTCGGGTGAACATGCGAGGTTGAAAGCGGGTTGGCGCCCTCTTGCGAATTGAAGAATTATTACTACTCTCAAAGTGTTCTCAATATTTGGGTCTTCCGAAGCATGTTCGGAAGGCTTGAGACCCTATATGAGCATGGACCATCGAGCTTGAAGAGGCTACCACGGGTCCAACTCCTCTCGGAAAACATGCGACTTGGCACGGTACACGGGGCCAATCTTTGGTCATCCTGGAGAAAGTGTATCCGAGTCCGCTAATCTTCATGCCAACTACTTGGCTCGATCGGAAGTTTTGAAGAGAAGGTGCACGAGGTGAGCAAAACTTCGGGATGAATTGAGGTTGGCTCAGGGCCGGATATCCTCGGCCTGGCAGATGCTCGTAAGGCTCGAAGGATGATCTTCGCCCACTCAGAAATTGCTCGCAAAGGCTCGGGAAGTTGCTTTCGCCAGCAAGGAGAGCTAGACCTTGCTCCGGGAGGGAGGTGGTCGGCATCACGGAGAGTTGAGAATGAGATGAATGTCGAGCCAGAACTCCGATTCGACGTCAAGGTCATGGAAAGTGAGAAGAATGTGCTCGACCAACAACTCATCATTGCTGAAGAGACCAACACTCGTTTGGGGCTCGAAAATTCAAGGTTGCACAATGAGGAGTATGTCGATTCCATGTCGAACTTCTCTTACATATGTGCCTTTGCCGATGCCATCCGGGTTACGCTCACCACACGCTTTCTTCGCAAAACAAATTGCCCCTTTCATATCCGGTTTTTTTGATGACACGATCGACAACCCCCCAGATCCCAACCTTCCGATGTCTGACTTGAACGATCTGTGTGATTTCTCCAATCTTCCTGAAGGGATCGAGATTGATGATCCTATCTTGGATGAGGAAGATGGCTCGGATGTGAACATTGCTGATGTTGCTGACCAAACTCTCCGAGCCGAGCCGGGTTCGATCAGTGTGGGGACAAACAAGCGAGACCTCACCGATCGAGCAAAAGTGTACTTCTGGCGAAAGCGGTGAGGCTGGCCATCTTTGGAGGAATCTGTTCTGAGGGGCGAGCATGATTTGTTCGATATCTCACTTCCGCCCACCCCCAACAATGAATTTGTTCCTTAGTATAATTTTTACTTTGCCGAACAGATGTTGTGTAATTTTTGTCTTCTTCATTTTTTGCTCGAACAGTTTATTCTATACTTGTGTAATTTTGTTTTTTCTTATCTTGTTGAACAATTCAAAACCGAATGGTTGAATGTATATTTTGATTTGTTTCCTCTAACTTTGATTGTTGAGGATGAATGTTATTCTTGATGATTCATTGATCTTGTGTTGCTTTCGATGTTTGCCTTGTTCTTTTCTAGTTTATGCCTCTTTTCTTACGAATGAATTCGAACATTGTGTTTGCTTATGCCGCTCACGACTTCTTTTCGCTTTTTTGATTGTCTTATTGATGTTGCAATCGGTTGATCATCTTATTTAGGTGCGACGGATGGGTTAACTTTATGAACCCCCTTTCTTGGTTTCGCGATCGTCTTATTTAAGCGCGATCACTTCGTCTTAGGGCCGTCTTATTTAGTTGCGACCCACGCTCATCACTTTTCGCTTTTTGCTCTGGGTATCTGTAAGTCTGAGTCGATTTTTGCATTTGCGTACCCATTACTCGCTTTTCTTTGCGGGAATCAGTCTGAACTTCGTTAAATCGGTGAACATAGACTTGGGCTCGTTTCGTCTTTGTTAAGACGTCCGGCTTAGGTGCGACCTCGTCAGTTTCAACTAGAAAATCTTAACAAACAAAAATATTTTTTGCAACACGTTGTATTCTATTACAACCTTTACATTTGAAGAACATTAGACTATTACACAAACTGGCCTCACCTTGTCCGCGGAATTGATGTTGACAAGCACGAGGCGCATCAGCCTGTCTACCCTTCTTTTATAACATGCTCAGCGGCGGCGAAGATAAGCTTTTTGTCCCTCACCGGACAAGTTGTGATTATCGGGCGGCATTGCGGACATAGCATAATGGCGGCACGCCTTTGCTTCCTTTATATCAGTCTCTTGAGCAAATCCTCACTCGCACCATTCCATCCCCTTCATTAGATGCACGAGCATCAAAGATCCGCATGTTGATTCGGCGGATACCACGACATCCTCCCGCCGGATGAGATTTTGGGGATGCGTGGGGGACTAGTGATTTACTACTACATAAGCAGTGAGTAACGTGGAGTGGCAACCATGACCCTGCCGAGCATCTTGAGTCCGTAACGAGCGCCAACCTGTGCTCGGCTTGTCACATGGGGTATAAAGCTCGTACTAGGGCAGATGCTCGATTCAAAGAAGAATGATATTTGCGATCGAGTCTTTGGATTCTTCTTCATCGGAGGCATACTGAACCAACTTTCTTCCGATAACTGTAGTATTTTTTTTTCTTTTTTATCTGTTTTTTCTCTGCTTTCTTCAGCTATCAATATGCCTCTATTTATAGAACTATCCCAAGATGGTGTTGGCATAGCTAGTTGGTTCTGGCCTTCTTGCTTTTAATTCCTCCTTTTGACATCTGTCCGCTTTGGATCCTCCTTTGGACATCTGTTTGATTTTTTGCCAGCTCTTATTCAAGGATTGACACGTTCCTTTTTTTTTGGTTGCCACAACTTCCCAACTTGTTTTGACACGTATATTCTATCTTTCAATAGTGCTGGCCAGCATTTCTTTCTAGAAGATCTGTGTCAAACACAATGTGTTCTTCCTTCAGGATTGTCCTGCTCGTCTTAGCTGAATGGCTGAATATGTTCGGCCATTTGTGTTCGTTTCAGCTACGTGGCCGATTATGTTCGGCCAACTGTGTTCGCTTCAGCTGTGTGGCTGATTTTGTTCGGCCAGTTATGCTCGTCATTACTGATAATATTTTTTAAAATTTGACGCATTCCACGAGTAGGACAATGGGACTCCATTCAGGTCTTCCAAATCATACGCCCCATTTAACAAACGTTCTGTAACTCTGAATGGATCTTCCCATGCTCGGCCGAACACACCACTTGATACCCCCGTTGCTCATCTTAAAACCAGCTCGCCCACATTGAACCTGCGTGTTCGGACTTTGGAGTTATAGAACTTTTTTGATCTCTTTTTGTACATGGCATTCTTGAAATCAACCTCCGTCATTCTTTTCTTTCTAACAGTGCACTTTTCGGGCGGCCTTTGGTCATTGATGTGCTCTCAAAAGTCATTGTTCGATGACTCGGAATCTTGATTCTGCGGGTATAATGACTTCCGCACCAAATGCGAAGCGAAAGGGGTTTCCATGATTGATGTTCGGAAGTTGTTCGATAGGCCCATAAAATTTTGGCAACTCTTGACCCATCCTCCCCTTGGAATTATCAAGTCGGCCTTGAGGGTATGCTTGATAATTTTATTAACAACTTCAACTTGTCCGTTTATTTGGGGATATCTGAGTTGAGTAATGTTTTTTTATGCCCCAATGAGCACAATTTTGTCGAATTCACTTCCATCGAATTGTTTTGTCGTTATCCGTTACTAATGATTGGGGAAGCCCGAAATGACAAATAATATTTTTTCCAAACAAAGTTCCACATTCTTTGTTCGGTGGCTTTGACAATAACCCGGCTTCCGCCCATTTAGTATAGTAATCAACGGCAACCACATCAAATTTTACTCCGATGTGCGGTTGGAAATGGGCGATCAAATCGATTCCCCATTTAGCAAATGACCACGGGAACGTAAACCGACACTAGTTCTTGGTGGGCTATGAATAAGTGGGGCATGTACACGGCACTTGTGGCACGCCTTGCAGCACTCTGTGAGCGAATCTTTTTTTAGGGTTGGCGATAATAGCCTTGTCTAATAATTTTATGTGCGGGGCGAGCCCCCTGTATGGTTTCGATACTCCTTCATGAATTTGCTCCAGAATTACATGACCCTCTTCAGGAGTAATACACTTCAATAATGGAAGTGAGAAGCTTCTTTTGTATAAACATTTAAGATTGTATAACGTAAATGACAGATTATGTCTGAGGCGAGTAGTTTGTGCCTTATTCTCGGGGAGAAGTCCCTTTTATAAAGTAACTCAAGATTGAGTCATCTAGGTTTCTTGCTACTTTGTTACATGGGCGACCATAACTCGAGAATTGATGGCGAACAAGTTGTGGCGACCACAATGTCCATCGTGTTAAATCACTTCCCTTCTCTTGTTGCCCGGGCGTGCCAAAGCATCGTGAAGCAATTACCCAATCGTGGTAATTGTTCTATGTAAACTTGTTCGAATTGTTCGAGCAACTCCTTTGCTAGTTGCTGATATTGTGCCATCTGATCGCCTAGGGCCTCGTACTCACCAGTTACTTGATAAACGATTATATGAGAATCGCTGTAAATCATCAGCCTTTGAATTCCCATGGTCATAGCCATCTGTAGTCCAGCGATCAAAGCCTCGTACTCAGCTTCATTATTTGTGGATGGGAAATCAAAACGGATGGCTGTTGTGAAAGTTTGTCGAGTTGGGCTGATGAGAACTACTCCTGCTCCGGCTCTTGAACTTGTTGATGAGTCATCAACATACATATGCCATGGTTGGTCGACAACTTTTTCGGGCATTTGTGGATATATCAACTCGACCATAAAATCGGCCATAGCTTGGCCCTTCATTGCTGTTCGCGGGGCGAACGTAATGCCAAATTGTCCTAACTCCACCACCCACTTGAGTAATCTGTCTGCAGTGTCTGGTCGGTGGAGGACTTGTAGCAATGGGAATGTGGTCAGTACCTCGACTGAGTGATCGAAAAAGTATGGTCGCAGTTTTCGAACACTCATAACGAAAGCATATGCTAATTTTTCGATGGAGGGTCTTTGGGCTCAAACTTCTTTGAGCACTCGACTTACATAGTAAATGGGCAAGTGGGTCGTCCCTTCTGCTCGTACGAGCACAGAGCTAATTGCATGTTCGGATGCAACAAGATACAAATAGAGTTGTTCTTTGGGACGAGCTTAGGATGTGTCTAAGTATCCGCAAATGATGCTTCAATTATTCGAATGCATTTTAGCAATGCTCGGTCATTTTGGAATTTCCCTTCTTTAATGCATCAAAGAACGGTTTGCATTTGTCCCCAGTTCGTGATATAAACTGGTTTACGGAAGCTAAACGTCCGGTTAACTTTTGGACCTCTTTCACACTCAGGGGGCTGCATGTCAAGCATGGCTTGAATCTTTGATGGGTTCGCCGATTCCCCTTTGGTGACCATATGTCAGGAATTTTCGAAAGTGAACCCCAAATTTGCATTTCTTGGATTTAGCTTCATGTTGTACTCACGAGAATATCAAACGTTTGTGCGAGGTGGGTGATGTGGTCTTCCTTGTGTTCGCTCTTTACCACAATATCGTCAATATACACCTCAACTGTTCGGCCGATATGTTTGTCAAACATTTTGTTCACCAAACGTTGATATGTTGCTTCGACATTCTTTAATCCAAATGGCGTGCGTTGCCAACAATACATATTCTTTTCACTGCGCAGAATGTCATTATTCTTTTGATCGTCCGGGATGCATGGGTATTTGGTGATAGCCGGCAAAAGCATCCATGAAGGTCATGAGCTCGTGGCTTTTTGTATTATCGACAAATAATCGATATGCGGCATTGGAAAATTATCTTTTCGGGCATGCCTTGCTTAAATCGGTAAAATCAATACATAGTCTCCAAGTTCCATTAGACTTGCGGATTTGACCCACGGGGTTATAAGCTATCTTGGGCATTTTCTTCTCGAATCGGTTTATTATCGAGCAACTTTTTGATTTCACTATTCATATAAAGCATATTTCTCGATTTGAACTTTTGCAACTTACGGATAAGCGGGTTTGTGTTGGATCAAGGTTGAGGGTGGCGTGCATGTTTTGGATTAATGCCAACCATGTCCTCGTGCGATAGCGAACACATCAAGCTTGCTTGAAGATATCGCGATCATTTCTGTTGGATTGGTTCGATGGTCGGAACCAATGAACACTTCTAACTCAAGTCTGTTAGGGTCGATTTTGATAGACTCCAGTTGTTCAACAGGAGTTGCTCACTTTCTTTTTTTGTTTCCACCTAGGATCTTCGATCGACCCCCGGTGTTCGTCATCAACCTCCATAGGTTTAAAACCTACGTGAGGTTCTAGGTCCGATAGCTCATTTGGCGGATCAATACTCATTAGATCTGGGAGATCTGGGACATGAGTCACCATCTCGGACTCTGTGTTCGCGCATTCTGTGTTCGCGCATAGAGGTGTGCTCGTCAAAGGGCATTTTGGCAGTGTTTTTACCTGTTGGCTTGACTCTCCGATCTCCCATGTTCACTCCATCATATTAACAGTATTTTGCTTTTCTGGTGCACATGATAGCAAATAATCTCGAGCTTTTTTCTGATCTCCTTTTACGCTACCCGTTCCATCTTGTGTTGAAAATTTGACACAGTAATAATAAGTAGAACATGCCGCTTTAAATTCCTGAATAAACGGGCGACCTAGAAACCCGTTATAAGTAGACGGAGCATCGATGATTACAAAATCTAGCATTTTAGTTCATCGGATCTCCGGATTTAGAGTTGATTCTAACTCGACTCCTAACCTAATCATACCATAGGGTCGGGTTACAGATTCCCAGAAACCCATAATGGTATGATCACATGGTTAAATATATTTGCTCAAGTCCCCAACTTGCTTTTTCCATTTTGGTGCGAGTGTTGACGAACAAAATGTTCGCATATGCTCTCATTATCAACAAGGAGGTCTTGGTGCACCTTTAAGCCGAGGAGATGATGAGCGATGGTTAGAGAGTCGTTGTGGGGGGTGATTATACCGTCGAGATCATCTTACGAAAAAACATAATTTGGTGAGAGGGTGGCGTGCTAGGCGATGTGCTCGCCACCTTCACTTGATGGATGCTTTATATGGCACGATCTCTCCGTCTTCTTACGTCTGTTCGATAATGTTGGTGCACGATAACATCCACATTTGGACCATATTCGGGGATGTATCATGTGGATCTCTTGACTTTCTCGACCTCTACCCACGATGGGAGGCCCTCTTTTGGGTAATTCAGGACCTCTTATGGGATTCTTCGGGATCTTTGTCCGGATGTTTGTTCGAACTTTACGCTTACCCTTCGATCTTCTATTTTTTACGTTCGAGTCTCTTTTCCGCTTTTTTAAGGAACGGGTAAGGCGATTATCTTCGTATAGCTTCCAAAGTTGGCCGAAGTAAATCGCGACAATATTCTATATTATGCCCGATGTACTCGTGATAATTACAATATTTGGAAGCATTAAGGCGATGCTTGTCCATTATGATTCTTGAGGCCTATCTAACATGTCACGATCTTAGATTTGGTTAAAATTGTTTTTCTATTTGAAACGCCTGAGAATGCGCCGTAGTAGGGCATTTGCTTACGCTCTTTCTTGAATGGTTTGAAAAAGACCTTGGGGGTTTGTACCCCCTCATTCATCACTTTCTTCCAAAAACTTTTTGTAGTTGTTGTTTCGACCCCAATCGTGGATCGAGCGGCGAGATCTGCATATTTATGATCTTGGCCGCCTCTCGCTCCCGGATCTGAATATGTGTTCGCCGGTCTTGATGCATGGCTTTCCACATGTTAGTATTCGGTCGGTACCTCGACCACCGTGAGGATCTTGGCATCCTCTTCAAGCTGGGGCTCCATCGTATAAACATTTATCAAATCTTTCGATGTATGCTCGTCAGACTTCGCCCCTCGGTTGGGAAAAAATGTGCCAACCTTTGTTTTTGGTCTTTGGCGAGCACACATGGATGATAAATGGGGCCGGGAATTGATGTCCCCCGAAGCGAAAAAGATGTGATGGGCCTTGGCGGGCAAAGTAGAGAACCATCTATGTGCTCGATCACCCCAAAGTCATGGGGAATGATCGACCTTTGCGTCGCATCTGTGGCACCCATGACAATCATAAAGTCCGAGTATTTCTTTGAGATGAACATGTGGGTCGACTCGAGATCGAACATGGGGATTGGTGGTGGGATCTTTGCCCTTTCTCTTGTATTTCGGTCATCATGATCGCGGGTGGGTGTCCTTTAATTTAGGTCGGCCTGTAAGCCTCCGATGGCTTTTACGCATTTCGCAAATTTTGTGGGCGACAGACTTGGATCGAGGATGTATCCCATCATGAGGACCAGTGGGTTATGCTCGTGATGGGCGATCCCCCTTTCAAGTTCGTCTTGACTACCCAATCGATGATGGATAGACAATTTTGTTCGGTGATTTTTGTTTGGCATCACGGATGATCATGAGGATGCGAATGGCGGGCATGTTTATCGGTTGTTCCTTCTTGGGATCTGTCGCCTTTATTATTGCCGATTCGGTCTTTGGCGGAGAGCCTCAAATGTCAAACGCTGATGGTGCGGACCCGCGAAACATTTCGTCATCGACGTATCATCGATTTTTTATTAGCCCTTAAAGTGAGGTTTTTATCTTAACTTGCTCTTTATCGGTGTATCGCGGCGTCGATCATCATCATCTTGAGTTTTTAACTTGGCCGACTCTTTTTGGCCCTCTCTTTTCAGGTTCTCGCAAAGAAGAAAGTGATGGCCTTTTTTGTGGCCACCGGATCATTGGCAATATCCTCAAGATTGATGGTCTCCATCGGTCGATCTTTGTGAATTTGGTATCCGAGCCTCTTTTCGAGTCGTGAGGTCAACTTTGCCCGACCTCTCTGTTTGTGTATTCCTAGATTGAGGCATTTTTTTTACGCCTCACTAACTATGGGATTGTGTACGGGTTGGTTTTTTGATACCCTCCTTCTAGCGCCAGTTTGTTGCGAGTCGATTTTTTATATGAAGATTATTATGTGGCTAATTCAGGTGACAACTCACAATCAAAATATGCACGTGTAAAATAAACTGTAAATAAGAGGAATTTGTTGACCCACCCGTCAAGAAATGACTACTCTGGGAGGCGTACCAAGCGGGGATGTAGTATTGCGAGTTTTACATCGCACAATATATGATACATCTCATGAAGATGAATCGTTATGGATAAAGATGATTTGGAGAGTTGGTATATGAGTCTTTAGGGTTTTTATGTGTATGGATGAACTCTCGAATTTTTTCGAACCTTACCCCTCTCAGGGAATTTTTTTTTGTAACTTTGTCTCTTGTTGTTTTTCTTCCATTTATAGTACTTTGACAAGCATGAAATTTTGGTTTGACATGCATAATTTGGAGACTTGGGCCATGCATGAACTCATGTGATCTTTGCCGCGTTTCCAACTTCATCTTCGGATTGATCTTTTGCACTTGCTTGTCTATAAAGGCACTCTTTTTGGTCGTCCCAAATCAATCTTTTGCTTTCATTGGATGCTTTGTTCGCCCCTTTAACCACATCAATTTTATGCTAGAATATTGTCCTCATTGAGCATGTCGAGTTCTTGATTATCTCGAGTCCTCGGGATATCGAGCATCGAGCATCTTGACCCCTCGAGGTTTATGCGAGCACCCGGGATGTCGAGCCCTCGGGATATCGAGCATCGAGCATCTTGACCCTCGGGTTTATCGAGCTTAGCCTTGGGATATCGGGCATCGAGCATCTTGACCCCTCGAGGTTTGTCACGGCGTTCGGGATGTCGAGCCCTGGGATATCGAGCATCGAGCATCTTGACCCTCGGGTTTATGCGAGCCTCGGGATGTCGAGCCCTCGGGATATCGAGCATCGAGCATCTTGACCCCTCGGGGTTTATGCGAGTCCTCGGATCATTTGGCTCGGCTTATCGATTCATTCTTTTTCGATCGTCGGTTTGGTGATCAGATCAATATCTTTTCAGGATCATTTTGCTCGGTTAGTTTGGCGAACACACCTTGGTTGGTAAATGACGAGCTAGCGAACAAAACTTACTTCATATGCGAGTATGTTCGCTTGGTTGACAAGTGGTGGTGGCGAACAAACTTGTTTGGTTTCCGCGGCGGTAGCACACTTGTCCATCGGGCATGATTATTTTAATAATTGAATATTACGTGTCTCTCTTATGTGTTCGATTAATGCTGAACAATTATATCGAACACAACATCTTTCATAAAATCTTTCCAAGAAAATCAAGAAAATCTTTCTTCTTTTTCTTATTTGATATTTTCGAAAATTTTCCTATTAAAGAAACCAAGTGGAAGTTTTCTTGAATTTATGGGATAATCTTGTATTCCAAGAATACATTATCTCCTTTCCATAAAATCTTTTCAAGAAAAATCTTCTCCCTCTTTTCTTTAATAATTTTCGAAAATTTGAGGAAATATTGCAACAATAATTTATTTTATTTTTAAGCACCTTTTATTTATTGGACTTTAATTGGGCTACTTGAGGGGCCTTTAGGAGAATTAAGATGGACCTTCCAATGGACACGAATTCAATATTGAGCCACAATATAATTGACCCATTAATATTAATTAATACCACTATATAATTAATATTGCCTTTATCAATCTTAACCCATATTACGGTAATATGGCTCCCGGTTATTATTTCCCATGTTTAAGATTATTTAGTCCATTAATTAATTAATTAAGCCACCGAAAAGCTTCATATTAATTAATATCTTTATCCTTGGAGTAAGGACAACCCAGCTTTATTATCCATACCGGAAAATTAATTCCACTTGCAAGATTTGGTATGATAAAGATTCTGGGCCCGCCATGGGGACCAATCAAGCAAGACTTTTGCAAGCACACGATTCTCTGTATTAATTTAGCAACTGTCGTGTAATTAATATTATTGCCCAGATATATAGGTATCGAAGTCGCAATGATTCTCTTCCCATTTCAAAGCAATAACTACTAATCACACACGGTCCTTATTAAGTGGACAGAGATTAAGAAATCAACAACCATCGAGGTCTAACTCTTTCATCCCTTAAGTCGGTGCGAATGAGTTTATCTCATGTAGGAGTGCTTCAAAGACATCGAATGCACTAGTGTAATCTCTTGGTCAAGACAAGCCATCCTCAGGCCTTACACATCAACTTCTACCAATAGATTGTTGGGATCTATCTAAGTTGTGA
The DNA here is from genome assembly GCA_037126765.1 of Stenogyne calaminthoides. Classification (NCBI taxonomy): domain Eukaryota; kingdom Viridiplantae; phylum Streptophyta; class Magnoliopsida; order Lamiales; family Lamiaceae; genus Stenogyne; species Stenogyne calaminthoides. The sequence continues at coordinate 6,741,824 of JBBCBC010000004.1, read as the reverse complement.
AACACGACTCGTCTACAAAGAGGCGTAGCGTGATCTTCGTGATCGGTATCACCACGTTAACTACAATATAACGCGTCTTCTGAGCGATTTGCAATAAATATACATAACATTCAATCATATTTAAAAGCAGCGGTGATAAACAATTTATTTCAGTAAATAAGTGTTTAATACATAAGTTATACAAAGTAAAAGCATACTTTCACGAATAACCTCAACATCTGGAAGTAGGTACCTTGTCATGAGTGTATTGAGGATTGCCTTCTGAACTTTCTGTTTTTGGATTTTCAGAGAATGTTGTCCCAGATACCGTAGCATTAGGTGTAACATCCTTTGAATCTCCGAATTTCGGTTCAAGCAGAAATCTCAATATGCTTTCGAGACCTTCTTCAAAGATACTTTTTTCTGCTATGTTAGTTGTATCATCAAAAATAACATTCACAGATTCTTGAACAGTGTTTAACCTAAGGTTGAAAATTCTATAGGCTTTACTATTTCTAGAATAGCCTAAGAAAAAACCTTTGTCACTTTTAGAGTCAAACTTTCGAAGTTGATCTCTATCATTCAGAATGTAACACACACAACCAAACACATGAAAATATTTCAGATTTGGTTTCTTGTTGTTCAGAATCTCATAAGCAGTTCTTGAACTTTGTGGCCTCATAAAAACTTTGTTAATAATATGGCATCACGGTGTTTAATGCTTGACCCAAAACCTTTTAGAAAGATGTTTAGCTTGCAACATTATCCTAGCCATTTCTTGAAGAGTTCTATTCTTCCTTTCAGCTATTCCATTTTGTTGTGGAGTTTTAGGAGATGAAAATTCCTGCATTATACCCTTCTTTTCACAGAAATTAGAAAACAAGATATTTTCAAATTCCCTACCATGATCTGACTTAATCTTACTCATTTTCAAATTGTATACAGTTTTAAACCTTTTATACAAAACCTTAAAAGCAACAAAAGTTTCAGATTTTTCTTTCAAAAACTCAATCCAGGTATATCTAGAGAAATCATCTACCACAACCAATGAATACCTTTTACCTCCAAGACTTTCTGTTTACATAGGACCCATAAGATCCATATGTAGCAGCTCAAAACACCGTGTTGTCGAACAATGTGACAACATCTTGTGTGACACTTGGATCTGTTTACCTTTCTGGCAGGAACCACAAATTATGGTTTCTCCTATATTTAGCTTTGGCAAACCTCTTACAGCACCTATCTTCACAAGTTTCTGGATATTCCTGTAGTTAACATGTCCAAGCTTTTGATGCCATAAAGCTTCTTCAGCATTTTTGGCAAGATTGCAAACATTGTTAGTTCCAATAAGATAACAATTATCAATTGACCTATTACCAGTTATAAGACACTCATTTTCATTATTCAGAACATAACAAGAATTCTTATCAAACTTGACATGCAAATTGTCATCACATAATTGACTTATACTAATCAAATTAGCAAGCAAACCTTCAACATGTAAGACATTAGACAACTTAGGAAATCCTTCAACATTGAGAGTACCTTTTCCAACAATCTTTCCTTTTGAACCACCACCATAAGTGACATTTCCTCCATCAAATTTCTCATAATCAGACAGGAAATTCACTTGACCAGTCATGTGCCTAGAACAACCACTATCAAAATACCATAAACCAGGCACACATGCTTTCAGAGATGTATACACAACATTACAAGTCAAACTTTGTTTACTGATACATTCAGTTTTAGCACATTGTGACTCAGAAACTTCAGCTTGTAACACCTTCATATCCTTTTTCAATTTATCACAATAAGGACGAATATGACCATGACCAGAACAATAGTGACACACATACTTCTTTTTCTTTTTCTTAATGTGAACTTTTGTTTTTACTGGAGTTTCAACATTTGTCTTTACTCCAACTTTAACAAATTTCACAGGTTTAAAGCTTTTAGAAGTAGTTTCAAAACCAAGAACAGTAGTGTCAGATTTACCAACCAACAAAGCATCTTTCAACATTTCTGATCCTTTGGCATATTTCTTAAAACATAAGGTTGAACTTTTCAATTCTTCCTTTAGTTTAGAAATTTCCAAATATTTTCTTGTTAAGACAACTTCAAGTTTGGTTAGTGAGTCTCTCAAGTCATCATTTTCCTTAGTCATAGACTTTAGAATCTGATTTTGAGATTCCCATTTATCAAACAAATCTTTACAGCTTTATCCACATGGTTCACTATTCACAACAGATGTTCCTTTATCATTAATTAAACCATTAAAACAATTAACAGTTTTATCAGAACAATCTTCATCTAATGTTACTCCAGATGTGGTAACATCTGTTTCAACATCAGAATCAGAATAATCCTGATCATCTCATCATAGTCCATTCTAGCATAGAATGCACGTTCTTCATTTTGTTCTTCTTGCTCTTTATCATATTCATCACTTAAAGTAGCATTGAAGTTCAATTTCAATTTAAGCAAGGTATTAGCACATTCATTCGCATAATGACCATACCCATGACATGCATTACATTGAACAAACTTTCTATACTTGGGGTCAATTTTGTCATACCTGTCTTTGATTCCAGTACCAATTTGCCTTGGTTGGAACACATTACCTTTCATTTCAAAGGATTGTGGAGAGTTGTTAATCTAAATCTTTGGTTGAATGTTGCCTTTGAATTTGTTATTCCTCTTTTTCATAAGAGCTTTGAATTGCCTTGTCATAAAAATAATGTACTCCTCGGGGTTAGAACATATGTCAGCAACATCATCCTCTGAATCAGCTTCAGTCACAATAGGCATTTGTTCAGCATTCGAAGACGTTTCACCTTTGAACACCACCACTTTCTTTGCATCAGCTTTGTCATCCTTCTCAGTTGTATTCATCTCATACGCATGTAGGATGCTGATCAGTTCATTTTGACTCAGTGTATCTGTATCCCTTGCCTCTTCAATTGCACAAATTTTTGCATCGAAGCGCTTAGGTACAGTACGTAAAATCTTATGAACCAACCTCGCATTGGAGATGGGATCTTCAAGAGATTGAGCTTCATTTGCAATTTCAGTGATCCGTTCATTGTAGGAAGAAATTATTTCATCCTCTTTCATCTTCAAGTTCTCGAACTTTGTCCCAAGCATTCGAAGTCTGGACTTTCGAACACTATCTGAACCTTCATTGTGCTCTTGCAATCTATCCCAAGCTTCTTTTGCAGAAACACATGTTGATATGATCTTGAACATAATCATATCAACTGATGTGAATATTGCATTCAAAGCTTTAGAATTGTAGCTAGCAGTTGTACTTTCTTCATTAGTCCAATCCAGTCCGTGTTTGACTGTAACTTCTCCTTCTTCATCAGCAGCATTCCTAGGAGGTGTCCATCCTGAAAGTATACTTCCAGGCACGTTCATCAATTGACTTGATGTACATCCTCATCTTTGGTTTCCAATACGCATAGTTTGTACCATCAAGGATTGTTGGTCTCAAACTTTGTGGAGTAAGTGGATATTCCATCGCCATAACAAAAACAACACACTTGACACATGATCTAACTTAGTAAAATCAAGTTTTGGCTATGGTGCCAACTGAAAGTGTGTGGAAATGACACGAGGTTGTGTTTAGAAAAATCAGAGTAATGTTACACTGAATGTTGGAACACTCAAAGTAACAATTAAACAACAGAAACATCGGAAGACTCAGAAACACAACACACGAAATTAAAAAGACTTTGCACAATCTATATCAATATAGATTGTGAAGCCTTATGGCCGAAATCACTATTTATCAAAATAATGAATACAAAGAGGTTCACAAATCGAATCCCCTTGAAACAAGATCAAACATATGATCTAAAGGCTAGGTGTATTTCTACACTACCAAAGGTGACCTGTTCTATGAGTGTGAAACTATCTAACACCGAGACTAACACTCCACATAAAATAAATCTAGCACCAACTCGAGGTATTGTAAACCCTACAATTACTCTCTATGGTAAAATAACTCCACAACAACGAACCTATCACTCTGGATGCACTCACGCACTCTACAGTTGATGCTTGGTTGTTGCTTCGACTAAACAACACACGATATATAGCAATGTTCGGCACTTGATGTGAACATCAAGGTCTTCTATTTATAGATTTTGTGTAGCCTTACTAGAGCCTTCTTAAAGGATCTAGAAACTCTTCAATACACTCTTCCATGATCTTTGTAACTGCCCAGGTAGTGGGTCTTCTTTGATCTTCTGAAAACAGCCGCATGATCTAGTCCCTTCTACTCGATTCTTGAAGCTTGTGGAACCTTCTGGAATCTTGCAGAATAACCTAGATCGTCAACCTGCAGTCAACAACATCAAAGACAACATTGAACATAGAAGTGTTAGTGGTTAAGAAGAAAGGACAAATACTGATGTTGTAACCAATGTTGTAACATCGGTGGCAACATCAACATGTAGGTAATTTATTTGTAGGTAATTTGTTTTTCTTAACGAATTTGTTGGCAATATGTTTGCCTATTAGAATGTTAAAAATCTATAGACAATTCGTAGGGTATTTAAGGACGCAATTTTATTGAAAATTTTGTAGCCATGTTAGAATAATCAATTCTCTTCTTGTAGTATAAAAGTTAGATAAGGTGATGAATCGATAAACAATAATTTAGCAAATTGTCGTGGCCAATTATAATTCAAATTATTAATTAATTATAAACTACTTTTTGTTTTATACTCCCCCCGTCCCATAATTGTTTGCACATATGTCTTATTTGTACGTCTCATAATTGTTTGCACACCCCAACTTTTTCATAAACTACACCCTCATAATATTCACATATTTACACAAAATATCATTACTTTTGTAACCCGCACTACACCCAATCCAACAAATTTCTTACTTTATACATAAAAACTTACCAATTTTCCCCTCGAAACTCCACTTAGTACACTCATTTTATGGTACAAACAATTATGAGACAGAATGAGTATTTTTTTATCGATTTCTTTTTTCCTGTCTGGACTACATTCCTGCTTCCGCTTCTCACTACAAAATAGTGGGCATTTAAAGAGGAATTTAACGAGGGATTTAAAGAGGGAATTTGATTTGGCGAGGCTTTTAATGGGGGAAAGAATCCCTCTTTAAACTGCTCGTCAGGAACTGATTAACTAGGGAAAAATTGGACCCTCGTCAAAAAGCGAGGGATTTAACAAGGACTGACACCGTGTTAGATTTCCCGAGGGCTGTCAGTCCCTCGCCAACGTGGACGTGAAATCCCTCGTCCTGGCCGGCCCTCGTTATTAACGACGGAGTGGGCCCTCGTTATGTGTCTTCTGATCGAGTCACTCCATCTTCGCACGGCAGATGAAGAACTGCGAACCGCTACTTGAAATTTCGTTGATCTGATTTTTTAATTACTTAGTCGTACTTAGGGTTTGAATATGTGCGGGGAGATGTGTATATAGGGTTCGACGAAGGCTGGTGTGAAACACGACCCTATTTCCCAATTTTTAGACTCAATGCGTCGAGGAATCATGTGGAATAGAGCAGATTTTGAAGAGATTTCAGATTCCCAGGCTCGAGCAAAAATCACTTGAACTCAGGGTCCAGAACTCTTCCCAGAGCCTCATTCCTTGGGGCAAAAATGAAAATATTGTGATTTGTAACCGCTTCTTCAAGCGTCTGCAACAGTAAAGCTTTCCCGACAAACTCTGAGTGCTCGGTGGAGGGTCGATGTAGTGTGAATCGAGCAAGGCGACTATATAAAAAATATTTTTTTCACAATCCTACTAAGGCTACTATTCATTATAAAAAATTCAAAATCGCACCTATCAAATTTTTAAGTGTCTCAATAACACAAATAATAATATTAAATACTTCACTAAATCATCAAGAATAAAGCATAGCAAAATCAATATAAAAGTTAATAGTTGTTAATAATTTTCAAAATATTTAAAGCATGATAAAAGTTAATAGTTGTCGTGTTGCGTTACTTAAATTTGCAAACTATATATATACTAACTAGTTACTATTATTAAATATTATCTATTTTATTAATATTATTTTAAAATTATGTATATATAGTTAAATAGCTGGCCTATTGGGTCTAAAAGGCCTACGAAAAAGCTCAAGTCTGGCCTATTTAAATAAATAAGCTTTTATAAAGGCATGAGCCTAGCTTATTTATTAAACAAGCCGAGTCGAACCAGACTTTAGTAGGTCGGGCCATAGGCCCCCGTCGGATAGCCTGACCTATTCCCACACCTAACGGTGAGGAGAGTGAGGAAGGTGAAGTAGAAGAGATTGGGGATGCTATAAATCTGAGAATCCATGATGGATTGAGTTTGTTAATGTGGAAATGGGTTTAATTGTTAATGTTGCTCAATCTCTCTCTCTCTCTTTGTGTGTATGTGTTTAGAAGAAGAATAGAATACTGAAGAAGTTGGGTTGTTTGGGAAGTGAATAGAAATAGGGAATTGAAGAAAGAGGAACACTCGGAGGTCTTCATTTGTGTGGCATTCTTCATTGCCGAGGGTCTTCAGCCCTCGTACCTGCATGCAGAGTTTGCCGAGGGACTTCAAACCCTCGTGATGTGTTAGACGTAATTGCCAAGGGACTTCAACCATCATGATGTGTCAAACGTTAATTGCCAATTGTCTTTGCACCCTCGTGACCTGAAAATCAAACTTGGCGAGGGTGTATCCCTCGTCCTTTTATGTGAGCCTCTCTCCCTTGCTGAAACCTTCGTTAAAACTTGCCCTCGTTAAAATCATCGGTAGTTAACGATGGTTCTAGTTCCCTCCTTGAGCTCCCTCGTTAAATCAACATTTTTTTGTAATGTCTCAACTTGAATTATAAACTTTCTTCCGTCATGCGATGCATGATAACATATTCAAATTATGTTATATGAGAATAAAAATTTCTATAAACTTGGTATAAAATTGGTTCACGGAAGTTTTACGGTGAACTCGATATCACAGTTTAGTACATGAAGTAATATTCTTTAACGTACAAGGTTTAGTGGTTTTGAGAAGAATAGCATATAAAATTAAGTAATTTTTTAATGGTGATGCTTCGTATGTTAAAATGTGATATTTTGTAAACTAAAAAAATGATAATTCGAAGAAGAGATGTAACTCGTGTAATGTGAGATATTAAAAAATATAAAATAGAATTTTATTAAAAAAATTCAAATTAAAATATATTAATATTTTAAGTGTGAAAATTTATTTTTATACATGGCCATATTTATTATTGTACTTGTTGGGATTGTTGGAGCCTGATCAAAAGGAATCTGACGGGGCTTGAGGCGCCGACGACTGGTGCTCGTGGTCGAGCACTTATGCTCGGTCGAGCGCCCCCCCATGCAGTGCCCACAAGGCGCTCGAGCTAGCAAGTTGATCGAGCACAACCGCTCGACCAAAGGCCCTGGTCGAGCGGTTCCGAGGCCTGAGCGCGGATTTAGGGTTTCGGCCAGGATGGGCCAAATCTAGGGTTTTGGCCCAGTTTCGTGCAGTCTAGGTTTTTTTGTATAAATAACCCCTGACCCCCCATTGTTTTTGCACTATCTTGTATGGTCATACAAGAATACTAATAGATCTCTCTGGGTAAAGGTAGTGCCCCCGGATGTAGTAGGTCCATTTTGGGTAACAAATTGTTTGTTCCTTAATTCCTGCTTTCATTATTTTCTCCATAATTGCTTGCTTAAATCCTAACAACTGGTATCAGAGCATCGGGTTCAAGTTGATCTGGTGGGAGCAATTATGATGGCTGAAGGAAGATCGCCCGTTGAGAAGTTTGATGGAGCAGTTCGGTTTTGCTTCGTTCGGTATCTGATCCGGGCACAACCATCGAACGTTTGAGAAAAGTATGGCGAGCAAGTTTTGGTTGGTCGAGCATAACCGCTAGACCAAAGCCCAAGGTCGAGCGGGTTCCGGAGGTTGTTCGTGGAGTATGGGACGTTGCTTGGATTAGGTGGTTGGTTGGATGCAAGATCAAGATGGGCGTTAACACGTGCCTGAGATCGTTATATCAGGTTGCATGCAAGATCAAGATGGGCGTTGACCGTGCATTTGAGATCGTTATATCGGGTTGGATCAAGATCAAGATGGGCGTTGATACGTGCACGAGATATTTATGTATCAGGTTGGTTCATGCAAGATCAAGATGGGCGTTGACACGTGCCTGAGATCGTGCGGGAATTGGTGGATGAAGAGCATTGAATCTGGGTGCGGTATGGGACGTGCTTGGATTATGCTTTAGTCGGATCGATCTTGATCGGAAGGACAACTGCGCGAAATGGTGCTTGATTCTTGTGTGAAATAGAGAGGATCATTGAGGGTGTATCCGGGATCATGGTCGGAAATCAATGAGGATCTAAGATGGGCGTTGTGGGACGTTGCTCGATCATGTGGGATCGGAGATGGACGTTGAGGAGCATTGCTTGGATCAAATTGATATGTGTGGACGTGAGGTCGGCGTTTGCGGTCTTATGGGCGTAGTGATCTGGAGTTTGAGAAGGATGTTGTGGGGACGTTGCTTGGATCAAGTGTGGTTCGAAGTCGAACGTTAAGGGACATTACTTGAAGTGCGTGGTTAACTGCCGATGAGAGATGGGGAAGACGAGTTACGTCTTGGAGTCAGTCTCCAGGTGGGAGATTGTTGGGTTTTGGAGTCGAGTTGGAATGAGTCCGGGGAGGACAAAACTTTGCGAAATGAGTCGGGGAGGACAAGACTTGCGAAATGAGTCGGGGAGGACAAGACTTGCGGAATGAGTCGGGGAGGACAAAACGCTTCGACCGGTTGAGGTCGTGCGCTTCGCTCGATCGATGTCGGTCTCGGTGGGAGATTGTTGGAGCCTGATCAAAACCGGAATGCAGGACGCGGGAGGCGTTCGACCTGTGCTCGTGGTCGAGCACTTATGCTCGGTCGAGCGCCCCCCCATCGACTCCCAAGGCTTTCGAGCTAACAAGTTGATCGAGCACAACCGCTCGACCAAAGGCCCTGGTCGGCGGTTTAGGGCTGTCTTGTGGTTAGGGTTTAGGGTTTTAGGATGGGTCAAATCTAGGTTTTTTGGCCCCGGTTTAGGTCTTGATCTAGGTTTTTGTATAAATATACCCTGACCCCCCCATTGTATTTTGCACTATCTTGTATGGTCATACAAAAATACTAATAGATCTCTCCTGGCTTGGTAGTGCCCCCAGATGTAGTCAGTCTAACGAACTGGGTAACCAAATTGTTTGTTCCTTAATTCCTGCTTTCATTATTTTCTCCATAATTACTTGCTTAAATCCTAACAGTACTGTCATTACTTCACTCGAAAACAAACCGAAGTGCGAAAAGATGTGATTATAAATACAACGTGATAGATAGTTTCAAAGCAATAAGCATAACATATATCTTACAAATTGTTTTATATTTTTATTTTTGTATCCAAATTATATTCATACTAGTATGCACTATACAAAAGTATTAGATAATGAATTTCAATAGATAGATATGCACAATGAAATAATTAACATGTTTTATAAATATTTTATTAAATATCTTCGAATATAAAATGGGAAGAATCTACAATCTAACATTAGTTGTAACTAAATGTAACAATAATTTATGGAACTTTTACAATGATATTTGCATTAGATCGATATAAATATAATCATACCCTCATCTTCTTAGTAGAAAAACATAATTTTCATATAACTCGTCCTTATCGACATGTGATATTCTCGATTTTTATTCAACCTGCAAAAAGTATATATAAAAATTAAATAAGATTGGTAATCTAAGATAAATAAGAAATCATGAAATATTATGAGTAAAAATGTTGGGAAATTTATGGTTTTGATGGAAGTTCCAAAACAAATGAAATAGGACCAGTCAGACCTGTTAGCTGACTGATGACATAGATATCATAATAGGGTGACCAACTGAGTTGTATAGACAGCTTATGTAATAGATAGGTCACATATTGAGGGGGAACTCAATATGTATAGGTTAAGTCTTGAAGGAGATCAGAAGATCAGACAGTCAGAAGATCAGAAGATCAGACAGTCAGAAGATCAGAAGATCAGACAGTCAAAAGATCAGAAGATCAGAAGATCAGACAAGTCAAGCAGTCAGGCGAGACATCAAGAAGAAGACTCATAAGACTTGAAGATCAGAAGACCTAATGAAGACCTATGACAGAAGAACACCAGAAGAGTTAGTAAGTTGTGCTAAGACAACTTACATCAGAAGACTCAATCAGGTAGACTGATCAGTCCGAACTGATTAGGTCAGTTCAATCAGGTAACAACCAAAGGTTTACCTAAGACGTACGAGGTTATCAGACAAGAAGAATGTCAACCTAAGTTGGTGAATCAAGCGCCGAATAAGTGTACTTGACAACCAATGAGAGCGAGACACGTACGTACGGAACTGGCAATGCAGGATATGACGTATTTCAGAGTCAAACAACTAGAACGAACAAAGAAGCACACATATGGCCATGCCGCCCTTGAGCACGTCAAATCACGCCTGCAAGCTACCAAAAATAGCCTGAAATTCAAATTGCTCTCCAACGGCTCTTTGATTTCAAGGTTTATAAATATGGGATCAAACCTTCAGAGTAAGGTGACGAAAATAATTAAAAGCTCAAACACAAGCCATTTCCACACGAAGAACACCAAGAACTCAAGAATATTTCTAAGTGTTCATCCAATAGTTTCTTAGCAAGAAATCTCATCCGTTAGCTTTAGGCTACTCAAATACTAGGATAGATTTCCAGTTGGAAACCATACAAATCTTATACCCAAACCGAGTGTTAGGTTAAGTTTGTTTAGCAAGATCTCAAGCTAGGGTTTCTAGTCTTGATTTCTGGGATTGGTTGAGTGAGAACTCTTGAAACATCTGTTGTATTGTGTTGGACTAACACATTAATCTAAGTCCAGTTGGTTTAGTTGGTGGCCCTGCTGATAGGGTAGAGTTGACGTAGGACAAGTTGTCCGAACCACTATAAATCTTGTGTGTTTTATCTGTTTTACACTTATACACACACCTGATATTCAAACTTGCATGCATATTCTAAGTATGGATCAATTTTGCATCAGCAAATTGATCGTCGGTTTGACACTTCGTCATCGATGCTTTTTAAAAACTTAGGATCTGATTTGAAAAACTGGTTTTTCACACGAGTTAATCTTATCTTCCGCACAACCAGTTAAGCTGATAGACACCGAACTGATCTGCTCACAAGTGATCAGTAAGTTGGATATCAGTCCATACTGATTCACTCGCACTCTGATCAGGAAACTTGCTTTCACACCTGATCTCAAGAAAAAAATTCACCCCTCCCTCTAGACTTCTGCCTCACTAAAACCCCTTCGGGACCTACAAAAATATATATTGATCAAGAAATATTGTGAGAAGAAGCCTGTAAATAACAACAATAAAATACATAATGAATAAGAAAAAAAATGAATGAAATAAGAACAACAACAAAATACATAATGAAACCAAGCAATTACCTGTAAAAAACGATATAAGAACTAGTATATAAGAATTGAAATAATAAATGATCCAATCATTAAAAATAAGATAAGAGATTAGAGAGGGTACCGTATGGAGACCAGATGAAGGAGATTAAATGAAGAGAAATCACAGGCAAATGAGAATGAAAAAAAAATGAATGAGAGATGTCACAATTTATAGAAAATAAAAAAAAATAAAAAAACGACCGAGATCAAAACAAAACTCTAAATGAATGAGATTAGAGAGATTTAAAATAAAAGAATATGGTCTTGCCACATCATTTTATGACTTGCCACATTATTTTATAGAAGTTTTACATTATAGAGATTATAGATTTATTTATGTACAAGTTTTATTTCATGATTTATTTGAGGTAAATTCAAATTGAATGCAATATAATAAGAATTTAAAATGGATCCATGCTGATATATTCTAATAGTTTCCATAAAATATTTTTACAATAAATGGACATATACTATATATTCCAAAAATTTTACCCAATTAATTATTATTTGTAAATATTTATTCCAATTTTTTTTTCAGTAAATATAGATTAAAGTTTATTAATATTAATTAATTTATAAAAATAGTGATATTAATTTATAAATATAATGATATCAGTTTTCTATTATGAACCAATGGTGCATAAGTCGGAAATCGCTAGACGAGCGGATTCTGGCCGCCTAACTCCTAGACCGCCTATATATTTTTTTAAATTACAAACTAAATTAACATAAATTCAGGCAAATAGTTCAACTCCAACTAAATAATTAATTAATTATCAAATATCAATATCAAAACCAAAAGACATAACAATTTAAAAATTAACATAAACTACAAAAGAATTAATTGAAAATAAATTTACATATCAATATCAAAATCAAAAAACATAACAATTTAAAAATTAACATAAACTACAAAAGAATTAATCGAAAATAAATTTACATATGTTTAACGAGGCACTCTTGCGTGAGATCGTCTCACGGTGAGATGAAATGTAAATTAGGTATTGACGTTTTAGGACTTTGAGAGGGGTGAATGTTAATTGTGTTCAATTGTACCCCGTCTCATACGAGTTTTTATCATATTTAACAATTTTCTCCAACTTATAACTTAGAAATTAGAACATCGGCACTGCTCATCTCGACTATGTTGTGTAATGTTTCAATTTTTTTATTTTTTATTATTGAATGCTGATCTTAAAAAAAAAAATTAAATCCACCTAGATCCGTCTAACTGCAAAAATATTTTTTTTTGCAGATTTTGACAAAATCGGGTCAGCCGGGAGCCGCTTAGCCCATTTTTGCATCCATTATTAACAAGTTTCAAGTTTGAAAAATATAATAAAATATTTTTATCGAGATATACTACTCTCTTCGTCCTATTTTTGATTATCCATTTACTGTAGACATGGAAATTAAGAAAAAGTAGGAGATAATATTATTAAATAATGTAAAGTAGGTAAAGTGAGTTTGGTGGAGGGAAATAATAGTATTAAATGATGTAAAGTGGGTTTGGTGGAGAGAAATAATAATATTAAATAGTATTGAATGTTGCTTTATTGCCTTATTTGAAAATAAATAAACAAAATTAGGACGACTATTTATGAAAAATGGATAATCAAAATCAGGACTGAGAGATTATGTTTTTCATCACTAAACAAAGCAATCAATGGGTATCATCTAGGGCAAAGACCTCTCCACCTCATCTGCCATCTTTCCATCACTCACGAACACACACCACACTGAAGAAATTTTCTTGTAGAAAAGAGAACTGAAAAAATCGCATTCAAACGAAATCAGTAATTGCAACCAACTCAACTATATTATGCCCCCAAGCATGTCGACTGAAAATTCCACAAACACTTCGCGAGCTGATTTCACTGTGAGTGAGTGTGTGTGTGTTATCGATGTGTTTTTTATTTATTAATTTATTCTGTTATTGTTTTGCAGCGCATAAATATTCTCTGTCAATTGATTTCTATACGCAAGCGATAGAGGTGAACACGGATAATGCGGTGCATTGGGCTAACCGTACGTTTGCGCACACTAAATTGGAGGAGTATGGAAGTGCTATACAGGACGCCACAAAAGCCATTGAAATCGATCCAAAGTATTCGAAGGTAAGTACTGTTTTTATCTTTTGTTTGGGGTTATGGAAATAATCTTTCTCTGTTTTGGATTAGGGAAGGAATCAAATACCGTGGGTATTGAAAATCTTATTGTTATTATCTTTTCTCTGTGCAGGGCTATTATAGGCGGGGTGCAGCATATTTGGCTATGGGAAAATTTAAAGAAGCTCTTAAAGATTTTCAACAAGTGGGTTCTCCTATTCCTATGCTGTTTTTTTTTTTTTTAAATAAGCTTGCAGAAGTTGTGTTAATTTAAAGTGATACTTGAATGATTTGTGCAAGATTAAAATTTGTGTTTTGTGTGCTATTTGTTGGGGGTCTACGGTGGTGTGAACGTGAGCAAAGTAAGTTTGAGAGGATTTGGATTGTTATGAAGGAGCTAAATATGCAATAAAAAAAGGAATGACTGTTATATGCATCATTTTTGCATGTAACATAGATAAATTTTATGTGCAGTAAAATGAAGAATATCTGATGCTTTTGTGCATGTTTGTGCTGAGTATAGATGATCATTTAGTGCACGCTAACTTTTTGGATATCAAATTTCTTGGATTGATTGCTAGGTGAATTGTTTGTATGATAAACAAATCTTTATATCCACATCTGCTTTATATGATTATCCACAGACTAAATAATTTCAAATACGAACTACTAGTACACTAACCAGGACAAACTTGAAGTAGGAAATTATATTTACTATATAACCTCAGCATTCAGGAAGCTTTTGCAATCTCAGTTCTAAATACCTTTCGATTTGTTTTTGAAACCCATCAGAGGACAAAACTCCCTTAGGTTGTTGACAAGACTGAGTGTGTAATATCTACTGCATTGTGTATTTCTTTCTGAATATGTAATTCAGATGATGAATCACTATGGTTTTTTTGCTTATGATATGATTTATTCCTCTACTTCTTCATTCCTCGATCTTAATACTATTTCCAGATATTTGTATTCTTGCTTTGTTCATTTTATCGCTCTCTGCATGCTTCGGAGATGATATATTATTGCCTCATTGAAACTCTTAGGTGATGTTTGTTTTGAGTTTGAGTGATTTAAAAAAAATGGTTTTTGAAATCTAGGGGATTTTGAAATTATGATAAATAGTAAAGTGTGTTTGTATTGGGATTTTGAATAGGGTGAGATTTAACTTTATGCCAATTGCCAAACATTAATGTGTAAGGTTGAAAGGTGTTGTATTATTATATTGTTGTTCGGTGTGATTTTAATGATTGAATGATGTGGGTTATGATTTAAATATATTAAAGTGTAAGGAGAGAGAATTGATTGTATTGGATAGTATGGTGGTAGGTTTATAGGTGTTGTAGTGGTGCTTTTATAAAACCGGATTTCAAAATCCCGAAGTAGAACCGGATTTAGATTTGTAAACCCAAAACCTGGTTTTTAAAACCCAAAACAAACTTCAGCTTAATGCATTTCTCTGGGAGCAGCTCACTTGTACTTTCCTGGAGTGACAACAATTCATTTACTGTCTTATAATTCAAGTGACTTTTTAGGTCAAAAAACTTTGCCCAAATGACCCTGATGCTACAAAGAAATTGAAGGAGTGTGAGAAGGCGGTGATGAAGCTAAAATTTGAAGAAGCTATTTCTGTTCCTGAATCAGAAAAACGTTCAGTAGCTGACACTATTGATTATCACACAATAGGTGAGCTAATGTCTAGTATTATGCTATCCATTCCTTTGAAGTTATTCTTACAATATTTAACTTTCTCTAGACTTTTTCTTTCATATTTGATCAAGTTTAAAATATTTTGTCGCTGATTCATTTTTCTTTGTGTTCATTACATTCTTGCTCTCTGATATCTACTACATATTTAGAAAATTACGTCCGTCACAGTACTTGATTGATGAAATGTGTTTCATGTTGTGTATACAGCTTTATTTTTTATATACTTTGTCCATCTTCTTTCTTCTAATAAACAAATAATTGTATATGATAAATATCAAGAAACATATTAAATATTGTGATGCATGTCCATAGCAGTATCCTTGCATCCTTTGAAGCAAGTCCATCATTTTCATGCTCTAAAATCATGACAATGTTAGTTATTGGATGATTAATAAATTCAATTGTATCTCTTAAGTTTTAATCAGGCCCAAAACTATTAGGCAATTAACATGACTAATATCAGGCTATTAAAATTGGCTATACGTAACTTTAATACAGATATACAAAGTGGACAAATTCTTTGTCTGATAAAAAAAATAAAAAAATAAATACAAAGTGGACAAATCTTGAGTCTTGGGCAGTCGTGTAATAGCCAGAAGAAAGACTTTGAACTTGCTCATTTCATATTGACAAATATGTAAAGGTCTACGTTGGTAACTCTTATACATACTTAATAAAATATTACCTATTTTATCCGTTATAGGGAGTAGCCCAGGCTCATCTTATGTTACCCTGAAAGTTACTGCTGTAGCAGCGGCAGTAGCACTACTGGCAGTATCTGTGGGGACCACTAAAGGAGCCATAGCAGTGGCAACAACAGCTATGGTGATTGTATTGGTGGTGTGGGGAACATTTTGGCAAGGTCGCAACAAAGACAGTGTCTTTACCAAGGGTCGAACACTTGACTTAGGTCAGACCTTTTGAGATCAAATTAAACATTAAGGATAAATCAAAAAGCTTACAATCTGTCACAAAATGATAGTATAATTTTAAGAAAGAATACATGATGTCAATGAGTCTGCATGGTGCATGCACAAGTAGATTATTAACAAGACTTTTTCTCGTAGTTGTACTGATTATTCATTTTACGAAGTACCTTATAAGGAAGTTCATCATAAATCTGGGAAGTTTCCTTCTGCAATGTTCTCACTTATTCTATTACTGTAGAAACATTCCATTTATTGTTTATGTCATTTCTTGAAGACTTCTGAAACAGATACAGTTACTTCCCATTATTTAGGTGCTATCATTAGTTTTGGTCATTTTGTCACCTATTTCAGTTTGTTACCATTTTGCTGTTAAGTACATGAGGGACAATTTCTCGTGAAACTGGTAATCAGCTTTGTCCCTTACTCCCTTATGAGTTATTGATGTGAGTAGGTGTTTTTATTTTGTTCACCTTTTGTTAAATTGGTATAGAATTTTATTGGTTTAGGAGTGTATTGTTCAATTGTATCTGATTGAGTTTTTACGTTAATTTACTTCTATCCTATTCCAAATTGACTAATTGTATCTGATTGAGTTTTTACTTAATTTATTCTGTCCTATTCCAAGTTAAAATTGATAATTGTTAGATAACTGTGGCATTTATACTTAGTCAGGTTTAACCGGTGTGATATGATGGTTTTTTGTTGTATCACCTTCTCTGAAATTGAGAATCTACAAATGTATCCATACAGATCATGTACTTAGCCAGGTTATTTTTACTTAAAAATGAAGTTGCCAGCCAAATATTGATTTTATTTCCCATTTAAACTGTAGATGTGGAGCCACAATATCTGGGAGCAGGAATAGAAGGAGATGTTGTCACACTGGATTTTGTGAAGAAAATGATGGACGACTTCAAGAAGCAGAAGTGCTTGCACAAGAGGTATATCACACTGGCCCAGTAAAGTATGAATGCTATCTTGTTACTTGTTTTTTACTTGTATGCCTCACAGAATCCTCCAATGTATATCTTCTACTTTACCTCAATCAATTCAGTTTTTACTAGGAGTTGGTTTTTATCTGATAGGGCTTTTCTCGTTACAGGTATGCCTACCAGATTGTTCTGCAAATAAGAGATTTGTTGCAGAAATTGCCATCTCTTGTTGATATTCATGTTCCTGATGGGAAACATTTCACTGTATGTGGTGATGTGCATGGCCAGGTAATACCACATTCCTTTACTGCATTAGCACCACCTATATTTAGTTCATACATCAAGTCCATTTTATATAAATGTTAGTCTTCCCTTTCGTCTGATGTTGAATACTCATTTGGATAACCTTTGGTCAAGTAAATGACAGTTTGGTAGTTAATGCCACTTGTACAATAGTATACTAGCTGTATTGATCGTCTATTCATCTCTCCATATAGTCATAGTTGTTAAGGGTGCAGGGCGTACCAAGACGCAAGAGGGGAGTTATTAAGGGTGCAGAGCGTACCAAGACGCAAGAGGGGATATAATCTCAACTAAATAATTTTTTAGTCAAATCTCTTCCCATGACGAGAAGAGAGTTAAAAATACAGCATTAGTAAATAATGCAGCAATAAAGATGAGATTCACAAATAAAAAATGGGGTAAAAGAATCAAGTGTACAGGGGCAGTGATGTTTCTTAGTTTCTTCTTTTTTTACCAATTTTTCCTTGAACCCTATGCCTAAATTAAATAAACACTGTTTCTTGTTTATGATATGTCTGTGTTTTTCGAGTTATTTTTGTCAAAATGGTTTCTTATTTAAAACCTTGTACACAAACCACGTTATTAGGTGGGAAGATCTGGAAAGTAGAAGAGGCGAGGCACGCGCGTAACAACTATGCGTATAGTTCAATCAACATTAGAATTATGCATTTTGTGTCTGATCCTTTATTACATACCCACTGTAACCTTCTATTTGAAAATCTATAATGCTACTTTGATTTTCTCTATTGTTGTGACAATTAATTTCCGAGGTTCTTTGGTGGTTTAGTTTAGGTTAAGGTGGTTGAATGTCTATATTCTCATTTATGATGCATCTTTTTGCTGCAGTTTTATGATTTGATGAATATATTTGAGCTCAATGGGCTTCCATCTGAGGACAATCCCTATCTGTTCAATAGAGATTTTGTGGACAGGGGTTCTTTCTCTGTAGAGATCATACTCACACTCTTCGCCTTTAAGTGCATGTCTCCATCAGGTAATCCGTGCAACTTTTATTTTAGATGCAGTTTTGTTTATCCGGCATCCACTTTTAAACTATCCTGTCCACATAGAGAGCCCTTTACTAGATTTTATTACTCTCTTATGAATTACGCCCAGTTACTTACATTAATAACATAAAGCAGTTTTATTAATTCAGGGCTTGAAAAATAGTATAACTGTCAATTTGGGGTCTGAAAGATTTTTCCTATTGATTCAGGACTTGAAAAATAGAAAACTAACAATCCACGACCTGAAAGATAGAAACTAAATATTTATTACTCAAATATTCTAAGACCATGCTTGACATCTTATACTTTTTTAGTTGTCCAGCAACATTTTTGTAGATCAAAATTCCAAATAATAAAAGATATATTAATGTCAAGTGAGTGGGAAAAAATAAGAAAATAATCTAGAAACAAAAAAATAATTATGTACATTAATAAACAAGGATATAAAGTATAAGATGCCAAACATGGTCTTAATATTTATGAGTCCTAAAAAAAATGCAGGTCCTAAATTGATAGCTATAAACATATAGTAACTTTCAGGCCTTGAATTGACAATAATCCTACTGTAAATGGTCCCATTGATGGAAAAGTGCCACATGGTTCTGAATGTAGAGGTAGCACGAATGGTGCCAAAAATATTAAGCATGCAAAATGTACGAGATATCAGCATGTTTTTTACTAGTTTCACAGAACTCTGTAATTTATTGGATTATATCTTCATTTCATTTTGTTCCAACAACATTTGGTATTGACTTATCACATGTATTCTAATTTTCAGCTATATACCTTGCTCGAGGAAACCATGAAAGCAAGAGCATGAATAAAATATATGGCTTTGAGGGTGAAGTTAGATCGAAATTGAGTGATTCATTCGTGGAACTATTTGCGGAAGTGTTCTGTGTTTACCTTTGGCTCATGTTATCAATGAGAAAGTTTTTGTGGTCCATGGAGGTCTTTTCAGTGTTGATGGAGTGAAGCTCTCTGACATCAGAGCAATTGATCGATTTTGCGAGCCTCCTGAGGAGGGTAAGCCCCTTAGCCCAGATGCAGCACCACAATTCTTTGTTTTTATGTCTGACTTTTCTTGTTGTTGTATCCCATTTAAGAAAACCCGTCTTCCCCTGTGATATATCTGTTTCTTCCATTTGGTGATATACTCTTGAAAAACAACTGCTTTATAAATAACTTTACCAAGTATCTACTGGCTGAAATCCATACATTTGGTAATAGAAATGCAAATGCTTATTGAGCTCCATTTATGGTTTTGAGAACTCCCAAAATGTGTTTGTGGAGACAAGGATGCTTAAGGGCTTTGGGACATGCCCATTAAAACTTTTGAGTTTTGACATTCACCTGTACTATCATCGATAAAATGCCTTTGTATTCAGTTTCCTCACTCTTTCGACTTAGAGCCCGTTTGGCTGAACTTATTTTAAACATCTTATAAGCTCTAACAAAATTTAAGTTATTTCAAGAGGTTAAGAAGTTGTTAAAGTGTTTGGCTAATAAAACTTACAAGTTCTTTAATAATATGAGATAAAAAACTTTAATATACAAAATAATCATATTTTTTACTTTTATGTTGGGGGGGGGGGTGGGTGTGGTTTGGGGGTGGGGTAATTTTAGTTTTTAAAAAAACTACTCCATTATTTAAGTACAAGTATATAACTCAAAAGATTTTAGGATAATAAGTTGGGATATTGTACTTATTTTTTTGGAGCTTATAAGCTGTAAAGAACTTATTTTAATTATAAGCTGTTAAACATCTTTTTTTACCAAACACTTGTAGAGAGCTTATAAGCTCAACCGAATGGGCTCTTTTCTTACAGTTAAAAATTAACTCCTCTATTTAATGTGGCTAACCTTTTTCCGTGTAAGCTGGATCCTTGTTAAAGGTTTATCTTGCTGTAGTCCTGCCCTTCATGATAATCTTTTCTGCTGCTAGCTAAAATGCTGGCCAAACTTCCAGAATATTATATCTTAGCATGATTATATCTCATTGAATTAGATTGACTTATGTGGGGGGAATTCATGCATTATTTTTTGGCTTTATTCTAGGTTTGATGTGTGAATTGCTGTGGAGTGATCCACAACCTCAGCTTGGGAGGGGACCTAGCAAGCGCTGTGTTGGTCTTTCGTTTGGTGGAGATGTAACTAAAAGATTTCTGCAGGACAACAACTTAGGTTAATCTTTCTTGCATACGAACCACCACTTATTTCTATTAATTGCTGCTCATATGTGTGTGTGTGTGTGTATTAATAATATTATATTCCACAACTAAGCTTCATTTGTTACAACATATTCCTATACAGATTTAGTTGTGAGGTCTCATGAAGTTAAGGATGAAGGTTACGAGATTGAGCATGATGGTAAACTTATCACTGTTTTCTCTGCCCCAAATTACTGTGATCAGGTAATGTAGTTTTTATTCATCCAACATATTTCAAACACCTGTTTTGAGGGTTTTTTTTCTTTCTTTTCATCTGATTCTATTCTTGTACTGGAGCTGGTAGAGTGGAACCATTTACATGTTATATATGTATAGGTATATATTATTCCTTCTTGTGATTTCTTTTACATACTCCAAGTAGGATTTTGCTGAACAGTTGTAAATTCATTATCAAAGCTCTATTGTTCTTCATTATCAATTTTTTTTTAATTATTTCATGTTAATATCTTAAGAGAGTTACAAGTTTACATCAAATCAAGTCTCCAGATGTGCTATTGTGACACTCCTTTCTCCGACTAAAGTTTCTTGCTGCAATATGTATGTTCAAAAGAAACTTAAAAGCTTGTCCTTACATTTTCAATTTATTCTGCAAAATTTACAGATGGGAAACAAAGGAGCATTTATTCGATTTGAAGCCCCAGATATGAAGCCCAATATTGCCACATTTTCAGCAGTGGTTAGTAGCTTCTCTCCTTCATGTGCCTTCACCACCAAATTTAGAAAACTGAAAGAAAATCACAAAATTTGGTTCTTTGCCCCTTATTCAGTTGCACCTTTGCTAGAGGAGCATTTGGTTTGGCTATATTTTAATATAGAGCAACACTTGGGTGCACCAGTTGCACTGTGCAATTGGTGCACAATTAATACCATTCGGTGAAAACAAGTAATACTGACCTAACACTTTTAGTAAATCAACTAATACCATTTAAAAACGTACTTGAGTTGCAGGTTGCAACTGCTAAATAGAAATATTTGCCTTTAATGTATCAGTTGAGAATAATTCTTTTTTTACATATTCGATGTAATTGCAGCCGCATCCTGATGTCAAACCAATGGCGTACGCGAACAACTTCCTAAGGATGTTCTCGTAATCCATCACTCTCTACTCGTTACTTTATTTACTGCAAGACGCGCTTCTAGCTTCCAAGTCCAAAATGGTGGTGAAAAAAGCTGAAGAGTTTATTTATATTGTTCAATGGAGAACATGTGTACATTTGACTCTTTCTAATGAATTGCTGTATTTGGCCTGGAAATTTAGGCTCAGCAGTGAAAAGTGGCTAAATAGTTTGCATGTAGGACATGTTGATGCTTTATTTGTATTTATATTAATTCTGTGTATGATTAATGTGATTTTGGGCTGATTCAAATTACCTCTCTGAAGCAACTGAATTACTCTTGTTTCAAAAGTCTCTTTTTCAGTTTTTTTCAGCTAAAGGTGATCACATTTTGTACCTATATATACTGTATGAAAAATGCATGTTTTCTCCAGTGATAATCTTTTCTTAGTGTCATTGATTTTTCCCCCTTTAAAGTCAAGTCAGGATAGTGAAAGTGCAAGGGGTAAATTTTGAAAATGATAAAATTGCTGGGTGGTAAAAACATATAAAGAAAAGTACAAGGATTAAAAGTAAAAAAGAATACATTGAACGAAAATGTACCTGTCAAAAAAAAAAAAAATGTAGAAAATAAAGTACGCAAGAATATAGGGGTGTACCACTTTCCTTCAAGGTTAATTCCCAATTTCTTTTAAAAATTCTGGTTAATTAATCTATTAAGTACTAAGACCATCTATAGTAGTTGGCTCTACTCTGGAGCTAATTCAGCACTACTTTATTCTAGAACCAACACAAAATCTCCAGCAGTTTGCACTACTTTTTGCACTAAAATTGAATATGCTATAAAGATTCTTTATTTTTTATTTTTTTATGTTATATATAATTATCTATATTTATAATGTATTTGTATACTTATTTCTAATATAAATTAATTTTTATATTATATTTAAATTTAAATAAAAAATATAAAATTGATAAAATTGTTGAGCAAATCAAAATTGAAAATTCAACATAATATTAGAACGAAAATTCTAAATTACAATGATAACTTAAATTACAACTAAAATATAAATTACAATACAATAGACACTGATTACTCAGTGTTGGAATATTCTTCCCACAAATGATCAATTAGTGCATTGCGGAGTGCGAAATGAGCCTCTGCATCTCTAATTTGTCTAAACCTGCCAAGGAAATTTTGAAATTGATCATTAGGTTCATTATTAACAAATTCAAGATCCGGAGATGACACTTCTTGTGCCTCTTCAATTGGAGCATCAAGGTTACGTTCATCCTCGACTATCATATTATGCATTATTATGCATGCAGATATTATATCATGCAAATCATTTTTACTCCAAAAACGTGCTGGATTTGCCACAATTGCAAATCGACTTTGGAGAACTCCAAATGCTCGTTCCACATCTTTTCTGCATGATTCCTGTTTCATAGCAAAATATTTTTTTTACGACCATTTGGTTCATGTATAGTTTGGACAAGTGTTGCCCATTTGGGATATATACCATCGGCTAAGTAATAACCCATGTTGTATTCCTTTCCTTGAATGACATAATGTGAAGGAGGAGCAATACCTCTAGCAAGATTAGAGAACAAATAAGACGTCTCCAACACATTAATATCATTGTTGGATCCTGGTATCCCGAAATACACATGCCATATCCACAAATCATAATCAGCCACAACTTCAAGAATAATAGTTGGAGATCCACTTCGGCCGGAATATTGTCCTGCCCATGCAGTTGGACAATTTTTCCACCTCCAGTGCATACAATCCAAACTACCTAACATTCCTGGGAAGCCACGTTGCTTACCTATATGAAGGAGTCTAGCAACGTCGGCTGGGGTGGGTGTTCTCAGATATTCCTCTCCGAATTTCTCTACGACAGCACGACAAAATCTTTTCACACATTCAATTGCTGTAGACTCTCCAATTTTGATGTACTCATCTGTTGCATCTGCTGGAACACCATATGCTAACATTAATGCAGCTGTTACTTTTTGGAGCGTAGACAAACCAAGTTGTCCAGCTGCGTTCTTTCGCTGCATAAAATAATTATCATGCTCTTTTACGACTTTGACAATATGGAGGAATAAATACGAGAGACATTAAAACGACGACGAAAATGCTCGTCATTAAACGTTGGATTTTCAGAAAAATAATCGTTGAAGAGTCTAGAAGCTGCACCTTCTCGATCACGATAAATTGTTCTCCGACCAGCAACTGAGCCTCCATGAGTGGGATTGACATTTTCATAAAATTGGGATATCTCATTGTTTTTTAATATTTATTGTGCAATCACTCGTTGTTCTAAATCTAAACTCACGAAAAATTGTTGAAACTCATCGTCGGATGAGCTTGAGCTTGAAGAAACAAAATGATTGAAATTCATTTTATTTTATTTTTGAAGAAAAATGATGAAGCTTATAATAAAATTGCTAATTGAAAGTGGTGATAGTGGAGTAAATCACAAAGTGGTGATATTGGAGTAAAGCACAAAGTGGTGATAGTGGGGTAAAACAAATTGTAATGTATGATCATTATATAATAGTCCAAAGTGGTGATAGTGGAGCAAAGCACAATCTGTGTGCATTCAATGACAACCACCGATAACAATCGAATCTTTTAATCTCGGCCGTAGATTTAATTCTGAAAAAGTAGTGTGAGTGGAGTAAAGCACAATCCGTGTGCATTCAATGATAACCACTGATAACATTTGAATCTTTTAATCTCGGCCGTAGATTCAATTCTGAAAAAGTAGTGTGAGTGGAGTAAAGCACAATCCGTGTGCATTCAATGATAGCCACCGATAACAATCGAATCTTTTAATCTCAGCCGTATATTTAGTTCTGAAATAGTAGTGTGAGTGGAGTAAAACACAATCCGTGTGCATTCAATGATAGTCACTGATAACAATCAAATCTTTTAATCTCAGCCGTAGATTTATTTCTGAAAAAGTAGTGTGAGTGGAGTAAAGCACAATCCCTATATTCCAAAATTTCCTATATATAGATGACATACACCACATTTTCACACACACTTCTCTATCTTTCATATATATTTTCTCTCAAAATGTCTAAACAACTTTTTCTAACTACTTTTTGTCAAGATATCCACCTTGCTCAAATGTGGCTTGATGTCTCAGGATCCAATAGTGGGCAATAACTGACCCGAGAGCACGATCTTGGGAGCGTATTGCTGAGAAATACAACACTAAAAAGCCAAACTCGAAGATAAGCGATCGTAACAAAAGATCGGTGCAATGCCGCATGCAACTCATCCACAAGGAATGCAAAAGGTTCAACGGATGTTTACGACAAGTCGAACTCCTGAATCCAAGTGGTGCAAATGAACAAAATATCGTAAGTAGTGTTTATTTGCATTTCTTTTATTAAGATATCAACATCTTTTAACTTCAACTTTGCTTATATCTTATGCAGTACCAACTTGCACATGAGATGTTCATGTCAATAAAAGGATGTGAAGAAGGTTTCAAATACGACCATGTTTGGCCTACTATTAAAGAGTTTGTGCAGTCCCAAGTTCAAACAAATGGTGGAGTCTCTTCAGATCTCGACGAAAATATGATGGAGTCTCCTACTTCACCCCCTCCATTCACTATTAATTTAAGTGAAGATAACAATTTCAGCGATGGTTCTCCATCACAGCGCCCAGAGGGGGTCAAAAAGTCTAAACTAAAGAGGAAACAAGGCGAAGAAATGTCTAGTTTCTTACAAACGATCAAAGAGGAGAATGAGAAACTTCGGGGATTACTTGAAAGTTCAGTTGAAAAATCGGACCGTGGTATGGATATGCTACAGAAAAAACTTGAAGCAGACCAAGAAAAAAATAGAATTCGTCAACAGGTGAGAGATGACAAAATTATGAATATCAATCTGAACTCCATTGAGGATCCTGAACGTCGTACGTCATTGATGTTTGAGCAACAAGTAATAATGCAGAAAAAGAGGCAAACACACATAGCAAACACTAGTAGTAGCGTGTATGATATGTTTGGACAATTTCCAGATCTTGGGGGATCTGGAAGTGGTCTTTCTGAGTATTAGAATATATATTAGTTGTATGTTATTTTTTTAATGATTGTATGCTTTTATCTAATAGTTATTATGTTATGATGTTTTTTTTAATTTTTATCTATTTGTAGTAATTTCATGTAATCGTTCTCAATATTGTAATGTTTGCATCATTTTATTATGTAATTTTATGTTATCTTTTCAATTATGTGTAGTATTTTAATTCATAACATATTTTAAATTAATTGAGATTTTTTTGAATTAACTATAATATTAATTTATTTTTCATTAATTGAATACAATAATAATTGATTTTTAATATTAAGTAAAAATAATAATTTAATTATATATGCCATCACATAAATTATTCTAAGTTATCCATAATTATTCTAAGTTATCACATAAATAATAATCTAATAATATATCCATCACATAAATCCAATTAAAATAAATAAGAAAAAAAAAAAAAAAAGAAGACCTTTGACGTCTTATTTGAATGTACTTTCAAATGTAGTTATTTAACCATGAAATGGTTATTTAACACCATTGGAGATGAAAAATAGAGTAATACGCCACTCCAGCGCACTGCTGGAGATGGCCTAACATTCCATCTCCATGTAGGAATTCTAGCAAATTTAGTGAGCAAACTCTAAAATGTGCTTGAGACTTAAGAGACACTTATTTTAAAAAATGTTCCTATCCATTATATAGAGTTTACAAATAGACACTTTATTCCAATGGTTCGAAACCATCAATTTTGATTTCAAATCAGTGGTTTGAAGATCCAAACCCTCCAAATTGAAATCTAACATGTAGAAATTCAGTTTCAATTCCGAATTACTGGTTTTTCTGGTTTTTACTATAAACTTTTTAAATTTAATCTCAATCCGTAAAACACTTAAAATCTCTAACCATGATCTAACCGGACAAAATAAAGTTTTCGTTACAGTTTTTAACTGAAACCGGCAAGCTGGTTTCATTTTTTGTGCACCTCTAAATTACTCCAGTAGATTTCTCAGTAAAAAAAAAAAAGGAGGATAGAAAATGACAAAATTCAAGATAAATAAAACTTTCACAACACCATTGCCAAACTAGCTTTTTTTTTTTTTTTTTTTTTTTCTCTTTTCACTTATGTAGTCATTTCATTTCGTCTTTACTTTGATGTTACCACTGCATCATCAAAGCTGATTAAATGAAACATGTACTATTTTCTCCAACCTTGATAATAATTTTCAAACAAAACATTTCTTGGCCCTGCATTGCCTTCAATTTTTCTTTCTCAAAATCATGCCCCACCCATCATATCAATCAAATCTTGGCTCTCTAACTCATTTAATATGCTCTCACCCCATCTTTGAATGAAGAAATATGCTCATCTTTTACTTTATATTACTCTCATTTTCAGAGAAAAAAGATTAAGAAAACAAAATGTTTTCTGCACTCTCATTCTCCCTTCAAGTTGTGCTACTACTAATCTCTTTCCCAAAAATTCTTTCTTCTTCAGAAATGGATCAAATTGAACTTGAAACACTGTTCAAGATCATGGAAGCTTTGTCTTCTGATCAAGACTGGAGATTTTCACATCCTAATCCCTGTCAATCCGGGTCATCATTCCCTGGAATTGAGTGCAAATTCTCAGCAACAAACAATCATTTCCATGTAACAAGACTTGATTTTGGCACCCCACCAAATCCAACTTGCAAGAATTCAGCCACATTCCCTTCTGAAATCTTCCAACTCCCACATCTTGAGTCCATCTTCATATTCCAGTGTTTCACACAATCCCCAACTAGAATCACAATCCCTCCAAACAACCCCTTATCCTCCCCTCTACAACAGTTGAGCTTAAGATCAAATTCAGCCCTCATAGGCCCAATCCACCCCCTCATTTCCTCCCTCAAATCCCTCCAAATCCTCACATTGTCACAAAACAAGCTCACGGGCCGAATCCCAGTCGACATTTTCACCTTGGCCTCTCTTATCCATCTTGATCTCAGCTACAACATGCTATCCGGAACAATCCCTGCCGAAATTGGAAACCTTGGAAACCTCGTTGGCCTCGATTTAAGCTACAACAAGTTCATATCCCCGATCCCTTCCGCAATCGGTGAGCTCAAAATCCTTCAAAAGCTCGACTTGAGCTCGAATTCACTCACTGGAGCCATTCCAGATTCCATCCAGGGCCTCCAGGCCCTGGTTTTCTTGGCCTTAAGCAACAACAGATTGCGCGGCGATTTCCCAAAAGGACTAATCAATCTCCATAATTTACAGTACTTCCTGATGGATGATAATCCAATGTATGTATCTCTCCCTGTGGAATTTGGACAGCTCAAGAAACTTCAAGAACTCAGGCTCTCAAATTCAGGCTACTCTGGCACAATCCCATCTGCTTACTCCCAATTGATGAACCTGAGCTCACTATCCCTGCAAAACAACCGATTATCGGGCGAAATCCCGGTGGGGTTCATAAACTTATCATACATGTATCACCTGAACTTGAGCAGGAATCTTCTTGAAGGAGTTGTGCCTTTCAACTCGAGTTTCTTGAAAAGGCTTGGGAGGAATTTGGACCTGAGTGGGAATCCGGAGCTGTGTTTGAGGGAATCACAAGCTGGGGGTGTTAACGTTGGTGTTGGTGTATGTGGGAACAGCAGAACCGGATCATTGATTGAGCCACTGCACAAATCTGGAGCATCTACATTGCACTGCTCAATTCTGTTCATTATTAATGCTGGTTTTTTCTTTCTGACATTTCGTCGAACACTTTGTGGTGGTTGATGATCTTGAGGATATAGTGTAGATATTGTGTTGATTTTTTCTTGCAACTGATTATGCAGTGAATCTGATTATGGTCATTCTAGTTTAAGGGGTTGTTTTTTGGAAAAAAATACTCTGCCCATCAAACTCTTAATTGAACATTTATTATTTGCACGAGTTTTAATGTAGAAATTATTTATATTAAAATGGATAAAATTATTTTTTTTATAGATTAAAAAGTTAATTGACTAAAATATAATGATATTTGTGTAAATTAAATGATATAAAATTGATTTTAGTGTGAAAAAGTAATAACATATGATGTAATATTGATATGTTTGAGAGATATTGATAGTTGTTTTATTACTATTTATAAAGATGTTCAATTAAATTTGAGACATATATTTTTTACAAATGTTCAAATAAGAGTAAAACAGAGGAAGTATAAGGGTGTGTTTGCAAATAATAGTGCTTCTTTTGAATTGATTAAAATTGATTTTAATAGTAAAATTGAGAGTGAATAATATTTTAAAACAAAATATTTTTAATCAATATTTTTGAAATTAGAGTGTTTACAAAACAAATCACGTTTTGATAACTTTAGAAAAAGACTCTTGTTAAAAGTAGAGATAAAAGGTGGTAAAATTGTAGTATTGTTAAAATCATGAAGACAAAATTATAATATTATTTATTATAATAATGAGAAGCACTTTTAAGTTAATAGAAATATGGAGAGTGGTACTTTAAGCAAACTACTTTGAAGTGCTTAATTTAATTAGTTTGTTAGTTTGCAAACATACCAAAAATGATTATAAAATAAAAATAAGTGATTTTAAGCTATTGTGTTTGCAATCACTCACTAAGTTATTATAATCACTTACAATTGCGTCCAAAAGTAATTCAGAATTTTTTGTCTCTTTTATCATACTCCCTCTATCCTATTTTAGATTATCTATTTACTATTTGGTTCGTGTTTTAGCGAGCGAATTGTTTATTAGTATTTGAAATGATAAAGAGATTTTTAAGGTGTGGTATGATAGTCATATCCTCATCTATCATACACCTCCATAAAAATCATTTTATCATTTCATATATTAATAAACAACTAGTTCACTAAAACACGAACAAAAAATAAAATGACCAAAGAAAACCAGGACGTAAGTAGTATTAAATAAGTTGCCAAAAAATACACTCTAAAAGCTGAAAAATTGGTGTTTTTAATAGATATTAACTTTTTTTTTTTAAACATCATCAACTTTTTCTTTGAATTTTTTTTGTACACTATTAACTTTTAATTCTCTCATCTCATATTCACTAATTTTAATCCATTTCTCAAAAGTATTATTTTTTGAAAGCACGCCCTAAATAAATATTGGTCTGAAATTTCCATTCACCATTGTTGCCTTAAAATCTCAGATTCAAATAGACCTTTTTGTATTTTTTTTTCAGATTACTCTCTGTTCAGCACCTGCTTTTCAGTTAGCAAACAGAAAATCAAGGTTCTTGATCACAAAATAAAAGAAAAAGTTAACAAGCAAGAAAGATAATGTACACCAAGTTAGGAATCTTGAATAATTCTCCACCCTACTTTTGATCCGTACAATGAGACATTTTCTTCATATATAATATTTGAATTTGTGAGAATTAAAAGAGGGGTGATGTGTGATTAAACAAGACTACTGAACATAAGGACACTTGATGGATCCCACATCTCAATTGTGTTCAAATTACTCTCCAACTTTTTCAATGTTTTCCCCCTCTATTATATGGTACAAAACCCACACCTAGTTGCCCTCAATTTGCCCTGTCATATCATAAGTTCAAACATTTGGTATTAGTAGTTGCATGAGTGAATGATGGATATAGAACATTTCAGATCCAAATACACTATACACCCATATGAGTTTTACTGCACATCATGATATTATACAACATTTGTTCCAAATTCATCATTTTCCTACATGCCTGAGATAATTTTCTGTAAAAATCTTAGCTCTTTTATAATAAACCATTTTTGAGTAGGAGGATAGAAATTGATGTTGAAAATTGGCATTGAAAGAGATGGGCTTGACCATCTTTTACCAATTTTAATTTGATGTTTCATTCATAAAAACTGGAAACGAGTTACGCATGCTAGTCGAATTTGAACATTCGACTATATAATGTGCAAATTCGACTAGTATATGCAAGTTTAAAAAAATTGTAATTTAAAGCAACGAGTCTATCAACTTTGTGCCTTAGAGTGAAGACCCCGATATAATATAAACAAACACACTACTACATACTACTATTTATCAAAAATTTGAAAAAAAAAATTTAAAAATTTTCAATGATTCTATGATGCATCAAGAGCACCGTGTAATGAAATTGTGTTTTTAAAGAGTATCAATTGTTTCACTAAGCATTACTCTCTCCTATTTTTTTTAAATGTCATTCTGAATTTTTTTCAAACGATTAAAATATATTTATTATGTAAATAATGTAAAAGACTAGAATGATATTTAATTTGAACGAGAGAAAATGTTATTTTAACAATTAATAAAAACAACTAATGTTATTCAATAAAAATAAAATAAAATAATAAATATTTAAAATTTATTTAAATTGCATAGTTCACCGAATACGTCCATGCAAGATATTGTCTACTACCTAAGCGTGTATCTAAATACAATGAAAACAATGTTAGTATAACATAACGAATTCCCTTTTCGTTTTATTATCTAAATACTTAAACAAGGCCAACATAAAAATGTTTGTATTTGAACAAAGTATTATATGCACAATTTGAATTTAATTTTGACTCATGTTTGAATATACAAACTAATAGTCTTTCATTATTAATTTGAGCTAACAATTCTCATCTGTTTTTCTATGAAAATTGCTTCTGCTCTAAAAAAAAAAAAACTTGATTGAAAATTTAAGAATGAGATCACATGTTTCATAATTGGTGTTCCACTTTATATTTCATAATATGAATGAATAACATGTTGAATAATAAAAAATATTAAATAAATCATCATATTTTGGATCCATGTATTAAAAATCCAGCAGAATATAATACGAAAAGTGGAACAAAAAATTTATGATTAAAAAATTACATCCATTGCACAAGTATAATAGGTGCATAGAAGTGTTACTCAAATTTATTATAAGCGGGTAAAAAGTAAAAACACATTCAATTTTATCACAATTCGTCCTACGTTAATCAAAATTACATTTAAACTTAGTGTAGGTGTGATAGAAAATTAGATTGCTTAATAAAACTTAATGTAGGTGTGACAGAAATGACAGTGATGAATATGATGAAGAGAGATGCTGAAAAGAGTAATATTATTTCTTCCCAATTGGTAAAAAGATTACAGCAACTACAAACAAAGTAGGCCACCTTTACCTTTAATTTCAATCAGTGAGAGTATGTAATAAATTTACCATACAAAAATACTATTCTCATGTACTAAAATTAATGACATGTATACTCTACTTCATAGACTCATCACTTTCCATCTATACTCCAAGAGAAACTTTTGTCATGGCCAATACAATATACTCCCTCTTTCCACCAAAATTATATTTAATATTGTGGGCACAAGTATTAAAAAAAAGGAGCGAAAGTATTATGCGGGTATTGTGGAGTCCATTTATAAATAAAGTGATTATTTGCGAGTAAAGTATAATGTCATTTTAAGTAATTAAGTGATGGTTGAGGGATAAAGTGTTGGTCTATATAGCATCAACGATGGCTTACAACGTGAGACAAATAACTAAAAATAGAAATAGAAAAATTCTGGAATTAAAATAATACTTTACAACAAAAGAACTAATACTTTTCAGCAAAGTAACTAATAGTGTTTATCAGCAACTCAAACTTCGCACGAACTAATTTTGGAAAACTCTGTACGATCTAAATCTGAAAATTTCGATCTTCGCACGAACTAACCAGCAGCCGCACAAACTAATAACATAAAAAACAAAATCAGAAAGAACTCACCAAAGTCAAGTCAAGGGGGAACATTTTCCCGCAAAATGAAATACACCTCGATAGTACTCTCGACTTGACGTATCGTTTCCAAAGGTAAAACAACTTTCCTCTTTATATGTGCAACACCGCAACACATAAAGTACCAACGTACTGAATAGGCGCAAGGAGAAGACTGCACATTAAAACTCAGGAAAACTGGGTATGCAGTATGCAGGAAATCAGTGAGCTCATGAATTTTTCAGTGTGTAAAAAACCAAATGCATGTTGTCCTAAAGAAGCATATTATTTTAGTTAGGCCAAGCTCCAAAAAATTAATATAGGCTCCAAGCCCAAGACCAAAGTCCAGTTGTCATGAACCACGGGATACAGGCTCGGCACGGTCGGGGCGGGTGTGGGCTATTGAACTAGTCTTTAGCTACTATAATTGAATTCTACTAACAAAATCCTATTTATAAGGGGTTGTTAATTACTCTAATTATTCAATGTAGGATGTATTAATTCCTATTTAACTCCCCACATTCCCAACACTATTTAATCCATAAAAAGTATGTTGACGTTTCAACTTCGTGATTTAATTTCTCACTCACCGAAATTCAATTTTGAGATTATAAATATACTACGGTCATCTACTCCGAGAGTAGATCGACATTACGCTGTTTAATTTTCAAAAAATAAACTCTATTCACTTTACTCTATGCCCTTTATTTAATTTAATTAAAGATGAGCGTCTCACACCCTTTTAATTACAATTAAATAGCATTTAACCAATTTCTACAACATAAAGATAAAGTGACTTTATCCATAAAGGGAATGTGCATAAATTTGATGGACGGACGAATAAAACAAGTGTGCATAAATTTGGTGGACGGAATGAGTAATTATTTTTCTTTTGGTTTCCATTAATACTATTCTCTCATTCCCAATTATGGCTAAGTCTTATAAGCATCCAGATGCATTTTAAAAACATTCAACTTGTTATACCTGAAAGATACAACTTGTTTATAATGAACCGTGCAACTATTAATATGAAAAAATAGTTGCACGGTTCAGTGTAAACAAATTGCATCTTTCAGTATAACAAATTGCACTAAAATACACTATGAGTGTAATATGCACCCACATGAGACCCACTCCCCAATTATATACGTTGATTAAATTTTTTTAAAAATAAATTAAACATGTAATTTATTTTATTATAACACTGTTTAATGATTGTTATAATTTCAATAGAATTAATACATAGAGTTATATATATTAATGAATGAATTAGAAAAAAAAAGTTTTACATGAAAATAAACTTATATAATTGAGGAGTTTACCTTAATTGAATTTTCACATGTAAAAAAATTATATTTCGCAAATCATAATAAAGGCGGGTGAATGAGTTTGGTACCATCAATTTTAGTAGCCCAGTGGCAGATAGCTCATTTCATTTGTTTAATCGTTTGTTGCGGGTTTGATTTCCAGTAATGACAAATTTACATTTTTTTAATATTTTTTCTTTGAAAATAAAAAAATTAAAAAATCAGCCCTGTTTACTTTTTTAATATCATCGTTTATTTTTTTGTTTTTTATAAGATTGCAAGTCATTTAAATATACAAATATTAATTTTATAATTGAACTTAAACTACTTGAAATTTTAAACAAATAACTCTTATAATTATGTAAGGGCCTGTTTGCTTCGCTTGAATAGGCCTAATAGAAAATATAATCCCCACCAATCTGGTGTTTGGATCACTTGATTTGGGCACATGATATTGAAACAACCCGGTATAAAATTATGAAATTATCAAGCCAATAGATGATATCTGTTCAGGGGCTCAGGGCTATGATTAATCATTCCCGTATTCAAGGCTGAAAAGGTAAGGTGCGAAATTACATATTTGCCCTTTATGGATTAAAATTCAGGCTAAAATACCTTTGTACATCACATATATTACTGAAATACCACTATATATACAAAAAATTTGCCTAAATTACAATATCTGCCACAATGAAACTGGATCGAGATTGGAACTTTGGAATCCGTCGTCTTCACAGCGTAGAAGAAGGATTCCACTCGAAATCGAAATCCATGGAAAATGTATGAAATTAACAACTTTAACCTTGCGCTGATTCTCTCCTCTTTCTCTTTCTAACGACGATAAGTGGAAAAACAAACCACAATATTAGGGATCTTTAGAAAAATTTAGGTTAATTTGAACAATTTACGTGATATTTCGTTTTGATATTTCATTGCCGTGAATGTTCCATTCAATTTTGTTGACTAATTTTATGCGTTTTGATTCTGCTTATGTCCGGATAACAATATTTAGAAAAACAATTTCCGTGAATATTTCTTTGATTTGAATCATAGATTTTCTACTCTCTTGACAGCAACACGATCTCCATTCGACTTATCAACTGCAACATATGTATAGCCAAATTGGCCATGCCCCAACAATTTTACCTCTCATCAAAATCCTTTTCGTACCCAAAATCCACTCTCTCTTCCACATGGAATCACCCCATTTGCCCTCCTTACACTGCTCTTCACATGTAACACCCAAAAAAAAAAAAAAATCTGGAATAAATTATTATTTAAATATAATGAACAAAAAAAAAAAGGTATTATTTAGAGATAGTAAATTATTTTATAACCCATATATTATAGGTAACTATTAAATTACAAATTGATCATACCTCTCCTCTCGATTTGCACTTAAGCGGCAACGTCATATTCTTTCTTTTACATTAAGGCTAAGCTTCGGTGTAAGTATCACAATTCCATTCTTATTTTCCTAATTTATTTATTTTTCCTTAAATTCTAATACCAAGTCCTGCAGCCACAATAATTTCTTATACTTCTAGGTATTCATGGCAATGGCCATAATATTGATTCTTTTAAATTCTATCATTAAAATTGAAAAGAGATTGCCAAGTTAATTAATTCCTTTTTTTTTTACTCATGGGGTATAACCTCATAAATCTATTTTCTTTTGCATTTCACGCCATCAATTTCGAAGAGGGCAACCACTGATTACTTTCAATTCGGTTATATTATTGTTATTATTGAATATTAAGATATGTTATCTAATATTTATTTTAGGTGCTAAGGGATACGCCCCGTAGGACTATTTATTTTACTACGAGTTCAATCAGAATTTAAGGTGTGGTTTCTTTGTCTTTATTAAATATTTCGTATGAATAAATTATTTATATGCAATGTAATATGACGTGATGTATTATGATAAATTATTTACGTGAGCATGGTATGATGATATGAAAATATATAATATTTGTAAAAGTGAAATTTATAAAAGGCCAGGGGCTTAAGAGAGGCCCGGGACTGAAGAGAGGTCCTCGGGGAACCCGGGATTGAAGAGAGATCTTTGGGGAAAACCGTAAGAACACTAGACCTCAAAGAGGTCTTCGTGGGGGACCCAGTGGGATTGAAGAGAGATCCTTGGGAAAATCGTGAAAAACAATCAATTATTCCATAATGAGATGAGAAGTTATATGTGATATGATTATTTGCGCTTGACGTGATTACTTGATGTTATTCATTTTATTTGTATGTTATATTTAATCTTCTTTGTGAGGTGGCCTCATTCGAAATTTTAAAGTGATTTTCTTTCATACCATACATTTAATATTTTACAAATTAAAAAGGAGTGCGGTGGAGGGACGGTGGATTGCCTCAAGTGTTTATTTAAATTTTACTATTGCAACAATTAATTTCATTTTGAATATTGAGTCATGTTAAGTTCAAGTTCAGTTTTTAGATTGAAGTATTTTCATTTAATCGTAGTCACATCTCTTTAGACAAATTTGAATCTTTTGAGTTTTAGAGTGCATTCTTATAATCTTATTTACTTATTTTGATTTTCCGCTGCAAATTCTTCTTAAATTTATGCATATTTGGCCTACGAAAATCGGGATGTGACAACATTCTGCGGAGAATGCCTCAGTTTCTGCTGATTATTCTTTGATTTATGACGAGAGACCTCTTGTTTTTTCGGCGTAATCGCGAAACGGGTTTTGGTGGCGTCAACAATTTTTTATGGGAATTGTTATGGTGGGCTGTCGCGATTTTGACGGATTGAGATGAAGAATTTGTCTTGAAGTTTCAATTCATGTGTGAAGAAAGTATCTGGAGAAGATTTGGGTCAATTTGCAATAATTTGTCAAGGGCATTTTAGTCAAGTTTTAATATATTAACTTTTATCACTCAAACCAAATACCTATAAAAATTTATCAATGCACTAATTTACAATTTAATCCATCAAACCAAACATATTCATTTTTCACCAACTAATGACACTGAACAGTGCAATCCAGAGTTAATCCTATCATCCCTATCTATCCCATCTAGTAAACCAAGCGTGGCCTAAAAGTATAAATAATCCTATACATTTTATAAACTAACTATAAAAAGTTGACTTACAATCAAATTTTTATATTTATATAAAAATCTATATCAAACTCGTTACATTGGAGACCAAATCACAATCAAAGTGTGCATGAATTAATCTTGTGGGCAAAATTACATTGGGGCCAAGGGAATCGCTGGGCCCGATTTCACTAAAATTTTAATATGTATAATAATATAGCATAAAAGGCAAATGTATTGGTGCTTGAGTAAACATTTTTTTTTTAAAATTTAAACTTCAAAGTGTGCTTTCTTTTCTTGTATAAAATTTCTTATTTTTTGTATACTTTATTGCTCAATTTAAGACAAACCTAATCCTTCATATGAAGAATATGAGTGAAAGAGAGAAATAGATTATAAAATATGTGTATATAAAAGTATTTTACCCAATTAATATAAAAAATTTAGTCCAAATAAATTTTCGGATATATATATATAAAATTTGAAAATGCATTTAATTACACTCTATTATAAATTGAGCTCCTAAACAAAATTCCTGGGTCTGCCACTGCTTGTGGGGGCATGGTTGGTAGAACAAAAAATTGCAGAAAAAACTCACAATACAATAATGGAAACTGCTGATCAATTCCAAATGCCAATCTTTTTAGAGAGAGGTGTATGTGGATTTATTTAAAGGAAAAAACATGCACGCAATAAAACAAAGAAAAAAAATGGTGTACAGAAGCTCACGTGGGGAAAGTGATCATCCACAATTGCTTTCACTTCTGCTGTTTCTGGATAAAGTGAAAATGGTCTCTATAATGCAAGTATTTGACAATGATATATATACTTCAACTTAACAACTCTTTGGCAAATAAAATTCATGTACTTCTCTTTTTCTAATTAGAAGTGCGGTATATCAGGGAGTTTGATGCGGTAATTTTGAAAAGTTGGTTTCATGTGTAATTGTCAATTTTGGTAGTATTTTAATTTCAGCGAAACAATTAGTACTTTTTAATAAACACACCAGTTTTATAGTGCAATAATTCTCTAACTTAATATGCTTAGAGTCTATTTGTTTAATGATATGAGGTTTGAAGATATGTGAAATCATTCGATATATTTTATCTGTAGATGTGATATATTCAATTTTTTCACATTTTTTGTTAAGATGCATTGTAAATATGGGAATTCAGGTTATTTTTTGTTTCAGCAGTATGTTAAGATACATAAAAACATGAAAACTCATATGGTAAGTGTTGATTTTACAATTATATCCCCATCCATGTTACATAACTTTAAAAAAAAAAGATCGTATAGGTCAATTGACATCAAGTGATAATTCTTGTAATTAAGAGTACCTATAGGAGGCGGTATGAACAATTCATGGGGAAAAACCATCAACAATAACAAATATTGAAATTATGAGAAATTATTTTTTATCCCTTCTTCACCAGAAAGACATATGGGCTATTAAATAATTATATATCCGTTAGAATGGGTTAAAAATGTATCATTTTAAGAGTGGATAGATAAAAAGTGAACTTTGAAGTTTGAACCCTATTGCATATGCAATAATAAAATATAATTGTATATTGTATTTGCATAAAAATCATCGATATTAATTCACGATTTAACTACCTCAAATACACAACTACTTTCGTAATATTATTTAGATAAAAAATTCATATTAGATGATTTCATACATCTGTACATATTAACATAAATTAATATTCACATATTTCAAAGTATTAAACCGTCATGTTTAGATTATGTTCCCACACAAATTTTGTCTGAGCCCGAATCTCCTCCGGGCATGGGGCGGCACTTCAAGACCCCTGCAGCTCTTCAAATAAGCCCATATGGTTTTCGAAAGGCCTACCTAATATTATGTAGGCCCAGCCCATTTTATCTGAGGCCCGGCCCATTTCCTCAATTCCAATTCGTATTTTCAGTTTAGTTCGCTGTGATCACCGATAAATTTTGTTGCCTCACGCGACACAATGGTTTCCAAGCACCTGTTGGCTCGACTCCGAACCCTAACCCGACCCGCATATCAGTGCACGAGCCCGGAGTTTCACCGTAAACTCCAAACCCGGTGTTATTCCGATGCTCCGCCACCGTGTCCACCTGCTCCGGCTTCCACTACTCCACCGGCGTCCAGTTTCCGTTCGAAGAGCTCTTTGAATGAAACTGAGCTGAAAAAATTTGCATCTATTTCTGAGACCTGGTACTTGTTTAATTTTGATGATTTTCGTTGATTTTGTTTTGTTAATTTTGTGTATTTGATTTTGTTTTTGTTGAATTAATGTTAGGTGGGATGCTGAAGGACCGTTTAAGCCATTGCATGCGATGAACCCGACGAGGCTTGCTTTTATTAGGTCAACATTGTGCCGGCATTTTGGGTAATTTTAGTATCTTTGGGAATTTAGGCTCTTCTATCGTAAAACTGGTCTTTTGGTGTAAAATACTGTTTTTTGTTGTTGTTGCTGTCATTTAATTTTGTGCTTTTACGCACTCTGGTAGAGTTGATTTAAATAAAACGGAGAGAGAAGGTGCTTGAATAGTTTGTTTAGAAGTTAGTTGCAACATGATTAAAGTGTCTCTTCTAAAACAGGCATTGCCATTTCTCCAAAAATACCTTAAGTCAGTCACATTTTCTTTAAAGAACCAAATTCTTAGGATGCAAGTGTTCTGTACACTGTATCTATCTTAAAATAATTGTTTTATTACTTAGGCATGTAAAAAAACTTGACTCATCACTCATGAGTGCTGAACGAAATGTTAATAAAGCAGTTTGAACTGATGTAATTAAGGCGAAATAAGGGGCAGAGTGTAAAAGAGAATGTGCGACCTTTCTACCATAAAATAGGGGGAATGAATTGAAAAGCCGAGTGTAATTTGAATAAAGTTGAGATGTGAGATCCAACAAGAGTTCTTATACGGCGGTCATTATTGCATACATCATCATGCCTTCTAATACCTAACAGATTTACACACACACGCTTTATATATATGTGTATATATTATATAGGTCCATAGATGTTATAACCTTATAATAATTGCGTAAAATAACCAATACACAAGGATTTGAATTGAATGACTATTTGCCATATTGAGGTATTCGTTCTCTAGATTTCTTGTGTGTATTTTTAAGTCCTTAGTAATGCAAGTGTTGATTTAGATAGTCCACGGTTGGACTGTGCTTTAGAATAAAGCTTGTTAACTGTATGATTTCAATTATTTTAGCAGAGTGTAACTGAATTCGAAATATCATGGATCCAAGATAAATTGAGGTTTGAGCCTTTGAGTTTTGAAGGTACTTGCATGATTTAAAATATCATGGATCACAAGGATTTTAAGCAATTCTTTTAACGAAGCTTGTTGCAGTCCTTTTGATGTTCCTTTGCTTTTATGTCTAAATGGAAAATATTCAAAATAATTCATTTGTTGTAGGCATCTCAAAAACACTAATAAATGCAAGTGTGGTGACTGGGGTGTTTTTGTGTGTGTATCCCTATCTTGGTAATCTTATAGAAACTGGTGAATATAATATGTTTCAGCAAGGATCCTTACGGTGCAAGGCCATTTGAAGGGTTGAAATTCGTTGATGTTGGCTGTGGAGGGGGGATTTTATCTGAGGTATTAAACCTTTTTTATAATATTCAAACCTAGGCATGATTCATTAATTGATATTGTGGAGATCCTGTACTCTGTAAAATAGTAATTTATTAACACTTATTGACTCAATGACCATTCTAGTTAGATTGATTATTAAAGGAAGTTAAAATGTAATGAACAGTGTGTGATTTTTGCTAGTATTTACTCTTGTGTACCTGAAGTCATTCTTTTCTGGCGTAAAATGTTTGTTTTCTGTCTCAGCCTTTGGCTCGTATGGGTGCAAGTGTTACTGGAATTGATGCTGTGGAAAAGAATATCAAGATTGCTCAGCTTCATGCGGTATGTACATTGAAGAAAATAAATGAAATAACCAATCTTACACATACTTACACAAAATACAAGTGGCATTAACTCTTGTATGTTAGCCCAAATTTCATCTCTAATTTCAACTGACAGTTTGTAAACTTTTGGACAACTATGGAAAACCAATTTAATTTACCATAACATAGCGGTGAATAATTGTAATTTGATAAAATTGGAACACAGTGACGCAAATTTATGTGTTCGTGTCAGAACAACTTCCCTATATTTTCACCGAACTTTTATGTAAAAACTCAAATCTGTGATGGGCATAGAGATCATGAACACAAAATTTACTTCCCATTAAGTGGTCATCCTAGAAAATAATACTGATCTCAATTCTTTTGACAAGATCCAGCTTTTGTTTTGTAATGCTATATATCAAAATATGCATGGCATTTATATGACAAAAGTTTTTTGCATTTGTTTTTATGTCATTGTGATTTGTGAGTGTACATCTTTTGCAGGATTCTGATCCAATGACTTCGTGTATTGACTATCGTTGCACAACAGCTGGTACACATCATACTTAATTATTGAATATGAAGGTTAATATAATATATCAATTATTTTGACTTATTTTACATGTGTAACTTACTCTCTTGAATGCTTACAGCATGTCTCATATATATATTTTTTTTGCTCTTGACTTATTTGCTGATATTGAGCTATTCAGTTTCTACAAGTCTGCACATGTTCCACCAATTTATTCCAATCTAAACATGTTTAAATTTTCAATTTTTATGCTTCAACAAGTATAATCTGTCTACTCTATTACATAATTATTGATCTGCAACTCCACATTCTTCTTGTTGGCCTTATTTCCCTTCTCTAGCAATATATACTTTTGTTTCTCCCTTCCAAATTCAGTGATCAGCATTATTATCCCTAGGGTTCTTTAGGGTCTGCTTTTCTTCTTCTTCCTTTCCTTTTGTTTCTTTGAGTTTTTGTATTTGGGAGGTGGGTGGGGGTCTAGACTGATATAGCATGTTTCTTATTTATTCTGTCACTTTTGTCTGTTTGATAAAGAAGTATATGCTTCTTATTTGTCACATAACATATTGATATAATATCTAATGTCTGTGTAGTTTGATTGATGCTGATCAGCTGAGTTTTGTAATTTCCTATTTTGTGTTTCTTGCCATCTTATGTGGTGTTCACCATGTTTGGTTATTAGCATCCTTTTGAAGATCTATTATTTGACTCATTTCAAACCAATTTTTGGACTTCTAAAAATTTCTTTCGTAGCTGACGCAACTGCTACTCTTTGACAGAACAATTGGTAGAGGAGCAGAGAAAATTCGATGCTGTACTTGCTCTGGAGGTATGGTTTTTTGTTTTTAACATTTGAGAACCAACTCTGGTGGTATGTTATTATTGATTAATATGAATATTTTGCTATATTTGTGCTCTAAAAGTAATAGAGCAACTTGTGATATTTCATCTTCAGTGGTTTGTTAATCTCCTGTTCTCTTTTGTTTTTTCTGACTGAATCGAAGTGGTCAGTTAGAAGAGTGATATTAATTCAAATAATTTTTTTTGATATTTTGTACAATGTTGTATTAGTAGATTGTGGATATGCATTTGATAGTTTGCATAATATCCAGGTAATTGAGCACGTTGCAGAGCCTGCTGACTTTTGTAAATCCTTGTCAGCGTTGACCAATTCTGGAGGAGCTACTCTTATCTCAACAATTAATCGATCAATGAGAGCATATGCAACTGCTATCGTCATGGCAGAATATGTTTTACACTGGGTATTTCACTATTCCATGATGCTTGAACTCATACGTACTGTGGTGTTTAAAACTTGTTTATTATCATTGTCACCACCATGATGATGAAACTAGCACAAATTCTTACTTTTTTCGCAATTTTATTCTCACAAAAATGCCTAATAAAATATCAGTTTACTTAATTCAACTTTTGATCTATGAATCTTCTCTCAAAAAAAGAGATGGCTATGAACCTCCATACCTTTATTAGATTAATAAAATAAATTGTGGTTGCATTTGGTTTGAAGATCTGAAGATGAATTTGTAATCCACTCATTGATTTCAAATCTCTCAATCGGCCTCAGAAATCCGTTTTTACTATTATTGGTCTGTATATTGCTCCATTTTCATCTGATTGGCACGTATAAAACTTTAGCTCCCTAAAGGCACACATGAATGGTCGAGCTTTCTGACGCCAGAAGAGCTAGCCCTAATTCTTCAACGAGCTTCCATATCTGTAAGTCAGAGACCCTTTGCATAGTGTTCCCCCTGTTTTGTGAAAAGTAACATGTTGCTTGTTTTGCATTTTCCAGGTCCAACAAATGGCTGGGTTTGCTTATGACCCCCTGACAGGGCGATGGTCTCTTTCTGATGACATCAGTGTAAACTTCATCGCCTATGCAACGAAAAACATCGAATAGATAATCCTTGTTATGAGAATTGGTACCTACTTGAGCTCAGATGCTGCTGCCTGCTTTTTTGAGGTTCAAAAAACTGTATAGTTCAAATTCTAATGAAGGATTTACTACCTAGTCGTGGTCTCTAGTTTCAAATGCATCACATTTATGCATTTTTTAAAAAAAAAAAATTCTATTCATTTTAAATCTATAGAAGTAGTGAAATCTTTTTTTTAACAAAATTGTAATGTTCAAATGAACTTTATTTTTATAATATGTGTATTTAATTTTTTTTTATAATTTTTAAATAGATCTATTAAACCCAGCGAGTTATGCACGTTGGGCATGGGCTTCCATTGTGTTAGTATTAATTTATTATGAAATATATTGTTTGATTATGTTACATTTTGATAAGGAATGAATATAGCCATGTTAACGGTAAAGTATTTTGTGCAACATGTTCTCCGTACACCACTATTATTATAAATAATAATATTAGTGGTGTATGGTGAATATGATGCACATAATACCTTCTCGTGGGATTGTCTATTTCTGTCATATTTAGTTCATTGTTCAAGAAGCGAGCGCTCTATCTTAAAATGATCTTTTTCAAATGAATCACATCAATTTTCTTGTATCTGAAAAATTACTAGATCGTTAATCAATATTGCTCTATATAACATTCTATAATAATTACTTAAAAATATTGTCCGACTACTTTTAATTTTTTCAATAAAGGGGAAAAAAAAAAAGCCTATCTATACATTTAAAAGGAGAGTTTTTTTTTTTTTTGGGAAAAAGAGTGTTAATTAAACCAAGCAAATGAAAATTAGATAAAAAAATATGCATGATGATCCATTCCAATGTCCAACTTCTATATCATTATCCTATAACGGATAACATGTTGTGCAACCCAAGACACTTTAAATTAGTCTTCCTTGAGCTCCATCCTTGTAGATTTTGTCTATGCTGGGACTGGGCAGTGCCCAGCATTCCCAGCTGCATTACACGTGCCCCTCTATTTTTATTTTTAATTTTAATTTTTTTAAAAATTTTATGGAGTATTTATCTTTGTAAATTTTTGTGTTTATTTTTCTTAATCTTTTTAAATTAACACAATAGTATTTTAATAACTCTCTTGTTATTTTTTTTATATGTTTT
This sequence comes from Stenogyne calaminthoides, assembly GCA_037126765.1. NCBI lineage: Eukaryota > Viridiplantae > Streptophyta > Magnoliopsida > Lamiales > Lamiaceae > Stenogyne > Stenogyne calaminthoides. The sequence goes on along the minus strand of JBBCBC010000004.1, from coordinate 6,697,382 downwards.
TTAACAATTCAAATGCTATTCCAAGAGTGAGTTTCATGTGCAATAGGTGCAACTTACACTTTATATTGTACTAATGTTAGCCCCGCGAACTTCGCGGACTGAAAGAATTTTTTTATGTAAAATAATTAATAATATTTTAATATTTTTTATTATTTAGTACTTTTATAGTTAAATAATTTGTAATTCACAAAATATTAAAAATAAAAATAATTTAAATATGTAATTATGATTTTATTTGTTATTATACTTGATGACTCTATAAAAAATAAATAAATCCACAAATTTAGATTTCAAATATATACACACACACACTCTCTATATTACAAATTTCGAAAAAAAAAATTGTAAACAACATTTCGTGTGTACTTGCAAGGTCTCCAATCCGGATTGAGACATAAAATTTTTATATTTCTTTTGCTTTTAGCTCTGAGACTGTAAGATATAATTGTGTTAGGAATTAAAGCAAGCAATTATGGGAGAAAATAATGGGAACTACGAATTAAGGAACAAACAATTTGGTTACCCGGTTAAATGGGGAATGACTACGTGGGGGGGGCACTACCAAGCCGAGAGATCTACTATATCGTATAAGATAGTGCAAGTAGTCAAGATACAATGGGGAGGGGGTTATTTATCTGAAAACTAGATTTGGCCCATCTGGCCGAAACCTAAAAAAGATGAAACTAGGCCTCCGCATAGGGCCTCGAACCACATCGACCTCAACCCTTGGTCGGCGGTTCGCCTTCGATCAACAACCTTGCTCGAGCACCTTCTCACATTGCAAAAGGGGCGCTCGACCGAGCACACCTCGCCGACCTCGAAGCAGTGGTCGAAAGCGCCTCCGCGCCGCAGATCCCCGCTTTCACTCGGGCTCCATAACCCAACAATCTCCCACCGGAGACCTTTGGAGCGGAAGTGCATGACCTCAACTAGGTCGAACGTCTTGTCCTCCCCGGACTCATTCCGAACGTCTTGTCCTCCCTGGACTCATTCCGAACGTCTTGTCCTCCCTGGACTCATTCTGCAAGTCTTGTCCTCCCTGGACTCATTCCGCAACTCAGACTCCAACAATCCCAACAATCTCCCACCTGGAGACTAACTCCAAGATGTAACTCGTCTTCCCCATCTCTCATTGGCATCCCCTCTCCGACTCAAGCATAACCCAAGCACGTCCCATACCACATCCAAATTCAATGCTCTTCGTCCACCAATTCCCGCACGATCTCAGGCACGTTTCAACGACCTTCTTGATCTTGCAAGAACCAGAATCCAAAATCCGTTCCGTTCCAGTCAAGCTTCTCAACAAGCGATTTCCCTTTAGCCACCATAATTGCTCCCATCAGATCCCTTGAGCCTGATGCTCTGATACCAGTTGTTAGGAATTAAACAAGCAATTATGGAGAAAATAATAGAACTAGGAATTTAGAGACAAAACAATTTGGTTACCTAGTTCGTCAAACTGACTACATCTGGGGGCACTACCTAGCCAGGAGAGATCTACTATATCGTATAAGATAGTGCAAGTAGTGCAAGATACAATGGGGGAGTCAGGGGTTATTTATCTGAAAAACCTAGATTTGGCCCATCCGCCGAAACCCTAAAAGATGGCCCGGGCCTCGTCTGAGGCCTCGGAACCGCTCGACCTCAGCCCTTGGTCGAGCGGTTCTGCTCGATCAGCAACCTTGCTCGAGCGCCTTCTCACCGCTGCAAAAGGGGGCGCTCGACCGAGCACACCTACTCGACCTTGAGCACTGGTCGAGCGCCTCCCGCGCCCTGCATCCCCGTTTCACTCAGGCTCCATAACCCAATAAATTGTATGTGTGAAAATCGACTTGGGAAGTTACAAACCTACAATTGAAAGAGATTAATACAAATTTTTATTTATCGTCATCGCAAAACATAATAAGATTGAAAATTGCTTCCTCTTATACTTTATAGGCATTGTTTGGTCTGAATTACTTAATATAATTTTTGAGATGAACACCTTATTCCCACAATTCTTTCCAAAAATTATTTGTGCTTTAAAAATTATGATTTCCAGCTTTGTGACAATCAACCTCATGCTATTGCAAAAACCTGACTTTACGTCAATATTCCTGAGAAGCGTTACATGCACTCCTTCCTTCAAAATAAAACGGTGATTTGATAGTCCTGAGCATTTAATAGAGAAATTAAATGAAAGCAACTCTACATTAGCTCAAAGCTGAAACTTCATTATGCAAACATTATTAAATTTTGATCAAATACTTCAAAATTTTATTTAGCTTAAATTAATTATATTTTATGATAGTAACATTTTTTGTATTTCATATTTTTAATATTTCATATATGTAAAATACAAAAAATATATTAATTTACTATATGAATTATATTTAAAAAAATCATGTAATTACTTGACACCGAATAAAAGAATATTAATACATTAACAAAATAAATTTAATTTTGCGATAATATAAACCTATATTATTTCAGAGTCAAATATACTAATAATATCAATTTTGCATAACACGCGAGATTTTAAAAAATTTATATATTTTTAAATACTTCAAATATTTATTTAGTTTAATTAATTTAATTTTATTATATTGATTCATATTTATTATTTCTTAATATTATGAAGTGCAAAATATCTTCTTTCAAATTAAATTTTATATTAATATATTAGATTAAACACCTTAAATTATATTTTTATTAATTAAAGTATACATATGATTTGTATTTTTAAATATTGTACGTGATATATATTTCTATTAATTTATTTTTTAAATTATAAATTATATTATATGTTTTTAACATAAAGTATTTGTAATTGCATATCATGTTGATTCATTATTTATTGTATTTCATTGTTAAGTAATTATCTTCGTATAATACAATTCACTTACAAAAATAATTAATATATTAATTGTATTTTAAAAGATTTTACAGCATGCTAATTATTATAATTAATGTATATCATAAAAATTATAGTAATGTGGTCAGATTTTTTAATAATTTTTTTTACAAATGTTAATTTATATTATATTTTAGATCAATTCAATTAGACATCTCAAGATAACCCAATTTTAACACAAATACTTAATTAATCTAAAAATTAGAAGTTTTAGATTTAACATAAATCATCAATTACCTAAATTATTCTCTTATAACAAATGTTAAACTTTTGAGGTACATATACATATTTACTAAATAATATTTTTTAGTGTTATCATTTTGTATAAGATTTATCTATTGTATTTTTTAGATAATTTACAAAACACACTTAGTACTAATCTAGTTATCGCAAAGTATCAACAATTGATATGACATATACAATTCTTTGTATATTTAGGTCAAGTTTGACCTAATATATTTTGTAAATAAATTTAATATAAAATATATTTTAACTTTAAAAAAAAAATTAGAACATAAAATATTTTATGATTTAATAAGAACATGTAAAAGTTTAATAAATAAAAAGATTTATAATTTATTAACGACATATTGTATAAATTAATTTTTTCACTACATTTTTATTATCTCGACTTTTTTATATACTATTATAGTTCATACTTTGTTTTGATTTTGAGTGATAATTCTATTGGTATGCACTAATTAAGCAATTCTTTTAAGCAAATTTTCCTTCTTTTATTTATGGTGACGGTAATATTTATTTTTTAATTTGAGCCCTCGGTAGTATTTATATATATCATGACTACAATTTATTTTTTTTAATTGATTTGATTGATCGCAACCTGTTTAATATATATATATATTTGGCATTCCACATTACACCATCTTTAAGAATACCAACACGAAAAAATTTAATGTATCATAATAAATTTAAATTTTTTGAAATTTAAATAATCGATAACTTTCCATTAAAAAAGTAACACTATCCAATAAAAAACTAATAGTGTAGGAACTAATTATGATAAGATAATATACTCATTTTTGTAGTTCTTTAATTAAATTGAATTTGTAATTAAGGATAAATAAATCATATTGTAATACTTATAACCAAATTCAGATGATTTACATTTATGAATATTTTAACACATGTACATTATTTAAAATATTTAAATAAATTAGACCTATAAAATTAGAGTTGGTTCACCGTGAAACTTGTTCACCGTGAAACTGATTTTTTTTTTTACAAACATACTTTTTAGTAATATAAGTCACGCCCTTTAGTAATATAATTAACACCCTTCAGTTATCACTACAATACCCTCTGCTATAATATAAGTCACACCCTTCACTTTTATGAGTAATACCCTTTATAGTAAAAGGTCACAACCTTTATAGTAAAAAGTCACATTCTTTTAGTAATATAAGTCACACTCCTTAACCAGTTTCACCGTGAAACTTGTTCACCCATACTTTGCCACAAAATTATATTTTTTAGTACATATATTCTATCAAAAAAATATTGCATCTAATTAAATATAGTTTGACTTTGTATATTAGGTATTAGTTTATAATCAAATTATCATTAATTAGACATTAAATATAATTAAATGATCTTAAATCTTTTTACAAAATAACATAATAAGAATGCTTGCAAGAAATTATAAGTGATTATAGTCACCTAAAATTGTGTGCATAAGTAATTTGGAGTGTTTTATTAGATTATATATATAAGCTCTTAAAAACTATAAGCTAAAAGTTGAAAAGATGGTGTTTTTGGTAGCTTATGAGCATATTTTAAAATTTTAAATATTATTAACATTTTTCGCAAACACTATCTACTTTTTTTTTTTACAAACACCATCAACTTACACTATTAATCAATTTTTTTCATTATCACTAATTTTAATCACTTTTTCAAAAGAATATTTTTTTTTGCAAACACCCCCAACGTAAAAAAAAAACCCTAAAAATACAAAAAATAAAAATAAATAATAAGGATCTTTAATTATATGAAAAAAATTTCATCACCATCAATCGGTCAAAAAAAATGTGAATGGAAAGATTTCATTCTATGTTCACTTTAATATTGAGTTTAAAAAATTACATAATATATAGTAGAGCAATTCCTATGAAATATATACTTTTTTTTAACTTAAATCTAACCAAAAATTTAAAACACATATTTTTCAATTGATCGTATTTTTAGATTTTCATATACTTAGAATGTATTATTTATGGATCTAAAATGATGCTAGATATAATATTTAAATCATATATTTTTTTTAGTTCAGATCTAATCAAAGATAATTAATGACAATTAATATACTCCAAATAAAGATACTTATATTTTTGGTAAATATATTATAAATCAGTTACCATTAATTATTATAATTAAATGAATTTTGGCTTTAGATTTTTGGTAAATATATTATAAATTAATTATTATTAATTACACATTATATTTAATCAAAGCAAGAATATTGATATATAAATAAAAATTACACGATTATTTCATATAGTATTAGTATTCACTATGCAAAAGTATCAGATATTGAAATAATCTAAATAGAATAATGATTTCATTTGAAAAATATTACACCAAAAAAAATTAAATCAAACTTGAAATATTTTATCAAATTAACACTAAAATATAGTGGTTAAAGGCTCATCACCACTTACATTTTTTTTTAAAAAGTACATTAATCTAAATCTTAAACGAAAATTTATAAACTTTTTACAATGATCTTCACATTAGATCGGTATACATATAATTTTGTTCTCATCTTCATTGTAGAAAACACATAACCTTCGTGCATTCATTTTTATCATAATTCAAAGACTTCATTGCATGATTTTATATCACCTCAAACTATAGAAGTTTATATTTTTGGTAAATATATTATAAATCAGTTATCATTAATTATAATTAAATGGACTTTGACTTTATATTTTGGTAAATATATTATAAATTAATTATCATTAATTACACATTATATTTAATTAAAGCAAAAATATTTATATACAAATAAAAATTACATGATTATTTCATATAGTATTAGTGTTCACTATGCAAAAGTATCAGATATTGAAATAATCTAAATTGAGTAATGGATTTCGTTCGAAAAATATTACACCAAAATAATTAAATCAAACTTGAAATATTTTATCAAACTAACACTAAAATATAGTGGGTGAAGAATCATCATCACTTACATTAAAAAAAAAGTACATTAATCTAAATCTTAAATGAAAATTTATGAACTTTTTACAATGATCTCCGCATTAGATCGATATACATATAATCTTGTTCTCATCTTCATAGTAGAAAATACATAACCTTCATGCATTCATTTCCACATAATCTTCTTCTGATATCTCATAATCTTTTCCACATGTAGAACAATTTAGATCACATAAAAATCAAAATATTAGAATGAAATGAAATAATAATGAATTCAAATAAGAATCAAGAAACATCGGAAGAAATCTGTAAATAAAATCAACTTTAAACTACATAATAAATCAAAATAATTACCTGAAACAAAAGAGTGAGAGAGATAAGAGCGAATAATCTATGCGTATCGTGGATGAATAGATTTTCGAGAATGAAAAATGAATAAGAGATGTGACAATTTATAGAAAATAGTAAAAAAAATCAATGGCTGAGATTAAAACAACACTACAAATGAATAAGATTAGAGAGATTTGAAATAGAGAAATGTGGCTTTGCCACATCAACTGCCATGTCATTTTATCATTTGACACATCATCTTTTATAGGTTTTGCATTATAGAGATTATAGATTTTAGAACAATGCAACTTATTGCACTAATCCACCATCATTTAGTTAGTTTCTTTAATTAATTCAATCATCTCATTTATATATATTTCATATTTTACCCAATTTCAGTAATTATATTAATTTTTTCCCCGACCCGACCTGACACGACCCGACCCAAGTGATTCATGATTCACCCGACCCGAATGGTTCATGAGTTTAGGGTTCCCCCGAACCCGAGCTCGAACCCGGCCCAAGTGATTCATGATTCACCCTGCCCAAATGGTTCATGGGTTTAAGGTTCATGGTTTAGAGTTTAGGTATATATAATTAATGAAAAATATTGAATTAATTAAAGAAACTAATTAAATGATGGTGAAGACTTTGCATATATGGCGCGTCACATAAGCGGTGGACATATGATCAAATCCGTATTTGTATATTTGCATTGAAACTTAAACATTAAATAAAAAAAATTGAAAAAAAAAATAAAAGAAGAGGGAAAAGGGGCAGGACACGTGGCAGCAGGTTGGGGGTGCCCAACACCCCAGCATCGACGAAGCCCTTGTGTAACCCAATCATGCCCCATAGAAAACTCATTGAATAATTAATTTAGCTAGGTCCAATATGCACTTGGTGCATCGTGTACAATAATTATATAATTTGTAACACTGAAATATATGTAATTTGTATTGAATTGTGTAACTGTTAATATGAAAAATAAGTTGCGCGGTTCATTCTAAATGAATTTATATAATTCTAAAATACATTATTGAGTGTAGAGTGCACCTGATGCATATGAGACACACTCATATAATTTTGTATATTTATTTTACTGTTTTTATATTTTTATTAAATTCACCCAATTGTAGTTTTATATATGAAAATGACATAATGAAATTTCAGTATATCTATATTTTAGTAAATTAAACTACATACGGATATCCTATCGAAATTTTAGTTATTAAATTTTATGTACGCTATCAATATATATAATTTTGTAACAAATTTTTTTTTTTAGATATTTTGATATATAAATCAAGAATTTTAAATTTAAGTAAAAAAATTTATGTATATATCACAGTATACAAAAGACCCCAGTATATCAAAATTCGACGTTTTCAGTGTCTATTTTCATCCTAGATACAGATGCTGAAAATTCAAAATAAAAAATAGAAGTTTTGCATGCATCGAAAGGCTAACTTTTTAATAAAAATAAATTATTATGTAGGATAATATCATATTAGACAAAATTGAAAATTATAAAATAATGGAGTTTTATCAATACAGGGCCTGAAAAATGATAAATCTATCAATTTAAGGTCTGAAAGATTTTTTCTATCGATTCAAGGTCTGAAAGATAGAAAACTATCAATCCAGGGCCTAAAAAATAGAAATTATCAATTCGACACTTATAAATTTTAAGGCCATGTTTGACACTAAATCCTAAATCCTGAACATTAAACCCTAAACCCTAAACGTTGAACCCTAAACCCCCCTGAACCGTAAACCTTGAACCGTAAATCCTAAAAATAAAAAAAATAAGAACATGAAATAAATACATGAAATATATGTGTCAAACATGGTCTTAAAATTTATAAGCCTCAAATTAATAGTTTCTATTTTTCAGGCCCTGAATTGATAGTTTTCTATATTTCAGGTCTTGAATCGATAGAAAAATTATTTCAAATCTTAAATTGATAGATTTACCATATTCCAGACTCTCATTTTTTCTAAAATGGGAGTGCAAATTATCCGTAATTACTCACTCATATTTTGTATTTTCAAATTAATTTTAATCGAGAATGCTTAAATTGGTTAATTTACACCTGCTACCAACTCGAAGCGCGAATTGCAGCAAAAAATCTCTCTATATATATCGATACATCACGCAATTCAAAACTCTCTAATAGATTATTATCAATTATCAATTATCAAATTGAAGGAAGAACTGTTCGATTAATGGAGGGCATGGATCATCCAACCGTTGCTCGAGGCCGCTTGGTGGTGCTCTCAGCTCACCTCTCTGCTTCGTTTGAGAAATCAAGCGCCAGTTCCGACGGAATTCTAGTACCGTCGAGCTGCTCCGCCGCCGTGGAACCGCCGCCCTATCTGAAAGGATCATTGATTCTGGTTGATGACCGTACTGGGAAAAAGTACCGCGTCGAGGTCTCAGAGGAAGGCACTGTCAAAGCCACCGACTTAAAAAAGGTTTTTCAAATTTGTAGACATTTTGCTTGATTGACAGTCTTAATGTTTTTGTGCTGATTATTCTAATCGGTCGCGTATTTATGCGAATTTAGCCTTGGTTTACTGTAATTTAGTTTGTTCGTGGAGAATAATTCTTGTTTGCTGGAAGGATGGTTTAATCGATGAATTGTTTGTTGTGTCACTTGTGTGTGTGGAATTTCTCTCTCCAGTGGCTGATTTGAGTAATTTTTATTGGGGGGGTATAAGTAGAATGCTGGTGCAGATTTATGATTCAAGTGAGTGTTGCAGATAACCACTGGAAAGGATGACAAGGGGCTCAAGCTTTATGATCCTGGATACCTTAACACTGCTCCTGTGCGGTCATCGATTTGTTACATTGATGGTGATGAAGGAATACTCAGATACAGAGGTTTTCCGATTGAGGAGCTTGCTGAGGGGAGTACCTTTCTGGAAGTAGCTTATCTTTTGAGTAAGCTCTATACTGTTGCTAAAGATTTCTTCCTTGTTGAGGGGACTTATTTATATGTACATTTTCATCAAATCACTTCTTCGACTATCCGCGTTGCGAAAACAATGGTTCTTAACCGTTGATCTTCTGCTTTCATTGGCCACGTACTGCATGAGTTTGCTTGTGTATCTTAATGTTTCCGTACTTTAGGGGGCCCTGTTCATGAGACAAATCAATAGCAATATTCTAGGTTCTTTTGATTAAGAGTTCTCACAGAGCCATATGATATGTGATTGTTTAAATTTACTCTTATTTGATCTGGTACTGGAATGTCTACCTTTAAAGCGTACTTGTTCCATTAGCTTGGTTGCAGATACACTAGTCGATTAAGTCATCTAAATCTGGTGCTCTCATAGGTGTTACCATATCAAATGCATTCATTCTTGCCCTGTTCATGCAGTGTATGGGAATTTACCATCTGAAGCGCAGTTAGCAGATTGGGAGTTTTCCATTTCACAGCATTCTGCTGTTCCTCAAGGAGTATTGGTATTCTCGAGTTCTTTTTCATGTATTTGTGTTCTTATATTTTTTCCCATGTTATGGTCACACTGCTTTGATGTGGCCAAGAATCTGCTCAAGTTATGCTTAATCGCTCTGGCTGTATTTGGAGATTGATTTCCTGAAGGCACTTGACTATATTTTGCAGGACATCATACATGCAATGCCCCATGATGCTCACCCAATGGGCGTACTTGTCAGTGCTATGAGTGCTCTTTCAGTTTTTCATCCGGATGCAAATCCAGCTTTAAGAGTAAACCGAATCTTTTTTTAATATTGATATTATAGCACTTCTCCTCTGTTAACTCTTAATATGTACTGGCATGAAAGTCTAGCAAGGAAATAGAACTTCTTGAAGGCCCTCAAGCTTTGAATGTCATTAGGCATCAAGATTTCTGTTTTTTTCTTTTTAAACAAATTTCTTTTAGAATTTCTCGAGTTGCTTATTATCATATAGGAGGGAGACGGGTAATCTTGGTGGTGCTGCCATGAGGCCCATGACTTTAAAATGTCGTCATCTTGTCGTAATGATATCATGTTCCTTTATGATAATTTATTCATTTTATTGACATCTAATATAGGGCCAAGACATATACAACTCTAAACAAGTGAGAGACAAACAAATTGTCCGCATACTTGGGAAGGTGATGCCTTATTCTTCTTTAACTTATTCTGATATCTGTAATGCTGTGTTCATGTCTACAGTGTGCATGCGATTTTCTCACAGTATAATTCATCATGATTTTTACAGACAGCCTACTAACCATTCTTGCAGGCACCAACAATTGCTGCTGCGGCTTATTTGAGAATGGCAGGAAGGCCACCTGTTCTTCCATCAAGCAACCTCTCTTACTCCGAGAACTTCTTATATATGCTCGATTCATTGTATGTGCTAAACTCCTACCTTTTAAATTGTTCTAATCTCTAAGATCAAATTTGAGTATATCCTAGTTTTAATAGGTTAACTTTCTATTTTAAACAGAGTTCAATCAGTGCAGTCTTGAACTTCATTAAAAAGCATTTAGTTTTTGAATCTTTGACTGCTATTCTGACTTAGATTCTGTTCATGGAACATACAGGGGAAACAGGTCTTATAAACCCAATCCTCGGCTTGCTCGTGTATTAGATATTCTTTTCATATTACACGCAGAGCATGAAATGAACTGCTCTACTGCAGCTGCAAGGCACCTTGCTTCTAGGTTGTATCATTTGTTGTCTTCAAAATTGAATATAATATGGGCTTAACTGCAAATAAAATCACAACCTTTTTGCAAATCGCGATCTAATCTAAACTTATTGAATCTTTGTAAACAAAACTTCAGTTTAAATTGTTTTTGCAATTTGAACCAACATACAGATTTGCTTCTGCCCGAAAATGACGTGTGACCTACATGATAACAATAATTAATCGTATTAACATGTTTAGATTTGTTTGGATGACAACGAATAATTAATCGTCATTTCCGGGCAGATTCATTGGTTCAAATTGCATAAATAAATAAATTAAATTGAGGTTTTGTTTACCAAGATTCAAAAGTTCGGACCAGATTGCAATTTGCGAAGAGGTTGCGACTTTATCTGCATTAATGCCTATATAGGTATGTATATGTTTATATAACTTATGCATGTGCAGTGGTGTTGATGTATATACGGCCCTTGCTGGTGCTGTTGGAGCCCTGTATGGTCCTCTTCATGGTGGAGCAAACGAGGTACTTGCCATTTAAGTTTCTAAACAACTTTGTATGCATCGTTCGGGTTGCTTTGAAGTCTGAAATTTTGTGTGTTCTATAGGCTGTTCTTAAGATGTTGAGTGAGATTGAAAGCATTGAAAATATACCTGATTTCATTGAAGGTGTAAAGACAAGGTTTGTATCCTTCTATGAGGATCGTCTTTTTATAGCTTGTAAAGAGGCTCATATGGGTGGTCTTAACCTTTTTTTTTATGATTGTGTAATCTCTAGGAAGCGTAAAATGTCTGGTTTTGGGCATCGTGTCTACAAGAACTATGATCCTCGAGCAAAGGTCATCAAGAAACTCGCTGAGGAAGTATTTTCGATTGTTGGCAGGGATCCTCTTATTGAGGTAAGTCTGTTTTCTTGCACGAGACAGTCGTCATGGTTCACAAACTAGCACAAATTGACACCCACCCCTTCCAAAAGTCATCCCAAATTATGCTCCGTCTCACCGTGAGACCGTCTCACTCAAGACCGTCTCAAAGTGAAATGTGATGATTATTGACATAACAAAATATGGAGTATACAAACTTATTCCTGAGCATCACATGAAACTCAAGTTTACATCAATTGGTTATTCCTTGTTCTGAAATTCACTTGGGATGAATATTTGAGAATGAAATTCTTGCCCGTGATAAATGGCTAAGCAACTTTTAAGCTGACTCTTTTTCCTACTATAAATTTGCAGACTTATGCGTGGCTTACATGCATCAGTTTCATGTCATTGGCAGGTGGCAATAGCTTTGGAGAAAGCTGCACTATCAGATGAGTATTTTGTGAAGAGGAAGTTGTATCCTAATGTTGACTTCTATTCTGGGTTAATCTATAGGTGATCTTCAATTCCTTTACTTTGCCTTCATTTCAACGATGTATTATCTTTCGTTTGAACATTTTTCTGATCATTTCAGTGATCCATGCCTTCATTTTGATCATTTTGTCAGGGCAATGGGTTTTCCGACAGAATTCTTCCCTGTTTTGTTTGCAATTCCTCGAATGGCTGGCTATTTATCTCACTGGCGTGAGTCTTTGGATGACCCGGACACAAAGATAATGAGACCAGCACAGGTAATCTCTTACCTCATCTTCTTCTCTAAATTAATTCTTCATTATTGGCATGATAACCTATCTATATTTTCTTCTTGTTATTGACCAGGTTTTTCCCTGTGTAATTTTCTTAACGAATTAGAAGCATGACACTTTCTTCATATGATGCTACTGCACTTTTAATCTTGGTTTTTTATTTTGCAGGTGTACACGGGCATATGGGAACGACACTACACACGACCAAACGAACGAATGATATCAAGAGAAGAGGACAAGTTGGGTCAAGTGTCGGTCTCCAATGCAACAAGGAGGCGTTTGGCTGGATCTGGGGCTTAGATTTCCCTCTATAAACTTTTTTACTGATTGAAGAAATAAAGAATTTTGTTCTTGGAAGACATCTTAAAAGTACTTGTACATCACTGTATGCAAGTTGTGTTAAGTTTATAATTGACTATTGAGCAATAATAATAATAATCCCCGTCGACTGCTACCTTGGGTCCTTAGCTGTTGCATCTTCTGATTCAGGTCCCAATAATCCTAGGACTGACTCTGAACACGTAGAGCTCGTGTATTTTGATACTTTTAGGCTTGTAATTTTTAATCATTCGAGTTTGAGTCGAGGTTCGAACTTGCAAAATTGAAAAATTTGTTTATGCCGAACAAAATCCGAATAAGTATTTATCAAATGATCTCAAATTGAGTGTATATTAAATAATATTGTTTCATTTAAGTCATGCTCAAAGTAAATGCACATATTCTTGGAGAAGTAAAAGGAAAAGTGCCAAAATAATTGTGTTTTATTTTGTAAAATAGCTGGTGTAATTATAAGTCATGACAACTATTCCAAACATTATCGGCCCGTGATTTGCAAGTGATTTCTTTAAGAATTACATTGTAGAAGCAATCCTCCGTGATTGACAATAGTTCATTGCAACAATAAAAGAAAGTCTCATTCAGGGATACAGGATCCTCGCAATTTCCAAAACCAAGCTACTGCAATTTGTTACGAGGTTCTTAGAACACACATCTTTGTAGCTCTTCGCGGGTGCAGGTGCTGGAGTCGACGAGCTTTCTTCAAAACTCGATTGCTCGATTGCTTGAGTTTTATGTAGAATTGCTCCACTAAACACGAGAATAGCTACAATTATCTCAAATATGGTCTTAGATTTGGAGTTCATGTTGAAATTCTTGAAATACTCTTTTATGCTCTTTTGGGCACTTTTATGTGATGTATCATGCTATGTGCTTTTATAATAATTCAATTTAATGGCTTTGTAGAACTTTAAATGCTATTTAAGTCTTGGAGATGAATAAATATGTAAGTTATAATCTCGACATTAATTATGCATGCATGACTTGTTTGTCTTTGAGTTCTGATAAGCATTTAACTAAATGATATATTATGGTACATTCAACTCATTTTAAATTAGTGATGCAAAAATCTAGACCGCCCACTAGTCGGTGCCTAGGCTCTAGGCGGCCACCAGTCGACCCAATTTCATAATAATCGATCATGTTAGGTGTTATGGACATTAGTCCCCGTCTAGGCGGGCTAAGCGCTTCTTGGCGGTGCCTAGGAGACCAAATTGGGCTAGGCGGTTTTCAATATTTGTTTTTTTTAATTCTTTTTTTTAACAACATTGTTTTATATTTTTGTAAACCAACATAATATTTTCCACCGAAATCTATGCTTGTTAGAAATAAATAAATGAAAATGAGTTGGTATGCTGTGAAACTTGTTCACTGTGAAATTGGTTCTTTTTTTACATGCATGACCCTTCAGTTATCACGACTACACCCTTTAGTAATATAAGTCACACCCTTCAGTTATCACGACTATACCCTCTGTTGTAATATAAGTCACACCCTTCACTTTTATGAGTAATACTCTTTATAGTAAAAAGTCACACCCTTTAGTTATCACGACTACACCCTTTAGTAATATAAGTTGCACTCCTTAACCAGTTTCACCGTGAAACTTGTTCACCATATACTTTGGCAGTGAAATTTGAAGGATTTACCCACAATGTTCTAATTATATTGACAAAGTATAGGGTGAACAAGTTTCACGGTGAAACTGGTTTAGGAGTGTGACTTATATTACTAAAGAGTGTGACTTATATAACTGAAGAGTGTGACTTTTTACTATAAAGAGTATTACTCATAAAAATGAAGGATGTGATAAATATTACAACAAAGAGTGTGGTCGTGATAACTGAAGAGTGTGACCTATATTACTAAAGAGTCTAATCGTGATAACTGAAGTGTAAAAATAAACCAGTTTTACGGTGAATAAGTTTCAACTCAATTATATTACCTCAAGAAAATATATATTTTTCTTTTCTTAATAAGTAAAATAAAATTTAATTATTGTATTTTGAATCAAATTAGCGCTAAGAGAATATAGATACAATGAGATATTTGTAATGATCTTGAGAATATTAAATTAAATATTTATGATGAAATTATAAACTTCAATACTAGCGCCGAGGAGACCTAGGCTAGGCGCGGTCCAAATCCGTCCGATTAGCGATTTTTGACTTCTCTGCACCCTTTAATATACTCAAATGAGACCAACTTAATTGGAAGCATGTTTTAAGTTCGAGCTTAATTAGACGTAAATTGGGAATAAAAGACTTAAGCATATCAACACAAAGAGTTCGACTATAGAAATCACGAAGCAATTGTCAATAACACAGTACATCAAACCTATGTTTAGTTCTGTTAGTAGGGAAGCAACATAGATGGTTGAAATATATAGAAATAAGAAATCGAGGCTCGTGATATGAATTTCTTAAAACAAAATATGTCCTTCACTCTCGGTGTTAGTGTACCATAGAGCAATTGTTTCCCACGATACGATCAAAAGAACAACAATATTAGAACTATATCCTGCTTGAGACGGATTGAAATGTTGCATGAAATAATTGCCGGAATAAGAACGAAATGTATAAGCAAAGTGAACACAAAAAGATATTAGCAATTGTTGGAAAGAGCATATTCCTAAATTTGTGGTTTCAAGTCGACTCAAACATTGATAAGCTAAGGCGGGAAATTCAAGAACTGGATTTAATCGATGATACTTTTGGATTGGAAGACCTTGTGGCTCAGTGAAGAAGAAAAATCACAGCTGATCTCACAGCACAAAAGGCTCGTATTAATTGGCTCAAAGAAACCGAGCCACTATTCAGAGGTGAAAAGTCAATGAAAACGAAACATTGGGTCGAAAAGGTTGAAGAGGTGAAATTTGGCAGTTAAGGAAAAGACCTTGATTGCGCCAGAAATTGGTAGACAAAATGAAGATATCCCATCTCCAATATGCCGATGACACAATTTTCATTGCATTGCAATTCTAAACAATGCATGGGCGATTAAGAGCATGCTGATGGATTTTGAACTGGCATCGGGGCTCAAAGTTAACTTCAGTAAGAGCAGTCTAACGGGTATTAATTGTTGGAATTGATGGAGCCTGAGTAAAACAGGGACGCTGTGACCGGGAGGCGCTCGACTTGTGCTCGTGGTCGAGCACTTATGCTCGGTCGAACACCCCCCCATGCAGCGTGTACTAGGCGCTCGACCAAGACATGAGGTCGAGCACTTCCGCTCGACCAAGGCCCGTGGTCGAGCGGTTCCGAAGGCCTGTGCGCGGATTTTAGGGTTTTGGCCCAGTTGTTGGGATAACATATGCCAGGATCTATCGGGATGACCTCATAAACTCAAATTTAAATTAACAATTATTACTAGCATGAATTTACCTAAGTGAATTCAAATAATAATTAATCCAACAACAACATGCAAATAATATTTCACGTAAAAGATCTTAGCATGCGGAATTTCTAGGAGTTTACGTAAACGTACCCGTTTGAGAGACGATCTGAGACAGACATGATCAAGTATCTGGATACCCACCAAAAGTCCTTCTCAAGTATTCCTAAGTCCTCGTCCAATAACCCTGGTGGAAGGTTCTCCGATGAACGATTTATAAAATAAGGAAAATAAAAATATTGTTGCACCAACTTTGTGGATTTCTAATATTTCCAACGCATGGAACACTAGTTGGGAATGAAAAATTCATCCCCTATTTATAAGTAAGGGGATGTTCGAAATTTTCAAGGCAATTAGGGCTAGGAAAGATCTTTTCTTGATCTCCAAGAAATCTTGAATATATCCAATATATTCTCCTTTCTATGTGTATTTTTTCACAAAAATCTCACACCCTTATTTAGCCTAAATTTTCGAAAAAAACAAGAAGATTTGCAAGATTGGATCTTTCTTGAATTTATGAGATATTATTGTATTCCAAGAATACATATCTTTTGCCATAAAATCTTTCCAAGAAAATCAAGAAAATCTTTCTTCCCTTTCTTACACATAATTTTCGAAAATTCCCTATTAAAGAAGCCAAGTGGGAGTTTTCTTGAATTTATGGGATAATCTTGTATTCCAAGAATACATTATCTCCTTTCCATAAAATCTTTTCAAGAAAATCCTTCTCCCTCTTTTCTTTAATATTTTCGAAAAAATTAGGAAATATTGCAACAATAAATTTATTTTATTTTAAGCACATTTTATTTATTGGACTATAATTTGGGCTACTTGAGGGGCCTTTAGGAGAATTAAGATGGATCTTCCAATGGACTTCTGAATTCCAATATTGAGCCACAATATAATTCAGCCCATTAATATTAATTAATACCACTATATAATTAATATTGCACTATCCAACTTAACCCATATTACGGTAATATGGCTCCCGGTTATTATTTCCCGTGTTTAAGATTATTTAGTCCATTAATTAATTAAGCCACTGAAAAGTTTTATATTAATTAATATCTTTATCCTTGGAGTAAGGACAGCCCAACTTATTATTCATACTGGAAAATTAATTCCACTTGCAAGATTTGGTATGATAAAGGTTCCGGGCCCACCAAGGGGACCAATCAAGCAAGACTTTTGCAAGCACACGATTCTCTGTATTAATTTAGCAAATGTCGTGCAATTAATATTATTGCCCAAGATATAGGGTATCGAAGTCGCAATGATTCTCTTCCCATTTATAAGTCAAAGCAATAACTACTAATCACACACAATGTTGGGATTATACTGGAAATTATACTTTTTACTTTGTATAATCAAAACTGAATTTCGGACTTATTTACTGAAATAAATTGTTTATCACTGATGCTTTAAATATCATCGAATGTTACATATATTTACTGCATAACTGTTCAATAAATTATACGTGTTACATTGTAGTTAATTT
This sequence comes from Stenogyne calaminthoides, assembly GCA_037126765.1. Classification (NCBI taxonomy): domain Eukaryota; kingdom Viridiplantae; phylum Streptophyta; class Magnoliopsida; order Lamiales; family Lamiaceae; genus Stenogyne; species Stenogyne calaminthoides. The sequence continues at coordinate 6,679,455 of JBBCBC010000004.1, read as the reverse complement.
AGTGATACCAGATCACAGAAGATTAAATTAATAGTCCCTTGTAACTAAAAGTACACCATTCACGACCTAGATGGAAATGAACAATCCATCGTGAAAGGTTGAAGTGTAAGGCTCAGATTGGCTTGTTTTGACCAAGAGATTACACTAGTGCATGACTGATGCACTGAATAGGACCTACAGGAGGACAAATTCTTCAGAACTGAACAAGGAAGAATTAGACCTCAGTGGTTCGTTATTTCTTAATCTTCGTTCCTTAAATAGGATCACGTGTGATTGGTAGTTATTGCTTTGACTTATCATGGGTAGAGAATCAACGAGATTTAATACTTTTTATCTTGGGCAATATTATTGGTCACATGTGATTGCTAAGATTTAATACGGAGAATAGTGTGCAAGTACGCTTGTTCGATTTGCCCCCTTGGGAGGTTCATAAGCTTTATCATACCAAATCTTGCAAGTGGAACTAGTTTCCGGTATGGATAATAATGTTGAACGGTTCCTTAACCAAGGACAGAAGATATTAATTAACGGAAAGCTATTTCAGTGGCTTGAATTAATTAATGGGCTAGATAATCTTAAACACGGGAAATAATAACCGGGAGCCATATTGACTGTAATATGGGTTAAGATGGATTGTGCAATATTAATTATGTAGTGGGATTAATTAATATTTATGGGCTTGAATAATATTGTGGCTCAATATTGGTAATTCAAGATCCATTGGAAGGTCCAATCTTAATTCTCCTAAAGGCCCCCTAAGTAGCCCAACATATAGTCCAATAACTGGAAAAGGTGTTTAAAATAAAATAAATATTGTTGCTTATTTTTCCTTATAAATTTTGAAATTTATGGATAAAAGGGGAGAAAGATTTTCTTTGAATTTTGTTATGGAATGAAGATATAAATTCTTGGAATACAAGATTATCTCATTAAATTCAAGAAATCTCCCACTTGGTTATTCATAATAGAGATTTCGAAAATTTTGAAATATAGTGGGCAAGAAAGATTTTCTTGAAAAGATATTATGGAAGATATGTATTTCTTGAAATACAAGAATATCTCATAAATTCAAGAAGATCCAAATCTTGGATTCTTGCCCTATAATTTTGAAAATATCCCATAACAAAGAGTAGGTGGGATTTTGTGAAATATTATAATTATGGGAAAAAGAATATAGGAGATATATTCAAGATTTCTTGGAGATCAAGAAAAGATTTTCCCACATTGTTTTTGCCCTAAAAATTCGACCACCTCTACTCTATAAATAGGGGATGATTCTTTCATTCCCATGTACAATTCCATGTGCTGGAAAAATTAGTAAATCCACAAAGGTGGTTCAACATAATTTATTTTCCTTTTGTTAATTGTTCGCAACCGTCCTACCACCGGATAGTCGAGCAAGGATTAAGGGAATACTTGAGAAGTTCTTTTGGTGTGTCTAATTAACAAAGCCATTGCCGTCCCAAGAGGTACGTTCACGTAAACTCGTAGAATTCCGCATGCGTAGGATTTACGTGAATTAATTATATGCAAGATTTGTTGTTGGATTATTATTTGAATTAATATAGGATTAATTCATGATAGTAATAATTATAAGAATTAAATTTGTATTTAAATAGTCATCCCGAATAGATCTGTGCAACTTATTCCCCAACACACAGTCCTTATTAAGTGACAGAGATTAAGAAATCAACAACCACTGAGGTCTAACTCTTCATCCCTTAAGTCAGTGCGAATAAGTTTATCCTCTCTGTAGGTCCGCTTCAGCGCATCGAATGCACTAGTGTAATCTCTTGGTCAAGACAGACCAATCTGAGTCTTACACATCAACTTCTACCAATAGATTGTTCGGATCTATCTAAGTTGTGAAACAAGCACTCGTATACAAGGAACTGTTAACGTGATCTTCTGTGATCTGGTATCACCATGTTAACTACAATGTAACGCTTGCTACGAACGGTTTGCAATAAATATATATAACATTCAATCATATTTAAAGCAACAGTGATTATCAATTTATTTCAGTAGATAAGTGTTTAATACATAGGTTATACAAAGTAAAAGCATACTTTCACGTATAACCCCAACACCAGTCTCATATTTAAACACTTTTGACTCATTGTATTTGTACATTACCAAAATATAGTAGATCTCCTGGCTTGGTAGTGCCCCCAGACGTAGTCATTCCAGACGAACTGGGTAACCAAATTTGTGTTCCTTAATTCTTGTTTCTATTATTTTCTCCATAATTGCTGCTTTAAATCCTAACAACTGCTATCTAGAGCATCGGGTTCAAGGGATCTGGTGGGAGCAATTATGATGGCTGAAGGGAAATCGTCTGTTGAGAAGTTTGATGGAACAAATTTTGAATTCTGGAAATTGCAGATTGAGGATTACCTGTACGGTAAAGATCTGTATCAACCGTTAAGTTCAAAGCCTGAAGATATGAAGGACGACGAGTGGAAGTTGTTGGACAGGAAGGCGATGAGTGTGGTTCGTCTATCGTTATCCAGGAACGTCGCCCTCCATACGGTGAAGACAAAAACCACAAAGGAGATGCTGGAGATTTTGACTGCGATGTATGAAAAACCGTCTGCAGTGAACAAGGTTCATCTGATGCGGAGGTTATTCAACTTGAGGATGGCAGAGGATACTATGGTAGCCAATCATCTAAACGAGTTCAATAAGACTATAGCCCAATTGAGCTCGGTTGAGATTGATTTTGATGATGAGGTTCAAGCCCTAATTTTATTGTGTTCTTTACCAGAAAGTTGGAGTGGGATGGTAATGGCTGTTAGTGCTTCAGCAGGTAAAGTGAAACTTAAGTCTGATGAGGTTAGAGATCTGATTATGAGCGAAGAAATTCGCAGGAAAGAATTGGGTGTGGCCACAGGATCAGCCTTGAGTGCGAGAAACAGAGGCAGATCTGAATCCAAAGGGAAGCCAAATTGGGGTAGATCAAAGTCAAGGGGCAAAGATAAGCCCAAGAAGGACAAGAGTCAAGTTGAGTGCTACAATTGTCATGAACTTGGTCATTACAAAAGGGAGTGCAAGGCATCAACAAAGGCACAAGAGAATGCACCAAAGAAGAATGACAAATCAGCAAAGGCCGTCACTGATGAGGGCTCAGATGCATTAATCTTGAGCGTAAGCAGTCCATTAGAATCGTGGGTGTTAGATTCTGGAGCATCGTTTCATTCGTGCAGCAGTGCTGACGTGATGGAGAAGTACACTTCCGGGAAATTTGGGAAGGTGATGAGCCTCTGGAAATCAAAGGGAAGGAGGATGTTCAGATCAAGACACCAAATGGAACTGTTTTGCAGTTGAAAGATGTGAGACATATTCTTGGATTGAAGAGGAATAAAATTTCAGTGGGACAACTTGATGATGAGGGTTACAAGGTGATCTTTGGTTGCAACATGTGGAAGATATCCAAAGGTGCCTTGGTAGTGGCTCGAGACAATAAGGAGGGAATGTTGTACATGACAGGCAACACCCGGGACAACATTGGTCTTGCAGGTGAAAAAGGGAATGCAGATTTGTGGCATTGTCGTCTTGGCCACATGAGTGAGAAATGGATGAAAGTTATGTGTTCAAAGGGCAAACTGCCAGACCTCAAGACAGTTGACATCGGGTTATGTGAGGACTGTATATTCGGAAAATTGAAAAGGGTGAGTTTTTCGAAGGGAGGCAGAACCTTGAAGAAGCAGAAGCTGGAGTTAGTCCACAACGACTTGTGGGGTCCAACACCAGTGACATCCCTTGGTGGAGCATCATATTACATGACTTTCATTGACGACTCTACGAGGAAGGTATGGGTTTATTTTCTGAAAAATAAGTCTGATGCCTTTAATGCTTTCAGGAAGTGGAAGACCCTTGTAGAAACTGAGACGGGTCTCAAAGTGAAGTGTTTGAGATCTGATAATGGTGGAGAGTACGAGCTCCGTGAGTTCAAAGAATTCTGTGAGGCGAATGAAATTCGAATGGAGAAAACGTGAGAGGAACCCCCCAGCAGAACGGTGTGGCAGAACGTATGAACAGAACGCTATGTGAACGTGCTAGAAGTATGAGATTGAAGTGTGAGCTACCAAAGATGTTTTGGGCAGAAGCAGTTAACACTGCGGCCTACTTGATAAACAGAGGACCCTCAACTCCCTTGGAAAATGGCATACCAGAGGAGGCCTGGTCGGGTAAGGAGGTAAATCTGTCTTTTCTTCGAGTATCTGGGTGTGTTTCATATGTTCATATTGATGCTACTAGTAGAAGTAAATTGGATGCTAAATCTGTACAACAATTAATGCTCGAAGGAGGGTTCGAAAAAACCAAGACACAGAAAAAGTTTTAGGCAGAAAAAATAAATAGAATGCCTCAGTCAAGGAATACTCGGACGGAGGGGTCCGGGCAAAGCCGGCCACATATTCATGGGGAGGTTCAATCGCGGCCTCGAGAAAATCGGTGGTAGAGACCATCAGTCTTGAAGATATAGCCAATGATCCCACTGATGTTTTTGTTAAAAACACAGAGAGATAGAGCTGAAAAAGAGTTGGCCAAGTTGAGAACCCGGGATGACGAAGATCGGCGCTCTCACACTCTAGACAGCGAACAAGTTAAGAAGAAAGCTGCTCAGAAACAGGAAGAAAAAGAAGCAAGAAACTTGTCAGATGAACATCCACAAGGGTCCAGAAGGTCAGCGTTTGATTTGTTTGAAAGTGGTGGCGAAGGAGCGAATTGGCGATCATAGGCGTCAAGATCCTGGAAAAGAGTATCGGGTGAACACTATGGTTCACACGGAGCACCCTGATCGCCCACATCATGAAAGACACCATAATCAAGAGAAATCAACTGGGATAAAGTTATCCATCCACCATCGAGTGGGTAGTTTAGGACTAACACGGAAGGGGGGACTGTCTCATCATGAGCATGACCTGCCAGGTCCTCATGACAGAATCCAGCCCCGTTCCGGATCGGTCAGTTCCACAAAGTTTGCAGAGATGCAAAAAGCAATTGAGGACTTACAGGCAGATCTGGCCACCACTAAAGGAATTCCACGGGCAGACATGATTCCATGCTCGCCGCTCGCCCCAGCGATCATGGCGGCCGAGATACAAGAAAAGATAGCCAGAAATCGGCCACCCATCCCCATATTCGATGCAGAGTCTAATCCGCATGTGCATCTTAGCAAATTCTTTGATTATATGATCGCTATGGGTGCCACCGATGCAACTCAGTGTGGGTCGTTTCCTATGACGTTGGGGGACCGAGCGCATAGGTGGTTCTCAACTTTGCCCGCCGCGTCTATCACATCTTTTACACAATTGGGACAGAAATTTCAATCCCACTTTTCATCCATGTGTGCTCGCCCATCCCCGAAGCAACGGCTAGCGCATTTTTCCCAGTTAAAAGGCGAGTCGGATCGGGCGTACATAGAACGATTTGATAAATGCTTGTACGATGGAGCCCCTGTTGAGGAAGATGCCAAGATCCTCACAGTAGTAGGGGGATTAACCTTAAACACAGATATGTGGAAAGCCATGCATCAAGATTGGCCGAACACATATGCCGAATTCCGTGAGCGAGCAACCAAGATCATATCCATGCAAGATCTGCTCGCTCAATCTCGTTTAGGCCAAGAAGCAGCAACCAAAAGAGTAGTCCTTGGTAAAAAAACTAACAAACGAAGGGGGATATAAACCCCCGGGTTCTTTCAAACCATTTGAAGAAGGAACAAAAGCCCATGCACTTCGCAGTCTTTTAGGCATTTCGACAGAGGCAATATACAGCCAGATCAAAGACCGGGACATGTTAGAAAAACCCCGGAGAATCGTTAAAGATAGGAATCATCTTAACGTCTCAAAGTATTGTTCATATCACGAATACATCGGTCACAATACCGATGAATGTCGTGATCTACTTCGATAACTTTGGAAGTTATACGAAGACAACCGCCTTACTCAATATCTTAATAAACCGGCGAACAGGGCTACTCAAGATGAAAGGTCGAGCGATCAAAGGAGGAACCGTAAGGCGGGAAGAAGTATCAGATAGGGACCAGGAAAAAGAATTCTGTAAGAGCAGTTTCCCAGAAGAGGAGCCCCTACAACGAACAAGGGTAGGGAAGGGCAAGAAATCAACATGATCCACCCGGATTACGGGTTGGTGGGGGGTTGCCATCAGGTACCAACACTCTCGAACATGTGAAAGAAGATGGAAATGCACGCCATCCAGGGTGTACACCAGGTGAATGTAGCGAGCACGTCGGCCTGTATACCATCAACTCAGCAGATTGTGTTTTCGGATGACGACGTCGACAACATCATCACCCCTCACAACGATTCTTTAACTATCAGTGCCCGACTTCTCGGGTTAAAAGTGCATCGACTCCTAGTTGATACTGGGGCATATGCGAACATTTTGTTCATCAATACTCTGCATCAGATGGAAAAGCAGGTCGGGGATCTGAGTGGATACATTGAGCCTTGTGATCACACCATAATGGGTTTTGGGGAATCTGTAACCCGGCCTTATGGTCTGATTAGGCTGGGAGTCGAGTTAGAATCTACTATCAATCCTGAGATTCGCAGAACTAGAATGTTAGATTTTGTAATTGTCGATGCTCCGTCTACCTATAATGGGTTCCTAGGTCGTCTGTTTATTCAGGAATTTAAAGCTGCATGTTCGACTTATTATTACTGTGTCAAATTTCCAACATTAGAAGGGACGGGCGACGTAAAGGGTGACCATAAAAAAGCTCGAGATTGCTTGTTATCATGTGCCCCAGAAAAGCAAAACATTGTTGGCATGATGGAACAAGTACGGGAAAATGAGGAATCGACCCAACAGGTGAATGCACTACCACAGACGAACACATCTTCCCGGACGAGCACAGTACCGGGGGCAACCACACGAGTTTCCGACCCCATGAGCATATACCTACCAATCAATTGTCCAGATTTGAACCTCGCATAGGTTTTGACCCTATGGTAGTTGAGAACGAGCACGAGGGACCGATTGAAGATCCTAGATGGAAGGGAAAAAAGAGACGAGCAACGCCAGTTGAACAGTTAGAATCTGTGATGGTTGATCCAGCCAGATCAGAATTGGAAGTCTTCATTGGTTCAGAATTATCGGAGCCATTTCAAAAAGAAATGATCGCATATTTACAAGCTAATTTGGATGTGTTTGCATGGTCACATGAGGACATGGTAGGCATAGATCCAAAACATGCATGCCATTCTCTCAATCTAGACCCAACACAGAAGAAAATTTAGCCCGGAGAAATATGAAGCTATGGACACTGAAATTAAAAAGCTGCTCGACAATAAGCTAATTCGGGAAGTTGAATATCCTAGGAGGCTTGCCAATCCTGTTCTCGTTCGAAAACCTAACGGTACCTAGAGGTTGTGTATTGGTTTCACCGATCTAAACAAAGCATGCCCGAAGGATAATTTCCCAATGTCACATATCGATTATTTGGTCTATAGTACAGCAGGGCATGAACTTATGACCTTCATGGATGCATTTGTTGGGTACCATCAAATACCAATGCATCCTGACGACCAGAAGAATACAATTTTTTGCAATGAAAAGAATATGTATTGCTGGAGGCGCATGCCATTCGGCTAAAAAATGCTGGTGCAACTTATCAAAGGTTGGTGAACAAAATATTCGACGAACACATTGGACGAACAACCGAGGTATATATCGATGATATTGTGGTTAAATGAGAACACAAAGAGGATCATCTCGGCCATTTGGCACAAACGTTTGACATTCTCAGGTCATACAATATGAAGTTAAACCCAAAAAAATGTAGTTTTGGGATACATTCAGGAAAGTTCTTGGGGCACATGGTCAGTCAGAGAGGGATCGAAGCCAATCCCTCCAAAATTCAGGTTATACTTGATATGCAAGCCCCCAAAAATGTGAAGGAGGTTCAAAAGCTAACAGGACGTTTAGCCTCGGTGAACCGGTTTATATCTCGAACTGGAGATAAATGTAAGCCTTTTTTCGATGCACTTAAAAAGGGAAAGTTTTGGTGGACAGAACATTGCCAAAGTTCTTTTGAATCATTAAAGCAATATCTGACGGATACTCAAACTTTGTCCGAACACACGGGTGAGCAACAGATTTTGTACTTGTACCTTCTCGTCCGTCAAAGTGTTATTTCGTCCGAGGGAATCGCACATTTGCCCATCTACTATGTAAGCCAAGTACTCAAGGAAGCTGAACTTCGCTACCCTCCGTTGGAGAAACTTGCATATGCTTTGGTTATTAGCGTCGCAAATTACGACCGTATTTCTTTGACCATTCAGTTGAGGTGCTTACCACTTTTCCATTACGCCAAGTTCTCCACCGACCAGACACAGCGGGCAGGTTACTCAAATGGGCGGTGGAGTTAGGCCAGTTCGGCATCACGTTTGCTCCACGAATAGCGATCAAGGGCCAAGCAATGGCCGACTTCATGGTCGAACTAACCTATCCACAATTGCCCAAAAAAGAGATCGATTAGCCATGGCACATGTATGTGGATGGATCGTCAACGAGCACAAGGGCTGGAGTAGGGGTAGTCCTAATCAGCCCAACCCGACAAACATTTACAACGGCCATCCGGTTTGATTTCCCAGCCACAAACAACGAAGCCGAATACGAAGCTCTAATCGCAGGCTTGCATATGGCGATGGCTATGGGAATTCGTAGGATGATGATCTATAGTGATTCTCAGATAATTGTATACCAAGTCTTAGGTGAATACGAGGCCCGGGGCGAGCAAATGGTGCGATACCAGCAGCTAGCGAAAGAGTTGCTCGAGCAGTTTGAACAAGTCTATATTGAGTAACTTTCTCGATTAGGAAATTCATTTGCTGATGCTTTAACACGACTGGCGTCCACAGAAGGGGTAACAAACACAACGGGCATTGTGGTCGTCACGACATGCTCGCCCCGATAGCAGTCGAACAGGAAACATGGATGACACCAATTTTAAACTATTTGCAAAGTGGTATCCTTCCTAAAAACAAGGCACAAGCTGCACGTCTCAGATTACAAGCTGCTCGGTACACCATTCTGGATGGATAGTTGTACAAAAGAAGTTTCTCTCTCCCATTATTAAAGTGTATTACTCCTGAAGAGGGTCACGTAGTCTTATTTCAGATTCATGCGGGAGTTTGCGGAAATCATACAAGCGGACACGTTTTGGCGTACAAAACAATCAGACAGGGATACTATTGGCCTACACTAAAAAAAGATTCAATCAATTTTGCTCGCGCATGTCATAGTTGCTAAGTGTATGCTCAATTGATTCATAATCCACCTGAGGAGCTAGTATCCATTTACAGCCCGTGGCCGTTTGCCAAATGGGGAATCGACTTGATCATCCCATTTCTCACGGGCACATCAGGGGTAAAATATCCTGTGGTCACTGCCGACTATTACACCAAGTGGGCCGAAGCTGAAGCTATTGTGAAAGTCACCGAGCAAAGGATGTGGAATTTCATTTGGAAAAATATCATTTGTCGGTTTGGACTTCCCCATTCGTTAGTAACTGACAACGGAAAACAGTTTGACGGGAGTGAATTCCGACATAATTGTGCTCGCTGGGGGATTAAAAAACATTACTCCACCCCGTATTATCCTCAATCAAATGGACAAGTTGAAGCTGTCAATAAAATTATCAAGCATACCTTGAAGGCTAAACTTGATAATTCTAAGGGGGGAGGATGGGCTAAAAAGCTACCAGATATCCTATGGGCATATCGCACAACCTTCAGGACGTCAACTGCGGAAACCCCTTTTGCCTTGGCGTTTGATACAGAAGCCGTCATACTAGCAGAAATAAAAGTGTGGATTTATTGGAAGAAAAATGATTTAAGGATGATTTCAAGAACGCTGTATACAAACAGAGGTCCGAGAAATTTTATGACTCTTAAGTTCGGACTCGCAGGTTTAATGTTGGCAAGCTCGTTTTGAGGCGAGCAACAGGGGTATCAGGTGGTGTGTTCGGCCGAGCTTGGGAAGGACCATATCGGGTCTCAGAACGATTATTAAATGGGGCGTATGATTTGGAAGACCTGGATGGAATACAATTTTCCTATTCATGGAATGCATCAAATTTGAAAAAATATTATCAATAAGGATGAACACGGCGATCACACATATAGGAAGAGCAGGGCGACCAGAGAGGCCGAGCATCAAGTATAAAACACGGGGCCCAAAGCCCTGCCCAAAGGGGTTTTTTTTACGTATTATTGAGTTTAAAAGATACGTGTCAACTCAGGGTGAAAATTGGTGGCAACCCCGGAAGGTACGTGACGATTTCTTAATCAGAAGCTGGCAAAAGCAGGGACAAATGTCAATCTGAAACTTTGAGTAGAGAGGGCCAGCTCCAGATTGCTATGCCAACACTTGCTTGGTATAGTAGTATAAATATGACCGTTGATGGCAAAAAAAGTGGAGAAAAAATAGAAAGGAAAGATTTTCTACAAAATGCTAGGGAGAAACACCTTCATTAGAGTTGGCTGGTTTGGTATGCCTCCAGACGTAACTCTCAATGCCGAGTTCAACAATCTTTTCGCTGACTCAGTCATGTGTCTTGGCGTTTGCTCTTGTATGAGCTCTAAATCTCACATCCCGGTCACGGAGCAGAATACTTCGGTTTCAATTTAGAAAAGCCAATCCGAATTGGGAGAAGTGCTCTCTTCGGGAATGAAAGTTCTCTCCCCGAGCATGTCTTGGTGCTTGCTACGAGCACAAGTAGCTCGACAGAGTTATGGTCTCCACATCACATTCTTTACTTCTTATGCAGTAGCTAATCACCAGTCCCCTTCACATCCAAAAAATCTCCTCTTTGGGGGTGGGATGTCGATGCACCCACACGAGGCGGTGCGCGTACGCTGATGCTCAGGCATCCGTGGATGGACCGAACAAATGGTTGGGTGCACGGAGAAGGGGGGAGATTGGTGCGAGCAGGTTCTAGGAAATTTGACGAACAGATGTCTGTGCTCGCACCAGGTTAAGGCGAGCAAGATTGCTCGTCATATGCTCAGGACAACAGCTGTCCGCATAGTCACAACTTGCCCAAGAAGGCGAACACTGCTGCTGCTGCCGGTCTTGAGCATGATGTATAAAGAGGAAGGGGCGAGACGAAGAGCTGATCTCTCCCAAACTTTTCAACATAGTAAGTACGGACGAGATGTCGGGAGCTCATGCTCGCCCTAATTCAGAATCAAGACTTTAGATCATACAAAACACTTGTCAAAAGTCATAGTGTTTTTGATGGTTTCTAAGTTATAACCAATTGTAATTATAGTAGTTATTCCCAAGTGTAAAAAGATGTAATAGATTAGAAGTATTTTGTGTAATGTTTGTTTATTTAGTTTCTGTAAAAGCCAAGATTGGTCGCACCTAAGCCGGACGACTAGAACAAAAGCGAACAAACAGAGATTTATGTTCACCTGACGAAACAATTCGTACTTACAGATGCCCCCAACAAAGCGAGCAATGGGTACGGGGTCGCAACTAAATAAGACGACCAAAGATAAAAAAAGTGATTGCAACAGAAATAAGACAATCGCGAAAGAAAGAGGGGGTTGCACTTAAGTTAACCAACTGGGTTGCAGCTAAATAAGACAACCTATCTGATTGCAACTAAATTAGACAATAAAAAAACCAAAGAAGTCAGAGTGAAACATAAGCACCAAAAAGAAAGGCACCAACAGTACAGCAAAAAAGCAAACATTGTCCTTAGAAAACAACAGGCCATGCAAGACCAAGCAAAAAGTTAAACAAAATACAAGATTTATTACAAATCAGGGGAAGAATTCATTGTTTGGAGTCGGAGGAAGAGATAAGCCGAGCATACCCTGTCTTATCTACTCGGGCCCATCAGGGGCGTTCTGCTTGCCAACACCTTGGAATCTCGGCTCTCCACCAAGTGCACCCTGTTCGCCATCGGTCTGACCACCCTGTTCGTCACCTACATTGCCACTTTCCTGTTCGCCCTGATGATGTTGGTCAGAAGGATCCTCAGCTTCGTCATTGAGATCATCTTCTTCGTCCGTTAGGTGATCCTCGATCTAGACCCCATCAGAAGGTTGGAGAAGTCGCACAGATCCTTCAGGTTAGCTATTGGCAGGTTACGTTCAGGAGGGTTGTCGGCCATATATTTTTCAAGGCTGGTTCTGAGCGGGGCAATCTGGTCGGTTGATAGGGTATACCTTGCAGCACGGAGAGCATCCACGAAGGCGCAAATATAGGAAAAATTGGAGATTGAGTCAACATACTCCTCCGTGCGCATTTTTGAATTTTTCGAGACCCAATCGAGTGTTGGTCTCTTCCACTGTGAGGAGTTGTTGAGCGAGCAAAACTTTTCCGTGCTCTAAGGTCTCATTCTCAGACTTAAGCTTTCGGAGCTCCACGTTCTGCTCGTCCTGAGTTTTCCTAATACTCTGCACTTCTTCCCGGTTGCGATGTAACTCCTCTCGAACTCGGCGTAACACCTCTTGAGCTTGACATAACTCCTCCCTGGCCAGGCGTGCATCCTCCTGGGCTAACTTCGTTTCATCTCGAGCTTTATTCAGCTCATCAGCTTTTTCTTGAAAACTCGAGATGAGTTTCAGATGTTGGGCGTGGAGTTTGGCGGTCCCAAAGTAGGCATTTTCCAGAAGAACCAGGGATTGGTCGTGATGCACTAGGCCCAAGCGCATTGTCTCCAACACTGTCGGCCCGTGGATTGCATCTTCAAGCTCAGTCGTCCATGCCCGGATAGGAGTTTCACATGCTCTCTGAACGTGTCAGGAAGGCCAAGGATGTTGCACATAGTAGGGGAGCAGTATTAGTCTTTTAATTCTGGCATTAGGGGTGACACTCTGCCAAGTCTGCAAAATGTAAAACGATCAAGTAAATTGAGCGACCAGAATGAGCGGAATAGAGAAGTATTAAAAAGAGTGAACAAGTCTACCTGTTCACCCCTGCAGGGTCCCATCTCAGAAATGACTTATCATTAGGAGAGCGGATCTGGGAGCTTGAAGGGCCCAGACTTTGGGTCCTGCAGGGGGTGGAGTAGATCCGCTTGCCCCCACTTCTGCAGCATGAGTGATTGGGGCGATTGACAAAGGTGCCACTCTGATCATTTCAACGGAGGGGGTCTCTTCCACAGCAGCTTGGGTTCTCGTTTGAATTACAGGGTTTTGCTTTCCAGATAGCCTTCTGGACCTTTTCGGTGAGGGAGCCTGCTCACTCGTCCCGTGCTTGACAGACCGACTTGCTCTCTTTTGCCTGCTCGATTCACCTCGGTGGGCTCTCTACGCTTCCCGCTCGGCCTGAATCCTTGCCATCTCACTGAGTTTCCTACTCCGGGCCATTTCAGTGTGTTCGGCAGTGCTTACGGCGATGGTAACAGCAGGAAGAGCTACAAAAAGATGGAATACATTAAAGGCAATATCCAGAAAAGGGGTATATTAACAGCAAAAGTTAAGTTTACCAGCGGGGTTAAGAGCAACCAGATGATGCGGAGGTACGTACAATCCACACTTTTTTCCTTTGCTCAGTGTTGTTCAGAGTCTTCACCGAGCGCTCAGAATAAGATTCGAGTTCGATTTGCCAAATACTGCTAAAGTATCCATCCCTTGCCTCCTTATCTGTTGCCGCAGGGATCCCTAAAACAGAAGAAATAAGTTAATATCAGTTCACTGAGTAAAAAAGAATAATAATATACTTACTCCGGCAAACTCCAAAATCTGTGGGGATATCTAAGCGAGCATTTGGTTCACATCCTTAAGCCGGGCTTTTCCAGTCAGTCGCCCCCGACAAACCAAAACTTATCTTTCCAGTCCTTGATTTTGTTCGGCACATCCTCGATGACTTTGCATTTAGTGCTCGCCTTTGGGTCGGGTCAAATGAACCAGACGGGTGAGTTCTGCAGCGGTGGGATAATATACATGCCTTGCTTTGTCGAACAACGTCAAGAAACTCATAATCATGTTCCAACCGTTCAACATCAGTTGTGTGATTGTAATGTTCCATTTCACGAGCAGACGAGTAATTGCCGGATGGAGTGGGAACCGAAGGCCAGCTTCCATAATATCTAAATTCACAGCCACACACCTTTCAGGAGGTTGATATGCTCGTTCGTCAGGACCGGGCGCCCAGAAAAACACATCTTTCGGAGTTTCGTAGTCCCGGTACAATTGACCGAGCATATCCACGTCGATCACACTAGAAATTTGGCTTGCGGGGTACTAATTTTCGACTCCAGCACAGTGTGGTTGTTCGGGCCATTCGAAATCATAGCGAGCATTGTATTCAGCATAGGTTGGACTGTGGGGTCGATCGATCGAAATTTCAAGGACTGGCGTAGCACCGAGCTCAGCGTTATGCTCATGGTCGAACGCAACACCTTGCTCGCCCACAATTTCGTCGTTGTGCTCGAGGTCAACGGTGTGCTCGCCGGACCTTTCAGCATGTTCGCCGCTAGCAAAACGATCGCATAAGACCCCAGTAGTTCTCTGTGATCGAGGAACCTCTTTGTCAGAGTCTTCTAAAAAATTAGGTTGGGCTAGTTCCCGATCCAATTCATTAATGGCTTCTTATGAATCTGAGGAAAGGACGGCGAATGGGTGCGAATCCCCTCCGGATGTCCTTGAAAAAATCAACTCCGCCCCAAAAGACGAGATGAAATAATTGAAATTAGATAAATTCAAGTAATTACATAATTGAAAAGATAAATCAAGTAATTCGGGAAGAATCGATTAAACGATAAAAAGAAACTCTTGCCGAAAATTTTAGAGAGAGGAAAAATGAAGAGGAAAGTCGAAAGAAAGAAGGAGAAATGAGGCGGCAAAAAGACCTTTAAATAGGTTTTGAATTTTTTGATTTTCAAAATTTTGAAAATCTGAAAAGTATCTGATTGCATAAGCTTTGGAACTCATGTCTTTGAGTCCCTTCGGATCCAATAGAAAAGACCAACCTCGAGACACACCCCACAGGAATCGAGGCAACTCTTGGGATTTCCCGCATCTAGCATCTGACAGCCGGGCCCCCATGAAGAATACAAAGCGGCCCGACTGGGGGGTATTGTTGTGATCGGTATTCAACCCCACATTAAGTCTTACACATCAGATGGGCATGTGTACCAATAAACTATTAATATCCTTGTTCGCCAGACAGGTATACGCCAGGAGTTGTTGGTTGCTGTAAATGTTCTAAATATGCTCGCCCACCTGGCGAGCACTGTGGGTAAACAAATATGCTGGTCCGGAGTTACACTCCACAGCGAACTCAGAGCAGATAGGAAGGCGAACACACATGGAGATCAGGCAGAAATCAAATGAAAGAAAACCTGCTCGCCCCTTAAAGGCTAGCAGGTATGAGCCATGCTTCTTAAAGCGAACAGAACGACCTATTAGATGCAGGTACATGATAGCGAGCACCGAGACAACCACCTGGTTAAACCGTTCCAACGAGATGACAAGTAGGAAGCTTCATAAGCTCAAAAAGACAGATGTCAACCAAGAAAGTCTGATAGAAAACGTGGCAACGTTACATTTACTTTTGCATGGCAAATAGTCACCAGCTCATACTTGCCAAACCACCACACGCTTGCCAAGGTTCTATAAGTAGACCCTCAAAACTCATAAAGAAGGTTCAGAAAATTTTCCAGAAAAGGACAAATACATTACCATCCTACCAGTACGTCCTACTTGTCAAAAGAACGTCTTGTTCGACGCAACTGTAATTGATAAATAAAACTTCCCTGGCTTGGAACGCCCCCAGAGGTAGTCACCTTGACGAACTGGGTCAACAATTCCGTGTCACTTACATATTGCTTAATACGTATTTTAAATTTGTTTGTAAGTTGTCTCATACAAATGCCACATCATATTTTACACGTAACACGACTTACAACAGAGCCCACCCAAACTAAATAGCCCATATGATCGTACAAAAAGACTCCCTTTTTGTAACTTTTTATTTTTTTGTCTTATTTTAAAATTTTCAAACTCTTTATTTCTTCTAAAAATTATTGAGAACAAACGGGAGAGGAGAGCTTTCAGTAAACACTGTAAATATATTATTTTGTATTAATTTATGGGGGAGTGACTCTAAGTGCACTTCACTCAAACTTTATTCTAACTTTAAGGTATGTTTGTTTTCCGACTGTCTCGGCTGAACTTTGAACTTTGCAATCTCAAATCCTCATTTGTTTTGAGATTTAAAGTAAGGGTCTTGAAATCCTATTAATCCTATTCCACTCTATAACTACTTTACTTTTTATTCTCTCAATACTGTTGAGGAAAATTAAATAAATTAATTATTCCCGACCCTCTCTACAAGTCCGGACTTTTAGATGAGAAGAAATTCTCTCATGGTATTATAGCCTTTGGCTCAACTTAGATCCTGAGTTCGATTCCCGTGGAAAGTACTCCACCCAGCAGAGGTGGTGCTAGAGAAAGTTCTCAAAGCAATGGTCAAACCTGTGTATTTACTGAATGTCACCCCACTTTCAGAACTCAGAATAGATGGCCACCCTTCAGCTTATGGGTTTGGAGGTAAAAAAATTATAGATTGCACTCATTGGTGTCTTAGTGGAGTCCCTGATATTTGGAATGAGTTCTTGTATGCTTTGCTCAATTAAATATAAAAGGTAAAAATTAATGCAGTTTAGTTACTGCTCATTTTTATTTTAATTTGTTGTAAAAGAAATTTACATAATTTTTATTTAAAAGAAATTAATTTACTAATATCGTTAAAAAATGCACTTCATGAATTTCACAGTGCACCTAGTGCATGCAAGACTTTATCTATAAATTCTCCTATATATATGATGCGATGATAGTGCATATTAATAAAGGTTTGTATGTGGCGTTTGTTAAGTTTAGTGTGTGGCGAACGAAACGCTGGGCGAGAAAAGAAATTATTGTACTGTATTATTATTATTTGCACACAGATCTTTACACATAGTTCCTAAATTTTAGTGTATATTAATTAAGGGATATAAATTAAATTCAAATGTAATTTCATCAACTACAACGTCTTGATCATTTTGAGTTTTTGTTCGTGGTGTTCATTATGCTCAATTTTTTTCCATTGATGTGTTTCTTGATATTGTTCAAGGATATGATGAAGTGTAAAAAAAAGATGATTTGACACTAATGCAGTGTACACTTAGGTCCCGTTTGATTCGCGAACTTGATCAGGATAGATCGGGATTAACATTTTGATCGGAATTAACATTTTAATCCCATGTAATTGGTTGTTTAGTTTGTGGAATGAAGGCTCAACATACATTTTCAGACAGGGTAAAAAAAAAGTTTAATCCCTATATGGAGGGATATGTCTGCCCCATGTGGAAGGTGTGATTGATCGGGATTAACATATTAATCCCTATATTTTTTTTTTACAAGATTAAGAGTTGCAATTCTACAATGATCTAAACATATATCTTGATACAAACAATTCAGTCCAATCAATTTAATCTTACACAATCTTATCATAACTAATCAATCAAATCTTGTGAACTAAAAGGACCTTAAAATTTAAACTTGATTTTAGACTAAACTTATGCCTCCAGTTACCAATTTTGCGCAATTTATGGCCAATGTTACTAGAAATTCTTCGCCACGGGCACACCATTTTCTGGCGAATCCAAGGGCAACTGATATATCAAATTGTTTGTCTCTCGAAGTCAGTCAATTATTGGTAATTCCAATTTCTCATTTCGTACACTACAACTCCACAAATTTAAGTTTGTGATACATTCACGTCAATCGACGGTTTTCTTCCAGGCGAAAATACATTCGTCAAACCATATATCAAAATATTTGTCTATTGAAATGTAATTCATAGGTAATTTGTTTGTAAGTAAGTTTTCATAGCCAATTTATTTGTAGGTAATTTGAAAAATGAAGAAGTCTACATGATTTTTTTAGGCAAGGCGTAGACAATTAACCATCACCATCTAATTAAGGAATAAATTATTTTTGTGGTAATTTTCGTAGCCATGTTGAAAATTTCGTAGTCAATTCCTTATTATTATTATTATTATTATTATTATTATTATTATTATTATTATTTTGTAGTAACAGAAGGTTAAATATTGTTGTGGATAGTGATATTAAAAGGTGCGTTGAATGATAGACTGCGATATCTGAAACCGCTATCTATCAACACCATCGGTTCAACTTTGGATAGCGGATACTTAGGTTCTTATATCAATTTTATCGAAGGAACCACTGTTATTTAGGTGATATTAAGAGGTAAATTTGGCATATTGAAAAAAGAAAAAGAAGTAATCGAATATTAATTATTTTAAGATAAATTTGTACGGAATGGTCTCAAACATGAAAAGGACGACAAACTAATACAAATTAATACTCATTTCTTCTAAAGCTTTAAAGCGTGTCTCATCGTGAGAATGTCTTACAGAAGTGTGCCTCTTAATTTTGAGAATACTACACTGAAAAATCTAGACCAATTATCTCATGTCAAACAATCTCACATGCACGAAGGCCAACTCTTTTCCACAATCATGATTTCATTTATTAAATTTTCAATTCTATGTACTCACTCTGTCCTGCTATAAGTTTCTCCCTTTCCTTTTTTATCCGTCCCACAATAAGTTTCCTGTTTCTATAAATGGAAAAAATAACTCCACTACCCATAATTTTTATCCTTACTTTTCACACAATATTACAAAGAATGTCACTCACTACTCCACTCATTACTCCACATATTTTTTTCCTCTCTTCTAATTAGGGGTGGGAATAGGCCAGACTACCCGACAGGGGCCTACGGCCCGGCCTACTAAAGCTCGGCTCAGCTCGACTCATTTAATAATCAAGTCAGGATCAGACATTTTTAAAAGCCTATTTACTTAAATAGGCCAGACTTGAGCTTTTTCGTAGGTCTTTTAAGCCCAACAGACTGGTCTATTTAATTATATATATATATATAATTATGTAATTGTAAATAATATATTAATAAAATAGATAATATTTAATACTAATAACTACTAGTAGTATATTTTGATGATTTGATGAAGCACTTAGTATTTTTATTTGTACACTTAAAATTTTTATAGGTGCGATTTTGATTTTTTTTTATAATAAATAGTAGCCATAATAAGGTGGTAAAAAAATATCTTTTATATAACCTTTTAAAAAGCTTCAAGGCCAGATCTATTTAATAAAAAGGCCAGACCTAGGTTTTTCAAAAAGCCTATGATATATAACAGGCCAGACTTGAACCTAAAATTAAATACCAGACCCAGACTTTTTTATGTGAGGCCAAGCTCGGCTCGACCTATTCCCACCCCTACTCCTAATACCCACAACTACCCTTCATTTTTATTATTTTATTATTATTTTTTAAATAAAACAACAAAAAGAAACAAGAAACTTATATCAGGAAGAAGGAGTATTATATATATTTTTATATATTTTTTAATTTAAACATGAGGTACGCATGGGTTTTGAACCCATAACCACTTGTTAACGAGGGCAAATGTATCGTCAGTGTTTTGCCCTTGTTAAAAGGCAGTTTTATAATTGTATAATTTTTGCGTGCAAAAAAGGGTTTGGCCTCGGGACCTCTTGCGAGAAAGTGAGCTTACATTGCGATTAGACTAGATGATACATTCATTAAATTCTCCCTTTTAAAAAATATTTATCATACATTTTGGTGTTTTTTTAATGTATCATATATTTTTTATGAATTTTAATATTTAATTAAAAAATAAAAATGTATGTCGGTTTTGAACCCGAGACCTCTTGGTCGCAAAAGTAAGTGCTCTAACGTTGCAATTAGATTAGATCATTTATTAATTAAATTTTCACTCCTAATAAATATGTATCATATATTTTCTGTATTTTTAACAAGGTGACTATGTCCTCGCTAATAGTAAGGGCTATTATGGTGTTTGTTAAAGCCCTCGGGATTAACTAGGAAAAATTTATTGCTCGTTAACACCCTCGTTAGTAACAAGGACTCTGAAATCCTTCATTAGTGCCGAGGGTTATCAGAAGCCTCTTTAAAGCCCTCGATACGTCCTCGTTAAATGACAATTTTTTGCAGTATATAATAATATATATATATTGAAAATTGTATTACACATATGAGTAATACTCCTATGAACTAGGTCTATGCATTAACTATATCACTCTCGTGAGTAAAAACTATCACTGTTTGCACAAAAACTTTTACTGTTTAAAAATATGAAGTATTTTCTAAACAGTGATTGTTTTTGTGCATAACAGTGATAGTTTTTATGCATAACAATGGGAGTTTTTGTATATAACAGTGATACTAAAAAAATCGAGTTCACGGTTAACTCGGGTTCACACAAGTTTTTGTGTACACATATATATTTGTCCTTTTCAGTACACATATATGTTTATCCTTATAGTAATACATGTAAGGTATTAAAAATTGTGTTGTTATATCAACACAAAGTACTGTTACTATATGAACAAAACGTCGACATCCCTCTGTTTCATCCTCTTCCTCATTTATTTGGATATGTTTCTCCCTCTTAGTGGGTCATATAAAGGATCCGCACGTGAAATATTTTATAGGAGTGTGTGGTATAACTTGCGTATTTATTCACCCCGTAGAGTATAAACGCAAAAAAGATCATTAAATGGAGTGGTTACAAAGTCATCCAAATTTCATCGAATCAATTACTATATATAAGAACAAATAAGATACTACATTTCATCAGATTTACTCAAAACAAAAGGATTCAAGAAGATCAAGATGGTGTCCAAATCTAAGATCATATATGAAATATTAGCCATCCTCGTAATTAGTGGAGCAATATTCGTGGATAAATCAGGAGCAATAAGGCAGTCGAGTTCGAAAGGCCTGTCGAAGAGTAACAAAGACGAGTGTTACAGGAGCCTTCCGTCACTTTGTAAGAGCTTACTTTTTGAACCGAATTGTGATTACTCGCCACCAAACTGGGGGGACTGTTGTGTGCAACTAAATGCTAATTATAATGTAACAGCTGAATGCTTCTACGATGTAATTCTTAAAGAAGCCCCTTGCAAAGCCAATGTAACCTGGATTTGGGAGGATTGCCATGATTAAATAACTGTGGAATTGCTACATCACTTTACGTTATGTGTAATCAATAAATAATGAGTTAATTTTGAATAGATTAATTACTACTTTACATGAAACATATATATAATAATCATCCCTATTGTTTACATAATAAAACACAATTTCGTATCCTCAAAGATAGGAATCTGATCAAGGATTAACTATCGAGATGTTTTTTTTTTAATTAGTAAAAGAGAAACTATTATAAAAAAAAATTAGTAAAAGAGAAACTATTATAAAATTACAAGCTAGATACTCCAACCCATACATAGGGGTGACCGTGAGCACTATTTGGCTTAAACCGAAATAATAGATCGAACCGAACCGATATACATTATTCAGTTCAATTTTTTTTATATTTGGTTCGATTTCCATTTTCAAATTTTCAAATTTTGATTAATCGGTTCGGTTTCAATTTTAACATTAAAATAACCAAATTAATCGAAACCGAACCAATTTATGCAATATATATAAATTTTTTAGAATCTTATAAAGAAACCATACACCTATTAGATTAATTTGTGTTCATATATTATTCTTTTATAAAAACAAACCATAAGCTCAATATTGATAATTGTTTCAATAGCAATATGAAATATTAATTTTAAAAAGATAGCTAATTAATTTAAAATAACTCACTTGAAAAGGTTAGAAAAAATTTGGTAGTTCGGCTATTAATCGAAGTCAAACCGGAAAATTCGGTTTGGCTCATATTCGGTTTTGTTCATTTCTGTTCAATTCCGATTTCTTTATTCACATATTTCGATTCGGTTTTTATATTTTGATTCGATAGCAATCGATGCTCGCCCCTACCCATATATCAATCTATCCAAATTAGTAATTATATATATGAGTTAATCAATTTATACATTATTCATTCTAGAGATGTTAAACAAAATATGAGAACAAAGGACAGACAGGATTTCGAACACGCACACTCAATGTGAAAAAACCCAATTCATGTCACCCTGATGAGATATTCACTTATTTCTACCAATTGTCGTGCATTCACAATAATTACGCATTATGAATATAAATTAGCAAGCAGACATGTATAATCAAATCTAGGTATTTAAACCAAATTCGTCCAATAATTTAATTTTTCACTTTTATTGAAATAGTTCCGTAACTATCAACTTTTTCAATTTAGTCCCACAAGTATTCAATTTGTTTCAATTTAGTCCTAGACCGTCAGAGATCGACCAAAAACACTCAAAACGACGTCGTTTTAGTCGTGTTTCTATCACGCACCCCTAATTTTCGCGACTAAAAAGGCATCATTTTAGGTGTTTCTGACCGATCTCCGACGGTTTAAGGGAGTCGAGTGGGGTGCGTGAGTCGTCTAAGTGGTCTTTGTGGTTTAGGAATCTTCATGAACTTTGGTGGGGAAGGGTGGGGTGTATGTTTCGGAACAACTTGTGCTTTGCTTTGGGGAATGAGTTGTCAGTCAAGTTCTGGTCAGGTCTTTGGGTAGATGGTAGAGTCAGTCTAAAGGAACGTTTCCTAGGTTATTTAGTTTATCGTCTCAAAAAGAAGCGGTCTGAGACGTTTTTTCGGTTGGTGGGGAGTCTTGGTTGTTTAAGTGGGATAGGTTCTTTACATTGGTTGAAATTCTTGATTTTTTGGATATGTGGAATTGCATTTGCAGGTATAATATCAATATCATGGCGGAGGACTCTTGGCGTTGGATAGGAAATAATTATTGCAAGTTCACAACGAATGAGATGTACGATGTCCTTTCAAATGAAATGTTCGTGTTAGACAGCGATCCTTTCCCTTGGAAGAAACTATGGTGGAAGGCGGTGCCAACAGAAGTCAGTGCGTTTTCATGGAAAACTATTCGTGAGCGAATCCCCTCCAAATAAAATTTGCTGAAAGAGGACTGACTGAGGGCATCGGGTCAGGTACGTGTTCATTTTGCCTAAGTACGGTGGAATCCTCAAATCATCTTCTTCTTACGTGCTCCTCGGTTATTGTGATATGCGGTGAAATTTTGAGTGGCTTAGAAAATCTGCTCTATACTCCTCGTGCGCAAAAGACCATTTCCTGGAGTTCGTGGGGTTAGAACAGAATGCAATCAAAAGGAAGGTATTGGGCCTAGTTTGGCAAAGTACAATCTGGAAGATTTGGAAGACAAGAAATGATTTTCAAGGAGATATACATTAGATGAGCTAATTGATGAAATAAAATTTTATTCTTGAAAGTGGATTTGTGTCCATTATCCATTGTCCTTTTCGGTCCGTTTCATTACTCCTTAAAAAAAACACAATTCACTCAATTAAATGCTTACTATAACTCAAATACAAAGAAGTCATGCAAAATTAATGTCGAAGTTATAACATACATCTTTATTAATCTCTTACACTTAAATAGCGTTTAAAGTCCTACAAAGCCATCCTAATTCATTGAATTGAATTGTTTCTATAAAAACACATCGCATGATACATTACAACAAAGAGAAGAGAAGAGAATAATCCAATAATTTCAACATGTTCTTCAAAACTAAGACCATATTTGAGATAATTGTAGCTATCCTTGTAATTAGTGGAGCAATAGTGAAAATCTTCCTATGGAAAACGGCTCATGACTCAATAGCTACGGAAGCCAACCTACGACTACACCACGTGCCGGGTGAACCCAGGTGTGTTCTTTGTGGCTATCACTGGGCTAATACTAACCACAACATTTTTTTATGTCAGGTGGTCAAAGACGCTTGGAAGAGCACGGAATGGTGGAAAACAATAAAAGCCCTTAGAAGGCTGCCAAAGGAAAACTTGTTTCGAATGATTGCCGAAAAGCTGGACCGAGAACTCCTAGAAAGATTCGCAATGAAGATGTGGGGAGTCTGGAAAGAGAGATCCAACCTCACCCATGCAGGCAACTCCAATAAGCCTGATCGTACAAAAAACATCACAGCTACTTGGACAGACACATGCTTGGAGTCTTTCATTATGGCCAGAGAAAAATTGATTAACAAACAGGTGCCCCTCACCTCAATATTCAGGCACAATAAGGAAAAAGACCCGCTACCGGCATTCTCAATCTTTGTTGATGCAGCCTTCGACCAAAGCAAGATGCACTATGCTACTGGATACACTGTCTTTGATCCGGGAGGGAAACTGTATGCAGTGGGTTATCGCAAAATTAAACCACCTGGGACAGCACTAGCGGCAGAAATCCACACAATCTTACATGGATGGACCTTTTGGAACAGTCATACAAATGTTGCTACAAGAATCTACTCAGACAGTATCAATGCTATCAACGCAATACGAACTGATAAACCCTATCTTGGAGTAGAAGAATATCTAGTGCATAAAGCGCGTAACCTCACCACAGACACCTCAGTGAAAGGAGTCTGGTACTGCCTGCGAGCCGACAACACTCTGGCGCACAATTTGGTGAAAATAATTTATATTGTCTTTCGGTTACCCACCCATTGTGTCTTCTTAGAACAGAGAATCGAAGCTATATGTTACTTATCTCATTTGTTACCTCAGTTTATCTAAATGTGAATTTGAAACACTGGGTTAGCATTTTTAATGTTATGTGGAATGAAAAAGTTGTTATTTATGTTCATGGGGGTAGATACTGGATTATGACTTTGTATCTTTTTCACTCTCGTAGGTTAATGGACAAATATTCTTCGTTTTGTTTAAACAGTACTTTAAGTGTATGCATAAATAGAAGGTAATGTCATTTTTATTTTATTTGATTGCAGGTCATCTGGTTTCTCTAATATTTTTGTATGTGTTCATCTATTCTCGGATCTCATTGTAATCTCTTTTGATTAGTTTTAGATCCCATTGCTTCAATTAATTTCAGTATTCGATTCATAGCATTGTTGTTATTGTTAATCTATGAAAGTATTCGTTCATTGCTTCCTCCGGTTTCTTTGTGCCTCAGCCATTCAATGGGAATCACAAGCATAAGAGAGGCCAATTCCCTTATCTCTATAACCTTTCAATATTTTTTTTATTTTCATTGCTATTTTTTATGTACAATTTGTTTGCGTTTACTTACATATCGTATTTCTGATTGAATGAGAGCAGCTGTTCTCATAGCTAATAGGAATAAAAACATTTAGATAACCAGTGGCACCGCCCTTTTTGTAATTGTCATTATTTCATGATACTTTTTGTTCTTATGCATTTCTCTATGTTTTTCGCCTTTTTTTAACTATATTTTAGATAACCAGTGGCACCGCCCTTTTTGTAACAACTTTGCCCCCAGTTATATGTCATACGACATAATGAATTGGGATAATTATTCATATCAATTTAAAAAAAAATAAAAAATAAGTATTGTATAAGTTTCATTGTTTATGTTTGCTTGCTTATGTAATATCTAGAGATTTTTTGGTTCTTCAGTTATTCCTTATTAGTCGTGTACACTGTTTTGGATGTGGCATGGACTGCATTGGTAAAATAATTATTTTGTGCTTTTACGGGGATCTTTTTTCCCTTTGTATGCACGATTACATTTTGATTATATTATTTTCTCCACAGAGTCAGTGCTTAGTATTGTCCCAGTTATTCGTTATATTTTGAATAGCTCTAATTAATTGATCACGCTCAAGCTGCCAGTTTCTGAAATTTGACCAATGCTTCTATTGTTTTTCTTCAGAAACATGAAATAGCTGAGTCGTATAACCAAAAACAGAACATGGAGAATGTTATTTCTTTACCAAGAGAGATGTTGATGATCTCTTCCAAATTGAAGAAGTAGTCGCATAAAAAAATCAATGCAAACAAATAATTCTGCAATTTTCTGATCACTTTCTAATCACCTGGAACAGTTAAGTTCCTTGTGTCATCTCTATAATGAAAAAAAATACTGGATTTCCTATAATATTATTTGAATCATTGGCTTTGCTCAGATGTTGGGCACTTCAATGGATTTTAAACATATGTGTGGGTGTATAGTGTAACGCCAAATTGAAGGTATAATTGTTTTCGTCCTTTTGGCCAACTCATTGCACCTTTTGCTCTGTGTTCCAATATAAATGACACTCATGTCATTCAACACCTTCACTAATAACTAGAATAAGTAAATAATACTGCATGTCGTATTTAGTTGATGTAAAATTGATTCCATTTGCATGTGAATGCCTTTCAAATCCGACAGTATTTATTGGTAACGTTAAACATGGTCGTTTAAAGCTATAAAATGGGCTTCATTGTTCATACCAAGTTGTGACTTATATCTATCATAAATTTTGACGATTGTTATTTTAGTAATTGCTACTCCATGTTCATTTAGAGATTAGATCACATTTTTGCATGAATTTGTTGCTTGCATATGTAATAATAGTTCAATCGGAATTTTAAATTGTTAGACAATAAGTTAGATTGTTAATACATGTGGTAACAATTTCTTGATATGATTCAGGTTCTGGTAATAGAAGGTCCTCATGGTACCATGAAAGTTGCAACCATGTTCTAAAGTGAAGCTTTGACACCATCATCAGCGACAATGCTCAAACAATCACATTCACTCAATATTTTATTTTATTTTATGTATTGAATTTAAATTTAACAATAGAAAAGGAGAAAAATGAATACATACTAATGTGTAGTACCTTTGTTATATATTTTTTTCGTAACACTTTATATTGAGTTAAAAGTGATTTAAAATATTATGCTGGTGGAAAGCTTTCTAGCTGAGTGATTAATGTTTACATATATTCAATTTTTCAGAAGCCCAAATGAATTGCAAACACATTTATTTTCATAATTATGTATTTTGATTTAGTAGTTAATTATGAATTGTATTAAATAATTGTGTTCATTTAATTTACTTTTTACCTGATAATATAAAATTTACATTCCTTATATAATTGAAAATTTTGTTAATCAAGTTTTAAGCAAATGAATTTTACACTACGTGTACTTTTTTTTTTAACCAAATATAGTTGTAATCGTCTGTTATACATATTTATAAATGAAAAATTAAATTTTTTAATAAGTTAAATAATTAATTTTTTATTTAAAATCTCGTGTAACACACATGTTCTACACTAGTATGTGATAAAAGAGTTGGTTTGTTCACCGTGATTTTTTATTTTTTTTTACGGGCATACTTTTTAGTAATATAAGTCACACAATTTAGTAATATAAGTCACACCCTTCATTTACGATACCCTCTACTATAATATAAGTCACACCCTTCATTTTTACAAGTAATATTCTTTATAGTAAAAAGTCACACCCTCTATAGTACAAAATTACACTATTTAGTAATATAAATCACACTATTTAATCAGCTTCACCGTAAAACTTGTTCACCCTCGGCATTAATTTAGCCCTTGTACACTACAAAAAAATTGTCATTCTACGAGGGCAATAAAATCCCTCGTTAATAAGAAGGTTTTAAAAAAGCTTTTGATAACCCTCGGCATTAATGAGGGATTTCATAGCCCTTACTATTAATGAGAGCTTTAACGAGCAATAAATTCCCATCATTAATACTGAGGACTTTAACAAACACCATAATAACCCTCGCTATTAGGCATAGTCCTCTCGTTAAAAAAATATATAAAATATATGATACATATTTATTAAAAATGAAAATTTATTAAATGGATCATCTAGCTCAATGGTAATTTCATACACATGATAGTGAGATATTTTGGGTTCGAGCTCCAAAACTCACGATATGGCAGTATGTTCACGATTTTTATTTGCATTTAATAGTTTTTAAGAATAAAAAATACATAAAAGGACAAATTGCAAAAACATGACTTATCTTTGCCCCTTATTGCACTTCAAGGACCCAACTTTAGCATTTTGCAGGATAAATACTTAACTATCAATATGTTGAAAAAGAAGGACTCGGACAATTTTTTTTTTTTTAAAAGAAGTGTATTTTCGCTTATTTTTTTATATTCTACTTTATAAAAAATAATGATATTTCCAAAAAAATTAAAATTATAATAAATGCTAGTAATGAGTTAATGATTGCTAATATACCTATTTTTTAAAACGTAAATAAATTTATTAAATACAACAAGTACAAATACTCAAACAATTACAGACAAAATCTTACAGTATAAAATATTGAATAAGTAGTTCAAAGAATTACAAAGAAGAACTACTAATTAATATTAAGTGGCATATTGTACGTATCGTACCGAAAATAGTGACGCATATCATATATTGTACCAAAATTTTTTATATTTAAAAATTCATATCGTTTTTGTATACCAAAATTCGGCATACAGAAAATCTCGATAAATAAATAAATAAGGGTATATCAAAAAATTTACCGATCCGTCTAAAATTTCAAACGAGTAAACTAATATGTGAGCTAATTCTTTTATGCAGTATTATATATATATATATATATATATATATTATAATATCTTAATACTATATATTGGTAAACCTATTTTAGTTTATGTGGCGAAACCACATTAATCTACGAAAAGCCCAATTTAACCAAATTATTTTATTTCAAAATCGTGCACTCTCATCAAAAGTTATTTAAAATAATCTCGTCCATATATATCTTTATATATATGACTAATCAACAATTATATTGTCCCAACAATTAGTATTCACACCCCAACAATTATTATATATATTATGTGCAGTCCCAAAGACAACAACATGCGCAAATAATTTTTATATTGCATGGAGTATTGAGATAAGTAATTTGAGTATTGAATTAATTGTAAAAAAATATTTTTTTAATTTGTTCATAGTGATTAATATTCACGTTTTGTATATATTGCAGGACAAAATTATTTCAACCCCGCGTAATACGCAGGTATACGAACTAGTATATATATATTGGTAAACTTGATTCAGCTTATGTGGCAAAACCACGTTAGTCTGTGCAAAGCCCAATTCAACCAAATTATTTCATTTTAAAATCGTGCACTCTCATTAAAATTTATTTAAAGTAATTTTTTATCTATCTAATTAAATTTATTATTATGAAGATATACTTTTACTTATATATATATATATATATATATATTAACGCCTATATATTAACGTCAATCTACTTAAAATTATAAAGATACGTATATATATTCACGCATCAATTATATAGGGAATATTGAGGTAAGTAATTTTAGTTTGAATTGATTATTGATGTTTATTGTAATTGTGTAATTATTATGTATATTGCAGTGAGTATTGAATATTGAGATAAAAGTTCTGAATTGGTTGTGGATGGGTTTCTTCTTTTTTGTTCAGAAGTATTCTTCTAATTTGATGAATTTGTTAATCTGATTTTGTTTTGTATATTGCAGGGAGTATTGAGGTAAGTAATTTAAGTAATTATGAAAGAGTTTATTATTTTCTGTTTCATAGGGATTCTTCTAATTTAATCAATTTGTTAATCTGGTTTTGTATATTGCACGAAGTATTGAGACAAGTGAATTCTGTTTTTGAATTGGTTAAGAATGTTTATTGAAATTGTATAATTATTATGTATATTGCATGGAGTATTGGGGTAAATAATTGAATCCATC
Organism: Stenogyne calaminthoides; assembly: GCA_037126765.1. Taxonomy (NCBI): domain Eukaryota; kingdom Viridiplantae; phylum Streptophyta; class Magnoliopsida; order Lamiales; family Lamiaceae; genus Stenogyne; species Stenogyne calaminthoides. The sequence goes on along the minus strand of JBBCBC010000004.1, from coordinate 6,649,877 downwards.
TGCCCCATTAATCTGGTATTGTATATTGCACGAAGTATTGAGACAAGTGAATTCTGTTTTTGAATTGGTTAAGAATGTTTATTGAAATTGTATAATTATTATGTATATTGCATGGAGTATTGGGGTAAATAATTGAATCCATCTGCCCCATAATAACGTGCACATTTACTGTTTTCATGTGTTTTAGCGAGTGAGTTTTTTATTAGTACTAGTAACTGAACCCGTACGATGCACGGTTATGATTTCACAATTATTTTGTATCAAATTTTTATAAGTATTCATATTAAAGTGTTTTTTTAATTCTGAAGAGACAATATTTTTTTATTGATAATATTTTTTTATAGAAAAAATATTAATCTCTCAGAAAATTTAAAGTTAATATAAAATGAAAACCTATGTTGTTGGAAATTTTAATTTAAAATTTAGATTTGTAGGGAAAAGAGATAAGAGAAATAAATCGGTATTCAACTAATTTTTTTCAATCTTGACTTTGATCATCTTTATTTATTTTTTGAATTTGAACTTTCTATATCATTGTCAAAATAAGAGATACTCCTAAAATTTTCTTTCGCGCAAATTTTAGTAACATTAAAAGTGTCATTAGAATTTATTTATTGTTATGCTCATCAGATCATTAGATGTAAAATAAGAATCTGCAAAACAAATATCTTTAAAGCAACAAAAAAATTTAGACATCTTGTATGGAATACAGATATACAAAAAACATAAATTTTCTGACTTCGAATTTTTGGCAGACGTTGTCTTCGATAATCTTCATGTGACATTCTTCATCAAATATAACATACTTACGGAGATTAAAGAAAACAATACAATATAAAATTTCTTCAAAACAAAAAATCTAACATGAAAAGCAAAAAAAAAAAATTCCTGCAAAACGAAAATCGAACATCAAAAGCAAAAGAAAAAAATATCGATCATCAAAAGCATAAAAAATATCCTGCGAATAAGAAGAAGAAAGAGACACAAAAAATGATAAAAAAATGAGAATTGTAAAATAAGGAGGAGACAAAAGAAGAGAATGTAATAATGCTTATAAAATTGAAATTTATAGAACTTAAAATTTAACATGTAAGGTTGAGATTTTAAAAAATAATAATTTATATGTAGGGTTGAGATTAAATTTAAGATGAAATATTCTACATATTTTTTTTAAAGATTTTTCTCTATCGGTTATAATTTATTGATATTTATTCCATACACATCTATTCCAAATCTATTCCAAATATCTTTCACATATTCCAAAGATTTGTTTCCCAATTTAACATTAGTGTTGTGGAAATATTACATATTTTTTCCAAAGATTTTTCTCAATCCATTATAATTTGTTAATATTTATTAAATACTCTAAATAAAATAGATCTGCAATTTTAGTAAGTATTACTTGCAACAAAAATCATTAAACCAACACAAATGTGTATCAAATAAATTAATATGAACTATAAGATCGATATATAGTGAATAATTATTTCACCAAATCATTAGATGCAAAATAAAAATCCTGTAAAATAAAAAATCGAACATCAAAAGCAAAAAAAAAAATACAAAAAACAAAAATCCTACAAAACGAAAAAATCGAACATCAAAAGAAAAAGAAAAAAAATTCTGCAAAATGAAAAATCGAACACCAAAAGCATAAAAATTATCCTGTGAAGAAGAAGAAAAAAGAAACACAAGAAAGGGTAGGACAAAAAATTGAGAATTGTAAAATAAGAAGTAGACAAAAGAAGAGAATGAAAAAATGCTCATAAAATTGAAATTTATGGAACTTAGAATTTAACATATAAGGTTGAGATTTTTTTTGTTTTAAAATATTTAGATGTACGGTTGAAATTAAATTTAAGATGAAGAGTTGGTATGCTGTGAAACTGATTTTTTTTTTAAATATTTTTTTCCAAGATTCGTCTCTACATATATTTTCAAAAAGAATTCTCAAAGTTCCAAAGATATTCCAAAGATTTTAATTTTTTTCTCAATTTAATATTTGAAATTATCACAAAGATTTTTTTTCAATCTATTATTATTTATTAATATTTTTTTCCAAGAATCGTCTCCCGATTTAGCAATATTTTTTGGCGGGAAAATTCAATAGTTTCCAAATTTAGGGCGGTTTCTGCTTTTATATATATATATATATATATATTTAAAATGATAAAGTGTTTTTTAAAGAAACATATAATAGAAGAGAGGTAGATCTATCATATCACTCCTTAAAAGTTGCTTTATCATTTCAAATACTAATAAATAACTCGCTAGCAAAAACTCGATAATAAAGTTAGCGTGCACGTTATCTTGGAACGGAGGTAGTATTAATTTGTAATTAAATTAATGGGTTTTTTTTTATATTGCAGGGAGTATTAAGGTCAGTAATTAGACTTTGAGTTCTGAATTGGTTACAACTGTTTATTGCAATTGTATAATTTAATTAAATCTATAATTTATGATTTCTGACTGTGTGTAATAGTTTGTCTCATCTTCTAATATTTAATTTATTAATTTAACACGAGTTTAGTGAGCTTGAAGACCATCTTCTTTCAAATCTTGAATTTTAATTTATGTTATTTGGTTTAAATTCTTGATTGGTATTTAACATCATGAAAATGGATCACCATAACTTCTTTCAAAGAATTTGAATTATAGTAGCAATTTTTTTCTCTTTTAATATTGTGATGGTGTAAACATTGATGCAGTACTAATTGTAACAGTGCACCAATTGGTTGCAAGTTGATCGTTCAACTCATTCATATCGTAAACTGATCCACACACTCTTCTCCATGTGTTTTAATGCCACGCTTCTACACTATTTGAATGAGTAATTATATGAGTTAAACAATTTACATTATTCATTCCACAGCAAATTAACGATTCTATATATAAACCAATTGAGTATGCAAATCAACGACTCCTAATTAGTCCTTATTCATGTTTCGTAAATAATCGTTTTATAATTATAATTCTATGACAAAGTGAAATAACTCTAGTTGTTAAAACACTACTTTCTATGATGTGAGGATATGTTCGAGTTATCAATTAATCTTTCAACAAAAAAAATAAATAAATCGAAATCTACTCCCATAACCCAAGATTTAACGTTTTGCTAAACTGGGTCACTATAAACACAATTATGGAGCCTAAAAATTGGTAACTGTAACACAAAAATAGTAGGTATCCTGACTTAGCAGGCCCCTCACGTAGTCATTTTTTTTTTTTTGACAAATTTGGTCAACTATTATATGTTCATTATAATTTTTGTTCCTACTTTTTAATAATTGCAGTTTAATTTCCAATAGGTAATTATGTATTACTTCTTCTGTCTCATAATAATTTGCACATTTTTCTTATTTAGACGTCCAAATAAATTGCACACCTCTAAAATAGAAAGCCCTTTATAAAACTCACCATCATAATATCCACAATATTACATAAAATATACAGTCATTACTTTTAAGCTCACACATACAAACAATCAAACCCACTTCTTTATTTTATATATAAAGATTTACAAAATTTCCCTTATAATTCTACTCATTATTTCACTTTCTTAATTTATGTGCCAATAAAGGATGTGATGCAAGTTAATTCGTGATACAGGGAGTAAAAATTGGAAGAAACACATTGCAGTACTGTTAAAATGTTAAAATTAATCATATTGATAGTAAAGATTAGTTTTAACCCTTATGCTCTGAATTTTTATATATATTAACATGTCTATGATAGGCAGTACTGCTATTCGATATTAGGATTACTGTGATTGAGCAGTAACACATGTTCCTTCTTATTACCTGCTGTGAAAATTTAAAATCCAATTACATAGAAAATTGTGGAGCATATACAGTGGGCGGAGCCAGATAATTTAATTGGAGGGCAACTTAATGGGAAAAAAAATAAAACAATTTAAAAAATATTTTTATACTATATATAGTTTAAAAATTAATTTTATTATATTAGAATTCATTTAATTAATATAATTATATCATAGTATTCGAAATATTAATCATATTCTCTAAAAAAAATTATATGTATATTAAATTGAATAATAAAAAATGTGAATTAAAGATTATTCAAAAAAAAAAGATGAGTTTATAAATAGTCTAACATAAAAATAAAAGTTCTTTTTTGTCATAAAATTTATAATTATTCTTTTTTAGCCAAGAGAATATATATTTTTCCAACTTTATCATTTTTTTATGATTCCATTATTTTAGTTCGTACTACCATATATACACCTCGCACCAACATTATTTTAGCCCGTACCATCCTTCAATTAACCCCGTACCACTATCACTTCAGTCTGTAATATCGTTTCAGTCCGTACCACCATTTTATCAACCCCGTACCACTATCACTACCGTACCACACTTATTTCAACCCCGTACCACCTTATTTTAACACCGTATCATTTCAGCCCGTACCATAATTTCATTCAACTTGTACCATCATTTTTAAATTTGTACCACAATTTAATTAATTTCGTATTACACTATATTAATCCTGTACCACCATTTTTTAAAAAATTTTGTTAACTTCTTTAAGGGTATAATTGCCCAAAAATTAATTCTCTTGGCTAAAAAAAAATAAAATAAATAACCTTGATAAAAAAGAACTTTTTAAATGAGAAGAGGCTAAAAATGGGGGTTTTCTCAAATTGAAATTATTAATAATTGTGGTTCCAGCAATAAGTGTGACAAAAAAAAACCTCAACCTGATTTATGATTAAAGGATGTTCCTTCAACCCCAAATAATTTGTACTAAAAAAAAAAAAAAAAATAAAGGAACAGAAATGTGATCAACAAAAATTGAATTAAACCTGAAAGAATAAAGACTTGAAAGTGTGACCAACAAAAATTGAAACCTAATTTGAAACCTGATTTATGATTGATAAAATAACATTAACAAAAAGACGAATCAATTTTAACAATATTACTTATTAAGAATAAAATAGAACTTATATATATGAAGAGATAGAGAATTTCGTAAAAGTTCAGGGGGTCCCAGTGTCCCCCTGTACCCAATGTGGCTCTGTTCTTGGGCATATATTACTTAAAAGACACCCTTGTAAATATTTTACGTGAAATATTATTGTAAATTGGGAGGGAGCTGAAAATTCGCGGATCCTCGCTAGTTGAATTGGGTCAAATGGATTTTAAAAAAAAAAATCGAGCTAAAAATGTAAAATAGAAAAATTTGCTCCTAGGTCTATGTTATCGTAAAAAAAAAATATATGTGTTAATGTAAGGAGAAATATATGTAACTTGTTCTTATAATAAGGTATTAAAAATTTTGTTACACATATATACTTGTCATTTTCAGTACACATGTTTATCTTTAAAGCTCGTTTAGTAGGGGTTATTAGTGTATAATAGATACACTAACACTCTTAATATGAAATTTGGTAGGCCTTATGCATTAACATATGGGCCATTTAAAATATGAAAGCCCAGTTTTTATTAAACTGTAGGTGATATTCATAAAACAATCATCTTTTATAATCTTTTTTTCCAAATTTGACCCCCCACTTATTCACTAACTACTCACGTAAATTATTGGTAGTTGTCATTCATTTCATAAAACCAGGAAAAATCATGTGAATTATGTTGTAAATAATTTATTATTGTGGATATTACTTTATGTTAGTGGGTTTTAGGACACATGGTTTTTAGGGCTTTTAGGGCTTCAGCTCAATTGTTATTATAAATATTTTCTTTGTTGTAACGCCGTGAGAGAGAGAATACAGAGAAAATAGTGAAACACTCCTGGCTTGGTGGCCCCCAGACGTAGAACCGCCGGTTCCAAAGCTATAAACGGTAGAAAATGGCTGAGTTTGTATAGGGCTTTTGCGGATTGGAAGATAGAGAGGCGGCGATTGAGCTGAATCTTCTCAGCCCCCTAACCGCGCTCATTTCCAATTCGAATCAATGGCAATAGCAAATATGAACACAATATTGATACGCATAAACTTGCATCAATCAATACGCATATGCCACTGCAAACACAGGGGGAGGGTGGGTTCAGTTGGATTGCGAATTTTAGGGGAAAGGGTTTTACGAGGGTTTTAGGGGTGCTGCCTGCTGAATGTGGCTCACTGGCTTTCAGTCCTTCTTTCTAAAACGAAAAAGAATCACTCGGTTTGTTTCTTGGGTATTTCTGTAGTCATTACTGACTGACAATAGTCAGACTCTACAATCGCGCCACATGCGTCGTAGTCTATTGTACTAACCTATTATCTACTATACTTATTTAATATCTTTAAATTATTTTTTAAATTTTATTTTTTAATTTACCATCCTATCCCCTTTTACAAATTATTACATATTAGATTAAATAATTAAATTGCAACGTTTTTCCCCAAATTCTCTCGAACCCTTGGAAAAGAAAAATAAGATTAACGTCGTCTTCTCAATTAGCAATCCGTCGCCTCCTCCACCAGTAAGCCGTCGCCGCCGCCGCCACCTCTTCCACCACGCCACAAAGCCACCGCCGGATCCACCTCTTCTACCACGTTACAATTGGATTTTTGTTCAGTTTAATTATTATGCGTTAATTTCTCTTTACTTAGTTCAGTGATCAAATAAAAAAGGGATCTTTGTGAGTTTGTTTGCTTATGGCCGGCCATTAGTGGGGAGGGGAAGCAGAATTGTTCAAATCACTACAGCGTCAATTAAATAACACTAATCAATGTCTGTTTAGTTTTTGTCTTAAAAAGTACTTTTATGGTAATATGGCCTCAGCTAGCATCACCCTCTATATATGATGACAATTCAAATCATTTATGGGATATCATGAATAGATTGGATTGAAAAGTTAGAATCCTAATCATTGAAGCAATAGAACCAACAACTTTATGCGAATAGTATTGCTTCAAGTTGTGTTTTTCCTTTATGTAGCTCTCCATCTCCCAAGTCCTTAAAATAGAATGCCATCTCTTAAGTGTTTTCAAGCATTTTGTGTTTCCTGTTTTCATAGTTTAATCTAAATTAATATAATTATAATTGGAGAGTTGTTGTGCAGGCGTCGAGGCCCATGTCCAAAGATCAGAAAATACTGATGTCCATGGAATTGTAGTTTGTGATGTGAAAAAGTTGTGCCACATGCTGTGAACGAAATTCCTTGGTTTAAAAAACTGCCTTGTGTGTGTATATGTATGCCTATATTCATGAATCAACAAATTGTTGATTTGTGTCATTATGTATGATTAGTTGTATAGGGTATAGATACAGTAAAACATACAAAATGTATATTCGGGTATGTTTATTTTGGGATTATAGTGGACGTGAGAAATCTTGGAATTTGAAGTTTTAGAATTTCAAAACCTTGATGAATAGTTAAAATATATGTTTGTTGTGAGATTTTATAACGTAGGATGATGAAAAAGTTATTGATGTGATCTAATTATATTATTTCGAGTGTATTGGGAGAATAAAAAAATAGATGATGTGAGTGTATTGAGAGAATTAAAAATAAAGTAGTAGTAGGTGATGAAATAGAGTATAATTAATTGGATTTCAAAATTCTTACTTTAAATTTCAAAACAAATAGGGGTTTGAAATTGTAAAGTCCAAAGTTCGATCGGAATAGTCGCGAAACAAATATACCCCTAGTGAAATGTGCATGACTTAAGTGAGGGCTTGCATTTCTGCTGTTGCAAGAATAAACCGCACATTTCAATTATAAATGTTGAATGCCTGAGCCTTTTCTACGTGTTTGATCAATTTCATTTTTTAAGCAAAAGTTTATGGAGAGACACTTGCATGAGACCGTCTTACGGTGCGACGGTATATAATTTGAGCATGATGTTTAACAATTTAAAAAGGGTGGGTGTTGATTTGTCTTTGGTTTGACCTATCTCACATGAGATCGTTGTCTTCAAATAATTTGCAATTTTTTTTGTTCAAACTTTCTTTTCAGACTGAACAATTTTAGTTGCAATTTTTTCATTTTAGTTCTGAGTATAGTTATGTCCAAATTATCATAATTGAAGAGTTTGAGATGTCTAGCCAAAAACGATAAAGAAAGGCGCTTCCGGGAGGCAACCCGATGTTTACTTAGCTTTTATTTATGTTATTTTCAGTGATTATTTTGTTTTTTGTATGTTTAGAGGACAGAAGAACATTTTTGATAAGGCGTACGTCTTATTTGAAAAGGATATTGTTTAGAAGTGACAAGATAAGGCGTGGACACGCCTTAAAGAAATACTTCTTCTGTGATTTGCATGTGTTAGCCATTCGTGCAGTCTCTCTCAACAACAGATGCTTTAAAACTGTTTTATGAAGACCAGAAAAGGAAATCAATGAACCAAAAGGAGAATGCTAAACTCAGCTCCACCGTGACGGATCATAATGATCAAAGCCCAGATACAAGTCTTCTTGAGAATTACATTCAACAACTTCAGTCGATCCTGAACGAATCCACTGGGATTGAAGGGCATTTGAAAATATACTAGCTTTGGTTTGTATTCAATTCATATCCAGAAGGTATCTCAAAGATCTTGAACTAGTTTTGACTTGGTTTGTGTTTCAGCTCAAACTGATCTGTTAGTATCTTAGAAGTTTTTATATCATAGTTTGGGTTTTTTGTGTTTTTAGCAATATACATACAAGTGAAGATTATGTAATTTCCAAGACGATTATGAACATCAAGCTATGAATGTCTTTTGTGAGAATAAAACAATACTAAACAGATGCTTCTCTGTATAATATATCATGTTTCAGAAGATACTTTTGGAACAATATACACTTGATTAGCCAGAAAAATTAATATATTTATTAGGACCTGAAAGCAGCGATCAGAAACACAAACAAAATGGGAGAACCCAAAAAAATAATATACGGGAGTACTTGATTCAGTCCACCTTCATCCTCTTCCATTTCCAATGTATAGTTAGTCTTGTCTTCTACAAATGCATCAAAATAATTTTGATAGCCGGTGCTGCGAGGAGAACTAGACGAGCTCTTAACCTTCATCATTTCCATCGCCTATAAATGAACATGTTGAGTAAAAATTGAGTGCATATTTACAGCTGAAAAATCGATTTGATATTTCATCTTGTGTTCCATATGACTAGCTTATCTGACTATTCAAGATGGTGCATGAAAAATTATCTAATGGCCATTATCTTACAGAAACCATTTAACTTGGTTATATAAATATTATAGACATTAGGTTTACCTGGAAGCTAAAGTAAAATTGCCTAGCCTTCTTGCTCACTTGAGGTTTGGGGTGAGACTGAAGCTTCTCGTACATTGCACGTGCTTCATCGTGTCTGTCATGCAATGTTTAATGTACAGAGCATCAGTACATACAGTATAAGGTTCACCAGAAATATAAGTATTCAGTGAAATCTTGAGATTAGTATAAAGTCCAAATGGAGCATATCCTATGATTGTCCAAGGTTATTTTAGATAAAAGCCTCAATCAGGTTATTTATTTCAATTTAACAATATATTTCCAAGTTCACCTGGTGAGTGAGTCCAGACATATGGACCATTGCAGAGCTGCTAATCCATGAAGTTCAGTCTATCCAAAAAAACATAAAAAATGGAAAAAAAAAAATAATATGGAAGATTAATTGATAGCACAACATATATTTGGGGCCAAGCACAATATAATATTTTGTTGAAAATCAATTAATGAATCACCTCGAATGGCAACTTCTCCATGACTCTTTCATAAAAGGGTATTGCCGCCTTGAGTTTTCCAGCCTCCATCAGTGAGTCACCATCATTCAATTCCTAAGCACGATAGCACTATAATAAGAAGAAACTTATAATTACCAGTCCAACTACGAAACGACAGTAAAATACGCACACGAAAATGCGTACATCTATCAAATATGCATTCATAATATATGATATTAAAGAAAGGGTTTGATCCCATTTTTTCATGCATATTTTCATTTTCCCATTAGTTCTTACATGAACTGATAGCACCACAAATGTAAAATTTTGCTGGTAATTATTTCCAAGAGGAAAATTCCACTCAACCATACATACCTTCTGGCATTCAGATTTCAGCTTAGGGTCGATGTTTAGGCCGTATTTGGTCTTGTAGGCAGCTAGCAACTTCCTCGTACGTGCTTCTTTGGCAGCCTTCTCCTCTGCCGTTTCAAGTTTCTCCCCAGGTCGTAGAGTTCTCCCCCCACCGTACTAACATCAGTAAAAAGCTAAATTATTAAACCGTGTACATTAAATATTTCTGAGGGAACATTTTGAACCTTGGTTATACACTTATTTATAGATCTAGATAGCAACAGAAAGTCCCAGAAGTAGTCTTATTGAAAGAACCAAATTCTATAGCTGCTTATAATTTATAAACACCCTTCTGAAAAACCATTACTATCATTCTCTTAAGAAAATCCTCATGTGCATAAAAGCTGATCTAAATAGTAACACTGCTTTCTAATAAATAACAAAAACCAGTTATACAAGTTAAAATCACAGATTACCACCAAAAACATCAAAACTTTTCAATCCAATTCAAAAACCATACCGTTTTTGAGATGTTGTTGGGTCTTGGAAAAACTCCCCAAGTGGAAACCTTTGGCTTATAGAGATCCTCATCAACTTGTTCAACTGAGGTTGGTGCTTCTAATGTATCGCTAAAATTGCTCGTATCTCCAGCAAGGAACTCCACTTCAGGCAACTCGACTTCTAGAAAAGGGTCCGACTGTGGAACCAAACCAGCAGGAAGACTTCTACCGCTCTTTTTATCCGCAAATCCAAGCCCCACAAAATCCATACTTGAGACCGTCAATTTCTTAGTCGATTGTTTATCTCCCGCACTCATGTCATTCCCTCCTTTAAGTCCTATAACCGAATGAACATTAATTTCAAGCTCACATATTTTGCTTTCATGGCAGTAACCCCAAATAATACACAAATTCTCTCAACCTATACAATTGGCCAGAACAAATGAAGAACCAGATACTAGCCTTTCCTCCTACTAATTCTGCTTATACATTAACATCATCATTCACTTAAAATCCATCAATGTTCTTGAAAGAAAATATGAAATGCAGGAATTCAAATATGTTAAAACTCATCAAGAATCATCTAAAACCCCCAGTAATAAAAACAATTTAAAGACTCAAATAAGTTTGAGTACCTGAAGCTAAGGGTTCTTGAGGTGAGGTCTGAAGAATAACTGGAGTTTGAATGCCGGATTCTCTGGAACTTTTGTATGACTTAGCTTTTGCTAATGCAAGTTTAACAGGGTCTAATTTAACATCATCTCCTGGTGAGTTTTCTTCAAGATTTGGTGAAGATTCTGATTTTGAGGATGAGATTTTCGAGTTTTTGAATGCCAGGAAATTCTTGGGTTGAGGAGAGAGAGGGAAATTCTTGTTCTTGATGGGAGTAAGGGAAGAGAAGAATGGAGGCTGTGAGAATGAGGCCATGAAATTGAATGGGGGATGAATTGGGGTTTTCTTTTCCCGATTGTTTGGTGTTCAGATAAAAGTCAAGAAACGCCTGCAATTTTTTTTTTTATAAAATATTCTGAAATATATGTGTGACTTTTTTGAGGCGCTCAAAAAACTCGGAATTATTTATTTTATTTTATTTTTGGGTGGAAACAAACAAGCCCATTTGATGCATATATTCGCGACCTATCGTTATAATTTTGGGTTAATTTTAAATAAATACACGATTTTTTAGTCAAATATCAATTTAATTACGATCTTTAAGATTTTTGTATTAAAGTTCAACCTTTGATTGGTTAGGATTATATTAAAGGTGAGAATAATTTATTACCTGATTTTCTGACGAGATAATTTCTTCAGAAAGATGAATCGACCAAGAATGCAGACTCCTGATCATTACTCATCACAGACACTCATTAATCCTAACCAATTTCAAGTCATTTCGGATTTCCCTTCATTGCCTTATTCAAATGTGCTTAGGGCACCTACTCCTTCTACTCCTGTTAAACTAGAGCAATCCGGTTCTAACTTAACAAAATTCAATCCTTCAAAGCATTCTTATTTCACAAAGCCAAACCCAGTGCATATAACTCTGACAAAATTCACAAATTCTCCAGATTTCAAAACTCTCAAGGATATTATCTCTAGATATTTTCCTTCTGGTTGTCAATGGTATTCTGACAATCTTTTCAAAACTCAAAAATTCTATGACCGAAATATTTGCATGATTAATTCATTATCAATAACACTATTAAATATTTCTCTCAATATATACAATCAAATATAATTGGCCTAGAAAAAGCATTAAGGAGCTAGCTTTAACAATTCAAAGGCAAACTAAGCGTATTGTGAAAGGAAACACTTAAAAAAATTTTCCAAAAGCACTTATTTTCAAAGTTCTCTCTCACAGCTTTTGAAAATAAATGTAAATATGCATATTATTCTTATATGTAGATGACATTTTCTTGATATACCAAAATATTTGCATGATTAATTTATTATCAATAACACTATTAAATATTTCTCTCAATATATACAATCAAATATAATTGGCCTAGAAAAAGCATTAAGGAGCTAGCTTTAACAATTCAGTAGCAGACTAAGGGCGTATTGTGAAACACTTAAAACAACTTCCAGAAACACTTATTTTCAAAGCTCTCTCTCACAGTTTTATCAACACTACACATATTTAAATGAATTAATTCACGTGCTTATTTTAAACGCTCCTGGCTTGATCCTACGTGATGAACTGGATAAATAAATCGGTGTTCTTATTTTTTTCTTTACGTTTATTCTATATTTTACAACACGTTATCAGCACGAAGCCTACCACAATTGAATCTACGTTTTCGTGGCGTTGGTCCCTGCCGATCAGATTTTTTTTCCAGACTTGCGAAACCCGAAAAGATTAGGTTTCAAATATACAGATCGAAATAAGGCACGAGAATCAGATTAAGAATTTATCATTTCCGATTGAAGCACAGATCGTGAAGACATGCGAACAAAAGCTAAGTTGTTTGATAAATATTAGGTGTAATTTATTATGAGTTTACATCTATTACAATAGAAATTATACCTTCTGATATATTTTGATAACTCTTTTAATTTGATTTATAAATGTAGATCGGTTCACAGTTTGAGTAGATCTGGGCGTATCAATATAGATTGGATTGCAATTTGCATCCACACACTTGTCGAAGGTTCGCTTAACATATTCTTCTATTTCTAGTAAATTCATTAAGGTATGCTGTTGTTTTTGTTTTCTAATCTAATATGATGGAATAGACAAAACCCATTGTTTATTTAAAATGGTTGTGTTTTCTGTTCATTGTCAAATTGTGTGTTTATGGGCGTTTTGTTGTAATTTGTTTATATGGCCGATTAAAATGGTTTTTCGGAACTTCCGTATATTGGACAATTGTTGATATTTACTACTCGAAGCATGACAAATCTATTGACTGAGCTATTTGTGTATTAACACAATTGGTATTAACTTGATATCATTCCTTGATTTGAATATTGTTAATAAATTTTGGAGTAGGAAACTTGACCATTTATGGCTAGTCACTTTTTGTGTGTGTCATACAATTATTCCTAAATACAAGAGCGCATATATGTTACTTGTTGGGATATTTTAGTTTTGATGAATTATGCCAAAACATTATCAGCTTGTGCTTTTGAAGCTAATCTACGAGATAACAAGTTGAGGGACGAGAACAAATTGAGGGGAACTCACGAAATCAGGCGTAGATGATCGAGATCGGAGCGAGGTTCGATTTAGACCGATCGAGATCGGATGAGTAAGATGAGTTCGGAGTTAACTAATGATTTGAGCAAAATCGTAAAGAAGAAAAAAAAGCTAACCGATCGGAAGATCGGATGACGGATGACCCGATCGGATGACCAGAAGAACGACGGTGATCGGGCGTCGGAAGAGCGCACAAATCGATTTAAAGAAATCGCCGGAAGATCAAGAAGAAGGTTGCATATCGGAGGAGAGCGGATGAGATCGATCGAGATCGGACGTGATCGAGATCGATATGAAGATGAGCGGATGATCAAGATCGACGTGATTGAGATCGGATGTGCTAAACCGATATGCTAACCTAATATGCTAACTTGATGTACTAATTCGATGCATATATCGATATAGCCGACTGATCTTTATCTTGTCGATCATGTGAGTGATCAGATTAAACGAGAAGAAATCGGATATCGAGAACTAGAAATTTGCATAATGGATCGAGAAAAGAAGTCATCGAAGTCATATTTCGAGAATCGAATGCTATCGATGATCGAGTTAGCTGAGTGCTAGTGACTGAGGGTCGGATTATGCGAAGAGCGGAAGAAGGCCCGAACTCGGTCGGCTGAGTGTCGGTATACTGATCGGACAAAGGTCCGTGAAGAGAAGTCGGTGAAGGCTCGAGATAGACTGAAGGCTCGGATGGGCCCAGAAGACACCGAGACTCGAGAGAATCTGAATGATTCAAGGCGAGGAATCGAGGAATATAGCCATTAGAATGGAGTTAGCGTGGACCAACGAGAGGAAGACAACCCGACTGGAAAAAGCCGCAAAGAAGTTTCTGAGAATAGTATGGATTTGAATGTGACTCCATCCAACGGTAACATTCAAATCCACACTATATATACAAGTTCTTCCTTCATTATTTGTGTGGATCGTGGAGAATATGCAAAAGATGCTCTGAGCCAAGAGCCTTATATTCAAGTATTCCCACCATAGAACTTTGAACAAGAAATACACGATATATTCAAAGAGTGTTCTAGAACCCAATCTAAGCAACCCACGATGTATCATAAGCTTAGAGATTTTCCCAACCTTAGCATTGAGGCTAAACAAATGTAAGGAAAATCTCACCATAGTTGAAACCAAACAAACCTTACCCAAATCGGTTTGATATGATAAGTTTGTAGGTGAGTGTGAACTTCGGTAAACTTCTAGCAATCCGAAAGGGAGGGTAGGCAATCCCGTGAGGGAGATAAGTCTCGTTTGAGTGTGAACTTCATTAAACATCTATAAGCGATCCCGTGAGGGTGATAAGTCCCGTTTGAGTGTGAACTCGAAGAAACATCTGTTGGGTGTTGGACTAACACGTTAAACTAAGTCGGTTGGTTAAGTAGGTGCCCGATGATGATAGGGAAGAGTGAATGTAGGAGTTGGACTCCGAACCACTATAAAATCGTGTGTTCTTTACTGCTTTATGTTCTTACTTGCCATATGCATTCGATTAAGCAAAACACACATTGTTCTTAAAAGGTGAATCTGGAATCACTCTGCCCTCACCCCTGTTTTATATGCATCGCTTTCAAAATGTTTGCTTCCGCACGCGCAAAATCGGTTTTAATCGGGACCTCACAAATCTATTGACTGAGCTATTTGTGTATTAACACAATTGGTATTAACTTGATATCATTCCTTGATTTGAATATTGTTAATAAATTTTGGAGTAGGAAACTTGACCAGTTATGGCTAGTCACTTTTTTTGTGTGTCATACAATTATTCCTAAATACAAGAGCGCATATATGTTACTGTATAATTTTTCTTCAGAAGTTGAATGCTTTAAGATTTTGGTTTTTGAGGTTACGAATTTAGTGGAATAATATAGACCTAATAATTGTGTCATTATACATTCTCTGCACTAATAAGTTGTGCTATAATTTTATGATACTCGTATGTAATGGTTCTTGCTTTTAGCTAGTAATCAATTTTTATTGGATCCATATATTTGATATGCCAATGATTTAATTGTTCTGGTTAGATGAAAGGAAATATGCCTTCCACGGACCCCAGCCAGCAAGGTTATTGTATATATTGATGTCTGGCATTTTGAAATTTGAACAAATACACTATGTCTTGCACAACATTTATCATAGTTATTATGGAATTGAATGAAACTTTAGTTTAATTAAAATAATTTTTTTCTCCAATTTAATTATGGCTAATCCATTTTTTTGTTGAGTACTTTTCGATATTGGTTACTATACCTATTAGATTGCTCTACCCGTCGGGGACATACTTAAAGCTGTTGGAATTGCCCATATTATATGAGATGAGAAAGCAGTATCATTAGACAGTTAGAAATCCTTACCGTAGGGTTCCACTCTGGTAAAAAAACTTAATCCTTTTTTAAATTTCAGCAATTAGAACTGCTTGCCGCAAAATAGGTTTGAGAATTATTTGCTATTGAAATTAGAAATTCTGTGAAAATTCCTTATTTGCCATTTTATTATTGATCTTTGTGGCTGATTGTTTCCTTGAAATTTGTTGAATCTGAATTACATATGAAAGTTTATATCAAGTTTTTTTTTTTTTTTTATGGACAATCGTAGTAAAAGATTATCTTGTATAACTAAAAGGAAAATTATCAAACTTGCTCTTCACTGCATTACTTCTTGACTTGAACTTTTCATGTTGAAATTCACCCTGTTATATACTTGTTTTGAGTGGAAACAATATAAATCATACATGAAAATTCTTCCATTAAAATTGATTCCTTATATAATTATGAACAAAATAGAATCACATCGTACTAGTTTGCCCGAAGCAAATAGGAACATTGAAAATTGAAAATGATGATTCTTTGAATAATGTACTAATTTACCTGAAGCAAATTTATTCAAAATTATGACATGAGCGGTTCAAAATATGATAAGTCGGATTTTGACTAATTCTATTCTACATAGTATGTCAAATAACATAACCTCTTATACAAATTAATTTATTTGTGAGGTTTGTGCAAAGGAAAAGTTTTATAGTACATCATTCTCGTACTAAAGTTGGAATCATATCTTTTATATTTCTTGAATAGAGTCAGGAAAACACTTATGGACTGATATTATTTTGCCTGAAGCAAATTTATTGTCAATATTATTGAACTTATATTTTTGGATTATCTAATAAATCCATTTGAATGGTTAATGTCGATAAAATTCACATCGATGATTATTATATGACATTGAGAAATAAAGTTGAGCATTCAGTCTCTTACGTTCACATCTAGAATTGTTCAGCTGAATCACTAATAGACTTCAGCAAATTAATTACTCGACCATTATTGCAGAATTCCAACTTACTTATTTCATGTTGGGGGCATGAAATTTTATATAGTGCTACACTAATTCAAATCCGACCCACTGCATATCAAGAATCCCCAATTTATAACTAGTGCTTAAGAACTAAATATTTCTCATCTGCAAATATTTGATTGTGCAATATTTATTTCAATATCACCACCATAGTGTACCCTAATTCACAGCCCAGTTGGCTGATTGCATATTTGATGAAGATTATTTCTCGGCATTAGGGGAGATAAGAATTTAAAATTCAATGAATGCCGAGAAATTTCGTGGAATATAAAAAAGATCTTCAATATTTAAATCCACGCACTAGTCAAAGTGAACTAGAAGTTCAAACGATAATACTTGCAATATTTAGCAAGTGATCTGCCAGATTAATTTACTGATGATAAAAAAGTGACTAAAGCACATATACTTGTTGTAAATGCACCACAAAGAGTAAATGTGCCAATTTTAAACAAATATATATGTTAATGCCCCTACACGCTAGAAGCGTAAAGGAACCCTTATTATGTAAGACATAAATCCGCGGTAATTACTAAAGCTAGCAAACATATTCAGTCACTCTTGAAGTCTCTTGAAGAGATTCATCCCGAAGACGAAAATTCTAGTAATGAAGCACATGCACAAAATAATAAGAATACTAGAATTGTGGAACAACCAGATCAAAATATTATGGGAAATGATGAAGATCTGGTTGATATAAATATAGAAATTGATATGATTTTATAAATACAGGAGAAATATAATAATGTTGTCGACAACTTATTCACCGTCACAATTGCTCTTACTATTACAAATCTGGATCTAGTACCCAAAAGTCAATAGCTGAGCCGGAAGCGCTTTGGCTAGGTAAAATAGGAAGAAACAATTGCGGCAGAGCTCGACTCGCTAAAATTCTTGACTATATCGTACATACACCCTGAAACGTTATCCCTGTTAGATATAAATGTGTATATGTACGAAAAGAAAATGAGAATAATGATGTAATGAGGTACAAAGCGAGATTAGTAGCTCTTGGGTTTTTGCACAGACCCGATATAGATTTTGAATATATACTCCTGCTATGTATTAAATAAAGTTTCGCTACTTAATATCTCTGGCAGTTAATAAAATTAAATTTAGAAATGCAGCCGATAGACATTGTAACCGCATGTTTATATTGATCAATGGATATCAATATTTATATGAAAGTCCATGATGGATAAATGGTGAAAATCGTATTAAGTACGATATTGGAATTACAAAGGTCATTATATGACATAAAATATTTGGGTCGAATATTCCACGATTGACTCAATTCATTCCTCCCGAAGAAGGAATAAATAAACATTGAAATATTTCCTTACGTGTTTTTAAAGAAATTATTTTGGTGGTCTTTGTATTATCTCGGTTTCTGGTGATAATCTAAATATTGTTGGAACAAGTAAGGAAATCAAAGAAAGCTAATTTAATCTTAGAAATTGAATTTTGAAATAAAACGTTGGTGAAATCAAGTATTGTCTCGACTAGCAGATCGAGCACTCCCCTAAAGCAAAATGAATCTTTATATACCAGTTAACTTACTTGGAGAAGGTATTGGAGAGATTTTATATTAAATTTCATCTACTTAGCACACTAGTAATTGTTCGATCCCTTGAAGTGGATAAAGACAAATTTGGACCTAAAGAAGATACATATGACATGTTAGGACCAGTAGTTCCTTATCAGAGTGTCCTTAGTGCATTACTATATTTTAAGAACTGCAACAAATCCGATATTGAATTTATATTGAATTTGTTTGCAAGATTAAGTTAGTGTTTCTCCTATAAGGAGGTCTCGTAAAACTTTAAAGCATATGTTCAGTATCTTCGACGTTTGCAATATTTTGATTTAAATATTTTTATAACTCATGTGATAATGGTATATCTCCTATCATCCATTATGAGGAAAATGCAACTTTTGTTGCCCATATGAATAATAGGGATGCTAAAGGGAACTTCACAAAGCATATATCCCCTAAATTCTTTTACCTGCATGAACTCCAGAAGAGTGTGAAAGCATAATAAAAAAGGCTTGAAAGATTGTTGTCTTCAGGGGGAGCGTTTTGAAGATTGAATTTAGAAGATCATTAGTTGTACCTTTTCTTATTTTACTAAGTTTCTCTCTTTGAATTATTCTAGCGAAATTTTAGTTAGGCTTGAACATCACGTCGTAATGTCCAAGGGGGAGTGTTGTAAATAATCTATTATTGTGGACATTACTTTATGTTAATGAACTTTATGCCACATGAGTTTTAGGGCTTTTAGGGCTTCAGCTCAATTGTTATTATAAATACTTTCTTCATTGTAATGCCGTGAGGGAGAGAATACAGAGAAAATAGTGAAACGCTCCTGGCTTGGTCGCCCCCAGACGTAGTCCTACGTGATGAACTGAATAAACAAACCTGTGTCTTTGCATTCTTTTTATTGTTATTCTCATATTTTACAACAAAGTACAGTCGTGAAGAAATCCCCAAAATCGACTAAATTGAAGTCAGTTTTGTCGCTAATTCAATCTGTAAATTCGATTGTAAGGAATTCACTTCTGTTTTTATATGAAGTTCTCATCATCGTTACAAATCTTTTGCTCGGATTTTAGGAGTAGGATTGGGATTATTTTCTTCTTCGTTTGATCTGTTATATTTACAGATGAATCAAATCCATCAATTTAGTTGGCAGCGTGATGTTGGTGGAAGGCAGGGTGGTGGAAGAGAGTAGAAGAGATGGGGTTCTGACCTATTTTTTTCTTCCGAAACAGGGCTCATATTCATCTTGCCTATTTTCAAGTTACAATTCTTCCACCTATTCCTTTTCAAACTATTCATTACTAAAATCGAAATTTAAAGAAACTGAATGTAGAAGGCATGTGAGTTCAGTGTGGATTGAGAACGATGATTAACGCAACACAAAGATCAAATAATAAAATAACTACTAGGTTGAATTCCCATTTCAGACTCTGAATAAGATGGGAGGGATGGATTTTTTTGTGACCTAAGTTTTTTGATTAAGTGTAATATTGACTATTTTAAATTTATCAACAATTTTAAAAGACTAGCAAATTTACTATAGAATATATCACTTGTATAATTATTGAATACCAAATAAAAGATATATATATATATATATATATATATATATATAACTTGTCTAATATATCAATGTTTAAACTATCTTATCTTATCACATACATCATACCAAACGAGCTCTTATAGTTACACATGTAAGGTATTGAAAAGTGTGTTGTTATATCAACATAAAGATACCGTTACTGTAACAAGAAATGGTGTATTATTGTATAAAAAAACAAAAACTCCTTCTGCTTCATCCGTTTCCCTCTTTGTTTTTTATCCGTTTCTCCCTCTTACTAGGTCATATAAAAGATCAATTAAATATTTTATATGAGTGTGTGGTATAACTTACGTATTTATTCACCTCCTAATAAACGCAAAAAAGGTTTCAATTGAGATCATTAAATTGCAGTGGTTACATAGTCATCCAAATTTCATCGAATCAATTACTATATATAAGAACCAATAAGATACTACATTTCATCAGATTTATAACTGAAAACAAACGGATTCAAGAAGACCAACATGGTGTCTAATAAATCTTGGATGATCATATTTGGGACTCTAACTTTCCTCGTAATTCTGAATAAATCGCAAGCAATCGGGATTTAAAATTTTTTGTATTATATGTGTCGAAAACTTAACATTTATGCCTTAAAATCGTTAAATTTTGTCATTTCGCCCCCGTTGGGATTTTAAAATTCCGCTGCCCTTACCTAATGAAAAATTTCGCCCCCCTTGGGACGAAATCCTGGATCCGTACTTATTTTCTTTCTAACATAATAAAACACCATTTTGGCTCCTATTTTATTCTCTTATGAAAATGTAGGGATGAGTTTATATATAGGCTAATATAAAATAAAAGTTATTTTGTGTCACAAAATTTATAATCATTCTTTTTTAGCTAAAAGAATATTATTTTCCAACTCTACCATTTTTTTTATCCTTTCATTAAATTAGTTCATACCACCATATAAACATTCTGTACCAACATCATTTCAGCCCGTGTCACCATTCAATTAACCCGTACCACTATTAAATTAATTTCGTACTTCTGTTAAAAAAAAAAAAAAATTGTACCACACTTATTTTAACTCTGTACCACTATCACTTCAACTCATACCCGTACCACAATTTAATTCAATTCATACCATTTTTTAAAAGTTTGTACCATAATTTAATTAAGTCCATACTATAATATATTCAACTCGTACCACTATTTAATGAAGCCCGTAAAATTATTTTTTAAATTTTTTTGTTGATTTTATTTAGGATATAATTTCTAAATAGTTATTCTCTTGACTAAAAAAATAAAATTAAAAATATTAATAAAAAAGTATTTTTTAGAAGAAACACCGTTTTGGATTTCTCTCACTCGTTCGTCTTGAAAAAAAAATTCCATCTCGAATCGCCACGCCAAGTAGCTTACAGTCAGGATGCACGTCCGCATCCGGTCGGCCACTTGGCGAGTAGTGACGCCCATGCGCCAAACCACAGCCTTACATAGCTCTCTTCTCGGCAACCGGCATCTGAAAAGGCGGTCGTGCCCATTATCTTGCCCGTCTTGTGCGAGCGATCCACCAGTCGCTCGGCCATATACCCGTCCGCTCGCCCCATCGGTAGCGCGCCTTTCAAGCGCCTAAATGCGCTATCTTGGCGTTCGGGGGCCGACCCGTCCTGCGCTTAGCGTCGCGCCCATCGTGCTGGCGGCGTCCGTCGTCAGCGTGCCTCTTGGCACGTTTTGCGCGATCTGCGTAGTCGATGTCAGTTCGAATCCGTTTTAATTTCTCGTCTCCATCTTTGTCTTCGATTAGGTTACAATTTATTTAACGAGAAATAAATAAACCTAAATCTAGACTAGTCTATTACATTGAACAAATCAAATAGCCTAATCTACTCGTGGATTTTCTCACGAGAAAAATAAATTCGAAAGAGTCGAATTAAAACCAAACATACGCATGAAATTAAAACACATTAAATACCATGATAATTGGATACCTGCAAAACAGATCTAACAATTCTACTATCCAATTTTCAATAAATTTTAATGGCCAACAAATTTAAATAAAAATTTAAATATAGAGCTCGAAACCGAGGCTTTGATACCAAGTTGTTGGGAAATATCGGGGTGCCCGGATCTATTCGAGGTGTATTTAAAAACATATTTAAATTATTCAATTATTTACTAACATGAATCAATCATAAATTAATTCAACATAATAATTAAATAAGCAACAACAACATGCGTACACGTAATTCACGTAAATCCTAAGCATGCGGAATCTAGGAGTTACGAGATTACATACCTCTTGTAGAGACAACCTTGAGACAATGGATCAACCCAAAGTGTCTTTTCAAATATGTCCCAAGTCCACAAACGTAATCCGGTGGGAGGATTCTCACAAACGATTTTAAAAAGGAGAAAACTGAAAATATTTACCACCACCTTTGTGGATTTCTAATTTTTCCAACACATGGAATTACCCCGGGGATGAAAAATTCATTCCCTATTTATACTTGAGGTGGTGGTCGAATTTTTGGGGAAAATAATAAGGGAAAATATTTTTCTTGATCTCTAAGAAATCTTGAATATATCTCATATATTATTTTCTCCATAATTAAAATATTCCACAAAAATCCCACCTCCTCTTATTATGGAATTTTTGAAATAAATGAGGGAGTAGGAATCCAAGATTTGGATCTTCTTGAATTTATGAGATATTCTTGTATTGCAAGAATACATATCTTCCACAATATCTTTTCAATAAAATCAAGAAAATCTTTCCTTCCCTTATTTACTCAAAATTTTTGAAACTTTCTTAATAAATAACCAAGTGGGAGATTTCTTGAATTTAATGAGATAATCTTGCATTCCAAGAATATTGTTGGAAAATTTGTAGTTAGTTTTGATGGAAGTTCCAAAACAGTTTGTAATAGGATCAGTCAGACCTGTTAGCTGACTGATGACTTAGAATCAGGATAGGATGACCAGCTGAGTTGTATAGACAGCTGATGTAAGAGATATGTCACATATTGAGGGGGAACTCAATATGAATAAGTCAGGTCAGAAGATCAGACAAGATAAGTCAGATCAGAAGATCAGACAAGACAAGTCAGAAGATCAGAAGATAAGTCAGGTCACAAGATCAGAAGACAAGTCAGGTCAGAAGATCAGAAGACAAGTCAGATTAGAAGATCAGACAAGACAAGTCAGAAGATCAGAAGATAAGTCAGGTCAGAAGATCAGAAGACAAGTCAGGTCAGAAGATCAGAAGACAAGTCAAATCAGAAGATCAGACAAGACAAATCAGAAGATCAGAAGATCAGACAAGCCAGAAGATCAAATAGTCAGATGATCAGATGAAGACATGAAGACCAAGAGTCAGAAGACCTGAAGATCAGATGACTACCAGAAGATCAAGACCAGAAGACCAGAAGACCTATATAAGTCGAGTCTGCTAGTTGAGCTAAGACAACTTGCATCAGAAGACTCTATCAGGTAGACTGATCAATTTTATCTGATCAGGTCAGCTCACACCAGGTGTCAACTGATGTTACACTAGATCATACGTTGTCAATCAGACAAGAAGAATGTCAACCTTAGTTGGTAGAACAAACACTGAATAAGTGTACTTGTTAACCAATGAGAACGAGACACAAACGCGTCTGAGAGATGACAACGGGATTCCATTTGCATAGTCAAACAGCTAGAAAGGACAAACATACATGCTTTCGGCCATGTCGTTCCTGAAGCACGTCACATCAAGCCTGCAAACTACCAAATATAGCATAAAATTCAAATTGCTCTCCAACGCCTATTTGATTTCGAGGTCTATAATTATGGGATCATCCTTCATAGTGAAGACACAAAAATTGTCATCAAGCTCAAGCCATAGCAATTTCCGCACGAAGAACTCAAACTCAAGAAAATTTCTAAGTGTTCATCCAATTGTTCTTAGCATAGAAATCTCATCCTCTAGCTTTAGGCTACATAAATACTTGGATAGATTTCCAGTTGGAACCACAATAAATCTTTACCCAAACCCAAAAGTTAGGTTAAGTTTGTTTTGCAAGACAGACTAGGGTTTCTAGTTTCTGATTTCTGGGATCGGTTGAGTGAGAACTCCTTAAACATCTGTTGTACTGTGTTGGACTAACACATTAAACTAAGTCCAGTTGGTTAGTTGGTACCCCTGCTGATAGGGAAGAGTGGACGTAGGACTGGTTGTCCGAACCACTATAAAAATCTTGTGTGTTCTATCTGATTTACCTACTTTACACTACAACACACTACCAGATTTGACATTGCATACATATTCTGAGTCTAGATCAGTTTTGCATCAAGCAACTGATCTGATCAGCTTGACACTTTGTCATCTGACTGAAAACAGACAAGCAAAATTTGATTCTCTAAAACTGGTTTTTCACACGGGTTAAAACTTGCTTCCGCGCATCAGTTAAACTGATAGACACCGAACTGATCTGCCTTCAAGCGATCAGTAAGTTGGATATTAGTCCAAACTAATTCACACGCACTCTGATCAGGCAACTTGCTATCACACCTGATCTTGCACAAAAGTTTTTTAGAAGTCTATTCACCCCTCCCCTCTAGACTTTTGCCCTCACAAAACCCGTTCGGGACCTACAAGTGGTATCAGAGCAGTGGTTCTATGGTCCACTGGCTTTGAGTATCATTGGTTCTTGAGGAAGAACCATTGTGGTCACTTGAACAGATCTTGAAAAACTTGTTTTAAATTCATCTGTTTTCAAAACTCACAATCAGTATGTATCATGATTTGCCTAAGTTTTCTATTGGTGAGTATGTGTTGGGAAATTAGGGGTGCCCGGATCTATTCGAGTTGAATTTAAATACATATTTAAATTAATCAATTAATTATTAACATGAATTAATCCTAATCAATTCAACATAATAATCAACAAACAAATAAACATCATGCGTACACGTATTTCACGTAAAACCTAAGCATGCGGAATCTAGGAATTACGTAAATACTAACCTCTCGTAGAGACAATCGCTGAGACGTTGGATCAACCCAAAGTGCATTCTCAAATATGTCTCACGTCCACGAACGTAATCCGGTGGGATGATTATCAATGAACGATTTTAATCTTAAAAGAGAAAAGAAATTTTTTGGCTACCACCTTTGTGGATTTCTAATTTTTCCAACACATGGAATTGCACTTGGGGATGAAAAACTCATCCCCTATTTATAATACATGGAGTGGTCGATTTTTGCCCTAGGAATAAGATGGGAATTTTTTTTTCTTGATCTCCAAGAAATCTTGAATATCTACAATATATTCTTTTCTCCATAATAAAATATTCCACAAAAATCCCACCTCCTTATATTATAGAAATTTTCGAAAATCACAACTAGTTAGGAAAGAAATAAGATCTTTGACTTTTCTTGAATTTATGGGATAATCTTGTATTGCAAGAATACATATTCCATAAAATCTTTCCAAGAAAATCTTTTCTCTCTTCCTACCCAATTTTTTTGAAAATAATAGGAAAAATAGGCCAAAATATTTTCTTCTTCTTTTCATTAATTGGACTTTAGTTTGGGCTATTTGAGGGGCCTTTAGGAGAATTAAGATTGTATCTTCAATGGGCTATGAAGCTTTAATATTTAGCCAAAATATTATTCAAGTCCATTAATATTAATTTACTCCACTATAAAATTAATATTGAACTATCCATCTTAACCCACATTACGACTTCACAATAATATGGCTCCCGGTTATTATTTCCCGCGTTTAAGATTATCTTAGTCCATTAATTAATTAAGCCACTGAACAGACTTTATATTAATTAACATCTTTGTCCTTGGAGTAAAGACAACTCAACATTATTATTCATACTGGAAATAAATTTCCACTTGCAAGATTTGGTATGATAAAGGTTCTGAGCCCACCAAGGGGACAAATCAAGCAAGCAGTGCTTGCAGGCGATTCTTCGTATTAAATCTTAGCAATCGTCATGTAATTAATAATATTGCCCAAAATACAAGGTATCGAATCGCATTGATTCTCTTCCCATCATAAGTCAAAGCAATAGTTATTAATTTCACACGATCCTATTTAAGGAACGAAGATTAAGAAATAACGAACCACTGAGGTCTAATTCTTGTATATTCAGTACCGAATAATTTATCCTCCTGTAGGTCCTCTTCAGTGCATCATGATGCACTAGTGTAATCCCTTGGTCAAGACAAACCAATCTGAGCTTTACACCTCAACCTTTCATGATGGGTTGTTCATTTCCATTTGGGTTGTGAATTTGTACTTAGTCACGAGGAACTGTTAATTTGATCTTCTGTGATCTGGTATCACCAAATTAACTACAATGTGACACGTACTGACTTTCGTTGCTTCACAAGCAGCTACATATTCGGCTTCCATGGTAGAATCGGCGATGCATTTCTGCTTAACGCTTCTCCATGTCATGGATCCTCCCCCCATGCAAAACACACTACCCGAGGTGATCCAGAATTTCTAGTTGGAGCCAGAATCAGAAAGAGTCCTTCTCTGATGGATGCTGAGGAAAGAAAATTGTCCAATCTGGATACTGTGGCCAGACATATTATTATGAAAACGATGGACAAGATAACTAGAGAGAAGATCAAGTATCTCAAGACAGCCAAACAGATGTGGGATACTCTTGCTGAGATGTGCAAAGGAAATGATTTGATCAAAGACAGCAGACTGCAAGCCGAACTGGTAAAGTTTGAGAAACTCAAGATGCTGCCAAATGAGACCATAAATCAACTCGATGGAAGAATCACCATGTCTGTCAACAAACTTAGGGAACTGGGACGAGAAATATCAGACAAAGACATCAACTACAAGATCTTGAGATCTCTAACAAAGAAATGGGATATGAAAGTTATTGTGATAAAAGATTGTCAAGATATTTCGAAGATGAAGCCAAGCAACCTGTTTCTGAGCCTTAAAGCCCACGAGTTTGATCTGATTGAGAGAAGGCAAGAAGAAGATGATGTGTCACCTGCCGAAGTCACACCTGCCACATCAAAAGCAGTTGCATTCAAAACAGCCGGCAACAGCTCAAAGCCTACTGAACCTATTAGTAATATCATAAGTCAGACATAACAGATTTCTTTGCTGACCAGAAAACTTGAAAGATCCAACATTCAATAGGGTAAATATCGAAAGTTTTACAGAGACTATCAGAATAGCAGAGGAAGAGATAGGAGGTCAACTGACATATCACAAGAAAGGAATAGATCTGATGACATAAGAGATGATCATAGGGAGGATCGCCGAGAGGATAAGAAAAGAGATGATCGATCTGACGACAGAAAAGACAACAGATCAGAAATGAGGAATTCTGATCACAGGCAAACAGAAAAGTCACCTGACAGATTCTACAGAAAGAATGACTCACCTGGCAGAAGAAGTTCCGTGGAGCGTGGAGCATGTTTCAATGGTTTAAACTGTGTCACGAAACCAGGTCAATGGTCTTGATGCCCGACACGGCTCAAAAAAAGAAAGAGAAGACAAGCGGAACAGAATAGAGCAACGATATAGAGACAGGAAAGCCATGGTTGCTGATACATCTGGGATTGATGATTCTTATCTACCTTCAGAGGATTCTGGTTACTCATCTGTAGAAAACTTCTGCCTGATGAGCAATGCTGATGACTTCAACAACTTTGATGATCTGATGTTCTCATCTGATGATGACATCTGCCTCATGGCCAAGGATGCTGATATTTCTGAGGTATCCTCTAAACCTTCTGTGTTTTCTGTTTCCACTGTTGTCTTTGAGCACACCGGGCCAAGAGATTGACCGCAGCTCTACAATGAGCAATTGCTTGATGATCTCTAATGCAAAGAGACACTTATACCATAGTGGAAGCCGAGAGAACGATAAAGTCGAGGCGAAGAATAATCGCTTTTTGTTAAAGATAATCTTTGAAGAAAAGTCTGGCGAATCAAATCACCGAGATCGTTTTCGAGAAGATGACTACAGAACTGGAGTTTCTGAAAGTCAATTCTACTGATCAGGGTAAACTGGTTAAGGAACAACTAGCTATTAACAAACAGCAAGCTGATGATCTCAAAATCCTCCAAGCTAAGTTTGATGAACTCGTCCGACTGCATGAGAGTCTAAAACAAAGTGAGGACAGTTTGCGAAAGAAAGTAGAAATTTTTGGAAAAGCTTCCAAAAATGTTGATGAAATAACAAGATACTTTCGAAAGTCAACTGCTAAGAAGGGTATTGAGTATGATAGCCCTTCTGGATCCTCATATGTCCAACCTGGTTCACAACCCAAAAGTGAATCTAGGAAGGTTTCTGGAAAAGATACACATAAAGTTAAATATGTATCTAAGAAGGGAAATATACCTGCTGAACAGGAAAGGCGAGTGTCTGATCATAAAGGGAACATAAATGGACCTCAACTGATCAAGAAGAACCATGTTCTTCTGAAGAAACCTCAACCTGATCAGCAGATTAAGAATCAGAAAAGACAACCTCTCAAGGGGAAATCTAATCTGAAACCTCGGTGTTTTAATCAACAAGCTAAGGGTAAAGAAACCATTTGTCAAAAAGAGATATGAATCTTTTGATGGTAGCGATCAGACCTACCCTTTCAAAAATCGGGAATCACTTTGAACCACCTTTGGATTAAAAGAAGACAAACTAATCAGAAAAATCCCAAGTCTTCTGATTCATCCAAGGTTCACACCCATAATCATACTAATCATAAAGCACATGAAGAGATATATGATTATGTAGATGTTTATGGGAGACTAATCAGGCCTTCTGATCTTAATGATTACCATAGAAGTGCCTTGTTTGTTTGGATCCCGAAAGGTAACCCTAACCCCTCTGGACCCAATCCTACAGGGGTACCTAAAGCCTGATCTGATTGCAGGTTCGTGTGGGCTTGGCCAATAAAGGAGGTGTACAAGCAACTATCTGGTATATCTATAGTGGATGTTCAAGGCACATGACAGGAAACAAACATCTCAAATTTCATACGCGGAACAAAGAAGGCCCACGTGTACTCTTTGGTGATGATAACTTTGGTTTTACGGAGGATTGAGAACCTTAGAGAATGATGATGTATGATTCTTTGGAGTCTAAATATATCGATGGTTTAAAGCATAACCTGTTATCGGTTTCACAATTCTGCGACAACGGATTCAGTGTTGAGTTCTCGACTAATCAGTGCACTATCAAGAATCGAGCTACTCAACAGATTTTGTTAATTGGTTCAAGGAAGGAACGATCTATACTGCAGATTGGAACAGTTGTCTAAGAAATGCATGCCTGATTGTTAAGAGTTCCAAAAGCAGCAGTTGGCTCTAGCACAAGAGAATGAGCCATCTGAACTTTAAAACTCTTAACAAGATAGCAAAGATGTCCCTGGTTGAGGGTCTTCCGAATGAGGTTTTCTCTAAGGATCAGACATGTGTCTCATGTCAAAAGGGTAAGCAGGTTAAAGCCTCATTTAAGGGGATCCCAGGACCAACATCCAGCAGAGTATTGCAACTGCTCCATATGAATTTATTTGGACCAGTTACTCCACTTAGTCTTAGCGGACTCAAATACACTCTGGTGATCGTGGATGATTACTCCAAGTTTACCTGGGTGGTATTCTTATATAAGAAGAATGACACTACAACAAAGATACCCGAGCTGCTCAAGAAATTACAAAATGAGAAGGGTGTCAGTATTGTGAAAATCAGATCCGATAAAGGTACATAATTTTTGAACTCCTTTATTACTGACTTTTGCACTAAGTTTGGAATACATCATGAAACATAATTTATAAGAATACCTACAAAGAATGGATGGAGAAGCGAGCGGAGAAACAAAACACTCAAAAGAAGTTCGCTCGACTATGTTAATTTGAACATGCCACTCAAAAGGTTTATCAACACCGCATGCCACACTTTCGAAGCAGATGCTCTCTCGACTAAGATTCACTTCAAAACACCCTATGAATGTGGGAAGGCGGAAAACCTCGTGTTTCTTACTTCCATGTTTTTGGGTGCAAGTGTTTCATACACAACAATGGGAAGAGCCAGTTGAAAACTTTTGAAGCCAAGTCAGATGAGGGTATATTCTTAGGATATTCCTCAATCAACAAGGCTTCAGGGGGTGTTTCAAGGGAACCTAGTTGTGGAAGAAACACCTCATGTGGTCTTTGATGAGTGTTGGGATATTTTAGTTTTGATTAATTATGCCAAAACATTATCAACTTGTGTTTTTTGAAGCTAATTTACAGATAACAAGTTGAGGGGGGAAAAGAACAAGTTGACCTTTCATGAAATCGCGAAGATGATCGGGAGATCGAAAAGATGATCAAGATCGGATGAGAAGGATGAGTTCGAGCTAATCTGGCGATCAAGCAGTTTTTCTAATCAATCACGATCTTCAAAGAATCGATCGATTCATGGCGATTTAGTAAACTAATCAATTCAACGATCCGATCTGAGTCTGAACTCCGATCGTTTGGGAATCAGATCGGGATCAAAAGATGAAATCGAATGAACAAGAAAAAGACCGATGAGCGATGACGAATTCGTCACGATGAAAACGATTGAATCGATGAACAAAGGATTTCAAGAATCGTGATGAACAAAAAAGATGAATAGTGATTGAAAGACAAGAACGACGATGAAAGTGATTCGTAATGAAGCAATGAACAAGAATTGGACGGATCGATCCGCGAGAAGCAAAAAGCGGATCAAATAAGATAATAACATACCTGGCGGTGATCATAAAAAGATAACAACATATAAAACAACGTAAAAAAATTTTGATGCAAAAGGACAAAAGAAAAATTTGGAAGATTATTAGTATGAATTTGAATATTACTCTCCAGCGGTAATATTCAAATCCACACTATAAATACATTGCACTATCTTCAAAAAGAAGACAATGGAGGATGCAAAAAGTGAAATTAAAAGCCAAATATTCAAGCAACTCCATTCAAGAACCACGAGCATTACATATCCAAATTTACCCAAGAGTGTTCTTCATTGTATCTAAGCAAAAATGCCATATCCTAAGCTTAGAGAGATTTTCCCAACCTTAGCATTGAAAGGCTAAACAAATGTAAGAAAAAATCTCACCCTAGTTCAAACCAAACAACCTTATACCCAAACCGGTTGGTAGGTTAAGTTTGTAGGTTGAGTGTGAACTCGGTAAACATCTAGCAATCCCGAAAGGGAATGGCAATCCCGTGAGGGTGATAAGTCCCGTTTGAGTGTGAACTCGGTAAACATCTAGCAATCCGAAAGGGAGAATTGGCAATCCGTGAGGGTGATAAGTCCAGATTGGTTAAGTTGGTTTAGTTGGTGCCCATTTATGGATGTAGGACGAAATCGAACCACTATAAAATCGTGTGTTCTTTCTTGCTTTATATTCTTACTTGCCATATGAAGTTATAAGCACAACACACATCGTTCTTAAAAGCAAAAAAAAATTGAATCACTCTTGCCCTCACCCCTTTTTATATTTGGATAGAAAACGTTTTGCTTCCGTGCAAATGGGTTTTCAAAAGCGGGACCATCAATGAGACATCTTACGATTGCGCCGAGATCAACCGTGATTGTTGGGAAATGAATTTAATAAAGAGGATTTTGATTAGATCCCAAAACCCCGAGTATGACATGTTCGGGATAATCTTGATAGATGAATCGAGATTGATTTTAAGTGTTCGAGGATACACCGTGTATAGTCGGCAGATATAGAACGGGTTAGTTTCAAGAATTCTCGAGATATCAAGATAGGTAGGATGTCAAGACTTGAGAAATCAAGGCTCGAGAAAAGCAGGTTGAGAGAACCAAGAAGAGAAAATCAAGGCATCTGAAGAAAAGAATATTTGAATGCAAAGATACGAATGTTCCGAGGCTTGAAGCCGAGGAATATTTGGAATCCGGTGCGTGGACTCTTGGAAAAGCCTGCAGAACTTACAAAGAAGAGTATGGATTTGAATGTAACTCTCTCCAACGGTAACATTCAAATCCACACTATAAATACAAGTTCTTCCTTCATTATCGATGGTGGAAGTCTTGAAAAAAGATAGCAACAATGCTAAGAGCCAAAAAAGCGTTATAGCTAAAGCATTCCACCCTAGAACACAAGTCTATAGATATACAAATATATTCAAAGAGTGTTCTAGAACTCAATCTAAGCAACCCACGATGTATCATCTTAGAGATTTTCCCAACCTTAGCATTGAGGCTAAACCAAAGGAAAATCTCACCATAGTTGGAACAACACCAAAACCCAAACCAGTGGTGAAGTGAGGTAGTTGTTAGGCAAACCAGTGAGGGTGATAAGTCCCGTTGGAGTGTGAACTCGTTAAACATCTGTGATTTTGTGGAGGGTGATAAGTCCCGAGGCGAACCGAGAGAGGGTTATAAGTCGATTCAGTGTGAGCTCGGTAAATATCTATTAGCAATCGAGTGAGGGGTGATAAGTCCCGTTTGAAGGAATTTCCCTAGAGAGGAGAGTGGATGTAGGGTGGTTGTCCGAACCACTATATATTCTTTGTGTTGTTCTTTGCTTTATGTTTATCTTGTTGTTCATTCGCAAAGTTTATAAGCAAAGCACACACACGAGCTCAAAAGTTTAAAAATTGGAGCACTCTGCCCTCATCCCTGTTTTATATGCACCGAAGTTAAAACGTCTTGCTTCCGCACGCGCAAAATAGGTTTTCCCACCGGGACCAACAAGTGGTATCAGAGCAGGTGCTCAAAAGATTACTTTTTCAATGTTTTACTGATTGATCTTTCTTTTTAAAACCTATCTCGATCGATATTAACAAAGCGGTACCAAAAAAAGAAAGTTTTACACAACAATGGAATAATAGAACTTTTCATTGATAGAAGAATCGGGGTTACATTACAAGTTACAAATGCAAGAAAACCTGGAGGTCAATACATAACTCTAAACCCTAAACCCTTAAGCCATATCCCTAAACCTTCATCCAAACCCAAACCCGATCTACAGGGGGGTGATTAAGAGGAGGAAAGAGAGAGATTTTAAATCGATGCTCTCATTTCCCCACTTAACAAGGATGAGGGAGGCTTGAAAAAGGTAATCCTATGCATAAATGATGGACTCTCCAAGGGAGTGAGAGCGGCATTAATAGGATTTTTAAGCCAGGAGCCCCAAGGAGGAGTAAAAGGGCGCTCCAGCTGTTAAAGGGTGAGTTTGATATAGGAAGATCCCGGGACGATCAAGATCGATATCAAACTCACGTTCATTTCAAACTAAGTCTGTTGATGGTAATCACGTCATAACGATAGACACACAAGGTGCATACGGTTAGGAGAATGTCTTCTCTCAGATCTGCTTGCCGTGGTGGAGTAGAAGCTTTGCAACAATCATTATGTGAAATCGTTGACGATGATGAAAACAACAAAAAAGGGATGAAACGAGTTGATTTGAGAAGATGAAATCATGGAAAAAGGGGTAAATGTGTTTTTAGAAAGTCTGAAACAAGGGTTCACGGGGGATACATGATTCTCTGAAGAAGATATGTATGGTGAATGAGTTATGTTGTGTAAAACATTGGTCAAATTTATAGAGGCCAAGCGCAAGGGTGCAGATGCAAATTTGAGTTTTCAAAGCCTATTTTAGAAAAAATTTGCATCACAAGGACAGCGTGTAGAAATCACTTTGACCGATAATTGGATAAAGTTACGGCGGATTGACATATCGAAGTGTATCGAGGCGATATCTTGATATGTCAAATCGCACCAACTTAGGGAAGAGAGTCTACTACTCTAGACTAAGCTCGGGCAATTAACATTTTCCAAGAATTGTCTTAATCTGAG
The DNA here is from genome assembly GCA_037126765.1 of Stenogyne calaminthoides. Taxonomy (NCBI): domain Eukaryota; kingdom Viridiplantae; phylum Streptophyta; class Magnoliopsida; order Lamiales; family Lamiaceae; genus Stenogyne; species Stenogyne calaminthoides. The sequence continues at coordinate 6,615,914 of JBBCBC010000004.1, read as the reverse complement.
AAGAATCGATTAGGTCAACAAAAATCGATTACATACAAAGTGATCAAATGAAATTTTTGCTTTCACCATATCGGATATATCGGTCTATATAAGTTGAAAAGATAACTTCAACTTGAGGGGAACTCACGGAATCAAAAGTAAATGATTGAGATCGACGAGGTTTGCAGACAAGACCGATCAAGATCGGATGAGTTAGATGAGTTCGAGTGAAATGAACGAGTCATGCGAAATCGAAATGAAGAAAAGCTAAAGCCAAAGAAATCAGAAGAAAAGGTTGCAAATCAGAAGATGAGCGAAAGAGACTGATCAAGATCAGACGTGATCGAGATCAGATATGATAAACCTGAGATGCTAACCTGATATGATGACCTGATGCTATTCTGATATGTTGATCTAAAGATGTGTTGATCTAATCAGTCGAACTGATCAGATCAAGCAAAAAGGAAATCAGATAGCATGAGTGAAAAGGAATATCAAGGCTCGAGAAAAAAAAAAAAAGTGAGACTCATTATAGGTCAAGAGAGACGAGGGTCGGGAATGAAATCGGAAGAAACCGAACTCGGTCGGAGTATGCCTGATCAGACAAGGTCCGTAGAAGAAGAGGAATGAGGAGTCGAAAGCGGAACATGTAAGATCAAGACCAAGATCAAGACTTGTAATTCTTTATGTTTGTGTCTTTATTTCTTTGATAAGTTCATTGTAATCTGTAACTGATAACATACAATCAATGAAACTTTTATCTTTATGCTCAAAGATAATACCTCATTATCTTTTTTACATGTCTTTTATTTTGATATGCCTGATTGAATGTCTCGATCGATTATATGCTCATATATAAGGAAACTATATGATCTTTATAAGAAATTACTTAAGTATTTAGTAATGATCTATTTAGAAAAGATTCATTACTAAAGAAATTTGTTGAATGTTTTTAAATTGATTGGAGATTTACCTTTCTTGTAATAGAAAAAAACTGAAACCTGAGTATAGGTTATATGTTTGTAACAAGATAGGTTTTGGCATCATCAAAAAGGGGGAAATTGTTGGGAAATGAATTTAATAAAGAGGATTTTGATTAGATCCCAAAAAAACCAAGAGTATGACATGTTAGGGATAATCTTGATAGATGAATCGAGATTGGTTTTAGAGTGTTCAGGATATTATCTGGTCTTTGCACGTGTATAGTCGGCAGATATAGAAACGAGGTTAGTTCAAGACTCAAGTAAGAAATCGAGATATCAAGACTTCGATGAGATCTTGAAATCAAGACTCGAGAGCGAAGGCTCAGAGAAAATCAAGGTTCAGAGAACACGAAGACTCGAGAGAAATATTCAAGGCAAAGATTATCAAGACTTAACATCTTGAATGCTCGAGATATCCCGAATGTTCCGAGGAATGAAGTCGAGGAATATAGCCGGACGTGGACCAACGAGAGGAAGATGACTGAAAATCAAAGAACTATGAAAAAAGAGTATGGATTTGAATGTAACTCTCTCAAGCGGTAACATTCAAATCCACACTATAAATACAAGTTCTTCCTTCATTATCGATGTAGTGGAAGTATGAAAAAAGCAACAATGCTCTGAGCCAAAAGGCGTTATAGCCAAAGCATTCCCACCCTAGAACACAAGTCTATAGATATACAAATATATTCAAAGAGTGTTCTAGAACCCAATCTGATGTATGAGCTTAGAGAGATTTTCCCCAACCCAAGCATTTGAGGCTAAACCATTGTTAGGGAAAATCTCACCATAGTTGGAGACAACACCAAAACCCAAACCCAGTGGTGAAGTGAGGTAGTTGTTAGGCAAACCCCAGTGAGGGTGATAAGTCCCGTTGGAGTGTGAACTCGTTAAACATATGAGGCGATCCGTGGAGGGTGATAAGTCCGGCGAAAGAGAGAGGGTTATAAGATTTGAGTGTGAGCTCGGTAAATATCCATGTGGGGTGATAAGTCCCGTTTGAAGGAATTTCCTAGAGAGGAGAGTGGATGTAGGATGGTTGTCCGAACCACTATATATTCTTTGTGTTGTTTCTTTCGCTTTATGTTTATACTTGTCACGCGATTCGTTTATAAGCAAAGCAAACACACGAGCTCAAAAGTTTAAAAAATTGAGCACTCTGCCCTCATCCCCTTTTATATGCACGAAGTTAAAAACGTCTCTTGCTTTCGCGGCAAAAATAGGTTTTCCCACCGACCAACAGTACCTAATGCACGTAAAAGTTAATATCAAAGATAAGGGATCAGATCACGTAACAATGTATGTCCCAAAACTTGATCTTACTGATTCACCAGTCAATCAGACCCAAAGGATTATAACCGTCAATGAAGAAATTTGGTACAACTGAGACAGTATCAACTGAACCATCTGGTTCAGGGGGAACACCTGATGTTCCTATGGACAGACATCAGCATATGATGATTCCAACATCAGCTGAGACTTGTCCATGTCAAGTGGATCCATTTTCTACACCACTCCCAATCACTAGTGACTCAATATCAGATGAGGATGATAATATCCAAACTGATATACATCAGAAAAGAAGGACTTGGTTAAGTGACCATCCGACCGATTTGATAATTGGCAATCCGAATGCCCGAGTCCATACTAGACATCAGGTTGGTGAAAGTGCCATGTATTGTTGTTATTTGTCTTTGAAGGAACCAACCACTATAGAAGAAACTCTACAAGATGCTAGCTGGATCCTAGCCATGCAAGAAGAACTAAAGCAGTTTGAAATGAATCAAGTGTGGAAACTAGTGGACAGACCAACTCATCAAGATGTGATAGGGACCAAGTGAGTATTCAAGAACAAGAGAGATGAGAACAATGTCATAACCAAAAATAAGGCAAGACTTGTTGCTAAGGGATATTCACAATCAGAAGAAATTGATTATGATGAGACATTTGCACATTTGAAATCGCTTCACCGAAGCCATTCGGTTGTTTCTAGCATATCTTTTTACGAGAGGGTTTATTGTGTATCAGATGGATGTAAAGAGTGCATTCTTAAACGGGGTACTAGCTGAGGAAGTTTATGTTGAACAACCACCTGGCTTTGAAAAAGGCAACCAGGTGTACCATTTAACGAAAACTCTTTATGGCTTGAAATAAGCTCCTCGAGCTTGGTATGATACACTATCTCAGTTCTTGATAAACAGTGGATTCACTAAAGGAGTAGTAGATAGAACCTTATTCAGAAGATGGAGAAGATATTCTGATGGTTCAGATCTATGTGGACGATATTATTTTTGGATCTCCCAACAAGAACCTATGTGATAGATTCAGCAAACTAATGCAAGGGAAATTTGAAATGTCCATGATGGGTCAGATGAATTACTTTACGGGTCTTGGGTTAAAAGAGAAAGTCTGAAGGAATATTCATCTGTCGGGAAAAATACACTAGGAATTTGTTGGCTAAGTTTGGAATTGAGCGATAAGGGAAGCAAAATTCTATGATGATTTGGATTCAAGATGGATCAGATGAGAATTGTCGAAAAACTAATCGAAAAGAATATAGGGTTCTCATTGGATCTTTACTATACCTGTTGCCCAAAGACCCGGATATAACTTTACGCATAGGTGTATGTGATTTCGGCAAATCAATGCAAAACCACGGAAGCACTAAGCTAATTCTTATTCTTAAGTATCTGAAGGGGATAGTAAACCTTGGTTTATTCTACCCATCGGATGATAATCTAGAGCTTAGTGGGTATTTCGATTACGATTATGGAGGTTGCGAATAGCGTAAAATCAACCTCGGTACATGTCGGTTCTTAGGAAGCAACCCGATCTCTTGGTTTTCAAAAAGCGGACATCTGTTGCCACATCTACTCTTGAAGCATAAATATATGGGTTTGAGGAAGTTCGTTGTTCCCAATCGCTCCGGCTTAGTCGATGGTGAGGATTATAACATTGTAGCTACGAATGTGCCCATATTCGCGATATGATCTTTATTGCAATCAATTTCGAGAATCGATTATTACATACAAGATGCAAGCATGTGGATGTCAGACATCATTTTATAAGAGATCATGTGGAAAAGAAGAACATCAGAATGGAAAAGATCCATATTGATAAGCAGAGAGCTGATATCTTAACCAAGCCACTAGCTGAAGTCAGATTCAGAGAACTATGTAATGAGCTAGGACTTCTGGACTTGGGAGAAAGTGCACCAAAAATGTTTGGTGGACTGGTCTCCAGGACCAGTTGGTTAAGAGAGTGACCAGATAAGGAGGATCAGTTGAGTAAGGTATCTCAACTGATCAGAAAGATCAGTCAGGGATTGATCAGAAAAGGGATATCAGATGAAGGGGGAAATGATCAGATTGGATCAGAAGAAATCTGATCAGATAAGTGGGACATTGTTGGGAAATACTAAAGGTTAGGCTATCATCAGTAAGGTCAAGAGTAATCAGGCCAACCAGATCAGAACAAAGTGGTAACTGGCTGATTACAATATTAGTCAGTCATGTACGTTTTTTGTTTTCTCTTTATGCCTATTCTATGTTAGCTATTACTGTTCCCATTACTTTATGACGTCATGACTGCAAGCATTTAATGCGGACGTGGAATTTTTGTGTTAAATGTATTTATTGTGAACTTTTAAGTCCAAAAGTCTGCCGGTTTTAATCCCTAACCGCACGATGATATTACTTTTCAACCACTTGATATTAACCATCTGATTAAGTCAAGGACACTCAAGTACCTTCAAATTTTTTGTGCAAAAATGTTTTCCCTCCCACCTATTTAAAACCCTAATATCACTTATCTAAAACCTTTCGTATTACTACCTCTTTCACTGCAAATTACTTCCAGAACTTTTCTAACACTCAATATTTACAAAGCGATTAATCCCTTCTTTCAAAATCTACAAATCGCTTCTCTGGTAATTTTCGTACTTTCTATGTGAAATAACATATCTAGTTCATACTAGGGTTACTGATTATATGTTTAAGGAAATTTTATGCTTATGCTCACATCGTGTTCATAATTCAATCTTTGCACAAATACATATTTTTAGGGATTTTATTTATGAACATTCAACACACTTTTTGAAGCACGCTGCACGGTTTAACACTAAAATAGGGTATGAAAAACCTAACTTATTGTGCATATGTTTATGTTTTACAGATACATACAAATGGCAACATCAATAGTGCTTGTGAAAAGTTGTGACTATACTTCTATGATCAAGAACGTGATCGATGAAAAATATGTGTTGTTCCACATCACAAATGATCCTGAATCTAAGGAGATATTGGAATTTTTAAGGGCATGTGGACTCGAGCAGTTTTGTTATCGCCATTTAAATAGTGTGTGCATTATTGAGTCTCTGGAATTTCTGAGGAAGTTGAAGGAGACAGACAACAAGGAGTTATATTCATTCGTCGGTGGGAACAAAATTGATGTCACCAACGATGATCTGGGAAGAATTTTTGGCCTTCCAATGGATAGGAACTACCCAGACGAGTTCACTGCGGGGATGTCAGACAAAGAATATCTGCATAAAGTGCTATTGAGGCCAGAGAACAGCGCCAACATCACAAATGTCAAAGTTCCCTACCTGAGAAGGAAATACAGATTACTTTTTGAAATTGTTTCAAAAGTAATTATGGGGATTGCCTTCAGCCCCGATGCTCTCACTCAGCAGAAACATCACATGATGACAACAATTATTGAGAAGGCCCCAGACATGAACTGGATGGGGTTATTCAAGCATCGGCTGCTGCAGGAATCTGTCAAATTTGTTGTGAATGAGCAGAATCAGGTGGTGCTGACCAAGAACATATGCAACATTCACAAGATTTCCATAATCCTTGTTGATAAGATTCCCCACTACTCTTGGTCAGACATTAGGTAGAAGTCGTATCTGGAAAAGTTCAAGGCGTTGCTGTACAAAGATGAAGAGCTGTCTGGGCAGTGTGATGATGATCCAGCCCCTTATGTGCCAAAATCTAAGCTGGCATCATCTGTACAGTCAGAGGCTCGAGCCCAACCCAAGGCGAGGGCTCCCAAAAGAAAACAGGCGGCGAGCAAACCAGCGCGAGCTTCTGACATTGTGGGTGAGAAGCGCCAGAAAAAAACTCACCAAAATGTTGACGAAGAAGACTGGAATGCCTTCTTGGGGTCTGAGAGACGAGGACAACGATGTTGAAATCTTGGAGTCTGGGGGAGATCAGCAGATTGAACTAGCTGGAGAAGAGACCGCTGTGAGTTTTGAACACACGGTCAGCACGGGTCGTGAACTGATTGTGCTGGAGGAACCTGAGCAGATAGAGGTTGGTGGTGCTGCAGGAGAAAGTCTAAAGGAAGCTCAGGACGAGTCTGAACCTTCTGACTCAGCTCATCTGAGTTCTCTATTCAAAGGTCATGAATCCACCACTACCCCAGATCACCCACTCCTCCATCATCTCATCACTCTACACCCTTACCCTCACCTCCCAGACAACCTTCTATCCAAATATCACATGCTCAACCTGAGCCCACCCAAACACTTCAACCTGAACCATACAGGGAAGCCACCCCCGATATCCAAACTGCAAGGCAAAAGGCCTCATTTGTATCTGTGGCTCACAATCCCTTCAACACCAGGAAAGTTTTCGAAACTCCAGAGCCAGAAAAGCCAGTCATCAGATTCTTGAAGCAAAGAGTAAGTAACTATCTGAACTCCCACTATCCCGACCTGGTTGACCATCCCGGTGTTTGTCAACAGGTTGCTGACATTCTTTTCTGGAGAGACGTTAGATTGCAAAACATTGAGGATTTTCTGATAGTGCTGGAGGCCTTGGGAAATGATGAGTTTGTGGGCATGGAGCTGAGAATGAAACATCTAGCTGGCGTCACCAGTGCAGCAAAGAACTGGTATCTGATGATGATGTGGCCTGGTTAGTTAACAAGAAAATGGGTTTTCCTGAACCTGATGAGGTATATGAAGATGTTGCCGATGAGTCAGCTGAGGGTGAACCGGATGAGAACCTAACTGATGAGGCGCAAACATCTGCACCAGTAGTGGTGATTTCCACCTGAGTCCCTAGACCAAATTCGATGACTATTTTGGATGGGGTTAAGGCATCGGTAGAGGCTCAGTTCACAACTCTCGCCAACACACTACTGAATTAGATGGAGGAACAAACTCAGAAGATTGTTGAATCTGAGAGAAATTTGATGGCTGCAAAGCTGGTAGAGGGTGGAGTTGTTTCTGGCAAAACTTGTCCTGGAAGTCTCTATGTTATCAGATGTTAGAGTACTTTTCGAGGAGGCTTACAAATCCTTAATGCAAGATGATTCCAGCTTTGAGGCAGCAGTCAAAAGGTTTGAGACCTATGTCTCCATTGCAAATAAGGCCTTGGAAGATGTTGTGTCCAAGATGTTTGGCCCGACTTCCTTCTGCATCACATGTTCAGATCCAATCTATGGAGGTCGATGAGCTGAAGACGGAAATGCTATACCAATTTGCCAAGCTTGAAACGACCATCCACAAGCTTCTTGATGCAACAAAAAAGGGAGAAGGTCAAGCATTAGAAAAACATGACGCCCCATATGCTCAACTAATCATCCCTGCATCAAGACCTGAAGTCCAGGATACTGAGTTGATCGAAATGTTCACAAATGTTGAAGAACACACCAGGCAACTGGACTTGCAGGACAAGGCTATTGGAGAACAGAAAGCTGAATTGGTTTATCTGACTACAAGGGTGGACAAGATCGAAGACTTCTCATCAACCATTCAGAAAAAGTTGCAGATAGAAGAAGAAGCCAGGAACCTTGAACTGGTCGGAAAGCTTGAGGAAGAAGAAGCAGCTGAAGCAGCGGCACAGAAGAAAAGTCAACAGAAAGGAAAACACTCTAAACGCCCTGCAACTTAGAAAACAGTGGTCACAAGGTCAGAACACTTGCTATCATAGGACCAGATCAAAGAACAAGATGACCTATTGAAAAGAAGAAGGATCATGGAAGAGGCTACAAAGAGAAAGAAACTGAAAGAAGCAGCAGGCCTTGATCGAGCCTTTAGGAGGAAACAAAAGGAGAAGGCTACTGCTGATGCTGATGAGGCCTGGGTAGAAAACGCCCTTCCAGCAAAGGTCAATGAAGTCCTGGTATGCAGAGAAGATCTTCATGATCCCTGGAGGATTATCAAGACAGGATGGTTGTGTGACGTCTTCAAGATTCAGTGAGTTCCAGAAGAACAAGATGATAATCTTTTTGATGAGATCTTTCTGGACTGGCTAGAAACAAAATATCCAGTTTTCTACAAGGAAGTTATGAGGGAAGGACAGAAGATGACGTTGAGGCCTTCTGCTCCAAGATATGAGTATCTGATCCCTCCCCTCAAGAAGAATCAGGAATATGATCCAGTGGGATTCAGAAGGGCTTATTTTAATGCACTGGAGAGAGGGAACATTATTGAAGAAGAACGTTAGAAGGAAGTGCTGAGAAGGATGTATGACATATTTCAAGTTCCTGAAGGCATGCGAGATTTGTAAGAAGTCAGAAGACCGTGTCTTAGATCAGATAGTAAGTATTTTTTTTTTGTTCATCATTTCTTGTACTTGTAAATTTCAATATTCATCAATGAAATGATTTACCTTTCTGATCTTAAGACAACTTCTCATTGTCTTCTGATTTCTATTGTTTCTGGTATTTACTTTTATTCATGTTATTTGTTTTTCGATTGTATGTTTTGGTTCCATCAAAAAGGGGGAAATTGTTGGGAAATTTGTAGTTAGTTTTGATGGAAGTTCCAAAACAGTTTGTAATAGGACCAGTCAGACCTGTTAGCTGACTGAGTGACTTAGAATCAAGATAGGATGACTAGCCGAGTTGTATAGACAACGGATGTAAGAGATAGGTCACATATTGAGGGGGAACTCAATATGTATAAGTCAGGTCAGAAGATCAGACAAGATAAGTTAGATCAGAAGATCAGACAAGACAAGTCAGAAGATCAGAAGATAAGTCAGGTCAGAAGATCAGAAGATAAGTCAGGTCAGAAGATCAGAAGACAAGTTAGATCAGAATATCAGACAAGACAAGTCAGAAGATCAGAAGATAAGTCAGGTCAGAAGATCAGAAGACAAGTCAGGTCAGAAGATCAGAAGACAAGTCAGATCAGAAGATTAGACAAGACAAGTCAGAAGATAAGACAAGCCAGAAGATCAGATAGTCAGATGATCAGATGAAGACATGAAGACCAAAAGTCAGAAGACCTCAATATTAGATGACTACCAGAAGATCAAGACCAGAAGACCAGAAGACCTATATAAGTCGAGTCTGCTAGTTGAGCTAAGACAACTTGCATCAGAAGACTCTATCAGGTAGACTGTTCAGTTTTATCTGATCAGGTCAGCTCACACCAGGTGTCAACTGATGTTACACCAGATCATACGTTGTCAATCAGACAAGAAGAATGTCAACCTTAGTTGGTAGAACAAACACTGAATAAGTGTACTTGTTAACTAATGAGAACGAGACACGTACGTACGGAGCTGACAATGTGGGATTCGGTGCTGCATAGTCAAACGACTAGAAAGGACAAACATACATGCTTTCGGCCATGCCGTTCCTGAAGCATGTCACATCAAGCCTGCAAACTACCAAATATAGCCTGAAATTCAAATTGCTCTCCAACGGCTATTTGATTTCGAGGTCTATAAATATGAGATCATCTTTCATAGTGAAGACACAGAAATTATCATCAAGCTCAAGCCATAGCAATTTCCGCACGAAGAACACAAACTCAAGAAAATTTCTAAGTGTTCATCTCATTGTTCTTAGCATAGAAATCCCATCATCTAGCTTTAGGCTACATAAATACTAGGATAGATTTCCAGTTGGAACCACAACAAATCTTTACCAAAACCCAAAAGTTAGGTTAAGTTTGTTTTGCAAGATTTCAGACTAGGGTTTCTAGTTTCTGATTTCTGGGATTGGTTGAGTAAGAACTCCTTAAACATCTGTTGTACTGTGTTGGACTAACACATTAAACTAAGTCCAGTTGGTTAGTTGGTGCCCCTGCTGATAGGGAAGAGTGGGCGTAGGACTGGTTGTCCGAACCACTATAAAAATCTTGTGTGTTCTATATGATTTACCTGCTTTACACTACAACACACTACCAGATTTGACATTGCATACATATTTTGAGTCTAGATCAGTTTTGCATCAAGCAACTGATCTGATCAGCTTGACACTTTGTCATCTGACTGAAAACAGACAAGCAGATTCTGATTCTCTAAAACTAGTTTTTCACACGGGTTAAAACTTGATTCCGGACATCAGTTAAATTGATAGACACCGAACTGATCTGCCTTCAGGCGATCAGTAAATTGGATATCAGTCTAAACTGATTCACACGCACTTTGATCAGGCAACTTGCTATCACACCTGATCTTGAACAAAAGTTTTTCAGAAGTCTATTCATCCCTCCCCTCTAGATTTCTGCCCTCACAAAACTCGTTCGGGACCTACAAATACTTATCTTCATTCCATAACAAAATTCAAAGAAAATCCTTCTCCCCTTTTATTTATTAATTTTGAAATTAATTAGGGAAAATAGGCAACAATAATATTTTCTTCTCCTTTTCATTAATTGGACTTTAATTTGGTTATTTGAGGGCCTTTAGGAGAATTATGATTGGACCTCCAATTGGCTATGAAACTTTAATATTAAGCCAAAATATTATTCAAGCCCATTAATATTAATTTACTCCACTATAAAATTAATATTGAACTATCCATCTTAATCATGTTACGATGCTACAATAATATGACTCCCGATTATTATTTCTCGTGTTTAAAATTATCTAGTCCACTAATTAATTAAGCCACTAAAAAAGCTTTATATTAATTAATATATTTATCCTTGGAGTAAAGACAACTCAACATTATTATCCATACCGGAAATAAATTTCCACTTGCAAGATTTGGTATGATAAAGCTTCAGAGCCCACCAAGGGGACAAATCAAGCAAGACATGATTGCACACGATTCTCCGTATTAAATCTTAACAATAGTAGTGTAACTAATAATATTGCCAAAGATATAAGGTATCGAATTACGTTGATTATCTTCCCATCATAAGTCAAAGCAATAGTTATTAATCTCACACAATCCTATTTAAGGAACGGAGATTACAAAATAACGAACCACTGAGGTCTAATTCTTCTATATTCAGTGCTGAAGAATTTATCCTCATGTAGGTCCTATTCAGCTCATCATAATGCACTAGTGTAATTTCTTGGTCAAGACAAGTCAATCTGAGCTTTACACTTCAACCTTTCACGATGGATTGTTCATTTCCATCTAGGTTGTGAATTTGTACTTAGTTACGAGGAACTGTTAATTTGATCTTCCGTGATCTGGTATCGCCAAATTAACTACAATGTAACACGTACTATTTAATGAACATGTATGCAGTAAATATATATAACATTCAATCATATTTAATGCAACAGTGATAAATAATTTATTTAAGTAAATAAATAAGAAATTCAGTTTGGTTATACAAAATAAAAAACATACTTTCCAGTATAACCCCAACAGTTTTGGTGTTGGAACATCTTCTTAAGATTTTTCATGATTTTCGCAGCAGTTGCAAATTCTTGGTGTTGGTGTTGCAACACATCCGACATAGATGACAGGATGGTACACTTAGCCATATCATTGCAATGCTCCCTGTCATCATATTTTTTCTTTTCCGCCTTACTCGATTCCCAGTTGGCTCATCCGGTTTTGGAGTATCAAGGATCCACTTGTGCTTTTGTGCAGTGAGGACAATCATTAGTTTACGTTTCCAATCAACATAGTTTTCACCAGTTAATTGATGGTCTTTAAGTATAGCATACAGTGGATTAAAAGGTTGCGACATGCTGAACTGAAATAAATAACAATTGTATAAGCACAACATTATCACTTAATTCGATCACATTGTTCATATCAAAATCTCAAAACAATATGAACATGCATCAGCCAACATCTCAAAACAGTTTAAATAGGTCACGTGGGGTGAATTGTCTATTTAAACACATTCAAGCAGTTATAAACAAGAACAGTTACAAACCTTTAATTCAAAATTAATAGTCGGCTCTCACTTGACCAATATAAAATTGACAGGGACTTCGGGAAAGTATATGCATTTCAATTTTATACCTAAGTAATAACCATGATTAAATACAAAATTATTACTTCGCTTTGAACGAGCCTCGTGGGGAGGGTCATCGTCGCCACTAATAATAATTCACAATCATCCTTTTGGGAATTTATTCATGTGAAAATCATCTTTTGACCGTTCCGTGGGGGAAATTTCTCCAAAAGAATTCACAAATAAATAAATCATGGAGGTCAAATTTGACGTAATTTTATTATCCGAAATAAAATTTGTCAATAAAATATACTTAGTAATTTTCGAAAGTGAGATTTTCTTTAGACAATTCTAAATCATGCAAACACATAACAAATAAAATTACACGAATTTAAAACAAGCATCAAGACAAAATAAATCAAGTTGGACATATATATCCAACTGTCATGGTTTAAGTTCCAAATCTTGATCTTGAGAAATCGTCTCTTCTTTTGCCTTCATCGTTCGTCTCGAAAGGCTCACACTGAATCCGCAACAATTTTTCAAAGAATGTCCTCCGTTTAGGGTTAGGATGACGTCCGGAAAACGAGTAGCTCATGACCCGAACGCGAGTTCAAGCCAAGACGCCTTGATCCGGGTCGGCCCATCTCGCCGTCGCCACGCCCACGCCTTGCTGAAGCATCGCCGGGACAGCGTCTTGCATCAAGATCCGGGTCCCGTCGCCGCTTCGGCCCCTGGCGCGCATGCATTATAACATGCAACATGTGCCAATCGACCCGCGTGCTCAAGATTGCGGCGCGTTCCTACCCCGTCGCGACCGTCCGGGTGGTGGCGCGATGGTCTCTAAGCCTTTCCCTAGCAGCGTGCTCTCCTCCTTGACTCGCGTACGTCCGGGCACTTGGACGTCCGTCTTTAATTCTCCGTCTCCGTCTTCATTCACGATCCGATTACAATTTATTTACGAAAAATAAATAAACCTAGATCTAGACTAGTCTATTAAATTGAACAAATCAAACAAGTTCTAATCAACTCGTGAATTTTCTCACGAGGCAAAACGAATTCGAACTAATCGAATTAAAAAACAACAATTTATTTGCATGTAAATAAACACATTAAAATACCATGACAATTGGATACCTGTAAAACAGATATAACAGTTTTACTATCCAATTTCAATTTTAATGAACAACAATTTAAATTACAGTTTAAAAGATCAGAGCCCGAACTAGGGCTCTGATACCAGTTGTTGGGATAACATATGCCAGGATCTATCGGGATGACCTCATAAACACAAATTTAAATTAACAATATTACTAGCATGAATTACCTAAGTGAATTCAAATAATAATTAATCCAACAACGACATGCAAATAATATTTTACGTAAAAGATCCTAGCATGCGGAATTTCTAGGAGTTTACGTAAACGTACCCGTTGGAGAGACGGTCTGGGACAGACAGGATCAAGTATCTGGATACCCGCCAAAAGTCCTTCTCAAGTATTCTCAAGTCCTCATTCAATAACCCCGGTGGAAGGTTCTCCAATGAACAATTTATAAACAAAGGAAATATAAATAATTGTTGCACCACCTTTGTCGATTTCTAATATTTCCAACACATAGAACTTTAGGGGATGAAAAAATTCATCCCCTTATTTATATAGAGGGGGTGGACGAAAAATAGAGATAAAATAGAGTTATGAAAGATCTTTTCTTGATCTCCAAGAAATCTTGAATATATCTCATATATTCTTCTTTCCATGTGTATTTTTCTACAAAAATCTCACACCCTTATTTAGCTCATATTTTCGAAAATAATAGGGGATTTTCAAGATTGAATCTTTCTTGAATTTATGAGATATTCTTGTATTCTAAAATACATATCTTCCATAAAATATTTTCAAGAATCAAGAAAATCTTTCTTCCCTTTTATTTCTCTACATATTTTCGAAAATTACAATTAAAGAAACAAGGTGGGAGATTTCTTGAATTTATGGGATAATCTTGTATTCCAAGAATACTTATCTCATTTCCATAAATATTTTTCAAGAAAATCATTCTCCCTCTTTTTCTCTAATATTTTCGAAAAATCAAGGAAAATATAATGCAACAATAATTTATTTTATTTTAAGCATCTTTTATTTAATGGACTTTAATTTGGACTACTTGAGGGGCCTTTAGGAGAATTAAGATGGACCTTCCAATGGGATATTGAATTCTAATATTGAGCCACAATATAATTCAGCCAATTAATATTAATTAATACCACTATATAATTAATATTGCACTATCCAACTTAACCCATATTACTGTAATATGACTCCCGGTTATTATTTCCGTGTTTAAGATTATTTAGTTCATTAATTAATTAAGCCACTGAAAATCTTTATATTAATTAATATATTTATCCTTGGAGTAAGGATAACTCAGCTTTATTATCCATACCGGAAAATTAATTCCACTTGCAAGATTTGGTATGATAAAGGTTCCGAACCCACCAAGGGGACCAATCACGCAAGACATTGCAAGCACACGATTCTATGTATTAATTTAGCAACTGTCGTGCAATTAATATTATTTCCCAAGATATAGGGTATCGAAGTCGCAATGATTCTCTTCCCATTTATAAGTCAAAGCAATAACTACTAATCACACATAGTCCTTATTAAGTGACAGAGTTTAAGAAATCAACAACCACTGAGGTCTAACTCTTCATCTCTTAAGTTAGTCTTGAATGAGTTTATCCCTCTCAAGAAGTCCCGTCAAACAAGATCGAATGCACTAATGTAATCTCTTGATCAAGACAAGTCAATCTGAACCTTACACATCAACTTCTACCAATAGATTGTTCGGATCTATCTAAGTTGTGAAACACGCACTCGTTTATAAGGCCTTTATTAACTTGATCTTCGTGATCCGGTATCACCACGTTAACTACAATGTAACACGTCTTTATTATATGAGCGGTTTGCAATAAATATATATAACATTCAATCATATTTAAAGCAACAGTGATAAATAATTTATTTCAGTAAATAAGTGTTTAATACATAGGTTATACAAAGTAAAAACATACTTTCACGTATAACCCCAACACCCACACCACCTAGGGCCCCACAATTTTTTATTTATTTAATATACTAAATTAAGGGAAATATATTACTCCATCCATTCCAATTTTTATGGTAAAGTACCCACTTTTTTTATCTCAATCTTTATAGTAAAGTTACTTACACACTTTATTACTTTATCACTTTATCACATAAAATATTAATAAACAACACTTTCTACCCCCAATTACTCATCACTTTATCATATAAAATACTAATAAACAACTCTTCCTACCCCACCACTTTATCACTTTATTACTATTACACTAAATGCTTATGAACAGTCACAATCCCACGAAGATTGGGATGGAGGGAGTACTAAGTTGAAGGAGATCATTAAAAGGCTGCCAGCCCAATTGGTAAGTGTTGCATCCTGTATCTATGAGGTCTGAGGTTCGACCTCTATTTAGGTTGTGTATATATATATTTTTTTAATATTCTTTTCCCACCCAGTTTTAAGTAATTTTATTTTCCTTTTCAAACATTAAAATTTTATCTTTTAACATAAATCTATTCCACCTTTACTTACTTCTTAGGTTTGATGTCTCCTATTTCCTTTTCCTTTTTATTACTATCTTTTATTTCTTATAAAATATTTTTCCAAAAAGTTAGTTTTTAAGTTATCTTTTTTTCTTCACTCAAGTATATAATTTTTATTACTATAAATTTTTAATTTCTTTGTTCAAAAAATATCTTTTTCCAAAAAAATTTTGCAAAAGTAAAAATCTATTGTTAGAATTTATTAATTATAAAAAGAATATCCAATTTCAGTCAAGTATATATTTTACAAAATTTCTATCAAGAGATATGCTATAAATTTATTAATTATCTTTGTTCAAAAGAATATCTATAATTTCAATCAAATATATATATTTAATTTTGCGTTACATAAAATCTCACAAAAAAAACCTAATTATTTTAAATAAATTTATAAATAAATTTATAATTTTAATCATTTATTTTTTAACACAAAATTTGCTATATGTAGACGGTTTGATCACCGATTCTAAGCATTAAAAAACACTGATATTTACACAAGATTTGCTATATGTGTTTTTTTTCAATTTTTTTTATAGAAAATAATATTATTAAATCGATGCATAATATTCCAAAATTATGTCCAGACTTGAAATATAAGCAAAACATGCGCTATTGGCCATGGACAATAACTTATCTATTAAAAATTAATTATATTAATTAAATATTTAAAGTATTTAATTTTAAATAATATTGTATTTTTTTTTCATTCCCGCAAAATTCGCAAGGGTTACATGTTATATATATATATATATATATATATATAGTAATGTTAACCGATCTAAAATTAAAAATAATTTTAATTTTTTCTACAAATTTATTATTAAATTGAGAAAAAATCGTTTAAATTTTTAGAACATATCTTACAATCTTATATTATAAAATGAGGAGTGCATTCACCACAAGCTGCCAAAATCACCCTCCACCAACTGTTAAGTGTCCACTCAAAAATAATTATATTCTTCACGCAAAAATTATTTTCTTTTTTACCTCAAGTGTCTTTCTGATTTCCTCCCATGGCAAAAGAGGTAATTCCAAGCGTAATAAATGAAGAATTCAATGAGTAGAAAGAAAAATGAAGAAATAAATGTAGAACGCGGCAACTGAAGAAATGAATGAATGTAAAAAGAAAACTGAAGATATCAATATAGAAAGGGGCGTTTGCTTCTCTTCAAAATTATTACACCCACACATTAATTTGCCATTTCTTCTTCGTCATCATATCAAACAACAAATTAGTCGGCAATAACACCAATAAAATCGCCCTCGAGAGTCGAGACCCAAGCGCAGAAACAGCCCGAACCAGATCCTGGCGATTTAATTTCACGTCTGAATCGAATGAGTTCTTTTAAGGTGAATATTCTATTTAACATTGTTTCAATAGTGTACATAGTCGTGAATATACACAATACAATAGAATATTAGGTTCGTTGAGACATTTCCGGTCATTCATTCTTCTTGAGAGTTTTAATCAGATTTTGATCTGTATAGTTTCAATTTAGATTCTGGTTTAATTTCTTCTCGCCGGATTTGCAAATCAGTTTTGGTATTTGTTGTTTACCTCTATCGAATTTCTTGGTTTTATTTGCAGCTTCCTGCGTAGGCTGAACGCACTGGCATTTACTCCTAATGATTTTGAATGTGGATTGCCTTTAGGCCTAATAGTAAGTGGGCTTGATCCTATTAATTTTTTTTTTATTGTTTGGTGAATTATAGGACATTAGATATTTTGGTTTTTCAGAATTTTATGGTTTATGATTTGAGAATGGCTGGAGGAGGAGAACAACTGAAAATTCTCTATTTTTAGAAATTGAATCAATTGATTACATTTGATGCTCGAAATACAAGACTGATCATGTAAGTTAAGTGGAAATAGAGAATTATCCATTGGAGAGTGATGATTTGTGTGTCAAAGCCATGGATTTCAAATCCATCCATCCAAATGGAGCCCAAAAGTATTTCCATATCTAAGTTATATTTAACTATTTCAAGTTTTTTGTTTGGAATCCATTTAATCATGGCTAATTTTAGGCCACTTTGCAGGCGCTTCTTAGAGGTAGGTTCCTACTAATGATGGATTGGTGCTGGATCGGAGACCATATTCAGTGGCTGCAACTCAACTTAATTTGCTGAGGGGCTGAGGCAAAGGCATACACTGGCTGCAACTAAACTCAATCCACTGCAGCCACTGCTTTTTCCCAGTTCAATTTGCATGTGAGTTATTTTATCAATATTTTTGTCGTCTCTGTGAGGGCTGCCGTCATTAGCCTTCGTAAAGTAGCCACCGCCTTCCGCAATTACAGGTAAGTGTGTTATATTTTCATGTCATTGCTATTGTTTCAAGAGTAATTTATCATCTTTGGATTTGTAGAATAGTTAAGCAATTTGATCATTATAGCCGTTGCTTATTGATTGATTTTAGACAGGTATAAACCTGATGTTTTTAATCAACAATTGTGAAGTTTTATTTGACTAACAACAGTAAGAACATTTGAACTATTGGATTTTTTTTATGAAAGCGTCACGACCAAGTTCACAGTCTTTGTTTTAGTTCTGCTTCAATTTTTCTATATTGAGTGATGGAAAAACTGGTAAGGGAATTAGCTTCCTTGCTTGCCTGCCTATGACATTGCCATTTTTACTTGATGAGATTGACATTTTTACTATCTTCAAAGCAAGAATGCAAGCTGATTTTCTTATGAAGTTTACAAGCATCACAATGTTCTATTGTGTTTGTATTTGAATTCTGATTGGAATAATTTATAATAATTGGATTATGTTTCTTATCACCATTTGTGCCATTACATCTGAAATTTGTTCTTCTGGGTGTTTCTCAAAGCTATGGGCAGAGACTGGGAAAATAGAGTGCGCTCTTTATAGAGCTAACCAACATATTTATAAAGAAGAGGGGTATAGTACATTTTGATTTCTATATCTAAAGGTTAAATAGACTGAACTTTATGGACATGTAAGTGTGTTTTCCCATAATTTTTTTCTTTTTATGCTCATGATTATTTAGGTACTTGGGTCATATATTTCCAAATCACAATTTATTTTTTCTTTTATCATTTTATTAATGGAAGCTTATTTTTTAGATATTCCAAAGGTGTGGTTGGTAAGTAGATTGTGCCAAAGTAGAACTGGATGTATCCGTGTCTCAAAAATCTGTAAAATAAATATAGTTTGTGCACATGAAAGGTTTGTCACTATATTGGGATGTTGGCTTTGAACTCAACTTCTAATATGTGGTACAAAATGACCTATATGTACAAATTAAACAAACTCTCCTGTGAAACTTATTCATGCTATGAAATTGATACCATTACATTTATAAACTGATACTGCTACTACTCTTATAAATAATACCTATAACATTTAATGATATGATATCAGTTTACAAGTGAAATGGTATCGGTTGATAAGTGTTATGGTATTACTTTATAAGTTAATGGTATAAATTTCATACTATGAACAAGTTTCACCTGAGACCTAAATGTGGAAATTTTACCATATGAAAGAGTATTGAATAAGTCCCCAGAATTATAATGTTTGGTGATCAAGGACTTTCAAGATAATATTATTCAGTCACTTAGTATACCTATATACCTAATTGTATACTACAACAGACCTTCCCATAATATCTCTTTCATAATAGGAAACAGTTAGCGCTTTGTTTCTCATTGATGTGCAGAAAATCCAAGTGGAGAGAATCGTCTTTTGACAGTTGATGTTGATTGGGAATTTAGGATAAGTTAGTCACTCGCGTATGCCGATTTGATAGGTTTGTGTTTCCACTATTTCCACCTTTTTTCTTTTCTGTGGATATTCATTTAATTTCATGATTTCAGAATATGCTTAGCCAATATCAATGCATTTTATTTTTAAATTTTCTTGAGAGCTTGCAATTGATTGAGTATTTCGGTTCTCGTGGGAGTAATTATGCTGTAATTGAGATGTGGGTAGTTTCATGTTATATAGTTTGTATATCTGCAAATACATGCATCTAATCTTCTGCCTTTGTGCACATCAATTGCAAAAATCCATTAACTAATATGGAGATTGCAAAGACTTTAATTTCATCATAAATAACAAGCTTGACGAAAAATTGAGTATGATGTGTTGATTTTTTTAAAGGCCTGTCCAAATTATTTATTTAGGTTTTTAAAAGAGAATGTTAATATGCATAGGAAGAGAATGTATTAATGTATTTATGTTTAAGAATGGTGTTCCTCTGATCCGTGTGGATTTGATTTGGAATCCAGTTACCCATTTTACGTGTTGTAGATAGAAGATAATTCAACAAGACCGTGCCTATATCAGAAATCCAAGAAAGTGATGGCCACTAAAATTGATGTCATACTTCTGTTTGAACCTGGTTGTCCATACAAGATTTCAAATCATTGATCTTATCCCTAAAACAATGGATTGACATATATTTGATCATAAATTAAAATAATTATTTACACTTCACTCTATTTACGATCTCCTTTGGGTGATTAATGCTATGAAGTTTCATTTGTAGAATGTGTAAATGTATATATGATAAATGTGGCATTGCTGCTTTTCTGTTTCTCATTATCTCAATTTTCTGGTGTCCTCTGTGCAGTTCCCATTACCTTGTTCATGGTGTTAAGTATTTTAAGTTTTATCAAGTATTTAAAATCCACGTTGATCATATCTACATCTCCATCTTAGCTTGATTAAGAAAATTAAATAAAGAACTATCATCAAGTGGAAAAATTATTTCTGAGCTCTTCTATATGGATATGGTTCTTTCTTGCATGTTGTCGTGTTTGATGGAAGTTAGTGCTGGATAGAGGTAGATTTTATGGAAAACTGATGCAGTGGCGAGCATCAGAATCGGCGGACCTGTCCACCCCTGGTCAGGGGTTGCGTACAGTGCTACGTGTGAGAAGTTATAATCAATTGAAATTTTCGCTGAATAAATAGATTGTAATAATTTTTTCTGATATAGGATCCAGGAATTACAGGAAATCACTAAAGAAGATGTTCTCTAAGGAAAGATGTAATTCTGTTTTATGTTCTCCCAACTTAAACCTCAGTTAGATATACATGTCTTATTTGTTTCTCAAATGGCAGATAGTACCCTGTTTTTTGTATTTTATCTTAAGTATTTCATGCAGGTTTCACCACTACAACATTACTTTCAGCTACACCAAGTATCTTAAATATGTCATTTTTTGGTTTAGTGGCTTTGATATCTCTTGGGGTGGGTGGTTGATTTTGCCCAATTAATAAGGAAGTAATTTTTTTTTTTATTATTTTCCCTTTTTCTCTTCATTTTATAGATTGAATCAATACCAAGTGGAAATCTATCTCTTGGGTTTGATCCGAGTACATGTTGTAGTGTGTTAACACTCAGATATATATATATTTTTTAAAGACAAATGTTTCATTTTTATTATTCTTCTTTTCTTATGATTTGTTTGCATGATGTGCTTAGCTTGCATACTCCTGTGATAATTTTACTCCCAATGTCCTATCTGAGTGTTTGAACTGCTGATATTCATCTACTGTTATCTGGGGGATTATTTTAAGTTAGTATATATTTTTTTTTCTTTTCTTCATAACTTCTAATCTTGAATATTGCAGGTATGTTGAGAACATTCACACATAGGAGACTGAACCACTTCTTCAAGTTCAAATACTATATTTCTCTCTCATTCACGCAAGACTCTTTAAGCACTGCCCATGTCTTGGCTAGGACGCCTTGTGGGATAAGACTTTGGAAGAGTTGAATTGACTTTGAGCTGCCATTACTCAATATAGTTTTATGCTAGAGATTGGTTGAACCTTTTTCAAGTATGTCACCCTAAATAAGGTTGAGATAAACTATACAAACTGTTTGACTTTAAAAATAAAATTACAACATACCCGTGCATTGCACGGGCAAAGAACTAGTAAATATATAATTTTATGAAGTGAGTCTGTTGTTCACCCAAGTGCACCGTGCACTCATACAACAAAATGACTCATTTGAAAAAATACTTGACCCATTGAATATATTAAACATGTTATATGGATACATGGGCAGGGTTGAGGCTAGTGTACAGATTTTAAATCCGTTCACCAGTTGCACATGAAACTTTGTGGGGTCTGTTGCAGGTGGTGGTGTGCGGATCTTCTCCGCCGTCATAGGTTGTAGTCGCCTGTATTGTGTGTGGGGAGAGGACGCCGCCTGTGTGGGGTCAGAGGCGGAGGGGACGCCGCCTGTGTGGGTGAGCGGCGGCGGATGAATTCTGCAGGCGGTGTGTTGGGTGAGATTTAGGGTTAGAATGTGAGAGAAGAGAGAGGGCGGTGAAAGGTTGGAGAGAGGGGGGAAATAAGAAGAGAGAGGACGACTGATTGACTTAAGGGACCCGTTTGACTAAACTTATTTTAAATATTTTATAACCTCTAACATCTTATAAGTTGTTTTGAGAGTTTATAAGATGTAATTTTTAAATAGCTTATAAGTTGTTAAAGTGTTTGACTAATAAAATTTATAAGTTTTTTAATAGTAATTTTTTAAAAACTATTTTTTAATTTTAAAATTAATATAATTTTTTTAATAATATATTTTTTCCAAAATAAATATATTTTTCCAAAAAATATTTTTTTTCGAATTTTTTAATAATATTTTTTTTTCAGAAAATAATTTTTTCGAAAATAAATAATTTTTTCAGAAAAAATTGAAAAAAAATCCAGAAAATAATTTTTTTCGAGAATAAATATATTTTTCCAAAAAAAATATTTTTTTTCCAGAAAATATATTATTTTTCAAAAATTAATATTTTTTCAGAAAAAAATATATTTTTTCAAAAATTAATGTATTTTCCCAGAATTTTTTTTTCAGAAAATAATTTTTTTTCCATTTTTTTTTTTTTTGCGAAAACAAAAAACGAGCTGGGTTTGATTGAATTCGGATCAAGTTTGGGTCGGAATGAGTTGAGAAATGATAGAACTTATTTAATTTTTGTAAAATAAGTTGGGATATCCCAACTTATTTTTTTGGAACTTATAAGCTCTAAAAAACTTATTTTTAGATCTTATAAGATGATAGACATCTTATTTTATCAAATAAAATTAATAAGCTTATAAGCTTCTAAACATATAAACTATTTTAAAAAACTTATAAGCTATGCCAAACACCCCCTTAATGAGATGAGGGAGATATTTTAGTGTGTGGTATTATAGGTATTTTATGTATGGTTTTAGACGCAAGAGTTACGTAAAAAATAATTTGGACCTAAGAGTTTCTCTATAAGTTTTTTTGGACCTAAAATACTTATTTCCTATTATAAAGTATAAACTTGGGGCGAGAATTTCCTGAAAATCACGAACACTTGGTACTAAGAAGCACCACAAACTCACCCGTCAAAAAAAAAAAAAAAAACACGACAAAAATCTCTCCCAATTCTCATTTTTGTGTTTTGTTGTTTACGTTTCCTCAACCAAAAAAAAAAAACAAAAAAAAAAACAAATCTATAGGTTTTTTTGTTGTTTACAAATTTAGTTGTTCTCGGAGACAACCCACCAGCTGTTCGATGAATTGCCTGTGAGAAGTTTTCGAATTGATATACGAATGACTTGCTTGATTGTTTGATTTTGATGGATGGAGAGCTTAATCTGCTACACGTTTCCATACCCATCTAATTCTTGTACTTTTGCCACAATTTCACATGGGGTAGCATTTGCATCACGCTCTGATAATTCCAAAAAACGCAACAATAAAAAACTGCAGCCTCCAAAGAACCTACGTCCTCGTAGACGCACGGAGACTCCGCCGGACTTTTACCCTCAGCTTCGCAGCGTGGAGGACCCTGTTCCATGTGAGAAACCTCCATTTGATTCTGAAACAGCCGCCCTCCACTTTGATTGCAATGAAGATGGAGATGTAGTGTGGGATACAGATGAGATTGAAGCTATTACATCCCTTTTCCGGGGCAGAGTCCCTCAAAAACCCGGAAATTTGAACAGGGAAAGGCCTCTGCCGCTTGCCCTGCCTCACAAGATTCGACCTTTGGGACTTCCCACGCCAAAGAAACTGATAAGGACTCATGTGGCTTGTTCTTTGAGGCAGCCCGTTTCGAATCAGCTTTACAAGAACCCGACTTTCTTGATTAGCTTAGCAAGGGAGATCAGGAGCCTCCCTGATGCGGAGAATGTGTCTGCAGTTCTCAATCAGTGGGCTCAGTTTCTGAGAAAGGGTTCGTTGTCGTTGACAGTTAGGGAGTTGGGGCACATGGGGCTTCCTCGAAGAGCTTTACATGTTTTCAGTTGGGTTCAGAAGCAGCCTCACTTGTTTCCAGATGATCGGATCCTTGCTTCCGCGGTTGAAGTGTTGGCAAGAGCGCATGAGTTAAAAATGCCGTTCGATTTGGATCAGTTCGCCAGCTTGACGAGCAGGAGCGTTTACGAGGCAATGTTGAAGGGTTGCATTAAAGGCGGGAACTTGAAACTTGCTTCCAGGCTTCTCTCTGTTGCCTCGGAGAGTAAAAGAACGTTGGACGTTGGGGTGTATGTTAAACTGATTTTGGAACTTGGGAAGAATCCCGATAAGAGAATGCTCGTTTTACCGTTGCTGGAAGAGCTCGGGGAAAGAGAGGATCTTGAATTGACTCCAACGGACTGCACATCGGTGATGAAAGCTTGCACGAGGCTGGGGAAGTTTGATGTTGTGGAGTCGTTATATGATTGGTTCAGAAAGTCGGGTGGTGTTCCTAGTTTGGTCATGTACACCACTATGGTACATAGTCGGTATTTGGAGAAGAAATATAGGGATGCAATGGGCATTGTTTGGGAAATGGAGTCTTCAAATTGTTTGCTTGATCTCCCTGCATATCGCGTGCTGATAAAGCTCTTTGTTGCTATGAATGATCTATCGAGGACTGCTAGATACTTTTCTCGACTCAAAGAATCTGGTTTTGCTCCGACGTATGATATTTACAGGGAAGTTATGGGAGTTTATAAGGCTTCTGGGAGGTTAGCCAAGTGCAGGGAAATTTGTCGCGAAGCTGAGATGGCTGGATTCAAGATGGAGACTGAAAAATGACGAGGGTGTTGTTGCGGAGATGCATGTGGTAAAATTATGCGAACTCTGAAGTTGTCTGAAATTGTATCTGAGGTAGTTTCCTCCAGTTATCTATATAGGTTATCTTGTCATTTGTTAAGCTTTATACTGAAATCAAACTTTGAATCTTTTGGTTAATCCCAACTACTTTGAACAAAATGATCATTTTTATCCAACATTGAGTTATTTGAGAAGCTTCACTTGGATTGGTTAATGTTCATTATCTGGAAAGAAGATGTTCCGTTTAATGCTCCGTTTGTGCTCCGTTTTTGCCAATCTTTTCGCGAATGTGCATCTCTAGACTCGTAGGAGCATCTAGATAGAGATTTTCTTTCTTCTTTTGATATTTGGAAATGGAATGGTGATTGATCTCCTGCTGCTTGTTTTTCACCATATCTTGCTAATTGTTGCCTGTTTCCTTGTATAGGATGGACATTTTTGGCAAATGACAATCGAGTATGGGATAGAGGGAGTAGCATGTTTATGATGCAATAATGACCCTAATAACCTTAAATTCTTGATTTTGGCAGATTTTTACATTCCATGCACTCCCTTAGATGCTCCTATATAGACACACTTCTTACATTTCTCTATTTCCGTTCAAGCAAGATCAATCAAGGTCTATTTTTCATTTAAAATCATGGGCCAATCTTCTAAGTGCATGCTTGAATATTTTGTATCACATGTGAGAAATTGACATAAGATTCAACTATGACCTCTACTTCAAATTGAGTTGATTTGATCAAATAGATGGGTTCTGTATGTTTACGAATTGCATTATTGATTCATATTTATTGCAACGAGAGTTGAATAATTGTGTTGATATGTATAGGTGAGTTTTGATCTATCAATTTGTGATGATTTATTGCAATGAGAATAATGTAAATTAGTGACTGCACTTGGCAATCAATCAGAGAAGAGATATAAAGAGCCTAATTGATCCAACCTTAAATTTTGCATGATGATGAATACCCGAACACGTTTTTCACTTATTTGATTCTCATTAATTTGTTTACATGCTTTATTTCAATTGTTATTTTCATTACGAGGATTCTCTTACACTTGAGAAGTATTTAGAAAATATGTGTAAGTCTACTTCGGTATCAACTAACAAGACTGATGAACTACCCAACACGAGCACATGCTATTTTTGAGGTGTCAAAATCACATTAGTAAATTTAAGATAAAAGAATTAATTCATCATTTTAAACAACTTAAAAGTGTGCATATTAAAATGAGTTGGGGCGTAAGACTTATGCAACCATTTAGCATCTTTTATTCACGAGGATAATGGGAAGGTGGAGAAAATGATATCCAATCTAATATGACAATGCATTGTGTGAAAATTTGGAAAGCTAGACGACCTCATATTCAATGGAGTCGACCCGGTTTTTTGATCAAAATTGCGGAAGGAATAAAAAATAATTCTTGGAAATGGCTCCGTACTCACTACCCGAGGTTTCTTTTTGTTACTATGTAATGATTGGTGCTCGTATCCGGTCGGTTGTATTCCCGATGGATTGTAATTACGCTTCAATACACTATTTTTCATGCTTTATTTTTTTTATGGGTTGAATACCCTAGTACTACTTTTAATATTATTTATCTTGACCGTTATAAAAGAAAGAGTTGGGGTGGCGGTAAGGGACGGTAATGGAGTGGGGCGACGGCAGCCCTGGCTGGACGTTATGGTGTTTGGCCTCAGATTGATTGATGTTTCTGTTTATTTGTTCGATACACTGTTTTCTACTTATTTGTGGTGCAATATTTTATACCATGCTTCTACAGTTTGTGTTTTCTCCGTTAGATGTAGGGATTTGAAATTGATATATTTATGTATGTACCATATGGGAGCAGTTGATTGGATGAGTAAATTCTTCCCAGGAGATGATACAAGTAGTTGAAGTATCCAGAGAGATAAAGTCACGCTCAAGCTTACTGGAGGTTAATAAACTTATGTCTGGTACTTTTTTTCTTCAGTAGTTTGAAGGCTAAAGGAATAACCTGTTTGTCTCGATGATTGGATTAGAGCTTTATAATCTCCTGAATATTGTCATGCCACATAATTTAAACATATCAACCTATGTTATGTGTTCGCAATAATGTGCATTTGGTGAATAGAAAATGAGGTTTAGTGTGGGATCATGAAATGGTTCATCATGTCAACTGTTGAATATTTATGCTTATGAAGCTTTGCTTTTTCCTTTTTCATCATTTCAGTGTTTGTATACCAAGCTACTGGTTAAGATATTACTTCCTCAAGGTCTGTCTCCTTGCTTCTTTACTTTAATTTACCTCTCTATATATATATATATATATATATATATATATATATTGAACACCACATATAACATGTATATGATTTGTAAACAATTTCTTGGATTGGATATTTGTATTAATAATATGGTGCGACATGATTTGAGGATGGGGATTTCTTGAAGAATATTGCTCCAGAGGATGGGGATTTCTTGCCTAGACAATATAATTGTAAAAGCTACCACTCCTACAAATAATCTGCAGCACATGTGGATCCTGCTGACTTGCATCCATCATCTGTTTAATGTTTCAGATACCACTTTTTTGCCTATAGGTTGCACATTATCTAGACGGTGCAATGTATTGAAGAATTTATAATGAGATGCATTTAAATGTCAGAAAATATAAATAATATATATATATATATATATATATATATATATATATATATATATATTCAATATTTGATGCATTTGAGTACCATTAGATATAATACATCCATTATATGAAGTTTATAGATTTTTATTTTCCACTTTGTTTTGTGTTTCGGGTTGTTAGTTTTTAGTTGATATTGAATTGTGTTTGAAATTTCATAATCCTGTAAATTATTATCACTTCTCTTTTTCATATTCTTTTGATTCGATTTCGACCGACTTACTGCCACTTCAAATTGATCAGAGTGATGGTTTGTTTTATGGTTTCTTTAATTAAATTATATTGTTTCTTATATGGTCATTAGTTTTGAAATTAGCCTATTCTGATCTATTCTTATTCTGATATTATTTTGATGGTTTCTGTTTGAGTTCATTACATATGTATTGCTCGGAAACACATAAGAAGTAATATGATAATATATCTTTCGAATATGGTCATATTAATGATGGGGGCGGTGAAGGCGATTTATTCAATTTCTGTGCGGACTAGAGTAAATACAGGTACCCTTTGTTAACTTTTAGTTGTTGTCTTTTGTTTTGGAAATATGGTGCTTTTCTTAAAGCTTAGTGGCAATACTCCCATTGCCACACTGATGTTATGCTATGAGATTGAGATTGCGAACTTTTATGTATATAGGTATATATATAGTTTTAAAGAATATAAAAAAGCATTTGTCAATTGTTGGGAAGATAATTGCCTTGAGTTTTACCTTATGTTTAGAATTGTCAAAAGAGTAGTATATTGTACTATTTTTCTTATATGTTGGTCACAATTCTTATTCCTCCATATCTTTATGGAAGATGGAAAATGGGATATGGACTTTGTTTGAGATTGGTGCTATGCTTCATGTATAAAAATAAGGCTGCGAGCCTGCGATTCATGTAATATATTTTGTTTTAAACCATGTAAGGGATTTTTTTCTCCTTTATTTATTGTATTTAAATAAAAACTTTTGTTCTGATAAAATGAAAGATATAATCTTGCATCTTAGCTTGTGGTTACATATTAAACTCTCACTTTTGTTGGGTTCTACTATCTCATTTACTAATGGAACTTGTGGACTGTTTTGCCCTTTACTTTATATATGAGGCACACTTGCATGAGACAGTGGGATAGGCTTTGTTTGATTACTGCTTCTCAACATTGTATGTTCTGCCTTTTAACTTATTGTGTTTTGCTTGTGCAATATGTGAACTCTGTTATGTATCAGCTATTTAATCCCTTTCTCAGATTTGTAGTTCTAGGCTGGCAGAATACTTGTGAGAGCATTGACGATATAATGGCAACCGTTGCAGCATTATCTACTGAAATTGATATCAGTGTGCTTCATCGTGGTCTTGATCCACAAAGTATATATTCTCTGGTTTCAGTGGTACGCTTCTGTAATTACTCTGAATATATTTTGTTTCTTTTATGTCCTTTTAATCTTTAAAACCTTCTCAACTATGATCAGATAGGATCATCCTATATTTGTTATGAATCTCGATCTGTTGATTATTACACTTTATCCTGGTTGCAAACAAGAACAAGTTGAAATTTATTTAGTTTGTAGGTTTCTCTCTGTGGTTTATGGCTGGCTTTGCACATTTCTGTGAATAAATCCTTCAATTTCTTGTTAGCCTTGCTTATTTGCTAATTAGGAGTATCTGTTATAGCAGTTTGACTAAGGCTTTTTCTTTTTGCAAGAAAGGTACACTATTTAGATTGATACCCAACGTTTTTACATATACTTATGTGTCGTTTAGTCTATCTTGCCCCATCGCAAATTTTCCTTTTTTTTAGCGGTGTGATTGTTTTGTTTAAGAAACTGATGATTATTTGAGAGGGGAATTAAAAATACCAACACTAACTACAACTCATGGCGTATACTGGTTTGAACTTCAAAAGTGGAGAATGTTATTGAATCCAGTAGCGTTGTTTAATTTAATATATTGTCTTGCATGATAAATTAAGTTAAGACTATAGATTACTATTCGTTTAAAAGAAATTCGGTAAAACTATACAGTTCTATCAATAATATAAGGGTGTTGGCCATCCATTGTCTAGAATTTATTTTACTTGATGATGGGAAACAAATTGTTGAGGATTGGAGTGACAGATAAGCATGCATGGTTGATAACTAATTAACATCTTTTCAGCGTGTAGTTTAACAGTGACACTTAACAGAAATGAAGTGTGGCCACGGAGGAGCCAATTGACTCTATCAATGGATCGCTGCCTGTCTCTCTTTGTTCACATAGACGGCCTGCGGAGGTGGAGGCACGGTCGATGGCAGAACACGGTATTAACCTTTAACACATGCAATTTCATTTCATATTCCAAGGGTTATTTCTCATTAGCCTTTAAGCCCATGACAATTCAGATTAATTGCTTCACCCGATTTGGTAGATTTTTCAGTATTAGCAATTCAGAAAAACATGTTCATACGTGAAATTCACTCTTTATATTCTCCAATCCTGTAATAATTAGTTCGTTTCTGAAGCAATTGACGAACCTTAAGTATTACGACATTGTCAAAAGGAAGGGTCCAATTGATGTAAAAGGATTGATAGTGCAGGTTAGTTTGTAGTAAATTGTAAGCCATTCCATCTTTTCTTACACATCCATTTGATTGGTCATTTGTTGCTAATATTGTTTTAAGAGGGGCAACAAAGCTGCTATTAGTGGAGAACTTGCAGATATTAAGTTTATTGTGTCATTGATTGGTGAAATATTATTATACAGAATAGCTAGGAAAATGTCTATGATGCTGATTTTTATTCGTTTATGTCCTGTAGATGGACAAAATCTATTATGTCAGCCTTAGTCATCTAAAGAGTAGCCAGTAGAATATGAAAACAAGATTATTGTCTCACTATATGATGTAATTTTGCAGCACTTGTATTTTTTATGTCCCAGTTGTCCCTGCATGTCGTCCTTCTCGGATCCATATGGATATTATAAGGTATTAGTAAACAATTCTTTAATGTTTAGCATAAATCAAATTGTGGAGTGCACATTGAATCATTGATGTCATGAACCTGATAAGGCTTTTTTTTGTTTTCCTTATAAGATATGGTATTATTTGCCAAACGTCTGTTCTTTCTATCTTTTAGTGTATATTTAAGTTGTGAGTTTGGATGCATTTTGGAAGTTAAAAGGGAAGTGTTTGAAATATTGAGCTGAAAATGAATTTATTGGAGTTGTGCATTATGAGAGTGATTCTCTTTTCACATTTTTTAGTATATTAGAAAATTTGTTTCAATTTGAAGCTACTCCGAACAAGTCATTAAACAGGTTTTTATTTTTCAATATAAATACTCATTGGGCTATTATTGCATCGCTACAACAGTTGGAAATGTGGGATCGATATCTACTTTTTAGGCATCTGATTTTGAGCAGATTAGCATTAGTTATATGTTTTTCTCAATCATATGCAGAATTCGAACCAAGAACCGCTTTGCATATCCTTATCTTAAAGATGATTATTATTGTCAACCTAGTATGATGTATCTTCTATTAATTCATAGAGAATCTTTTTTATGAATGACTTTCGCTGATTTTTTTTTTTGACAGAAGACTTTCGCTGATTATAATTTCACTATATAGAGTTGATGAAATGCGCCAAAAAATGACAAATATGATTTTGGAATTGAATATGAATTTTTGTTTTTTCTAAATTGCGTAATCTGTTTTTGGCAAACTTGCTAAACTTAGGAGGGAAAAACTTGCATCAACAAAGAAGGGAAATAGAATGTGTATAAAAAGTTTTCTCAAGTATAGTTTCCTACGTGAATATTAACTCAAGGAACTTATTGATCCAAACCTTTCGATAACATTAATTTTTCATTCTAAAGTTGTGAAAATATTGTAGTTGCAATCTCTTTTTCTCTCCCAAGTCATGAATCAAGTACTGTTAAATAATCTTGGATTATTGAATCACTACAACATGTTCTCTTTTCCAATTGTTTCACATTATAGGATTTTCGAAGACTTCAATATCCATTCAGGTATTCTTGAAGGTAAGAAAGGGAGAAGATTAGCGATTGGTTTTTGGATCGGTATTGTTTGGCACATTTGGAAATATAGAAACAAGTTGATTTCCGAAGATGAGTGTTTTGAAGATGAGAAAATTGTGGAAGAATCGAAGGGAGGTTCTAGAATTAATGGTCTGTAAATTTTCCTCAATTTTGTAATTTTTCTTTTAACAAATGGCTTATCCTGAAAAAATCCTAGATTATTGAGTTTTGTTATGTACAGTTTCATTGTTTGTACATGGTATCTCTTATACCCAACAATTCATTTTTAATGAATTATTTTTTCGGACAAAAAGGAAAATTAATTAAAATCCCCAATGTTAAAGACAAGCATAAATGAAAAATAAAACCGGCGACAAGATAGTTTTAATTGAATAATAATATTTTTTTGCAAATTTAAATTCGCAATATTTTTTTAAAAAAGGCTATATATACTTCAATAAGAAAAAGCAAATCAAACATGCTTTGCATTATACAAAACTTAATGCTAAAATAAGTCCCAAAAATAAAATTAAAATTTAAAGACTTCAACTCTCTACAAATAAAAATAAAAGTGGATCACTCTTATCACTCATCTAAATTACTAGTGGGCTCATCTATTTAAAAACATTACTAATAGGTCCAAAAATCCATATTAAAAAGAGTCTTTTGCTCTTATTTTTTTTTTTTTTTCTTTTCTTTTCTTTTTCTCTTTCTTACTTACTTACTTTTTCTTCCTTCTCACTTTTCAGCTTTGTCCTTTTTTACTTTTTCTCTTTATTTTTTTTTCATCAAACTTCATCAATCTTAATTAATTTTTATAATTCTTCAATTTAATTCAATTCAAAAGACAAACTTTTTAACAATCTTTATTATAATTATTAATATTAAATTTTGTCATTATTAATATTAAATTTTGTCACAACCGTTGTTATTGGGTTTTATTTTAGGTATAAATTGGGCACCTTTATTTTATTTAATTTAATTTGAATTCTGAAATTGAAATCAATGAGGCTAGAGCCATTTAATTTGATTATAGATCAATGAGCTATTTCAGACTCAGTATTATTTTAATGGAGCTTCAGAACTCCGAAATTTACAATTATAATCTCAAAATTTACATATCCTCATAACATAAACATGTTTCATCCAAAACACATGAACATGTTCATCTTCTATTTCAAATCTTCACCTTCAGAAAATTAACAAACTCCAAATCTTCAAAAAAAAAAAAAAAAACACTTTCATATCAGCATCCCCATATCTTAAAAAACACAGATCTCAAAATTCATTCAACACCAACTGAACCCAGAAATTCAAAGAAACCCAAAATTATACAAACTCAATACCAAACTTACCACAAACCCACAAAAAATCTCAATTAAAAAAAAATAAAATTCCAGGATCAATCGCTACCATCTCCGAAAGCCTGGATTGGGCCGAAAGCCCGGCCGGATCTGCTACCATCTCCGCCCAATCGCTGTCGGATTCGGCAGAAGGAGGTCGGGAGGGCGACTGCTTTCCGCCGGGTGGGTGGATCACCTCAAAACACCACAAATCGCTAGATCTTAAAAAAACTCAAATATTCACAAATTATTTTTGAGAAAAACCCGTGGGGAGGGCGGGGCGTTGGCGGGTGTGGTGGCGGCCGACGCGTGTGGGGCGACGGAGGTGGGGGGCGCCACGATTGTTGGTGTGGGGCGGCAGACGATGTGGCGCTGGGATAACGGGTGAGTGGCCACCGCGTCGGGGGAGGGGCGGCGGCGGCGACTTGAAGGGGGCAAGAGATGGGGGAGGCGCTGTGTGCAGAGAGAGGTTTTGTGGAGACTGGAGAGAATGAGTGTTTGTGGGATTTGCAGATGAAGAGAGAGAAATAATTGAGGAGAGAAGTTATGATGGAAGAAATGAGAGATAAGCGGCGATTTTTTTTATTAAAATAAGATTGTGAATCCCACTCTCATCAAGGGCATAGGGGTGTTGTGCTCAGATTTATCACACATCAGATCAGACAAGAAGATATCAAATAACCTGAAGGCTCAGATAACTTAAAGGCTCAGAAGAGCGCGAAGGCCAGATAACCCGGCGAAATTTATCACACGTCAAGAAGATTTAATTATCATGCGTCGGTAGGTCCCACCGAGACCACGTGATTTGTCGTGCTTAAAGATTTATCGTGCTTATTGATTTGTCATGCTTAATGATTTGTCGTGCTGATCCTCTTTATATAAAGGACCTTACCTTTCAAAAAAAAAACCACTGGAATATTTTCCTCATTCCACTTATATACGTACAACCACATTTCAGGGAAGAACTACGGTTCTTCCCGCAGTGTTCTTGTTCGATTAATTATTTTGTTTGTGAGTTGTTATCAATTTAGCCACATAATACTCCACATAAAAAACGACTCGCAACAATTGGTGCTAGAAGGAGGGTTATTGAAAAAAATTTGTCAAGAACAACGTTGAATTTTCGAATCCAAATCTCAAAAAATCACAAGAACACAACCCCCAAAACCAAGAAATCCTACACAAACACAAACCCAGAAGAAACACCCCTGCATACACCAACATATACATACAGAGATACATACAAAAAAAAATAATAAAAAAAAATAAACAGAGAGATGAAGAAGATGGCCGTAGAGCCACCGTACTTCCGCCGCCTCCGGCTTCGACGCCGCCGCTACGGCGGCGACCACTCTGACTCACCCTACCGTGAAGCCTCCTCACATCCGCCGCCTTCGGTTTCGTCGCCACCGCTACGGCGGCAACCCCTCCAACATCATCAGCCGAAACGGCCATGGCCACATCCCCAGAAATCCGCCGCCCAAAGGCACCGTCGCCATCCATCTCACGCGTCAACCAAACCGGCGCCGCCGCCGCCTCAAATCGGCGCAACCTGCGGAACCTCCGCCACCACGCGGCGCCGAAACTGAAGCCACCGCCTCACGCATCGACTGATTCTGAGCCGCTATCGCCTCTGCCCCATACACGGGGCCGAAATTGAAGCCGCGTCGGCATCGCCAACGCCACTCACCTCCGCCGCAGTGCATCCGAGGCCCCAACTAGAGAGCTGCCATCATCGCCCATCTCCGTTCTCAGTCGAAATCCGGCCTCCGCGCCACAAATCGGGGAAAGCCACCAGCGCCAGCCTCTGTCCCAAAGTTAACGCCGCGACGCCGCCTCACCTTCGCCGCCATCGGCGCCTCCAGCAGGTACCCCACCACGATCTCTGCAGACCACCGACTCGGCGCTACCTGTTGGACGCGTGATTGAAGCGGACACGTGAATGAAACGGACGCGTGCCGTCTGATAAGAACGCGTGAAAGGATTTCTGGACGCGTGGGGAAGGTGAGTCACTTCTGCTAGGTTACGCGTTTTCAAGTTAATCAAATCAGTCTTGGGCCTTTTTTATGAAAAAGAAAGGTGCAGGATTTAATATTGATGGGCCGGACTTTTTTTTTTTCCTTAAGTAATATTCTCGGCCCAACTGGATAAAATTATTGGGCGAAATTACTTTACCTTGGACCAAAAATTAATTTCAGCCAAACAACCGGCCCAAGGCTTAATTAAATAAAATTAGGGCCCAACTTAACTATTTGAGCCCAAAGTTTTCAGAAGTACTGGGCCAGTTTTCTGGTTTTTAATTGCTGGGCCCAGGCTTGGGGCACAAGTCTTGCCCTAATTTTGAGCTGTTGGGCTGATTACATGAATTGGGCCCGGTTTTTAATTAATAGTGGGGCTTAAGGGCTGCACTAATTAATTCATGGGCCTGGGTAAATTGGACTGATTAATTCATGGGCTTGGGCTGTTGGCTGTAATTTATGGGCCCAATTTTTTGACCCCTTAAAAAAAAAAAAAAAAAAAAAGTGGAAAGCAACAAATAGTTCAGAGAAGAAAAAATTAGACAGCGTCCGAGTCTCATGAAAGCTACTCAAAGAATCTACGGGTAGTCCCCCCCAACAGGTTTATTATATTTATGTCCTCGTGGCTTTTCATTCATTCGTTTATTTTCATTTAATTTGGCCGTGCCTACGAGAGGTCGCACCTAAGCCGGACGACCTGAACAAAGACGAACGAGCCGAAGTCTATGTTCACCTGACGAACGAAGTTCAGACTCGACATCAGAAGCAAAAAACGAATGGGGCCTTAATGCAAAAGACGACTCGTACTTACAGATACCCGTAGCAAAAGCGAGTAAAGAGTGCAGGGTCGCAGCTAAATAAGACGGCCCTAGTACGAAGTGATCGCACCTAAATAAGACGATCGCGAACCAAGAAAGGGAGGGTTGCATAAAGTTAACCCATCTGGTCGCACCTAAATAAAACGATCAACCGATTGCATCACAATAAGACAATCAAAAACGAAAGAAGTCAGGAGCGGACATAGATAAACACAATGTTCGAATTCATTCAGAAGAAAATGGGCACTACCGGCCAAATTACAAAAAACCACCAGACGATTATGCTTTACTTGGTGAGACACTACCACCTTTTTCGGCGATGATTATGCCCGCTTTACCTCGGCTACCGGCAATACCACCTTCCGGCGACGATTATGCCCCACCTACTCTACAAGGGCACCTCTGCGCCTTTTCGGCGACGATTATGCCGCCTCCGCCCGAACCGACGATTATGTCCTTTTCGGCGACGATTATGCTACGCCACTCGGGCTCGCAATACCTGGCTTCTCGGCGATGAGATATTCTTCGGCTTTCACGTTGACGACGACCGCCCGCCTCCTTGGCGTCGGCTTTTACGCTAACTTCGGCGATTCGGTCCGCCATGTCGATCGCCCTTTTTAGCGTATTCGTCGATTTTCGCGCGGCAACCGGCGATGAGATCGTCGGCTTTCTCGGCGATGCGGTCCGCCATTAGCGAAAGTATTCTCGCCTCGCCGGCGTCGGCTTTACAGCGATAACCTTCGGCGATATCCGATCCACCATTTTAGCGAAGCATTCTCCGCCTTCCGGCGATAGAGATGGTTGCCTTTCGCCGGCTTTCCGGCGGTCGGCGTATTCTCCACTTCTTCACCGTGATAGAGATCGCCGGCGTTACCGGCATTGGCTTCGCTAACTTCGGCGATGTCGATCCACCATTTTAGGAAAGCATTCTCCGCCTTCTTGGCGATGAGATCGTCGGCTTTCGGCTGACGACCAGCCAGCCTCCTCGGCGTCGGCTTTCATCTAACTTCGGCGATGTTCGATCTGCGTTTTTAGCGAAGTATTCTCTTCCGCTTTGAGGCGATGAGATCGCTATCTCGGCGATGTCCGCGAAGACATTCTCCGGCAACCGGCGATGAGATCGTCCGGCGTCGGCTTTCCGCTAACTTTCGGCGATGTCGGTCGTCATTTTAGCAAAAGATATTCTCCGATGACCATTTCGTCTCCCGGTAATGAGATCGCCATTTTAGTAAACTATTCGGGCCTTCTACGGCGATGAGATCGTCGACTTTCACCGGCATTGGCCATTTTTCGCTAACTTCGGCGATGTCGGTCCGCCGAAAATTCTTTTACCGGGAAGCATTCTCGGCCTTCGGCGATGAGATCGTCGGCTTTCTGGCGATGTCGATCCGCCGACCAACCGCCTCGGCTTGGCGTCGGCTTTTCATCTACCACTTCGGTGATGTTTAGGCGATGTCGTTTTTTAGCAAAGTATTCTCCGCCTTCCGGTGATGAGATCGTCGGCTTTCCGGTGACGACCGGCCCGCCTCCCGGCGTCGACTTTCCATTTAACTTTCGGCGATATCGGTCCGCCATTTTAGCGAAGCATTCTGCACCTTCACCGGCGATGAGATCGTCGGCTTTCTGATGATGACCCGCCCGGCCTCGTCTCCCGGCCTTTTACGCTTCGGCGATGTCGATCCGCGTTTTAGTGAAATATTCTCCGCCTTACCGGTTTTATCATAAATATTCTCGCGCTAACTTCGGCAATGTCGACCGGCGAACATTATCTCTCGGCGATCGTCGGCTTTCCCCGGCTGCCTTCGGCGTCGGCTTTTGTAACTTCGGTGATGTTTCGGTCCCGTTTTTTAAAAATTCTCCGCCTTCCGGCCGGATCGTTGGCTTTCAGCGGCTGACGACTTCGGCGGCGTCGACTTTCCACTAACTTTATGTCAAAGTATTCTCCGCGCTTCTTGGCGATAGAGATCGTCGGCTTTCCGCGATGACCATTTTCTCCGGCGGCTTTTTCGCTCGGCGATGTTGATCGCCGATTTTAAGTCGAAGTATTCTCCGCTTACCGGCGATGAGATCGTCGACTTTCACGGCGGCGACCGGCCCGCCTCCTCGGCGTCGGCTTTTCGCTAACTTTTCGGCGATGTCGGTCTGCCATTTTTAGCGAAAATTCTCCGTCTTCTCGGCGATGAGATCGTCGGCTTTCCAGCGATAACCGGCCGCCTCACCGGCGTCGGCTTTCCGCTAACTTCGGCGATGTCGACCCGCCATTTTAGCGAAGCATTCTCCGCTTACCGGCGATGAGATCGTCGAACTTTCCGCGATGACGACCGGCCGTACCTCTCGGCGTCGAACTTTCCGTAACTTCGGCGATGTCGATCTGCCATTTTTAGCGAAAGTATTCTCCGCCTTTCGGCGATGAGATCATCGGCTCTCCGGCGGCGACCGGCCAGCCCGCCGGCGTCGGCTTCCGCTAACTTCGGCAATGTCGATTCGCCCCGTTTTAGAAAGCATTCTCCACCTACCGGCGATGAGATGTCGAACTTTCCTGATGATGACCCGGCGGCTTCGCCGGCGTCGGCTTTCGCTTCTTCGGCGATGTCGACATTTTTTAGCGAAGTATTCTCCGCCTTCGGCGATGAGATCGTCGGCTTTCCGCGACGACGGCCACTCTCGCCGGGTCGACTTTCGCTAACTTCGGCAATGTCGATCGTTTTTAGCAAAAGCATTCTCCGCAGCTTCCGGCGATGAGATCGTCGGCTTTCCGCGACGACGACCGGCCCGCCTCGCCGGCGTCGGCTTTTCCGCTAACTTCGGTGATGTCAGTCGCGTTTTTTAGCGAAAAGCATTCTCCGTCGTCGGCTTTCCGCGGCGGCCGGCGATGCTCGCCGGCGTCGGCTTTCCTAACTTCGGCGATGTCGATCCGACCAGCATTCTCCGTCTTCGGCGATGAGATCGTCGGCTTGACCGGCTGCCTAACTTGCCGGCTAACTTCGGCGATGTCGATCCGCCATTTTTAGTAAAGTATTCTCCGTCTTCTCGGCGATGAGATCGTCGGCTTTCCGCAGCGATGACCAACCCGCCTCGCCGGTGTCGAACTTTCGCTAACTTTCGGCAATGTCGATCTGCCGTTTTAGTGAAGTATTCTCGCTTCTCGGCGATGAGATCGTCGGCTTTCTGGCGGCGACCGGGCGCCTCGCCGGCGTCGGCTTTCCCGCTAACTTCGGCGATGTCGATCGCCATTTTTAGCGAAAATTATTCTCGCGCTACCGGCGATGAGATCATCGGCTTTCCTGGCGATGACCGGCCCCTCCTCGGCGTTGGCTTTCCGCTAACTTTCGGCGATGTCGATCCCCGTTTTAGCGAAAGCATTCTCGCGCTTCCGGCGATGAGATCGTCGGCTTTCCACGGCGATGACCCGCCTCCTCGCCGGCCGTCGGCTTTCCTACTTTCGGCGATGTCGATCGCCGTTTTTAGCAAAAGTATTCTCCGCCTTCGGCGATGAGATCATCGGCTTTCCTGGCGACGACCGGCGCGCCTCCCCGGCGTCGACTTTCCGCTAACTTCGGCGATGTCGATCCACCGTTTTACAAAGCATTCTCCGCCTTCTACCGGCGATGAGATCGTCGGCTTTCAGCGGCAACCGGCTGCCTCTCGGCGTTGGCTTCCGCTAACTTCAGCGATGTCGATCCGCCCATTTTAGCGAAATTATTCCGCCTTCGGCGATGAGATCGTCGGCTTTTCCAGCGACGACCGGCCCCATATCGCCCGGCTTTCCGCTAACTTCGGCGATGTCGATCCGCCCGTTTTAGCGAAGCATTTCTCGCCTTCTCGGCGATGAGATCTTCGACTTTCCGCGATGACGACCGGCCTGCCTCGCCGGCGTCGGCTTTTCGCTAACTTCGGCGATGTCGATCCGCCATTTTTAGCGAAAGTATTCTCCGCCTTCTCGGCGATGAGATCATCGGCTTTCTGACGACGACGGCCGCCCGCCGGCGTCGACTTTTCGCTAACTTTCGGCAATGTCGATCGCGATTTTTAGCGAAGTATTCTTCGCCTTCTCGGCGATGAGATCGTCGGCTTTTATAGCGACGACCATCCCGCCTCCTCGGCATCGGCTTTCCGCTAACTCGGCGATGTCTAGTCCGCCGTTTTAGCAAAGCATTCTCCGTCTTCTCGGTGATGAGATCGTCGGCTTTCACAGCGATGACCAGCCCGCCTCCTCGGCGTCAGCATTCTGCTAACTCGGCAATGTCCAGTCCGCCGTTTTAGCGAAGTATTCTCCGTCTTCTCGGTGATGAGATGTTGGCTCCTTGTTTCGGCGTGACCGGTCCGCCTCTATCATCATTAACCTGCTTGCCTTCATCGACTTTGGCTCTCTTGTAAGACCACACAGTCAGTCAGACGATTTATACGGGGTAAAGGTCGCAAACTGCTCGGCCGTAAATGGTCGACGATGAGCGCAAAATTTACTCCTATAAATCGCACGGCTAGTAAGGCGATCACGGGCGGAGGAGAGTCGAAGCGCTTTTTCGGCCATAAGTGGTCGACATTTAATAAACTCTCTCCTAGCTCCCTCAAGTATCTCTGGCTCTCTCACGAGCCATCTCAGAAGACCTGCTCATCTCGAGTAGGATCCCATCTAGCTCTCTCTCACGAGCCATCTCATAAGACCTTCTCATCTCGAGCAGGATCCCATTCGGCTCTCTCACGAGCCATCTCAGAAGACCTGCTCATCTCGAGTAGGATCCCATCTAGCTCTCTCTCATGAGCAATCTCAGAAGACCTGCTCATCTCGAGCAGGATCCCATTCGGCTCTCTCTGACGAGCCATCTCGAAGACACGCTTTCGTCTCGGCGGGGATCCCATTCGGCTCTCTCGACGAGCCATCTCGAAGACACCTTTCGTCTCGGCGGGGATCCCATCTGGCTCTTTCAGGCGAGCCACCCTGAAAAACCATTTTCCCACGAGCATAAAAAGGCTTCGTGCAATGGGGCTCCTCCGTCTGAGCACGGAAAAAAGACTTCGTCTGACCGGGGCTCCACGAAATCTGAGCATAAAAACTTCGTCTGACGGGGCTCCCCGATGTCTGAGTACCTGAAAAGAACTTCATCTGATGGGGCTCCCCCTGAGTATGAGCCCTGAGGAAAAAAGACTTCGTCTGACAGGGCTCCCCGAAATCTGAAGAGAAAAAAGACTTCGTCATCTGCGGGGCTCCCCGAAGACTTCTCTGAGCATAAAAAGACTTCGTGTGGGGCTCCCCAATCTGAACGACTTCGCGAAAAAGACTTCGTCTGTGGGGGCTCCCGAAATCTGAAACCTGTTTAGATCGATGGGAAGGTAAGATCCTCATATCGCGGGGGCTCATTCGAGCGATCAAAGATCCTCTGACACAGAGCAAGCTCGAAGGCAAATGATGTATTTGCGGATGCAACAAAAGATAAAATCTGGTCGAGACATGAAACAAGATCAAGCTCTGAACAACGTCACAGCCCGATCTTGGGGGCTATT
This sequence comes from Stenogyne calaminthoides, assembly GCA_037126765.1. NCBI lineage: Eukaryota > Viridiplantae > Streptophyta > Magnoliopsida > Lamiales > Lamiaceae > Stenogyne > Stenogyne calaminthoides. The sequence continues at coordinate 6,574,746 of JBBCBC010000004.1, read as the reverse complement.
GTTGTGCTCAGATTTATCACACATCAGATCAGGCAAGAAGAAATCAGATAACCTGAAGGCTATCACACGTCAGCAGTACGAATTATCACACGTCAGCAGGTCCCACCGAGACAACGTGATTTGTCGTGCTTAAAGATTTGTCGTGCTTATTGATTTGTCATGCTTAATGATTTGTCGTGCTGGTCCTCTTTATATAAAGGACCTCATATTTCATTGTAAAAAAACCACTGGAATGTTTCCCTCATTCAACTTATATACCTACACCCACATTTCAGGGAAGAACTACGGTTCTTCCCGCAGTGTTCTTGTTCGATTAATTATTTTGTTTGTGAGTTGTTATCAATTTAGCCACATAATACTCCCCATAAAAAACGACTCGCAACAAAGGGTAAAAGAACACACTTATTTTGGACCTACTAATAATTATATAAATGTATAGACCTAAGAGTAACCCACACCCTATAGATAGACCTAAAAGTAATTGATTCTAAAAATAAATGACGTTACATGCAACATGCAACATGCAACACACGTGTTTACAACCTAGCTAGTTTAATTAAATGCTTACAAAAACTCAAATACAATGCACAATTAATGTCGATGTTATAACTTGCATATTGTTAGTCTCTTAACTTAAATAGTATTAAAGTCCTCCTACTTCATTGAATTAAATTACCATTATAAAAACAATATCAAGATACATTACAACAAAGTGCCCAAAAGAAAAGAGAATAATATTAAAGAATTTCAACATGGTCTTCAAATCTAAGTTCGTGAATGAGATAATTGTAGCTATCCTCGTGATTAGTGGAACAATCTTATATAAATCTCAAGCAATCGAGCAATCGAGTCTGGAAAGCTCGTCGACTCCAGCACCTGCACCCGCGACGAAAAGTTTCAATGATGAGTGTTACAAGAATCGCATAACAAATTGTAGTAGCTTGGTTTTTGGAAATTGCAATGATCCGACGCCAGAAATGCATATTTATTATTATTGTTGTTTTGAACTACTTACAATCACGGAGGATTGCTTCAACAATGTAATTTTTAAACAAGTCACTTGCAAACCACGTGCTGTGTTTGTTTGGTACACTTGTCATGACTTATAACTACCATTACCATTTTATAAGAGTAATAATTCCATGTAATGCATGGATTAAAAGTTATGAATTTTAATATGAGATTGTGTGATGTGAGATACGAATTATAATAGAAAATAAAATTAACTTTATACCTTTATTGATTAATTTTTTTTTCTGGCTTACGATTCTTTAATTAATAGATAAGAGACGATTCTTTAATTAATAGATAAGAGAGATGGTTTGGCACCTGCAAAACTTTCTCATTACATTACGATTTAAATAGACCTGAAAATTTAATTCATACGCTTTTTGTTAAGTTCATTAAAATAGCAAAAGCTTTCTTAGTTATAAAATAATGAGAAAGTTGTTGAAGGAAAAACACATTATGTGCCTTCATCAAATGTAATTGATTGAGAGATAAATTAGGGCATTTATCAAGTGTAATAAATAGAGGAATAAATTAGGCATTTATTATATTTATTGTACACCCTCTATATAAAGGGACTCTTGTATAGAATAATGTGTTAATGATATAGTGAAATCTCCTGGCTTGGTACGCCTTCAGACGTAGTCGTTCTCGACGAACTGGGTCAACAAACGATCTGTCTCTATTATCCTACAACACGTTATCAAACAAAACGATATTGGAACCCTTACCGTAGGGTTCTGCTCTGGTAAAGAAATTTAATCTTTTTTAAATCTCAACAATTAGAACTGCTTGCCGCAGTATAGACTTGAGAATTATTTGCTGAAAAATTTAGGATTTATGTGATAATCCTTGTTTGTCCATCTTTACTTATACGTGGCTATTTTGATTTACTGAACTTTTTAATTAAATTCGTTTCCATCTAATGAAATGGGTGAACTCAAATATTGTTTCTTTTACAAGTAAAGTCACATAAAGACATTATTTTGATGACATTTTTTCTAATATTCAAATTTCCCATGATGTGTTTTGATAATATGATGTTATGATAATTATTATGAATTGAAATTTTTATTGTCATCAAATATGCCACAAGTTGTTTACATATATACATGTTCGCTATTATATACCTCCATGATAAAGAAAATTCATGAGTGACACATTTGAGTATATAACTTAATGTGAAAGTATTTTCACAAAGCATCGAAATATATTACCTTTGTTATAGCTGGAATTATCCTGACGTGTTAACAATCACTCACAAAGTAAAAACACTGAATGTAAATGAACGAGAACGCAAGATTTGGTGACCCGGTTCGCCAAAATATGGCTACGTCCGGGGGCAATACCAAGCCAGAGATTTCACTATAATATCTTCCTAGATGCTAATATTTCGATCCTTTACAATGTGTTATACAACCGGTATTTATATATTTACAAGCTAGGTTAGACCTCTTTGATGGGCCAGATGCCTCGACCTTTTAGGGTTACTCGTACACCGGATACTTTCCTTCATTAGGGGTTGTGATCTTCGCCCCAAGATTCACTTTATCAACTTGCGCCCGCGATATCCGTGACATGACTCATCCGTATCCGTTCCATGTTTATCCCCAGCGACCTGGGATGGTCGCCCGAGGTTGTTGATAAAGGTGGTCGCCCTTGCTCGGTTGCCATTAATTGTCGGTCCCTCGCTTATTGACACGCGATGATGGTGCGTGGATGCCATGCGCTTCGCAAATGCCGGGATTTTGCGGATTTGCCCCAAAATTTAAAATTTTATTATTGCCCTCTGGTCCCTGTCCTTCGTTTATAAATACCAAGTCCGTTCTCAATTCCACACTTTCGCTTCCTCTGAACTTCGAAAGAAAGGGTTTCCAGGTGTTTCTTCATCCTACACGGTTACAGCTCTTCGCTTTCTCCGGTAAGCATAATCTTGTCTCTCCCTCTTCAACTTCTTTTCGCCGGGTATGTCGGGTGCCGACGATTTATCTTCTTTTGAGTTTCGATCCGCCCGTTCTCTGCCGATGGGGAGGCTTCTCTTGCCGGTCCTTCTGACTCCGGGACTGCCTCCGCCGACCTAGACCCCATCCGTAGGAGCGGGGGGAATGCCCCAGCGGATCCCGACGTGTTTGGGTCACTCGAGGATCTGAGGATTTTGACGCCGGGGCGTACGCCGTCCGTTGCTGGTGGTCGGCCTTCGTCCGACAATCCGGAGCCATCCGTCCGCCGCGATCAGGACCACCCCGACTATTTTGATTACCAGGCCTACCGGACCGAGCTCAAACATCGTCGGCCGCTCCGGTCTAAAATTTGTGATGCGGTCAAGTCCAAATTTTACATAAACGATGAGAAATACTGCTCCATCATGACAGAGGCCGACCTAGATGCCGCCCATCGCAAGTATGAGACTCCGAACGATGTATTCTTTTATCGTTCGGAGCGGTCAGAGAGGGTCGATCAGCCCCCTAAAGGGATGATCGCCATTCACGAAGCGGTGATGGATGTGGGTCTTCGCTTCCCTATTCATCCAGCGATCTCCCACCTTTTGGCCGCTTGTCATCTTGCTCCGACACAAATCACTCCCAATGGGTGGAGCTATCTACTGGCGACCTTGACCGTGCTTGGCCAGGTCGGCCTTTACCGGATTACCACGTCCATGGAAGCGAACTACTCTTGGTCATTTTGGTCGCCCAAAGATAGTCGGGAGGGCATTATCAACCAAGAACCATACGATTGGAGAATTGTGTGGGGGATTGCTAATAAGGTCAAGAATTGGCATCCCCGATGGTGGTTTGTGAGCGGGGTGTGGCAGAGTACCTCCCCGGGTTCTGTCTCGGAGATCCCCATACCTACCGACTTCCAAGAGCGGGCTCCCCATAAGATTCATTTCGAAGGGGTGTGTCGAGTACCTCAGTACTGATCTAATTTCCTTTGTCCTTTTTGCAGGTGTGCTTGTTGCCGACGAGAACCGATTGAATTAGGACTTCAAGGTCGCCAACCAGGTCGCTTTCGATTATTCTTGGAATCTTTGCCGTGTTGATTTCTTCAACTCCCCTTCTGAGAAGTTGTGAGGAGGTTTGCAAACTTACCCCCGCGAGACTGATTGTCTTCGTGAGTTTTCTTTCTCCTTTAAGCTGGGCTTTCATTGATATTTGATATTCGTTCTTATCGAGGGTTACTTTCCTGCAGTTCCCCATATTCCTATTCAAGCGATTGCTCCTACCCCTGAGCAGATGTCTTCCCGCCGAAATCCTACCCTTAACTTCTCTCGTACTGGGTCTACGGCGCGGCCTGCATCCCCGGCTCATGGAGGTGGTATGGTGGAGACTGGGGGTTCCTCCCAAACGGATCGGTCTAAGGACAAGAGGAATGCCAAAGAAGGCCGACGGGGTGCTCGCCCGACTCTCTCGGATGACTCTTCTTCTCAAAAACGTGCCCGACCGGGCAATCATTCTCCTGTTGCCATTGAAGGAGGAATTGCTCCCCCACGGGAGTCGGTTCTTGCGGCTCGCCCCATTGAGCCCGATAGCCTTGCCGCCTCGCACAGTCGCCCAGTTCTCGGGGACCGCTTTAACTTTTCGTGGGGTGGGACGTTGATCGCTCCAGAGCGTAAGTGTTCATCTGGCCATCTCACTGTTGCCTCTTCTTGTTTCCGTGTTCTTTTCTAAGTAAGGCCTCTCTCTTTCAGGTTTGTGAACTTCCCTCCACCCGTCGCCGACTACCTTCGGTCGAAGATGCCTCCCATTGTAGGGGTTTCTGCCGACTGGCCTCGGTATATGGCACTCTATTCGGGATGTGCCCCGGTGCTGGTCTCTAGACGACCACCTTGCTACCTTTTCAACATCAAGGAGAACAACCTCTACACCGCCTTGATCTATTCTCATAAGGGGGCACTTTTCTTGGGCGGTTTGTGGAGCAAAACGATCATGACTTGGAGATCTCCTGCTCGGCCCTCGATGCGGAGAAGAAAAAATTGGAGGAGGCGGCTACGGCCATGGCCCAAATGGAGGCCGACCTGAAAGCTGCTCAGGATAGGTCGGCCGAGCTGGCCCTGCAGGTGGCCGATGTGAATGCCAAACGTCACGCCGAGACCGACTCCCACCGCCTCGAGTCAATGACTCTGAAGGGGAGGGTTGATGAGCTTACTCGCTAATTGGCGGAGTCCCATGTCTTGGCGGTCGACTATGAGGTGAGGGTGGAGGACCTCGAGTTCCAGATGTCTAAGGAGGCCTCCCTTCGGGCAGCCGACGATGTTGCGTTGGGGATTTTCTCCTACATCAGAACCTATGTAGATGTCCTCCAGGCGGTGTTTCGTCGTGATCCCTCCGCAGATACCTCCGTGCTTGTGGAGGACTTCAAGGTCTTCGTCACCGATTGCCTGCCGAGGCCGATGTAGTGTTTCCCGTGGTGGATTTGGCCAACTTTGGTGTAGATATATCTTTCTTGGCCCCGGAGAGCAGGTTGTGGAGGCTGGGCGAGGGCGCCGATCAGGGGGGCACATCCAGGCAAACCCCTACCGGTCTTGTTGCGGTGCATGTGCTTACGACCGTGGTAGCAGATGGCAGTGGCGCGGCGGTGGTTGCCCCGGGTGGAAGGGTCGCTGGTGGTGAGGAGCCGACGGACGACTAGGTTGAGGGTGAGGTCAGGTCGGGGGGACGGTGTTTAGCATTCCCCTTCTGTAGAAAAATTGTGTAGGGTGTCTGCGAACCCCTTTCTTTTGAGTTTTTCTTCTACTTTTGTTTGCGTGGCCCTTCGGGGTGTGAGTTTGTAAGTGGCATGCGGGTCCTCTTTTTGTATTCGGTCTTAGGGCCTTTATTTAATGAATGAAGGCTTCATATTTTATCTCCCTCGCTGTGCATATACGTTTGAGTTTGTTGCTCCGCTTTCGAATTTCTTGGTCGTGCAACCCGGACATACACCTGCGACTATGAGTCTTGCCTATGTCCTTATCGCCATTTGGTTATGGTGCGATGTGTCCGGACTATGTTTTAGTCGTCTTATCTTACGCGGCGTGTCTAAGCTTTGGCTTAGTCATGTTACAATGCTATCTTTAAGAAGGTCATCATGTTTGGTCGTGCGGTCAAAGCGATGGACGACCTTGTCGACGTGAGTTCTGGGTGTTGCTTCTTGTCGTAGGTGGTCAACTTATGCGTTTGGCGACCACTCTTTTGACCCGACCTTTGTCACGCAGATTGTCCTTGGGACGATTCCTGGTTGACTTATTCTAAGATGCACATGACTTTTACAAACATAATTTATTATAAAAAACTTTCTTTGGAATTAAGAAGTTGTTACAAAGAAAATGGCAAAATGACAAATGGGCTATCAGTTATTTCCTATTGGTAGTATTTCTTCAGGTGGGCCACGTTCTATGGATATTGGGCTGGTGTGCCATCCAGGTCTTCGATCTCTTAAGCCCCGTTGGCCAGGCATTTGGATATTCTGAACGGGCCCTCCCAGGTGGGTCCGAGTACACCTTTGGGAACTCTGAGTACCTTTTTTAGGACGAGGTTGCCCTCCTTGAATTGACGGAGTTTGACCTTTGAGTTGTAGTATTTTTCTGCATGTCGTTTGTAGCTGGCATTCTTTACGTTTGCCTCTATCCTTTTTTCTTCCAGTAGGTCCAAGCTTGTCACCATTGCCATGTCATTGTCGTTCGAGGCTCCACTGCTCGTTCGGTGGCTAGGTATGAGGACTTCTGTTGGGATCACCGTCTCTGTCCCGAATGCGAGGGAGTACAGTGTTTCTCCCGTAGATGTCCTGCATGTTGTTCTATATGACCATAACACTTCGGTTAGCTCGCTTGCCCACTTGCCCTTCCCCCTTCAAGTCGTTCCTTTAGCGTGCGTTTGATAATTTTGTTGATCGCCTCAACTTGGCTATTGGACTGTGGGTGGTAGGGGGTGGAGAAGAGCTTTATGATTTTCCATTTTCTGAAGAACGCGTCGATCTTGAGGCCATCAAACTGCTGTCCATTATCAGTTATGATTGCTTGTGGGAGACCAAAACGGCAGATGATGTTTCTCCAGATGAATTTTATCACGTTGTCCTGGTCAATCGTTGTGAGTGCATCGGCCTCGACCCATTTCATGAAGTAGTCAACCTTGATGAGGGCGAATCGTACAGTCCCTGGGGCCATAGGCAGGGGTCCGATAATGTCGATTCCCTATTTTACGAAGGGCCATGGACTCAAGATGCTGGATAACTCTTCCGGGGATACTTTGATCAAGGTGGCGAATATCTGGCATCGATGGCATGCCTTTGCGTACTCGAGAGCATCATTTTTTAGTGTTGACCAAAAGTATCCTTGTTGGATGGTCTTATGGGCCAGGGATTGACCTCTTGTGTGGTTCCCGCAGATGCCTTCGTGGATTTCTCTCAGGATGGCTTGCCCCTCGAGCCCTTGTCACACACATATGAGTAGCGGGATGCTGAAGCCTCGCTTGTATAAGTTGTCGTCGACCATCACATACCTTGCCACTCTCATTTGCAATTGTTGGGCGTCGACCCTATTATCGGGCAGATGTCCTATCTTTAGATACTCGAGTATTGGTGTCCTCCAATCCTCGTGGTCGACATCCATTGGGTCGGTGAGTGTGACCAGGGTGTGCGTGGTGGATGGGAAAGTTAGTTTTGTGATGGTGACGTCTCTCATATCCGTTGGCCCTTCTGATGTTGCTAGCCTGGCCAAAACATCTGCTTGGGAATTCGTGTTCCTAGGTATCAGTTCCACATAGACCTGGTCAAATTTTTCGAACAGGCTGCGGACGACCTCTTAGTATGCGGTCATTCGATCGCATCGGGCCTCATACTCCCCCGACACTTGACACACGACCAGTTGTGAGTCGGTGTGTATTTTCTGCCTCTTCATTCCCATGGCTATTGCCATTTCATGCCCTCCAATTAGGGCTTCGTATTCTACTTCATTGTTGGTGGCCTGAAAGTCAAACATGATAGCCGTCTGGAATGAATGTCCGTCCGGGCTAATCAGGATTATGCCAGCCCGGGTTTGGGTTTGAGTGGCGGACCCGTCCACGTAGAGCTCCCATGGGGGCCCTGCTGGCGCTTCCTGTGCGGTCATCGGGAAGGTGAGTTCTACCATAAAATCAGCCAGGGTCTGTGCCTTGATGGTCGTTCGCGGGGCATACGTGACACAGAATTGGCCGACTTCGATTACCCATTTCATGTAGCGCCCAGCCGTGTTGGGGTGATGTAGCGCATTTCTTAGGGGTAGCGAGGTCAACACCTCTACCTGGTGGTCGAAAAAGTATGGTTATAGCTTTCTCACGCTTATCACGAGGGCGTAGGCGAGCTTCTCGAGGGGGGGATACCTTTGTTCCGCCTTGTTGAGTGCCTGGCTTACATAGTAGATCGGCAGGTAGTCTTGCCCTTCGGCTCGTACCAGGACCGAACTTAAGGCCGTTTCGGAGGCGGCCAGGTAGAGGAAGAGTTTTTCCTTGGGGACGGGTTTGGCCAGTATCTTTGGGTTGGCAAGATACTTCTTGATGCCATCTAAAGCTGTCTGGGCCTCCTCTGTCCACTGGAAATCGTTTTTGGCCTTCTTTGAGGGCTGCCAGGCTTCCTGCGAGCTTCTGGACTTCATTTGGGTTTTGTGGGCTGCCCATCTCTAATATCGCCCTGATTTTTGTTGGATTGGCCTCTATTCCCCGATTGCTGACTAAGTGGCCGAGGAATTTGCCTGACTCCACGCCGAAGTTGCATTACTTCGGGTTGAGCTTCATGTTGAACTTCCTCAAGATGTTGAACGCTCGGGCGAGGTTGGCAAGATGATCTTCTTTTTTCAGATTCTTGACGACTATGTCGTCTACGTATACCTCCATGGATTTTCCGATTTCCTCCGCGAACATTTGGTTTACCAATCGCTGGTACGTAGCCCCGACGTTTTTGAGGCCGAATGGCATCCTCTTCCAGCAACACATATTTTTCAAGGTGAGGAAGGAGGTATGTTGTTGGTCGTCTTTGTGCATGGATATTTGATGGTAGCCTGCGAATGCGTCCATAAAGGTCATCATTTCGTGTCCGGTTGTGCTATCGATCAGATGGTCGATATGAGGCATGGGGAAGAAATCTTTGGGACATGCTTCGTTCAAATCGGTGAAGTTGATGCATAGTCTCCATGTCCCGTTAGCTTTCTTGACCAGGATGACGTTGGAAACCCATTGGGGTTGGTCGGCTTGCATGATTAACTCATTGTCGAGCAGTTTCTTCACCTCCTCGGCCAATACGACATATTTTTTGGGTCCCAATTTCCTTCTCTTTTGCGCGACTGGTTTTTTACTAGGGTCGATGTTTAGCCGATGGCAGGTGACTTTGGGGTCGATGCCTATCATGTCCTTGTGGGACCAGGTGAACTCATCTATTTTTTTTTGAGGAAGTCGACCAGTTGCCCCCTTAGTTCCGACGGGATTTTGGAGCCGATTATGACCTACAGGTCTTGTCGGGTTGGGTCCATATTGACTTTTTCAAGTTCTTCATCCGGTGTTACCCGTTGTTGGTTCCCTCTTGAGTCATCAATCATTCCTTGGATAATGAACTCGCTTGGCTCGGGGCGAGCCTTGGTTCAAGGTCGCCGTTCATTTTTTTGTCATGGTCGATTTCCATTGGGTTGCTTTGATCGTGTGTGATTTCTTGTATGCTATAATTTAAATGGGACTTGGTATAAATTGACCATCCTCTTGCATCAAGTTGATTGCCCATAACCGTGCCGACCACCCCATCTGAAGTGGGGAATTTTACACAAACATAATATGTGGAGGACGCAGCCTCAAATTCATGCTCAAACGGTCTGCCAAAGAAAACCATTAAAGGTCGATGGCAGGTCGATTACAAGAAAATCACAAAGTTTTGTGGCCCTAACAGCCCTGTCTATAGAGGAAACTAGTTCTACTGCCATGCGGATGATCCCGTGGGGATTAACCGTAGCGTCGCCGAAACCTCTCACCAAATGCTCGCTTGGTTCGAGGTAGCTGTGGTTATCTCCGAGTTCGTCGAAGGTTTTCTTGAACAGTATGTTGCAGAAGGCCCCACTATCGACTAGCAGTCGTTTGACCGTGACCCCCATGATCTTAGCGGAGATGACCAGGGGGTCGGCATTCGGGTAGACGACTCCGACATTGTCTTGTTCTCTGAACTGGATCCTGTTGACCTCTTGCATTGTCGCGTCCATCGGCAGACATAGCCGGACCGCATTTGCCATTTCCCTCAGCTCGGCCTTTTGATGCATATTTGATAGCGAGTTTGATGCGGAGAGGCCGCCCACTGTCCCGAGTGGCGATAAGGTATGGATCACCCTTTCGTCGCTGTGTTCTGGCATGGGGGGAGCCTACCTAACACCCTTCTGCTTTCCATGTCCCCTGACAACCTCGTTCTACTGAGGCGCACTGTCACGAGTAAGGTTGTCTTTGTACTGAGGTTGTCTGACATGTTCGTGCTGTTGGAATATAGAGGCACGTAAAACACGTAATCACATGCGCAACGGAAATTAAAGTTCACCAACAATGAATAATTAATTGCATACAAATTACAATAATCATAACGAGAAATCTTATAGTAACTCGAGATCATATTTCTCTACTACGGTATCCACGTAATCCCCAATTATGGATTTGCACGGATTTGCCAGCGTTGAATCCCGAGACAGATTTGCTAGGAAAATCCAAACTCTAGATTTTATGAAGAAAATATGAAGTGATACTTTTTTTTTGTGAATCCCAATAGCTTGTATATATAGGGAGGCTTAGCTTATTTCCCAAGCTAGCCCAATTAGGGAAATAAAATCCCTAATCTTGAATTAAATTAATTCCTTTTATTTTAATTCCCTAAATATAAATCTCTACGGATTTAAATGCCTTATATGAAAATCTCTACGATTTATTTACATATACATTAAATCCTACAATTATATTCCAAATATAATTATTGGGAATTCTTATTTAATTAAATCTAATTTAATTAAATATTAATAATAATTAATTCCAAATTAATCTATTATTAATTACTTCTCCATAAATTAAATATTAAATCCAATTTAACATTTAATCAACCAACTATAATCCGTAAAAGAGAACTACTTGTTGTGTGACCCATAGGCCCTCATATACAGAGCGATTAGTCAAACTAACGGTCTTAATTGAACCCTAGTCAATAAATCAGACATTCTCAATATATGAGGTACGTTGCGAGAAATATGCAACTACCTGTAACTGAAACGTGGGCAATTGCGATTTCCTCCTTTCATTCACGAATACTCGATTAAGCCTTGAACATGATGAAGTGTCTATTCAAATAACTTAATCAATTTATCTCTAATCACTAATTGATCACTTATGTCACACTTGGCCACAAAGTCCAAGTTGACGTGCATTGGCCAATGACTTTGATCCAATTATGATGGGAAGATGAGTATTCTCTCTAAATCCACTTTGAGGAATGAATCCTTTTCTTGGCTCAACTACCATGCACATGCACTTCGTGATGAACCCAATCCAAGCCATATCTACCCATGGTTAGGGTGCAAGCGTCGGTCATGGTCAAAGTTCATCATCCCACACATGTCGTGCGTATTGACCTCAAGTCAAAAGAGTATCGCATCGCTCCCACTAACCGAGACACCCGTAGACACATATAGTGGAAATACATCAAACGGTTTCTCGGATGGGTATACCAATACCCTCTAAGGTATTTGTGCATCCATCATGAGATACCTAGTATCTCGTAGTGAGTGAGATCTCACTACGCTCTCTAAGAGTATGATGCAGATCGCACACCAATCTCCATTGCATCATCAATATCCCATTCTTGATGATCATCGATTGGGGCTATTTGAGAATCATGCTTAGGTCATCTGAGTTCTCACTCTCTCAATGACAGCAATGACTCAAGGGAACACATATAAGAACAAATGCAAACAATCAAACATAATATTCTAATAAGTGCAAAGCCATATATTTAATATTAAATAAACAATAATATTAAATCAATACTGAATATTATCTGAGAATTATGTCCTTACAATGGATTGTCTCTTGGACACTAACACTAACAATCTCCCACTTGAACTAGAGTTAATCACCTACATGTCTAACCCCTAGACTATCAAAATATCTAGTGTGTACATGAACACTCAAAGTTTTGGTGAAAGGATCAACAAGGTTATCCTTCGTGGGAACACGTTCTAACTCTATCTCTCCTCTAGTGATTATTTCTCTTATCAAGTAATAACACCTCGGTACATGCTTGTTTCTGTTATTGGATCTCGGTTCCTTAGCTTGCGCAACCGCACCAGTATTGTCACAATACAACTTAATTGGACTGTTGGCACTCGGAACTACCCCTAGTTCAGTTAAGAACTGTTTTATCCAGACAACTTCCTTGGCAGCCTCTACCGCAGCAATGTACTCAGCTTCGGTTGTCAAATCCGCTGTAGTATCTTGTTTGGAACTATTCCAACTAACCGCCCCACCATTGAGAACGTAAACATAGCCCGACCGTGACATGTAATCATCACAGTCGGATTGGAAAATTGCATCAGCATAGCCAGTTGCAACTAGCTCTGACAGTCCTCCGTAGACCAAGAAGTAATCTTTGGTACGTCTAAGGTACTTAAGAATGTTCTTGACAACAATCCAATAAGGTTCACTTGGTATCTACCAGTGGTGCTAACAGCGAAGGCCACATCTGGCCTTGTGCAAGTCATGGCGTACATGATGGAGCCAATTGCAGATGCATATGGTATATCCTTCATACGCTGGATATCAGCTTTTGTAGAAGGATAATCCTTCTTAGACAGCTTTATCCCATGACACGCCGGTAGAGATCCTCTCTTAGAGTTCTCCATCGCAAATCGCTTTAACACCTTATCCACGAAGGTTGACTGTGACAGCCCCAACATCCTCTTGGATCTATCCCTATGGATCTTGATCCCTAAGATGTAGCAGGCTTCACCAAGATCCTTCATCATGAAAGTCCTTGACAACCATTCTTTCACGGACTGCATGAGTGGGATACTGTTTCCCATAATGAGTATGTTATCGACATACACAACCATGAAGACAACATTCTTCCCATTGCATTTCGATAAACGCACGGATCTTCCAAGTTTCTGATGAAGTCAAATGATTTGACAGCCTCATCAAATCGGATATTCCAACTCCTAGAAGCTTGCTTCAATCCATAAATGGATCGTTTAAGCTTGCACACAAGATTAGATTTTGTCTTTGATATGAAACATTCATGTTGAGTCATAAACATTTCCTTATCAATGTTCCCATTGAGGAAAGCTGTTTTGACGTCCATCTGCCAAATCTCATAAACTAGGTGTGCCGCTACCGCAAGTAAAATTCGAATGGACTTGATCTTAGCAACTGGTGAGAAAGTCTCGCATAGTCAATGCCTTCGTGCTAACTATAACCTTTTGCCACCAACCTAGCCTTGTAGGTTTGTACTTTTCCATTTGCATCAGTCTTACGCTTGAAGACCCATTTGCAACCTATGGGTCTATCCCCTTTTGGCAACTCAACCAAGTCCCAAACTTGATTGACGTACATCGAGTCCATCTCGGATTTCATGGCTTCATGACACTTCTTTGAGTCAACATCTAATGTTGCCTCAGTGTAAGTTTTAGGTTCGTCTTTATCAGGAATCTCCACGTCATCATGTTCCTCCACGAGGAAGCCATAATATCTGGTGATCGGATTACAAACTCTAGTGGACTTACGGAGTTGTGGTTGTTCAGGCTGTACATTCTGATCGTGAAAATTTTTAGGTACAACAACTTCATCGTCGACCGGGGAGGCCTCAAGAGCGACGCTTCCGGATGCTTCTTGAGCACTTCCAGATGCCTCTTGAGCAGGAGTTTGAACTATGTTGTTCTCATTCAGCCTACTTGACTTGGAGTTTGTTGCTCGGGCAATGCAACTCCAATTACGCTCCCACTGGCTGAAAGAGGATCACTTAGTGATAAACTTCCACCATGTGAGCTTCTGAATGCTCCCACTGATTCTTCATCATGTTGCTTTGACAAGACAAGAGTCTCCTTGTTAATTTGTGGTTCTTGAATCTCTTCAAGTTCCATCGTCTTACAACCTTGTTCCTTAAAGACATAGTCTTCCTCGAGGAACTTGGCCTACCTATAAACAATCACTTATTGTTTCCCAGGTAGATAGAAGTAATATCCTTTAGTTTCCTTAGGATATCCCACAAAATAACCCTTTTCACATTTGAATTCCAACTTGTCAGTAAACATCTTTTTCACAATCACGGGGCAACCCCATGTTTTGATATGTGTAAAAGTTAGCTTCTTGCCACACCATAATTCATATGGTGTATGCTCAACCGATTTGGATGGAATCCTATTCAGAATGTATATTGAGGTTTGTAACGTGTATCCCCATAAGAATGTCGGAAGGGAGAGAAGCTCATCATGGACCTCACCATGTCTAACAGGGTTCGGTTTCTCCTTTCAGACACACCGTTCATCTGAGGCGTTCCGGGAGGAGTCCATTGTGACTGGATTCCATGTAACTTTAAGTAATCAGTGAATTCATGACTAAGGTATTCACCTCCTCGATCCGATCGAAGAGTCTTGATACTCTTACCAAGTTGCTTCTCTACTTCATCTTTGAACTCTATGAACTTCTCAAAAGACTCGGATTTGTGCTTTATAAGATACACATATCCATATCTTGAGAAGTCGTCAGTAAAAGTGATGAAGTAGGCGAAATGACCCCTAGCTAGAGTGGGCAATGGTACACAGACATCACTGTGGATCAACTCTAGAACTTCTTTGGCACGAACCCCTTTCCCAGAGAAGGGTTTGTTGGTCATCTTGCCCTTGATACAGGATTCACAATTTCCATAAGATTCAAAGTCGAATGGGGTTAAGTAGTCTAACTTCCTTAACCCTACTATCCTGTTCTCATTTGCATGACCAAGCCTACAATGCCACAAGTAAGTTGGGTTTTCATGATTACTAAGTTTGAGTCGTTTGTTTTGTATATTAAGAATATTATGTCCACAATGCAACAAATATAAACCATTCGATAAAGGAGCATTTCCATAAACATCACCATTAAGCGAAAAATAACAATTATTGTTTGCAAAATGGAAGGAAAACCCTTCAATGTCTAACATAGAAATAGAAATAATGTTGCGGGTAATAGAAGGAACGAAATAACATTTATTCAGTTCAAGTCTAAAACCAGAGGGCAAGTCTAAAACATAAACTCCAACACGTTCAGTAGCAATTCTTGCTCCATTTCCAACGTGTAGGGTGACTTCACCCGGTCTAACTGCCCTACTATCCTTGAGACCCTGCACATTTGTACAAATGTGTGAGCCACAACCGGTATCTAATACCCAACAGTTAGTATCATTTGTGGACATGTTTATCTCAATAAAAAACATACCTGTTCCAGTGGCTGAGACACCTTGTGTCTTCTTTTCAGCTGCTAGAACCTTGCAGTCCTTCTTCCAATGCCCCTTCTGCTTGCAGTAGAGGCATACATCCTTGTCCACCTTGTCCTTCTTCTGAATTCCACCTTTGGGCTTAATGAAGTTTGGCTTGGAGCCTTTCTTTGCCTTGCCCCTTCGCTTCTTCTTTCCTTTCGGAGCAGAAGAAGTAGATGCACTCACCATGAGCACGGGATTTTCCTTAGCAGTGGAAGACTCGAAGGTCTTTAGCATGTTATGCAGCTCGGGCATAGTTGATTCCGTCTTATTCATGTTAAAGTTTACTACGAAACTCGAATATGAATCGGGAAGTGACTGAAGAATGGCATAAACAACAACATTGGTCTTGAGTTAGATGCCCAATCGACCAAGTTTCTCGATTAGCCCAATCATCTTCAACACATGAGGAGAAACCTTCCCTCCCTCAGATAATCGACATCTAAACAGATCTCTCATCACTTCATAAATCTCGGAACGAGATTCAGAATCAAAAAGATCCTTCAGATGCTTAATCATCTCGAAGGGAAGCATCTTTTCATGCTACCTTTGCAACTCGGGAGTCATCCTGAGTAGCATAACACACTGAGCCTGGGAAGCATCCTCTTGATGCTTGTTCTGAGCCTCAGTGTCAAATGTCTCGGCTTCTTTAGTACCAGCCTCTGGGGTAACAGAGATTGCGTGTCCAACACGTACTCAATCTTTTCTTGCCTGAGCACCAAACGAACGTTTTGGTGCCAGTCGAGAAAATTTGGCCCAGCCAATTTGTTCGTTTCCAAAATGCTTCTCAATGACAAGTTATTCATTTCAACAATCCTAGAGAAATAAAATAAAACGGGAATTAAAACACATAATTCCTATGATCAATATTCAGCAATCAAAATAAATATGGCCTTTAAATTTATTTTGTTTCCATCATTTTCGCATACTTAACGACCTCATCGGAAAAGTACGAATTTATATCAAATATAAATTGTAATGGACTAGGATCCACATTCCTACTATCATGATCCCAACTTTGGTTGAATATCACAATAACATAACTGGTAGGTCTCCAAACCAATTGCAAAATTGCAACTCATACTTGATTGAACCCAGTTCAATCGGATGTCCCCTAACTTTCGTTTCCCTGCTTTGGCTGGTGAAACAAAGTTAAGTTGATTTACAACCATCAAGCGGCGACACTACGTGTCCCTATAAAAGTCCTGTTGAATGTAGATCCGAGCAAAAGACTTTGGTCTTAAATACCCATTGGAACAAAATCCCCGGTTTACTTTTAATTTTGATGGAAGACATCTTATCAAATTAATGATAAAACCATATTTTAGTGAGGAACGTTTTCAAAGGCGGGGTATTAATTACTTAATCGAGATCCAATATATTAATCTACATCACATTTGAACAATTATTGGGCGTCGCCTACCCAAACATGATTTTATACGGACTAACAAATATTTTGGGCGCCATCTACCCAAACATTAATACGGTCCGACAGTTATTGGGCGCCGCCTACCCAAACAGTTATAATGCGGACTGTGAAGCGTTTAACGAATTAAATTTTAAAACAGTTAAACAGTGGGATTTAATAATTTCTTTTAAACCGAATTTGAAAATCCAATTTTAACTCGACTTTAAATTATTATAATTTAATAATTAATCCAATTAATTATTCTGGTCCAACCAATATCCAGTTTTAAATTAATTCAAATTAATTTACAAAATTAGATTTTAATTATTTTATTGTTAGGGGCTCAGGTGCAATTTCTAAATTTACACGGGAGGGTCTGTCTCAAATAAAATTTGCAAAACAGCCCTCCCACATCATCACCCATCCAAAACAGATCCAATTTGAACAATTCGAGCAGTTCCAAAATTTCCATACCCCAAAACAAAATTTCCAGATTCATCGTTTAAGAGCAATCATCTAGGAAACAATCAAATAGGGTCATAGACAATCAATCGAATCAGTAAGAACAACAAACATCCGGAACGAAATGAGTCAAGACCAAAACGAACGCCGCCATAGGCGATGCCAATGAATCGACCAAGTTTCGCAATAAACGCAATAACCAGAACCAACGGCCCATCGATGCCAAGCCTTGAGCGTGGACGATCTCACCGCGCCGCCCTAGGCGCGTAGGTGCATCGCCGCCGCCACTCGGCTTCGCGCAATTGATGAATTGCTCCAAGCGATTTTAATCGAAGAATAAATGCCTCCACTGACTTAATCAGGGAGTGAAACGACACGCCGAGGATGACTACTGCAAACTGCCTTTGCTTCGAGAATCGTGCCAATTGAAGATTTTCAGTGAGGGTGCGACGAGTCGCAAACAGGGGAAACAGGATGAGGTTGCGCCGCCGTCACGATGGGCGAGCGGGTACGCACGGCTATCACCTAGCGATGGGCATCGGGTCTCCATCCCCAACCGAGCGACGCTGAATCAGGCAAGCAATTTGGGGTTTTCGAAAAACCCTAAATTGGGGACGAGTGATGAGGAAGACAAAGTGGGTGGTTTTAATAAAACCATCTGCTTTGTCAAACAAAGCAAACCCCACGCCCAACAAATAAACAATAATCCGGTGCGGTTGACATCAAACTCAACCGTACCATTATATTAAAAAAAAATCTTTTAATATAAAACGTTAAATATGCAATTAAATCAAGAGCCTGGGGCTCTGATACCACTGTTGGAATATAGAGGCACGTAAAACACGTAATCACATGCGCAGCAGAATTTAAAGTTCACCAACAGCGAACAATTAATTGCATACAGATTACAATAATCATAACGAGAAATCTTACAGTAACTCGAGAGAAGATTTCTCTACTACGGTATCCACGTAATCCCCAACTACGGATTTGAACGGATTTGCCAGCGTTGAATCTCGAGACAGATTTGCTAGGAAAATCCAAACTCTAGATTTTATGGAGAAAATATGAAGTGATACTTTTTTTGTGAATCCCAATAGCTTGTATATATATGAAGGCTTAACTTATTTCCCAAGCTAGCCCAATTAGGGAAATAAAATCCCTAATCTTGAATTAAATTAATTACTTTTAATTTAATCCCCTAAATATAAATCTCTACGGATTTAAATGTCTTATATGAAAATCTCTACGATTTATTGCCATATACATTAAATCCTACAATTATATTCCAAATATAATTATTGGGAATTATTATTTAATTAAATCCAATTTAATTAAATATTAATAATAACTAATTCCAAATTAATCTATTATTAATTACTTCTCCATAAATTAAATATTAAATCCAATTTAACATTTAATAAACCAACTATAATCCGTAAAAGGGAACAACTTGTTGTGTGACCCATAGGCCCTCATATATCAAGCGATTAGACAAACTAACGGTCTTAATTGAACCCTAGTCAATAAATCAGACATTCTCAATATATGAGGTACGTTGCGAGAAACATGCAACTACATGTAACTGAAACGTGGGCAATTGCGTTTTCCTCCTTTCATTCAAGAATACTCGATTAAGCCTTGAACATGATGAAGTGTCTATTCAAATAACTTAATCAATTTATCTCTAATCACTAATTGATCAATTATGTCACACTTGGCCACAAAGTCCAAGTTGATGTGCATTGGTTAATGACTTTGATCCAATTATGATGAGAAGATGAGTATTCTCTCTAAATCCACTTTGAGGAATGAATCCTTTTCTTGGCTCAACTACCACGCACATGCACTTTGTGATGAACACAATCCAAGCCATATCTACCCATAGTTAGGGTGCAAGCGTCGGTCATGGTCAAAGTTCATCATCCCACACATGTCGTGCGTATTGACCTCAAGTCAAAAGAGTATCGCATCGCTCCTACTAATCGGGACACCCGTAGACACATATAGTGGAAATACATCAAACGGTTTCTCGGATGGGTATACCAATACCCTCTAAGGTATTTGTGCATCCATCATGAGATACCTAGTATCTCGTAGTGAGTGAGATCTCACTACACTCTCTAAGAGTATGATGCAGATCACACACCAATCTCCATTGCATTATCAATATCCCATTCTCGATGATCCTCGATTGGGTCTATTTGAGAATCATGCTTAGGTCATCTGAGTTCTCACTCTCTCAATGACAGCAATGACTCAAGGGAACACAGATAAGAACAAATGCAAACAATCAAACATAATATTATAATAAGTGCAATGCCATATATTTAATATTAAATAAAAAATAATATTAAATCAATACTGAATATTATCTGAGTATTATGTCCTTACAATGGATTGTCTCTAGGACACTAACACTAACACATGCAGTATTCCATCTTCATAGAGCTTCCAGAGTTGTTTCAAGAGGTTGCGGCATTCGCTGGTGTTATGACCGACCATTTCATGGTAGTGGCAGTACTTTCCTGGGTTCTGTCTACTGTTGTTTTTCGTTTTGGGCCGAGGTTCCCCGAGCAGCCGCTTGTCCTTAATCTGAGTAAAGATGTATCTGGGGGATACGCCGAAGGCTTCTATCAGTTAGACTGCCACTGGGTCCTCGAACGGCTTGAAATTGCCAGGGGTCTTGTATTGCCCTGATTTCTTGCCTGTCTTTGGGAGTGCTGACTTATTCCCTTCTCCCAACCTGGCCGCCAGGAGTTCCATGGTGTTGATGATGTCGCTTGCGCGGGTCCTAAACTCCACGTAAGTCGCTGGATAGTTGGCAGACACGTTTCGCCAGAGTTTAGTTCCCTTTTTTAGCCCGACAATCACACCCAATAGCTTGGCCTCGTCGCCTATTGACTCCCCATCCAAGATGAGCCGGTCAAATCTTTCCAGGTAGGCCCTGTCAGTCTCATCCTCGCCATGTTCGACATTTGCCAGTCGTTGCTTTCCTGCGGGTTTGGGTGCCATGGCCGCGAAGTGACCCATTAAGAGCCACCCCAACTGCTCGAAATAATTAATAGATTGGGGGGTGATGGATGTGAACCACTTGTACGCTTGTTCATTCAGAGTGAGGGGGAAAAGTCGACACATGGTCGCATCGGAAGCCCCTACAGAAGTCATGTATAAGTTGTATTTGGCGAGATGCATCCTCGGGTCGGAGACCCCGCCGTATCGATCAATTGAGGTAGTGTTGATCTTAGCCTGAGTGGGGGCTGCCGCTATGGTCACGATGGGTAGCGACAATGGGAGGGCCATATGCGTCGCCTGTCCGTGGGGATAGGCTGGCTGTCCATTCTCTCCTGTATGGACCTGACCGTTTGCCTCAGGGCGATGAGCTCGACATCTCGTTGGTTCACACGAGCATCTCGGTGGTCACTGGTGCTGAGCTGACTCATTGCTGAGATGCACGGTTCGTTTCTAAACCTCCCCGGTGGTCGCCCGCTTCGACCATGATTAAGGGGTGGGAATTGGCCTCGTCTTCTGCAGGGTTTAGCCTTTTTTGCATTAAGTTACTGCCCAGTTGATTGAAGATCGAGTTGTTGGCCTGGTTGTCCCCTAGTTGGTCGAAACCCGAGATGTCTCGTGGCCCTTCAGGTTATCCATCCACATGACGGGCTCTGTTCATCCCTTCTTTTGGGAGGCGGTTAGCCTTCGAAGCCGAGATGGCTTGATTAAGGCCGAGTTGTCCTCCCAGCTGGGCTTTTCCTTTGGTCGCCGCCCCGGGGTGGGAGGCCTTGACAATGGGTTGCTGGTCGTCATCGTCGTTAAAGTTTAGATTTCGCTTGCGCAAGTACACCTAAGTGTTCTTCATCTCCGCGGGAGTTTTGAAGATCTAGGCCCAGTTCTGTTCATATGTTGCTTCCGCTCGTAGGGGCCTCGATTCTGAGAATATGGACGCCTCCACCCCGTCGCGTGGGTCGGTCTCAAGGCCAGTGATAGGGATGTTGTTTTGCGCCATCGTCCTTCATGAGTTCTTATTAATTCATGGGTTTGATAAGGTGATTTTCCCATAGATGATGCCAAACTGTTATAGCCGGAATTATCCTGACGTGCTAACAATCACTCACAAAGTAAAAATACTGAATGTAAATGAATGAGAACACAAGATTTGGTGACCCAGTTCGCCGAAATATGGCTACGTCCGGGGGCAATACCAAGCCAAGGATTTCACTATAATATCTGCCTAGATGCTAATGTTTCGATCCTTTACAATGTGTTATACAACCGGTATTTATAGATTTATAAGCTAGGTTAAACCTCTTTGATGGGCCGGATGCCTCGGCCTTTTAGGGTTACTCGTACACCAGATACTTTCCTTCATTAGGGGACGTGATCTTCGCCCCAAGATTCACTTGCTCAACTTTCGCCCGCGATATCCGCGCCCTGACTCATCCGTATCAGTTCCATGTTTATCCCCAGTGACCTGGGATGGTCGCCCGAGGTTGTTGATAAAGGTGGTCACCCTTGCTCGGTTTCCATTAATTGTCGGTCCCTCGCTTATTGACACGCGATAATGGTCGCCATCCCACGGTGGATGGTCACCCTGTGGATACGTGGCCCCAACAACCTTTGGTCTCAAAAATCTATTTTTTTATGCACATTCTTAAAAAAGTAAATATCTTATATTGTTACGCTTACGTAGTTAATATATATTCTTCCTTGTTTGCAATAAATGACATAACCAACTTGACCTAAATTTAAAATATTGGGCTCAAAAGAAATTGAGTACCATTGTTGGGTTTTCGATGTGGAAAATATTTTCTTAAGGAAGTATTTTTTTACAATCAAACCATCCATTGGTCCCAATGACGATGAACTGTCTGACAAGGTCAAAGTCAATCCCCTAATATCTTTGACGCAACACATTGATCCTAGTTTATACTGGGAGTACCTTCAATTGAAAACGCCCGAAGAACTGTGGAGGACTGTGGACTTTTGGAAACATGCATAATACTCTGTTTTCAGAACTAACTATCGGGGGAGTGACTCTTAGGTACAAAGTCACTCTCCAAGTGACTCTAAGGTACAAAGTAACTTTATTTTGACTCTAAGGTACAAAAATATGGTTAAAAAGTCTAATTTGCCCTTCTGTTCATTTTCTGCACTTCTGACACGTTTTCTGCACTTCTAACCATTTTGGAGTGTAGTTTTTTAAATTTTCTGCACTACTAGGCCAATTTTGGAGTGCAATTTTTTAAATTTTCTGCACTTTCGTCTTTTTTATTTTATTCCACTTTTATTAGTTGCAATTTTTTATATAATTTAATTTAAATTTTAGATTTTATAAATTTTGTATTTCGAATCTTCACTTCTACACTTTTTTTGCACTTTTGACGCATTTTGAAGTGCAGTTTTTTAATTTTCTGCACTACTAGGCCAATTTTGGAAGTGCATTTTTTTAAAAAAAAATTGTATTTTGAGTCAATTTTGGAGTGCATTTAAAAAAAATATTTTTTTTTTGGGCCAATTTTGGAGTGCATTTTTTTAAAAAAATTGTATTTTGGAGTGTACTTTCCCTAAAAAAAATTCTACTTTCCCTATAAAAAATTGTACATCACCAAATTTTACAGAAATTCTACTTTCCCTATTAAAAACTAAAAATCTGCAAAATTACTGCAGAAAGAACAAATCTGCAGAAACAACACCAATCTGCAATTTTTTACATCCTAAAGTACTGCAGAAACAAAAACAAAAACAATCTACAAAATTACACAAAAATCAACAGAAACCCTAATAAAAGTATTTAAACAAATCTGCAAAAAAAAATTACAAAAAAATTACAAAAAAAAATAAAAATAACCAGCATACTACAGAAATCCTAGATACATCAAACCCAAATTTACATACTACAGAAAATCCTAATCTGCATCAAACCCTTACTACAAAAAAAAATTACACAAATTAGAAAGAAAAAAAATTACACAAAATAATTTACTGCTGAAATCTGCAACATCAAGATCCAAAAAATGGTGGCTGAAATTATTTTGGTTGCAGATTCTAGATCAAGATCCAAAGTGGTGGGCTGAAAATCTGCAACATCAACATCAAGATCCAAACAACAAAAATAAGATACGAAATATAAAAATTAACAGGAGAAATGCATACAAATTAAATTTTCTGCTAACCTCCATCACCACCGCCGTGACGCCTCCACCGCACAGGAGAAATGCATACAAAGTTTTCTACAAACCTCCTTCACCACCGCCGCCCAACAACCAACCTCCATCACCACCGCAGAGATGCCTCCACTGTGCAATCCACCCCCCTCGCGGGTGTGGATCTTCATCTTCGTGGTGGTCGAGGGTGGCTGTGCCCTCAAGTGTGGGGGCGGCGCAGCTATCGGATAGAGAGGGAGAGAGCGGTGGGTGGGCTGTTTCTAGAGAGAGAGCGGTGGGTCGATGGTGGACGGTGGTGGATTTGACGGCGGTGTCGTGTGGACGGCGGTGGGAGGCGGCCGAATTGTAGTGAGTGTGGAAAATTTAGAAAGAGAGAGAGGGAGAGGAAGAGAGAGAGTGAGATTTGTGAAATGAGGGAGAAAGCGGCTTTGTGGTGCTGAAATTAGGGTTTTTGTTTTGAGTTGTGGACCCAACTTGTGCCATGGCACAAATGTAATAAAAAATTAAAGTAAGGGTAAAATAGTCTCATTTTGTACCTTAGAGTCACTACCTTTTTCTTTTGTATCTTAGAGTATTTTTGACTCAAAATTTGTATCTTAGAGTCTTTATTTCCTAACTATCTAGTGGAATGAAATCCGCTTATTTTCCTATTAAAGGATCAACAATTTTGATAAATATATGTTGCGCCTTAAAACACGTCGTATACTGGTTGGCAAACCAATACAAACTTAAAAAAAAAAAAAAAAACTATCACGATGTAAAGTGATACATTTAAGGAATAAAGAAATAAAATGAATGGAAAATAAATCATTCTGCTCAATTTGAAAAGTAAATCATTTTTACTCAAAATTGATAAGTAATTCCTTCTATTCAAAATGATCCTACTTTCATTTTATTATTCATGCATAGCGGTTTTGATTTCATTGATAGACTTTAGCTTCTTATTTGCTTCATATTTTCAAATTTTTTGCGCTTTGCATACTTCTTTAACCAGTTTTCAAAGAATGATTTTATTATTCAAGTTCAAATTTTTATGAACTATCACCTCTTATAAATTCAATAAGAAAATAAAGGAAGTGTTTTTATGTCCCGTGTGTGGCCATTATTATGCTATTAGTCCTGGTGAATTGCTCAAATCTGTATTGGACTTGTGCGATTTCATAATTAGACTTTTGTCCAAATACAAGTTATACTAGGTAGCCAACAAGTTCCTTGATGATGTGTATCATCTTATAAGTAATTGAAAAGTATGATCAAATTCTTTTAAATAATAATGTCAGGCCTAATGGGAAAGAAAATTCCTGAGGCTAACTTTATTAAGGAAACAATGGAAAGAGTCCAAAAGGAAAGTGGACATGACGTGTTAATCCCTACCAACGTAAAAATAATAAATGCACCACGTGGTACGGGTTGTGGGACCCATGGTAAGGGTCACCATTTCTATGCAAGCACAAAGTAGCAATTAATTATAAGAGACACGGGAAATCTAAAGAACGTGAAACCCATTATATGGAAGGCAAACTATCGTAAAGATGTTAACCTCACGAATGCAGATTTCAATGGCAACAAGGACTTTGCCCAGTCAATAAGTATTCGTGATTTTGACTACTTTACTGTATCAATTTCTCATTTTTCAAGATGTTGTTAAGGCATAGTGCCTCCTTTTATTTGAACAAGTACTTTGGATCTTAAAGTTATTTAGACCGATGATTTCTTAGTTTGATTTTTGGATTAAGATCTTTTAGTGATGTTGGCTTATTAATTTGAACTTTATTCTAAAAGTAAAAATTTATTTCAATATATTGTGCTTCAATATTTCTTGTTTAATTTTAAAGATATTTGCGCCAACATTATCATTTGAAAGATCATAATGAGTATGAAATTTAATTACCTCTAGTGAATGTGGAAGAAAACACATCTTACAGAAATTAATGAGTCAATCTAGTGAATTATATCTCACTATTATATGAATTCTCGAATTATATATTGTCGCCAATAATGAACTATGGGACACTAATTAATATAGGCTTTGTCATGAAAATCTTGGACATCCAAGTTGTGACATGATTATTCATATTTTGAAAAACTAATATAGACATCTGTTTTCTGAGTGAAGCATAAAATGAGATAAAAATTCGATATAATGCACAATATCGATCATGTTGCTGCTTTTCTGCAATCTCTGTTTTCTGAAGTACCAGATACACTATTTACATTGCACTCTACCTCATTTTATAAATCTCAAAGGAACATCACTCATTTTACAAAGCCTACTCTTTAGCAAAAGTAAAAATGAGACCTACTTATGCTAAAGATTCAAAATAAAATATTTCATTCTCACAAAGAATACAAGATGATATTTGTGGAACAATTCATCCAGAATGTGGACCATTCAAGTATTTTATGGTTCCGGTTGATTCTTCGACATATGGTCACATGTCGTTCTACTATCCACAATTAATTATGCATTGCAAACTCTTAGCACATATTATATGTTTAAGGGCTCACCACCCTTCTCATCATAAAAAAACATTTGATGATTATCGCATATCTATTGGAATCAATGCGAAGCATCCTGCACCTCTTGTGCTACACAAATAGTCTCATAGAGGCCACCATCAAAAGAAAATAAATGGTGGCTAGGACACTGTTTATGCGCATCAACATGCCTATCTCTGTATGTGGTTATGCAATATTACATTCATCTTTACATATTCGTTTCAAACCCACTATTGACCAATCATTGTGTGTACCAATTGGTAACTGGATTTAAGCCTAATATTTCACATTTACGCATATTAGATTGTGCAATATATGTGCCTATTGCGCCCCCACAGCGTACTAAGATGGGTTCTCAAAAAGACGATTGAGTATATATGTTGGATATGAATCCCCAACAATTATCCGCTATTTAGACACCTTGACAGGCGACCTATTTACCGTTGGATTTGCGGTTGTTACTTAAATGAGACAGTCTTCCCGTCGTTAGGGTGAGATAAGAAAAAGAATTTTCTAAGGAAAAGACTTGAAGTATCGTGGTCTATTCCCACTTTGTCTCATTTTGATCCCCAAACTTCACAACGTGAAAGTTTAGTAAAAAGAATAGTTGATATTCAGAACGTAGCAGATTTGATGCCTGATACGTTTACTGATATTGCTAAAGTGACTAGGTCACATATACTAGCTGCAAATGTCTGCAAGGTAGAAGTCCCCAATAAGGGGTACAACACCGCATAAAAGGTGTTGCAACCACACTTGGTGGAAGTGTGGTTGAGGCTGTGGCTTTCAAAAGGAAATTGGGGAAGCCACCTGGTTCGATCGACACCACCCAAAAGAAGAAACGGTAGGTATGGAATAATTCAATTTATTGATTATCAATGTCGAGAACACATCTCGTGAGATTATCTTTGATTATAGTTATGTCCATGAATCATTACTGGAGGACACTCTGAAGTTTGATATGATTCCATAGATAAAGAAATCTCAACATGAGAATGCATGTGAGTCTATAGACAGACATTGCACATAGATTGATGATATATTTTCTTATAATCACTACTACACATTTGAGCTTGGAGAGCTCCACTTAGACAGCTCTTTTTTCGAATAGCTCTCCAAGTGGTCCCTTGGAGAGCGGTTCTATTAAAAAAAAAAAAAAAAGACAGCGGTTAAAAACCGTTGTCCAAGATCAAAGCTTAGACAACGGTTCATAACCGCTGTGCAAGGGTACTTGGAGAGCGGTTTTGAACCGCTGTCCAAGGTAAAGATTGGAGAGCGGTTCATAACCGCTCTCCAAGTGAATTAAATTTTTTTTTGTAAAGCTTGTATTTTTTGTTTTATTTTTTTGTTTTTGTAAATTCTTTTTATGTACAATTTAAATATTTTATTCTTTAAATTCTCGTGTTATTTCTTTTTAATATTCGTCTTATATAATGAGATTAACACAAACTCTTATGTAAAACTTGTTCATAATATTAAATTCATATTATTACACTTACGAACTTGTATCACTATTAATTCTTATAAATTAATACCTATAATATTTAATATTCTTATAAATAAATTCAATTTTGTCTAAGTATTACTTATTTAGATAGAAAGGTACTATTACTTGTTTAAATAGAAAGTATTACTTGTTTAAATAGAAAAATATTACTTGTTTAGATAGAAAGGTATAACTTGTTTAAAGAAATGTATTACTTGTTTAGATGAAAAAGTATTATTTGTTTAAAGAAAAATATTACTTATTTAGATAAAAAAGTATTGCTTGTTTAAATAGAAAAATATTATTTGTTTAGATAGAAAAGTATTACTTGTTTAAATAGAAAAGTATTACTTGTTTAGATAGAAAGGTATAGCTTGTTTAAAGAAAAGTATTACTTTGTTTAGATGAAAAAGTATTACTTATTTAAAGAAAAATATTATTTATTTTGATAGAAAAGTATTAATTGTTTAGAAGGAAAAGTATTACAAGTTTAAAAGAAAGGTAGTTAAAAAAAAGTACAAGTAAAAAATATAATTTTAATTTAATTTAAATTTATATAAAAAATATTTTATATAAAAATGTGATTGAATTAATAAATAAGATAATTGAAATAAAGAATTTTAAAAAAAATTGTAAGAAAAAACGATTTTTAGAACATATAGAATTAATTTTATTAAGTAAACGCAAGAAAGCAAGTGCCCGAGCGGAATTGATCCATGCTCAGGCGCCCAAGGTCCCGTGTTCGGTCCCCCATGGGAGCGAGTTATTGCCTCAATTAATTGGGAGGCTTGGTGGGGCTAAAAACCGTTGTCTAATTATCAATTTTGATACTTAGACAGCAGTTTTTAACCGCTTTCTATGTTACATCTTGGAGAGCGGCATGTGAATATCTTGCACAGCGGTTCATAACCGCTCTCCAAGTGAATATCTTGCACAACGGTTTTTAACCGCTGTCTTAGCTCCACTTTTACTTGGACAGCTGTTACTTGGAGAGCTGTTATAACCGCTCTCCAAGATCATTTTAAACAGCTCTCCAAGCCCAAATCTGTATTAGTGAATGTTGCTCAAGGAATTATAGAGCACGATGATATCGAGCCATGCTCAATTGTATAATGTCAACAAAGAACATATTAACCTAAACTGAAATAAGCAATCCAGGAAGAACTTGATTATATAACAAAGACACATGTATTTGGTCTGGTAGTGCTAGCCTGACCAAGTGTAAAGCCTGTAGGACATAAATGAGTCTTTGTCAGAAAGCGTAATGAGAAATATAAAGTCCTGATATATTTCTTACTACGCCCTGAGTTGACATAATTATTATTATAAAGTTTCCCTACTTAGTTAGCCTAATAGTTTCCAAAGAACTGGAAATGCAGCAAATGAAAGTGGTTACTGCATATCTCTATGGGGATCTTAATATAGAGATATATATGGAAGTACCTGATGGCCTTTCCATTACCCAAGTCAAGTGACTCTAAACCACGGAGTGTGTTTGCAATAAACTTGAAATACTCACTTTAGATTGAAATAATCTGGATGTATGTGGTATACCTGCTTAAGTGACTACTTGATTGAGAAATATTATAGAATGACATAAAGTGCCCCTGCGTTTTATAAAGAAACAAGTTTCGGATTTACAGTTTATGTTGATGGATGAACATACTGGGTACTGTTAATGAAATAAGAGAAACCACAAGAAATAGGTACTCTTAACGAAATAAGAGAACCATGAGCTACTTACAATCCGAAATTGAGATAAAAGAATCTTGGGAAAACTCAGTTTCTCTAGGCGTTGTACTAGAAAATTGAGCTTGTAGAATACTTATCCACCAATCTGCATATGTCCATAATATGTTCAGGCGACTTAACATGGACAAGATGCATATGGTTAGCACTCTCATGATCGATCGAAGTATGGATTTAAAGAAAGATCCATTTCGTCTAAAGAAAGATGACGAAGAGCTATTGGGATCTAAAATTCCTTATATAAGTTCAGTATGTGTATTATTGTACTTAACTCAATGCACTCGATTAATTATCACTTTCTCAATGAACTTGTTAGCTAGATTTAGTTCAGGACCAAACCCAATATCATCGGGATGGTGTCATGGATACGCTCTGATACCTAAAAAAGAACCTTTGAATGGGCTTGCTATGTCATTACAGAAAATGCTAAAGGGACCACTGATGGAATTGTGATCCTAAAGAAATCTTGAAAGGGACAACAAATGAAATTGTAACCCTTAAGGAACTGTTGAAACTACCCCCTACACCTATATACTAAATAATGTATTAATTGATTTTGTTTATGTTTGTTATCTTTCTAATCGACATAAAGGTCATTCTCAAAATGGTATACGTATTTACCATGAAAAACAACAGGTTTTACTCAAGTAAACTCTAAAGAAATTGTGTTTGATTTGTTTACATAATTATTGCCAAGAACAATTCATGAGAAGTATATCACAAGAATTGAAATTTGTAGCTCGCATGATAAATGTACATATCAAGTAAGAGGTGTAGACTTCAGGGGGAGTCTCGACATAGGTGCATTGTAACTCTTTTCTTTTCGACCAAGAACTATTCCCCCACTTAGCTTTTGTTATTTGACAAGGGTTTTTAGCGAGAAAATATTTATGCACCTACCACCCTTTTGATTTGGCATAAGGGGGAGTGTTGAAGGAAAAACACATTATGTGTCTTCATCAAATATAACCGATTGAGAGATAAATTAGGGTCTTCATCAAGTATAATAAATGGAGGAATAAATTAGGCATTTATTATATTTATTGTACACCCTCTATATAAAGGGACTCTTGTATATAATAATGTGTGAATGATATAGTGAAATCTCCTGGCTTGGTACACCCCCAGACGTAGTCGTTCTCGACGAACTGGGTCAACAAACTATCTGTCTCTATTATTCTACAACAAAGCAACGTAAATAACAACACACTGAGATGCAATTAAAAGGGTGAGAACCAAGAAAAAACAACCATGATTAGCTAGTTTTGTTTATTTCTAGAGATGTTTGTACTTTGTACTCGTATCGTATCTCCAGTTTTTGCTTATTAAATTTAGAAACGTTTTCGAAAACTTGTTTCAGGAATATTTATATTATTTGTTTTATTTGATTACGTGCTTAAATATTTATTTTGACTTGATCTCCTAGATTAGAGTATTCTTACATGTTTGTTTGCTAGCTTATATTTCATAATTCATAATTATTATGAATGTACGACAATTGCACTACAAAAAAGTTGTCATTTAACGAGGGCGAATTTAACTCTTGATAATTTTCTCCTTGCTAATATTTAGTGAGGGTAGTCACAGACCCTCGGTGTTAACATTTTGAACTCGAGACTTCTTGGTCGCAAAAGTCTTATGTGCTCTAGTGTTGTCATTTGACTAAATAATTTATTCATTAAATTTTCACTTCTAATAAATATGCATCATATATTTTCGGTATTATTTAACGAGGGGACTATGTCCTCGGTAATCTATTACGGTGGTTGCAATTGTTAAAGTCCTCGAGAGGAAATTTATTGCTCGTTCTCTCCTTAGTGTCGAGGGTTATCAAAACTCTCTTTAAAACCATTGTTATTAACGAGGGCTTTCATAACCCTCGTGAACGCCCTCGTTAAATGATAATTTTTTTGTAACATTGGTAAATTAAGTGAATATTTCATTAGAGTGATAAATTGGGTTCTTTCATATCGAGTGTGCGTGTCGGTGCTTGGAATCCCGTTTGTTTGTCCTTCATCCTCATATTTAATGTTTTTACAAAATGTTGTGCTAAATTGTTCGACTAAAAAAAAATTATTAGAAGTATTTATTTCAATTGAATATAATTATGAGGTAAAATTAATAAATATAATATATTGTTTACTAATTAAGGGACATTAATCCTGGAGCAAGGTAAAGTAAAACGTTGAATTTAATTTGTATTAGTTAGAGTGGAGATTTTTTTTTTTGACAGGAAAAATAAGGGTTATATTACTCCGGATTTAAAATGGCTCCCGCCATCACATCGTCCATGACGAGACACTTACAATTCTCGGGTACTTCCTCATACCACAACCCGAGTCCAGTTCATACTCCCCTTTTAGTGCCAAAATCAGGTTTTTCGAGTCCGACTCCAAAACCACCTTCCCCAGCCCTTTGTCCATCGCTATCCTCGCCCCAAAACGGAGGGCCAAAGCCTCAAGAGTGTGCTATTGTCGCTTGCTCCCTCACAATGTCGAGTTCCCGCCCAACAGACCTCTCCCTTCTCATTCCAGATCACAAAACCAAAGCCCACCAACCCATATGAGAAAACGGCCGCATCTGAGTTTAACTTCAGAAAACCCGTAGGCAGGCCATGCCAAACCCCCACTACCCGGTTCCGTGTTCCCTCTCGAGTACTGACCCCGCGCCCCTCCACAATCTCCCCCACCATCCTCCATGAGTCCGCAACAATTTGAGACGGACTTCGAGGCCTTTGATTATGAAGTCGGGCATTCCGAGCCCTCCACAGGTACCTTGCCGTAACAGCAAAAATGAGAATCCCAAACTCAGGATGGGATCGCATAAAGTCATCAAAAGTTATCCTAAAGCAGGCTAAGCTTTCGGCGTGAAAATTGAATCGAATTGGGACGTGCCCCCAGGTATGGATCACAACAGGGCACCTAAAGAGAATGTGTGGTAGTGACTCCCCTTCCTCTCCACAAGTTGGGCAAACTGGGTCAAGGAACAGACCCCTTTTCTTGAGCGCCTGAAGGGTGGGCAGCGCATCATGGCTCGCCCGCCACAGAAAGTGACAAATTTTTGGAGGAATTTTGCAGAGCCAAAGTTTCTTCCAGAAGTTATGATTCGTGCTTGATGAAGGCAGAGTACGACCACATGTCGATAGTAGGTTCACTGCCAGGTAGTATGCCGATCGTACAGAAAAAAGCCCTTGGTTTGTATGGTTCCACACTCTCTTGTCCATTGTACCCCTCAAGCTCAGGGGTATTTTCAGAATATTACGTGCCATCTCCCCCTCAAACATGCCCACTATCTTCCCAGGATCCCACGCTGACCGATCACCCCTCAGGAGCTCCGCCACCCGAAAGGTCCGGTTTTGGTCACCCTCCCCCGTGCCACTGCCTTCACCCGCACCCCCGTGCCAACCCACCGATCCCGGAAACAATCGATACTCTCCCCATTCCCGACCTGCCACGCCGTTCCAGCCTCAATCAGCTCCCCCGCCTTCAAAATACTTCTCCACAAATAACTCGATTGGAATCCGATGGTTGCAGACTCAATATCACCTCTAGGGTGGTATCGGGCTTTGAGAATTTTCGCCGCCAAAGACTCACCGTTGTTCAAGAGTCTCCAATATTGCTTCGCAACCATAGCCAAGTTGAAATAGAACGTCTCCCGGAACCCCAAACCACCACGATTTTAGCACGTGAGATCTTTTCCCAGCTCAACCAGTGTATCTTCCGATCCTCCGAAGTCGCTCCCCACTAGAACCGAGCCACCGCCCTTTCATTGTCCTCACACAAAGATTTTGTAAAAAGGAAGTAACTCATGGCATATTACGGTATAGCTTGGACCACCGATTTCAGGAGTACCTCCCTACCAGCTTTAGTAAGTGACTTCTCCTTCCACCCCTTCAGTCGGCTCACCACCCGGTCCACCACCACTTTGAACACCTCCTTTTTTCCCCTACCAATAACGGTAGGGAGCCCCAGATATTTTGAATAATGTCCCACGGTCTTTGCCCCCAAGATCTGCCCCAATTCCTCATTTCGCTCCTCCGACACATTTCCGCTCGTCGTCAGCTTCAACTTCTCCATGTTGATACGTTGCCCCGAGGCTGACTCGTATGTTTGAATAATCTCTGCAATCGTACTGATTTCCTCCTGCGAGGCCCTGAAAAAAAAGAATGCTATCATTGGCGAACAACAAATGGGAGACCGGCGGTGCTTGCCGAGCCACCTTGATTCCCGAGAGTGTGCCCCGAACCTCCGCCTACCGAATAAGAGCCGAGAAATCTTCTGCGCAAATAAAAAACAGATAAGGCGAGAGTGGGTCCCCCTGCC
The DNA here is from genome assembly GCA_037126765.1 of Stenogyne calaminthoides. Lineage (NCBI taxonomy): Eukaryota > Viridiplantae > Streptophyta > Magnoliopsida > Lamiales > Lamiaceae > Stenogyne > Stenogyne calaminthoides. The sequence continues at coordinate 6,541,182 of JBBCBC010000004.1, read as the reverse complement.
TGAGTCCCCTCTCAGGGAAGAAGTGCTCAGTGGGGGAACCATTAACCAGTAGCGAGTAAGACACGGAGGACAGACACCTCATAACCAGATCCACCCATCTCTCATCAAAACCTAGCTTCCTACACATATCACTCAAAAAGAACCTCTCCACCCGATCGTAGGCTTTACTCATATCAAGTTTCAAAGCCACCAACCCCTTTTTACCCTTTTTTTTCTTTTTCAAAAAATGGAAGATTTCAAATGCCATGGCATTATCAGTGATCAAACGGTCCAGGATAAACGCACTCTGGTTTGGAGAAATCACAGAGTGGAGGATGTACTTTAATCTGTTTGCAATGACCTTTGTGATTACACGACACACAACGTTACATAAACTAATTGGGCAAAAATCTTTGGGACCCTCGGGAGACTTGACTTTTGGGATCAAAACAATGTGGGTAAGGTTAAGCGTGGAGGGGTCCACCCCGTGGTTCAAAATACCCAGACACGTTTCAACAAAAGAGGAATTAACAATGTGCCAAATTTTTTGAAAAAAAGAGGGGGACATACCATCGGGTCCAGGAGCTTTTGTCGGGTGCATCTGTTTGAGGGCTCTCTTTATTTCCCCCACTGTGTACGGTTGAAGAAGTGTTTCATTCCGTTCGTCTGGGTTCCGTCTCTCCTTCTCTGTTCATCCGGGCTTCGTCTCTCCTTCTCTGTTCATCTGGGCTTCGTCTTTTTTTCTGTTAAATGCGGTTTCGTCTTTTCCTTTCTCGTTTTGCTCGGTTTTCGCTTTCGACCATTACCCGTGTTCGCTTGTCTTGTTGAATGGTCACTGGGTTGCCGGGAGAGCACAACTTTTGCAGTATGATGGCTTCTGGCGCCCAGCACCCTCTGGTCGCCTAAACTGGCGTGCTCCTGGCGAGCACAGATGGATGAGCGGGATGTGTATCCAACTGGTGAGCACTTGTCTGATGGGCTAGTGGACACCTTTGTTTTACTGGTCCACGTGTTCGTCGTGAGAGCACGTGGCAGGAAAGATTATTTATGTACACAACAGTAGCCCTGTCCCATCTTTTGAGATTTTGCCCACATAAGCGGATCCGATCAGCTAGGGCCAGATTTTGATTAGTCCCGTTCCACCCCTGCTCAACTATCGAGTGTGCATATGCATATAAGAGTGTGCATATGCATATCGAGTGTGCGTGTCGGTGGAGAGATAATTGATTATAAATTGGTATCTTTTTTATTTTATTGATGGAATGCTATTCGTGATTAGTTATTGTTTTTGTTACTCTGAATTTTATTTAATAGTATGATAGAAAATCAAATCCAAAATCAGCAGTGACTCCTAAGTTTATACGAGACACATTTTTTTTCTTTTACAGTTCCTATAGATCTGTTTCTGTATTAAATTTAAAATGGTCTCATATATAACTTATCTTTTTTTTTTTTTGAAAGGGTCCCAAGAAAGTTTGGCTAACAAAATTAATCCCAATTTTTTTTGAATTGTATAATTTTAGCCCCAAAATTTACCGGCGATTCGGAACGACGTCTTTTCATATCACACGCAATTCACGTGCGCCTTCAACTCCGGCGAAATTTGCTGACTGGGTTAATATTAACAATTTACATTTACTTTTAAAGATAAATTTCTTTTTTTAAATTCCACGTCATCATTCCTAAATAATAAACTAAATCATTATATTAATGTTCACTACAAAAAAAAGACGGATTTAGTGACGGTTTAAACCGTCATTAAGAGCATTAGCGACAGTTTTGGCGATAGTTAAAAATCCGTCGCAAAATCGAGTGTCGCTAATCTTAGCGACGGTTTTTTGGTGACCTAGAATATGTTTTATATGTGATAGAATGTTTATAGAAATATATTTTATAAAATTATTTTATGTGCAGATTCACACATGCACATATTTATAAAAGAATATATTTTTTACCACGACAAAGTATAGCACTACGAAAAAAATGTCATTTAACAAGGGCGTTAACGAAGGTCTGCTCTCGTTAAATTGATTTAGTGAGAAAATTAGCGAGGGTGAATAACATTTGATAATTTTCTCCTCGTTAACGTTTAATGAGGGCATTCGCAAACCCTCGGTGTTAACGAGGGCAAATGCGCTCTCGCTATTATTATAAAATAAAAAAATTCAAAAGATATGCGAGACTTGGCTCTTGAACCCGCAGCCTATAACTACTATATTCCCTACAATTATGCGATCGAAAATTGCGAGACCAACCCTGAACATCTGACTGCCATATGCATATCATAGCCATTGGTTAAATGACTTATTCATTAAAAATGTATCATACATTTTATGTAGGACAAATTGCAAAAATAGGACCCATCTTTGCCCCTTATTACATTTTAAGGACCTAACTTCAAACTTTTGCAGGGTACGTACTTAACTCTCATTTTGTTGCAAAAAAAGGATCCGGACAATTTTAATACAAAACAATGATTTTTTTTTCCAATTTACATTTAACCTCTTTCGTTCTCAACCCTAAATAAAAAAGACAAAAACTCATATGAGACGGTCTCATGCATGAGACGGGGTACAACTTAGAACAAATCACAGTCACCTCTCTCAAAGTGTTAAAGCACCAATGCCCAATTTATAGTCCGTCTCACCGTGAGACCGTCTCATGCAAGTGTACCTCAATAAAAAATAAGGTATTACGGCAAAAAAAAAATTTGTTCTCAACTTTTGTGTTCTTTTCTAAAATTTACTCATTTATATTCACGGTTAGGGGTGAAAAATTAATGAAAAAAATTGGTATACTACGTTTATCAAAATTTATGTATATTGATTTTTTAGGTATTTTGTTAAAAAATTATGTATACTGATATTTCGGTATGACTTAGTATATCAAAATTTTGGTATGGGACAATATATATCGACACCAATCTAAATTTTTAGATACCGAAAACTTCAGTACGGTAGATAAATATTTTTTATTTATCGAGATTTTCTGTATGCCGAATTTTGGTATACAAAAACGATATGAATTTTTAAATATAAAAAATTTTGGTACGGTATATGATATCCGTCACTATTTTCGGTACGATACGTACAATATGCCACTTAATATTAATTAGTAGTTCTTCTTTGTAATTCTTTGAACTACTTATTCAGTATTTTCTACTGTAAGATTTTGTCTGTAATTGTTTGAGTATTTGTACTCGTTGTATTTAATAAATTTATTTACGTTTTAAAAAATATGTATATTAGCAATCATTAACTCATTACTAGCATTTATTATAATTTTTATTTTTTTGGAAATATCATTATTTTTTATAAAGTGGAATATAAAAAAATAAGCGAAAATACACTTTTGTTTTTTGTTTAAAAATTGTCCGAGTCCTTTTTTTTCAACATATTGATAGTTAAGTATTTACCCTGCAAAAGGCAAAGGCGAAATAAGTCTATTTTTGGGTATGTATTTTTTATTGAAATAATTGAAGTGCAATAAGGGGCAAAGATAAGTCCTATTTTTGCAATTTGTCCTTTTATGTATTTTTTATTCTTAAAAATTATTTACCCTGCAAAAGGCTAAAGTTGGGTCCTTAAAGTGCAATAAGGGGCAAAGATAAGTCCTGTTTTTGCAATTTGTCATTTTATGTATTTTTTATTGAAATAATGACTCTAAGGTACAAAGTTTCTAACAAAAAGACTCTAAGGTACAAAGTGCAAAAAAATAATGACTCTCATGGTGAACAAGCATACCAAGCTCTTTTATCACATACTAGTTAGAACCCGTGTACGAGATTTTAAATAAAAAATTAATTATTTCGTTAATTTATAAATAAATGCTAAAAAAATTGGCCTAGAAGTATATAAGAATGTAAATTTTGAAGTTAAAAATTAAATTTTTTATTTATAATTAACTACTAAATCAAAATACATAATTATGAAAATTTTTGTATTTAACGACTTTGTACCTTAGAATCACTTTTGTTACGAAAAAAAAATATTTTTTATTCTTAAAAATCATAAAATGCAAATAAAAATCGTGAACATACTGCCATATCGTGAGTTCTGGAGCTCGAACCCAAAATATCTCACTATCATGTGTATGAAATTACCATTGAGCTAGATGATCCATTTAATAAATTTTCATTTTTAATAATATGTATCATATATTTTATGTATTTTTTAACGAGGGGACTATGCCTAATAGCGAGGGCTATTATGGTGCTTGTTAAAGCCCTCAGTATTAATGATGGGAATTTATTTTCGTTAAAGCCCTTATTAATAGTAAGGGCTATGAAATCCCTCATTAATGCCGAGGGTTATCAAAAACTTTTTTAAAACCCTTCTTATTAACGAGGGGTTTTATAGTCCTCGTTAATGCCCTCGTAGAATGACGGTTTTTTTGTAGTGTAGGGTGAACAAGTTTTACAGTGAAGCTGATTAAGTAGTGTGACTTATATTACTAAAGAATGTAATTTTGTACTATAAAGGGTGTGACTTTTTACTATAAAGGGTATACTTATAAAAATGAAGGGTGTAACTTATATTATAGTAAAGGGTATCGTAACTGAATGGTGTGACTTATATTACTAAAAAGTATGCCCGTAAAAAAATAAAAAATCACGGTGAACAAGCATACCAACTCTTTTATCACATACTAGTGTAGAACCCGTGTCTTACACGAGATTTTAAATAAAAAATTAATTATTTAACTTATTAAAAATTTTAATTTTTCATTTATAAATATGTATAACAGACGATTACAACTATATTTGGTTAAAAAAAAGTACACGTAGTGTAAAATTCATTTGCTTAAAACTTGATTAACAAAATTTTCAATTATATAAGAATGTAAATTTTATATTATCAGGTAAAAAATAAATTAAATGAACACAATTATTTAATACAATTTATAATTAACTACTAAATCAAAATACATAATTATGAAAATAAATGTGTTTGCAATTTATTTGGGCTTCTGAAAAATTGAATATCTGAAAACAACATTAATCACTCAGCTAGAAGCTTTCCACCAGCATAATATTTAAATCTCTTTTAACTCAATATAAAGTGTTACGAAAAAAAATATAAGAAAGGTACTACACATTAGTATGTATTCATTTTTCTCCTTTTCTATTGTCAAATTTAAATTCAATCTCGGCGGATACATAAAATCAAACATTGAATGAATGTGATTGTTTAAGTGTTGTCGCTGATGATGGTGGCAAAGCTTCACTTTAGAACATGGTTGCAACTTTCAAACCATGAGGACCTTCTATAATTACCAGAACCTGAATCATATCAAGAAATTGTTACCACATGTATTAACAATCTAACTTATTGTCTAACAATCTAAAATTCATGCATGCGGTTGTTTTTTTGCACGAGCTAGAGGTTGGACTAACCTTTGTGTTGAATCGGATTGTGAGCTGGCTGTCAAACCTTATTTGCAGCGGTCGTGACATTCCTTGGCGTATCAAAGCTTGTTGGCAGAAGTACGAGGAGGCTAGGAATAATGTAACTCTCACTATCTCACATATCTATCGCGAGGGTAATTCCATTGCTGATCATTTTGCCGATTAAATAGACTTTGTGAATTAATTTCGGATTATATTTGGATGGGGGGTTGTCCCGATTTTTCTTTGTTATATGTTTTTTTTTCGATATGAATAAGGATTAATTCCGTCTTCTTGTTTTAAAGTAACCCTTTTAGAGGAGTTTCGTTTTTTTCCCTTCGCTAGGGTTTTGCCCAAGAGGGTTTTACCCTAACAAGGTTTTTAGTGGGGCTCCACAAGGATGTTTTATATTTTCAGGTGATTAGACGATCTCAGAATTATTTGTTTGCATTATTACTTATGGCTCTAGGTTTTTTCTTTTTATTTTAGGTATCGCTTATTTGTCTAACAATCTAAAATTCCGATTGAACTATTATTACATATGCAAGCAACAAATTCATGCAAAAATGTGATCTAATCTCTAAATGAACATGGAGTAGTAATTACTAAAAGAACAATCGTCAAAATTTATGATAGATAAGAAAATAATAAGTCACAACTTGGTATGCACAATGAAGCCCATTTTATAGCTTTAAACGACCATGTTTAAAGTTACCAATAAATATTGTTGGATTTGAAAGGCATTCACATGCAAATGGAATCAATTTTACATCAACTAAATACGACATGCAATAATATTTACTTATTCTAGTTATTAGTGAAGGTGTTGAATGACATATGAGTGTCATTTATATTGGAACACAGAGCAAAAGGTGCAATGAGTTGGCCAAAAGAACGAAAACAATTATACCTTCAATTTGGTCAAGATACTATATGTAACGCCCCGAATCTAGAATGCCGGTCCTTACAGCTCTGATACCATCTGTAACGCCCCGAATCCAGAATGCCGGTCCTTACAGATTCAACACTCTAAACTCGAGTCGCCACCTAGTGACTATAAAATCTGAGCTTAAATTTTTCCTTTAAAATTAAACAATAAAACTTAGATTAACATTTTGCAATGGATAGTAAAGTAAGTTTGAACATCTGTAAGATTAAAGTGTGGAGAGTCGTTTAATACATACATCAAGAATTAAGGTTGAATTATAAATTTGACAATCTTGTAAAGACGTATAATCAACTTAACACTCATAAAGTAATTTAACAATTTCAAAAGATAATACGACTTAATTTAAAAAAGAGTTCATCATAGTATTGATAGTAATAACTTGATAAATACGGGAAACTCCGTGTCTACAGCAAACTCCGGCCCCTCTCGATCATAACCTGAAAATATATGGACATTGGGTTTTTTCACATTGAGGGTGACATGAATTGGGTTTTTTCACATTGAGTGTGCGTGTTCGAAATCCTGTCTGTCCTTTGTTCTCATATTTTGTTTAACATCTCTAGAATGAATAATGTATAAATTGATTAACTCATATATATAATTACTCATTTGGATAGATTGATATATGGGTAGGGGCGAGCATCGATTGCTATCGAATCAAAATATAAAAACCGAATCGAAATATGTGAATAAAGAAATCGGAATTGAACAGAAATGAACAAAACCGAATATGAGCCAAACCGAATTTTCCGGTTTGACTTCGATTAATAGCCGAACTACCAAATTTTTTCTAACCTTTTCAAGTGAGTTATTTTAAATTAATTAGCTATCTTTTTAAAATTAATATTTCATATTGCTATTGAAACAATTATCAATATTGAGCTTATGGTTTGTTTTTATAAAAGAATAATATATGAACACAAATTAATCTAATAGGTGTATGGTTTCTTTATAAGATTCTAAAAATTTTATATATATTGCATAAATTGGTTCGGTTTCGATTAATTTGGTTATTTTAATGTTAAAATTGAAACCGAACCGATTAATCAAAATTTGAAAATTTGAAAATGGAAATCGAACCAAATATAAAAAAAATTGAACTGAATAATGTATATCGGTTCGGTTCGATCTATTATTTATGTTTAAGCCAAATAGTGCTCACGGTCACCCCTATGTATGGGTTGGAGTATCTAGCTTGTAATTTTATAATAGTTTCTCTTTTACTAATTTTTTTTTATAATAGTTTCTCTTTTACTAATTAAAAAAAAAAAACATCTCGATAGTTAATCCTTGATCAGATTCCTATCTTTGAGGATACGAAATTGTGTTTTATTATGTAAACAATAGGGATGATTATTATATATATGTTTCATGTAAAGTAGTAATTAATCTATTCAAAATTAACTCATTATTTATTGATTACACATAACGTAAAGTGATGTAGCAATTCCACAGTTATTTAATCATGGCAATCCTCCCAAATCCAGGTTGCATTGGCTTTGCAAGGGGCTTCTTTAAGAATTACATCGTAGAAGCATTCAGCTGTTACATTATAATTAGCAATTAGTTGCACACAACAGTCCCCCCAGTTTGGTGGCGAGTAATCACAATTCGGTTCAAAAAGTAAGCTCTTACAAAGTGACGGAAGGCTCCTGTGTAACACTCGTCTTTGTTACTCTTCGACAGGCCTTTCGAACTCGACTGCCTTATTGCTCCTGATTTATCCACGAATATTGCTCCACTAATTACGAGGATGGCTAATATTTCATATATGATCTTAGATTTGGACACCATCTTGATCTTCTTGAATCCTTTTGTTTTGAGTAAATCTGATGAAATGTAGTATCTTATTTGTTCTTATATATAGTAATTGATTCGATGAAATTTGGATGACTTTGTAACCACTCCATTTAATGATCTTTTTTGCGTTTATACTCTACGGGGTGAATAAATACGCAAGTTATACCACACACTCCTATAAAATATTTCACGTGCGGATCCTTTATATGACCCACTAAGAGGGAGAAACATATCCAAATAAATGAGGAAGAGGATGAAACAGAGGGATGTCGACGTTTTGTTCATATAGTAACAGTACTTTGTGTTGATATAACAACACAATTTTTAATACCTTACATGTATTACTATAAGGATAAACATATATGTGTACTGAAAAGGACAAATATATATGTGTACACAAAAACTTGTGTGAACCCGAGTTAACATTGAACTCGATTTTTTTAGTATCACTGTTATGTACAAAAACTCTCATTGTTATGCATAAAAACTATCACTGTTATGCACAAAAACGATCACTGTTTAGAAAATACTTCATATTTTTAAACAGTAAAAGTTTTTGTGCAAACAGTGATAGTTTTTATTCACGAGAGCGATATAGTTAATGCATAGACCTAGTTCACAGGAGTGTTACTCATATGTGTAATACAATTTTCAATATGTATATATTATTATATACTGCAAAAAACTGTCATTTAACGAGGACGTATCGAGGGCTTTAAAGAGGCTTCTGATAACCCTCGGCACTAATGAAGGATTTCAGAGCCCTTGTTACTAACGAGGGTGTTAACGAGCAATAAATTTTTCCTAGTTAATCCCGAGGGCTTTAACAAACACCATAATAGCCCTTACAATTAGCGAGGACATAGTCACCTCATTAAAAATACAGAAAATATATGATACATATTTATTAGGAGTGAAAATTTAATTAATAAATGATCTAATCCAATTGCAACGTTAGAGCACTTACTTTTGCGACCAAGAGGTCTCGGGTTCAAAACCAACATACATTTTTATTTTTTAATTAAATATTAAAATTCATAAAAAATATATGATACATTAAAAAAACACCAAAATGTATGATAAATATTTTTTAAAAGGGAGAATTTAATGAATGTATCATCTAGTCTAATCGCAATGCAAGCTCACTTTCTCGCAAGAGGTCCCGAGGCCAAACCCTTTTTTGCACGCAAAAATTATACAATTATAAAACTGGCTTTTAGCAAGGGAAAAACACTGACTATACATTTGCCCTCGTTAGCAAGTGGTTATAGGTTCAAAACCCATGCGTACCTCATGTTTAAATTAAAAAATATATAAAAATATATATAATACTCCCTTTCTTCCTGATATAAGTTTCTTGTTTCTTTTTGTTGTTTTATTTAAAAAATAATAATAAAATAATAAAAATGAAGGGTAGTTGTGGGTATTAGGAGTAGGGGTGGGAATAGGTCGAGCCGAGCTAGGCCTCACATAAAAAAGTCTGGGCCTGGTATTTAATTTTGGGCTCAAGTCTAGCCTGTTATATATCATAGGCTCTTTGAAAAACCTAGGTCTGACCTTTTTATTAAATAGGTCTGGCCTTGAAGTTTTTTAAAAGGTTATATAAAAGATATTTTTTTTACCACCTTATTATGGCTACTATTTATTATAAAAAAAAATCAAAATCGCACCTATAAAAATTTTAAGTGTACAAATAACAATACTAAGTGCTTCACCAAATCATCAAAATATACTACTACAAGTTATTAGCATTAAATATTATCTATTTTATTAATATATTATTTACAATTATATATATATATATAGTTAAATAAAGCCGGTCTGTTGGGCTTAAAAGGCCTACGAAAAAGTGCAAGCCTAACCTATTTAAGTAAATAGGCTATTAAAAATATCTGAGCCTGACTTGATTATTAAATGAGTCGAGCCGAGCCGAGCCGAGCCGAGCTTTAGTAGGCCGGGCCGTAGGCCCCTGTCGGGTAGCCTTGCCTTTTCCCACCCCTAATTAGGAGAGAGGAAAAAAATATGTGGAGTAATGAGTGGAGTAGTGAGTGACATTCTTTGCAATATTGTGTGAAAAGTAAGGATAAAAATTATGGGTAGTGGAGTTACTTTTTCCATTTATAGAAACAGAAAATTTATTGTGGAACGGATAAAAAAGGAAAGGGAGAAACTTATAGCAGGACAGAGGGAGTACATAGAAGTGAAAATTTAATGAATGAAATCATGATTGTGGAAAAGAGTTGGCCTTCGTGCATGTGAGATTGTTTGACATGAGATAATTGGTCTAGATTTTTCGGTGTAATATTCGCAAAATTAAGAGGCACATTTGTGTAAGACAGTCTCACAATGAGACACGCTTTAAAGCTTTAGAATTAATGAGTATTAATTTGTGCTAGTTTGTTGTCCTTTTCATGTGTGAGACCATTCCGTACAAATTTATCTTAAAATAATTAATATTCGATTACTTCTTTTTCTTTTTTCAATATGCCAAATTTACCTCTTAATATCACCTAAATAACAGCGGTTCCTTCGATAAAATTGATATAAGAACTTAAGTATCCGCTATCCAAAGTTGAACCGATGGTGTTGATAGATAGCGGTTTCAGATATCGCAGTCTATCATTCAACGCACCTTTTAATATCACCATCAACTACAATATATATTTTTTTTTGAGAAAATGACGTACAATGAAAAGGTAAAAAGAAGTAGGGTTATTCACGGAGTTTGGAGATTACCGAACCCGAACCAAAAAAGAACTGAACCGAAAATAACCGTTGACTTTTTGACTTTTTTTTTTCGAACCAACCGAACCGAACCATTTTTTTTTTGATATGGACATGGATATTACTGAATTAATCGTACCGAAAAACCGAATGAAACCGCATCAAACCATACTGGACCGAACTGAACCGAATAACCGATTTAAATATATAATAAATTTAATTATTAATTTATTTTGTATTCATTAAATTGTATTATAGATTATTTATATCCATGCATGTAATTTAATATTGAGTATGTCATACGAATATTTTGGCGATATATTAGACTATTTATTTCCTTATTTGTGATTTATAATTATCAAGAATCATATAAAATTCTCAATTTTCAATTAGGCATGCTTACTCTCTCACACCAACTCATCGCTCTGTAGTCTATATCTCTAGTCAATTTGAACCGACGAAAATTCGCAATAAATTTTTAAATGTGTATTTTATTAGCCTTGTTTTAAATACATCATTGATGATGTCTTGGGTTATTTTATTATTTTTAATTAACTATTATCCTATCATGTAATATGTTTGAGTCTGAAGGGTAGATGCATGAATATGGTTGAAGATGTATTGAATTCATGTGCATTTTGTGTAGATTGCACCAATATTCTTAAGAAAATTGTGATTAAAAAGAAAAATGAGGGGTGGTAGAAAAAAAGGAGAAAAAGGTTAAAAAAAACCATTTCTTTGGTCCGATCCGATCCAATCCGATTCTATTATAACCGAAAATCCGTACCGAACCGTACCGAAAAATTAAAAATTCGTACCGTTCCGAACCGAAGTTTTGGTACGGATACGAACACTCCAATTTAAAATAACCGAACTTTGGTACGGACATGGATAATTTTAAATATCCATTTTGGTCCATACCGTGAATAGCCCTAAAGAGAAGTACAAAGTACAATTCTACGGACGAAGAGTAGTACAAAGTACAAATCCTTCAAACGAAGCACAAGTCCTTCAGACGAACGATCGAAACACCGATTGGAACAGCATCTACCTCGAACCAATCTTGAGGAACAGAGGAGGGGAGAACCACAATCCAGGTAAAAGCACACAGACAAAGGGAAGCCCCACACTAGGGCTTAAACCATGTCCTAAAAGATAACCAGGATTGCATCAAACAAAGCACCACCAACAAACCACCAAGACCCAGAACCGAAAGAAAACAACAAAATAAATAAACAACAAACCCAAATAGGGAAGAAATCTCACAACAAACCCCTAACAAGGAGAAAGCAGAGAAGATAAGAGAAAATAAATCTAAACCCTAAAGCACAAAATAGAACAAAAGGTAAAGATAGCACAAAATAAAATAAAAAATAAAGATCCGATGGACCGAAACCGCCCACCGGTTGCCGTGACTCCGGTGGGGGAGATCGGTCCGACAAACCATCCACGACCTCTAGGCGACGCTCAAAACGGCAGGTTGCGGTGTGACCTGAGCGGCGGGGGTTGGGTGGTTTAGCAAAGGCGGGCAAGAAGTAGCCTTGCCAGCAGGCGGAGGGAGGTGTGGCGTAACGCAAGCAGCTAGGGTTTTTATTTTGGGGAGAGAAAAAATTCGAATGAAAAGTTGCAGGTCCATCAACAACAACATTTAACCTTCTTTTACTAAAATAATAATAATAATAATAATAATAATAATAATAATAATAATAATAATAATAATAATAATAATAATAATAATAATAATAATAAAGGAATTGACTACGAAATTTTCAATATGGCTACGAAAATTACCACAAAAATAATTTAATCCTTAATTAGATGGTGATGGTTAATTGTCTACGCCTTGCCTAAAAAAATCATGTAGGCTTCATTTTTCAAATCACCTACCAATAAATTGGCTATAAAAACTTACTTACAAACAAATTACCTATGAATTACATTTCAATAGACAAATATTTTGATACATGGTTTGGCGAATGTACTTTTGGCCTGGAAGAAGACCGTCGATTGACGTGAATTTATCAAAAACTTAAATTCGTGGAGTTGTAGTGTACGAAATGAGAAATTGGAATTACCAATAATTGACTGACTTCGAGAGACAAACAATTTGATATATCAGTTGCCCTTGAATTCGCCAGAAAATGATGTGCCCGTGGCGAAGAATTTCTAGTAACATTGGGCATAAATTGAGCAAAATTGGTAATTGGAGGCATAAGTTTAGGCTAAAATCAAGTTTAAAATTTAAGGCCCTTTTAGTTCACAAGATTGAACTGATTAGTTATGATAAGATTGTGTAAGATTGAATTGATTGGACTGAATTGTTTGTATCAAGATATATGCTTAGATTGTAGAATTGGAACTCTTAATCTTGTACAAAAAAATATAGGGATTAATATGTTAATCCCGATCAATCACACCTTCCACATGAGACAGACATATCCCCATATAGGGATTAAACATATTTTTTTATCCGGGCTGAGCCCTCATTCCACAAACTAAACAACCAATTACGTGGGATTAAAATGTTAATCCCGATCTATCCTGATCAAGTTCGCGAGTCAAACGAGACCTAAGTGTACACTGCATTAGTGTCAAATCATCTTTTTTTTACACTTCATCATATCCTCGAACAATATCAAGAAACACATCAATGGAAAAAAATGAGCATAATGAACACCACGAACAAAAGACTCAAAATCAAGACGTTGTGGTTGATGAAATTACATTTGAATTTAATTTATATCCCTTAATTAATATACACTAAAATTTAGGAACTATGTGTAAAGATCTGTGTGCAAATAATAATAATACAGTACAATAATTTCTTTTCTCGCCCAGCGTTTCGTTCGCCACACACTAAACTTAACGAAACGCCACATACAAACCTTTATTAATATGCACTATCATCGCATCATACATATAGGAGAATTTATAGATAAAGTCTTGCATGCACTCTAGGTGCCTGTGAAACTCATGAAGTGCATTTTTTAACGATATTAGTAAATTAATTTCTTTTAAATAAAATTAAAATAAAAATTATGTAAATTTCTTTTACAACAAATTAAAATAAAAATGAGCAGTAATTAAACTGCATTAATTTTTACCTTTTATATTTAATTGAGCAAAGCATACAAGAACTCATTCCAAATATCAGGGACTCCGCTAAGACGCCAATGAGTGCAATCTATAATTTTTTTACCTCCAAACCCATAAGCTGAAGGGTGCCCATCTATTCTGAGTTGTGAAAGTAGGGTGACATTCAGTAAATACACAGGTTTGACCATTGCTTTGAGAACTTTCTCTAGCACCACCTCTGTTGGGTGGAGTGCTTTCCCAGGGAATCGAACCCAGGATCTAAGATGAGCCAAAAGCTCTGATACCATGAGAGAATTCCGTCTCATCTAAAAGTTCGAACTTGTATAGAGGGTTTGAAATAATTAATTTATTTAATCTCCTTCAACAGTATTGAGAGAATAAAAACTAAAATAGTAATAGGTTATAGAGTAGAATAAGATTAATAGGATTTCAAGATCCTTACTTTAAGTCTCAAAATAAATGAGAGTTTGAGATTGCAAAGTTCAAAGTCCAGCCGAGACAGTCGGGAAACAAACATACCTTAAAGTTAAAAGTTTGAGTGAAAGTGCACTTAGAGTCACTCCCCCATAAATTAATACAAAATATACCTAACACTACTACACATTTGAGCTTGCACAGCTGCACTTGGACAACCCTTTTTTCAAACAGCTCTCCAAGTAACAGCTTGGAGAGCGGTTTTATAAAAAAAAAAAAAAAAAAAGACAGCGGTTTCAAACCGCTGTCTAATACCACTTCCACAACGGTTAGTAACCGCTGTCTAAGTAAACACTTGGACAGCGGTTAATAACCGCTGTCTTTTATATATATATATATATATATATATATGAACCGAGACCTAGCTCAGACTTCATTTCTTTCTCTCCAATTTCCTCTCCCCCCAAAATCGCTTAAAAAAAGAAGACCAAATCGCTTGTAGTTGTGGGTTTCCCTTCAACCAAATGGCCGTCGTCAACTCTTCTCCCTCTCCCCAAATCATCGCGCGCCTCCTCCCTCTCCTACGCCGCCGCTCGTGCCTCCGCCCTCCCCCTACACGCCGCCCATCCATCCCATCCCCCCCCTCACGCCGCCCTCGCCTCCATAACACTTAGTTGGTACAGTGGATTGTGGAATCTTTAATTTTGCTTTTTTTCAAGCTTTAGCTTTATTCATATTGCATATTCCGAACTTGGTTGAAAAGTGGGGCCTCAACTCAAGTTGTATTGAACATTATAAATATGATTATACAATTGAATTGAACATTATATGAGTAAGTCAATATAACATGTGTTAAAAAAAATCAAATGAATAGGTCTTCCATGAAATATTTTATATGCAATATCTACTGATTATAAGAAAAGTGGGGCACAAAATAAATATAAATATAAAATGGGGCCTCAACTCAATTCGTATTTCCATTGAATTTTTCAAGCTTTAGCTTTATTCATATTATATATGTTGTTCTTGTTGTTTTTTGAACTGAACTAATCTTGTTGTTTATAACACTTAGTTTTGTTTATATTATATATGTTGCTCTTGTTTTTTAAATTTGAAATATTATATTTTGCTCCATAACACTTAGTTGCTCTTGTTGTTTATATTCTTTGGTCTACTTCGGAAGACAATGTCATTCAAGTCTAATATACATGTGTTCATAGTATAAGAGTATGCTATCAACTCAAATTTTAATTTATAAGTAGATGATCTTGAGATGTAACTTATAAGTAGATGTATCATGTATCTTTGCATAAATAGTTCTTATCATGTATGAAACATCCGGTTGTGAATATTGTTTTTTTTTTTGTTTATTAAATGTTGTTTCTTCTGCTTTACAGGATCATGTCTCGTTTGCCATATCCCGGAGATGATGGAGATTCGATGGAGATCATGGCGCATATGATCATGGTGCATATGATGACTTGAGAGAGTGTGACGATGCTCCCACCACCACTAAGCGACTCAGGGGGAGAAGCGACTTTTCGGGGTATAGTTACAATGTCATCTATTAAGAGAGCTCGTAGCAAGGGGAAAACACTTCAGGTAATTTTATTACAATTGAACAGTTTGAAATCGATAAATATATTGATTGATCGTTGAACCTAATTAAATACTATGTTATTGCGATTATCGTTCAATGAGTTTGGACAGCAATAGGAAAAGAGAGTGAGTCGTTGTCCTTCTACATTGGAGTCTTTGTCGGGGGCGTGATCCCTATCGTGCTTCGTCTAAGGATCGGGCGTAGCGTAAACCGACTCCTTTGAAGGAAATATTATGGGACGAGCTTACGGTATGTTAATTATATATTTATTGAAAGTTGTAGTATGACCCTTAAATTTACTAAATTGTTATGTTATATCGTATATACTACCTTGAGAGGTCTTGACCTCACAAAGAAGAAGCAAATATTGTCATATTTTGGAGTAATGACCAAGAATTTAGGACTTGGTTGAGAAGTAACAAACGAGATCCTGAAACCGGGTCTTTACTCGGCTAGTCCGCCTCCAGCGTGTCAGAATAGCCCTATGGTGGCTCCATCTTTGGGAGGAGTTTGTGAGCAAGAGCTATGGAGGATGATTTCGGGTAAAATTGATCAATGTCATTTCCTCAATTTCTAATGCCCTAAGTTTTTCGGTGTTTATCATATTTCTATTATCTTTGTAGGATCGAAGCAATAAAAAAAACGCGTTCAAGCCAAGTCGATAGAGGCGCGATATCGTGGATCCAACAAAGGTTATGCAATTTAATAAGAGAAAACATGGTGAGATCAAAATCCTAACTTTTAATTATTTTTATATATTCACTTTTAATATATCTAATAAAGGACACGTTCATCACTATCGTAGAAAGAGGAAAGAAGAAAAATTTTCGGAGAGAGTCGACTTTATTGTTACCCGTTTTCGACTTATTTCGACTACCGAAAAGGGTCGAGGCAGAATATTCACGATCCCAATGCACAACGCATCATCGAAGAAGTGGTAATCTATCCATTAATTTATCTTTCAATTACAAACTATTATTTATAAACAAATAATTAAATAATAATCTTTTGCTTTTTGTGATTCGTGAGGCGTCTATCTCGCACCATGGCCTCGACAACATTCGCATGATCGGTCCCGATGATCTGTTTGGGATCGGGCTATGGTCGCTGGGGAGCATCCGGCCGCTCACGGAAAGTGTCGGATATGGCGTGGCGAAGACATCTTTAGCAATATTTTGGTCTTCAAGCCATGAATATGGTGGGTATACTAACGAACAAAGTTGCCAAGTTGGCTAAAGATGTGGAACGTTTGAGGTCGAGAAAAGATCGAGCCACGGAATGTCGTCGAGTGGAGCAAGTTTGTGAACATAGTGTCGCTTAATGCTATGTTTTCATTTAACCCTAGGGACGACTTTATTGAGGCACTTCAAAAACGTCTCACAGTGCATCGATATGCATGTCTCACATTTGTTTTAATTAAAGACTAGTGTATTAAAATTTTCTAACTAAATATCTTATCGAGCGATAACGACCTTTTTGCAGATCCGGAGGATCCCTTGGGTTGGTGGCCAACGGTGCTCGTTACTGCCTCCCATGGAATGATTCATGGTCATCCCATCACTCACGGTTTCGTGTGGGTCACACTCGATGTACCCATGTCGGAGAGGAGGATTCACGGTGCAAAACCAATCGATGAAGTCATCCATCGGAATAATAGCGGTCGCACACTTCATCGAATGGCCAAGCAACTTGGTCTCTAGCACCATGAGGGTAAAATATTTGTTATTAAAGTTCATTATCTTATTTGTGGTTCTAAATAATATTGTAAATTAATTGTAGAATCTGCCGGCCCCACATGAGGCTAAATCGGGGACTCATTTTGCTCTAAGACTTGGTTATCCCATGACCGAGACTTAGATCACGATGATCATTCTGATCTAGGGTGCACCGGATGGTATCGTCTAATGCTTTTCGATATAAATCCCGGTTCCCATGCTTGCTCACTTTCATCGTGAGAATACTTTCCAAGAATTAAATCGATTGAGGAACATGTACAAATAAGTCTTGAATGACGAGTGGTTGAGTGCAACCACCATAGCCCTTTACCTCGGTATGTGTTTACTAATTCTCAATATTCACTTTTTTCAGATAGTTTAATTTTCTTTTTAAATATTAATTAGCGTATATATGTTGGTTAAATATATTTGGGTGAGCTATATCTCTCCGAGATAACCGAGCAAGTGGAATGTACTCCTTCGTCTCCCCCAAGTGTCTTGCATAATGGGTGATAGGTCTGAGACCATGGATGGGTTCGTTAATCACATGCTAAATCTAACTGGGAGCGATCATCTCATTTTTGGCCAACAAATGTGGGGTGAGGATTTTTGGTTTATGTTATATGGTATTGGACGTATATATAAGTTTTATTATATGGTATTGGACGTATATATAAGTTTTGGTTTATAGTTTTATTATAGGATTTTTAAAATGTAAATTAATAATTAAAAAAAAAAGATATTGGACAGCGGTTTTCAACCGCTGTCTATGTAAAATAAAAAACGAATTAAAAAAAATATCATCTTGGACAACGGTTGATCTAAAACTTCAAAAGCGGTTAAAAACCGCTATCCAAGTGCTTTTCTTGGACAACAGTTTTTTATCAGCTGTCCAAGCTTGGACAGCTGATGCTTGGAGAGCGGTTATAACCGCTCTCCAAGGTCATTTTTCACAGCTGTCCAAGCCCAAATGTGTATTAGTGTAAGTTACATTAATCCTAAAATATACCTATCAGTAAGTGTCCCTAATTACTACACCAATGCACAATATCAAACATATAACACAACCTATGTATTTTGACAAGTCTCTGTATGCACAGGTGCACTTTGACTGAACATTGTTAAATGCAAGTTAATATTAATTATTTTTATTGACACATTATACTCCTATATACAATATATTACTAATAGGGAGTTTTTCTTGATGATGTGTCAACTCTACATATATGTCATTCTAGGAGAAGTTTGGTGTACATGTCATTAAAAATAAATCATACATGTCACTAAAAATAAATCCTATGTGTAATTCTATTTTTGTATATCCTAAACAATCTCCTATCCCCTATATATCCCTCTATATATTAAATATTTTAATAGGGAGTTTTTTTTCCATGATATGTCAACTCCATGTTAATTTAACATATGTGTCATTCAATAAGAAATTTGATTACACATGTCATTTTTATGTGTTATTTTTATAAAATGTGTAATTCATATTTATTATTTTATATTTTATTTAACTATATAATATTATTCATTTATATTTTTTTTGGTAATTTTTGTTTGACTTAATTTAAGATAAAAAAAATATTCATTCTAAATGTATTTTATCTTAGTGTGAATTATATTCAATTATTATTTTTTTAATAAATAATTTTATTTTATAATTGCTCTTATGTATATCGTAACATAAAATATGTGGAAAATGTATTTTATATTATAATTCATTCACTTTTTTTAAAAAAAAATTATTACATGTTAGTTAATTTATTAGTCTTTTCTTAGTCGATTTATTTTGTTTTGATTTGTAGGTTTTAAGTTCATACTAACATGGATAAATAATATTTGAGACAATAATCTTATCCCAAGGTTTAAGAAAATTTACTAATATACACCTTAAAAAATTATTAATTCATATTTAGTGAATTTATGTACATATTTATATTTTTAATTATTAAATATATTATTTATTGAAAATGTTGCAATTTTTAATTAGAAAATCGCGTAACACGCGGGCACTAAACTAGTAAATCTATAAATCAAAGAATGTATACGATAATAAATTCTCACAGGGAATGTGAAATTGGAAAGGCCTTGTATGGTTTTGGAGATGTAGTTAGCTTTGGGCAGCGCCACATGAAGCAAGCATGTCAATGATTGCCACTGGTTAAGACTCAGTGAGTCACCCACAAACATTAGCCGCTTTCCCTTTAATTTTTTCATAAAACCCTCAGCATTAAACCTGCACAATTCAATACACAATTATTAACAATGCAATTATTATGCTATAATTAAGATTATGATTAACTAGAGCTTAGAAAATGATATATGGTCATATATAAACAATATCGATGTTGTTTTATGCATATGTTGTGAGCTGAATGATCGAGATTTTTGTTAAAAGTGTTAATTTGATCAATTTTTATTAATAGATTGTATAGGAAGTACTATTAATGTGAGATTAAATGGAAAAAAAATGGATTATTGTTAATCGACCATTGAATTTAATTTCTGGCTCTGTCGTTTATGAAATGAGATCACATGTTCTATAATTGGTGTTCCATTTTATATTTCATAATATGATAGATGACATGTGGAATAATAAAAATATCTAACGAACCAATATATTCTGAGTTCATATGTTACAGATTCAATAGGGTGGAACATCGATAAAATATGAAAAGTGGAACAGGTGAATCGAACCGGTCATTTGTTACTCGTGAGTGTGGGTATAAAATTTGATCATATCTACTGTATGCGCTAAAATCATTTCGCAAATAAATTCACAAATATCCATAACTATGTAACCATAAAAGTTATTAACTGATAAAGAGGAGGGAGAAACGAGCTCCAAAAGTCAAAGAAATTTCATTGCCAAATTAATTAAGACAAATAAAAGTAACATGTTTCTCAAAAACTAAAAGAAACGTGTGGAAGAGAATTAAATAGATGAAAAGAATTTAATACCAGAAATTATTGAAAATCGGCAATTCAAAGACGTGTAATTAAGAAATTGTTTAATGTGACATGAACTGGCCGGTTGCCTACTGTTTTGTTGGCATGTAGGAGTATGTGTTAAGGGCCAATCTTAATTAATTAGTTGGTACATTAGGACAATATATAGCAAAGACAAAATTCATACCCAAAAAAATTAATTAAAAGGTATATATATATATATGGAAGAAAGGACACAAATCCGATCAATTACAAAACTGTAAGAAAGGGACATGATCTTTCAAATGATTGCACATACATATGTACATTTATACTGATAGGTACATTTTAGGATTACAATTTGTTTATAAAATGGTTACACATATGTGTGTATATTTGCACTTTTATGTGCAATTTTGACTGCATATGTTATCTATTTTATACATGTTAAATTATGTACCTAGCTATTAGTAATTTTCCCGAACCTTATTTCAAAATTGTACATATATAATTCCATCTCTTAAAATTCACTAAGTCGTTTAATTAATTATCATTGTCACATTTATTTTAAGATTTCATATATATATATATATATATAATCACTACATTAAGATGTTTCATGTTTGACAGTAAATAGAGAATTATATCTATCTAACTATCAAAATCATGCAAAACAATTATCATATTCAAATATGATTCCTGCACCATGTAACTCCAGTTAATTTTTAAGAACTCATTTTACCTTTTTAGTAAAAATAATTGTACATGTTTAAAAACGCACTTGAACTGCATGGTGAACTTGGTACATATACATTATACAAGACATTATCTATATTAGTATACCTCGGCAACTTGCATCCACCGACGGGCTGCCATTTGTACTTGTTGTAGTCCTTGTCCGGCCGCCCGTTTTTCCGGCAATCAAACTGCTTTTGGATAAAAGGGCACTGCGATGATTCATATTATGGGTATGAATTGTCTAAAACCCAATTTCCATTGAATATGTCACATCCTTTTGTTGCTAGTTTTCCCTCTACATTAGTGGAAATGGAAATTAGAACAAAAAAGGCAGAAAGAATGGCAAACCCCATGAGAAAGAGACAGTGAAAGTATGATGGACTGAGGGCCACCATTTGATCTATTCAACGGGCCTAAGTCATCACTTTTCAGAGTTCATTAGTCACGGACATGGTAAGATTGGTAAGAAGAGATGTAGCCTTATATGACACTGCACTATTTGGAAGATTTGGAAAGGGATGAATGATCTTCAGTGGTAGATCCAAAAATTTAAAATAGGGTATGCACAATTATAAAAAATATTAAAAAAAATTAATATTATACAATTTAAAATGCTAAAAGCAGGTCCCTAAAAAAGTAACATATATAAACAAAAAGATCGATAATCTATAATTTGAAACATATAATATTAACAATCATAAATATTTTTTTATCTAAATAAAATATTTCATTGTTCTCGACAAGTTCTCATATTTTGAAAGTGGTTCAAAATGTAATTATTGCTTATTTTGCCAGTGTTTTCATAGTTCAATTTGACAACATACTTCAGTTTCTTCACCACTATGTTATATGTAATATAGGGCTAAGTCTTGTATGCACCAGTGAACTGTGCACTCCATAGTATATCTTGAAAATATACAATTTGTTGCAAATAAACATTCAATTTGTTTACAATAAAACATGCAACTATTAATATGAGAAACAAGTTGCATGTTTAAGTATAAATAAATTTCACGTTATGCAGTCCAACATGTTGCATATTTCTAAAAATATTATGAAGTGTACGGTGCACCTGGTGCACATGAAGACTCACTCGTAATATAGATATGAGAAATTTGTGTCACAATACTAAAATTATGAGTGGTGCATAATCTACTAAAAATTCATTACAATCACATTCTTTTGGATTGCATTCCTACAAAATTGTAACTGTTTTCATTAATTCTAGTTTTCCAGTTGTAAACCATACGAGATTCGAGTACCCCTTGCACTCATGAAATGGAGAATACCACATTTACCTTTAAAAATGTACTTTCATCCATGATAATTGTAATTGTGTTAATTTATTTATTTTTAAAATGAACATATAGTAATTAAGCTGCATCAATTTTATCTTTTACATTTAATTGAGCAAAGCATACAAGAACTCATTCCAAATATCAGGGACTCCACTAAGACACCAATGAGTGCAATCCATATATGTGCGTCTTTTAAAACCATAATTTGAAGGATGTCCATCTATTCTGAGTTGTGAAAGAGAGGTGACATTCAGTAAATAAACAGGTTTGACCATTGTCTTAACAACTTTCTCTAGCACCACCTCTGCTGGGTGAGGGCTTCCTCGTTTTTTCAGTGGTTGTGTTTGTCCTACACAATTTTTATCATCTGCCCCTTGCCCACTGCAATTAATTAATAAATAGAATAATCTGATTATTAGTACAATCGGATATGATATTGCACGTACATATAGATATGCATACATACCCGGCATGATCAGGAGAAACTCCTTGAAAAAAGACTTGAGTTTTTTTTGGATCAACATTTGAATCGATCCACTTTGCCCATGTATTTAATGCTCTCTCGTATGCACTCAAACGGTCCATATCTTTCACTGTAGTATTTCCATAAACAACCCAATCCCATCTAAAAAAAATGTAAGAATTTAATTAAATTATGTTGTGAATTTAACCTCAAAATTAACCAACAGTGAACTATATATGATCAAAACTGCAAAGAGTATTACTTCAACTGAAGAAAGATATTAGTTTAGAAAACAAGAAAAACGGAAAACGAATAACACCAAAAATTAAGTGGTTCGATCAAAGATGATCTACATCAACTATGAGAGAGCTGCAATCCACTATAGATGATTTTCCTAAGGCTCCATTTGGATGGATGGATTTGGAAATCCATAGATTTTACACATAAATCATACTCTCCAATGGATTTACAAATACTTAGATGTGAGAGTTTAGGGAAGATGGTGAAGGGGGAGAGGGGGAAGGGGTGGAGATGGGGAAATTTCACAAATGACTAGGTTTTGATGAGGATTTGAAATCCTTCCATTTTGAACTAACTTCTCAAATCTAAGTATTTACAAATCCATTGGAGAGTGATGATTTGTGTGTGAAATCCATGGATTTAAAATTCCATCCATCCAAATGGAGCCTAAAGTTTTATAGAGAATACACAGGAGTTCTCAAGTTAGTATATATGTATATGAATGTGTGAGAGAGCTCCAATCCATCAAGTTGAGACTACTTGTGCATCAAGGGCTGACTTCCAACACTTAATGAGCTATTTACAAATCTAATAAACTTAGATTTATAGCTCCAAAATCTAACCAGTGGATCTAAAACCAGCCCACTCACCACTGCTCTTAACCAAGAGCTGTCTTCTTTCCGAATCAATGTAATCCAAAGAAACTAAGACACAAACTAAACTGAAGTAGGAAGTTACATAGTAAAACCAATGATTTCAAAATCGGACCGGACCGGCCGGTTTGACCGGTTGAACCGGGAACCGGACCCGGAACTGGTCCGAACACCCCCCTAAGAACCGGTTTATAGGTTAAACCGGTCAAAACCAGTTCGACCGTTTTTTTTTTTACTTTTTTTAAAAAATTTAAACTATTAATTATTTAGGTAAAAAAATTTATTATTTTTAATACCAATCAATTTTTCACTAATCTTTCTTGTGAAATCTTTCTTGTGAGTAAAGATCTAGACCCCCACCCCTTTTATATTACTTCATCTCACATATTTTTAGTACTTATTCGATGTGGGATTGGAGGTTTAGGTAGAATTTAGATCTACCTCCTCTCCATTTTATATTACTCCATCTCACATCTTTCTTAATATTTATTCAATGTGGGATGAGAGATCCATAAAGTCCACCTACTCTCCCTTTTATATTACTCCATCTCACATCCTTTTTAATATTTATTCGATGTGGGATAGGAGATCCATAAAATCTACCTCCTCTCCCTTTTATATAACTTCATTTTACATTTTTTCTAATACTTATTCGATGTGGGACAAATCTTTTCCCCTTTTTATATTATTTTTTCTCACATTTCATCTAATACTTATTCAATGTGGGACAAAATCTCTTTCTCAAGAAAATCAACACGTTTATATTATTTTTATGGTTCAAGTTTGATTAATTAAATTTAAATATTAATATTATAAGTCCATTGATGAATTAGTCATTTAAAAAAAATAGTAAAATATAAAAAATATTAAAAAAATAGACATAAATTATTTAAATGGTTGAACCGCCGGTTAAACCGGTCCGATCGGTTGAACCGCTGACCGGTGATCTGTTCGGTTCGATCACCGGTTCGGTTATGAAAACACTAAGTAAAACAAACAGCTGGATTCTCTTCTGTAGCAATCTTGGCAACCTTAACAATTTTCATTAACATCTCTCACAAAATACAACTTAACATCAATGTGTTTAGTTCTCTCATGATAACCTTGATGTTTTGATAAACGTATTGCAATTTGATTGTCACAGAAAATAGTAAACCTCCTATGAACTACACCAAACTCTCTCATAATTCCCTTCAATCACATACTCTCATTTATCACTTCAGCTAATGTTACATACTCAGCTTTTGTAGTTGATATTAATGCCACAACTGACTGATGAGTGGATCTCCAACTAATGGTTGTTCAAAATAAGGTGAACACATAGCATGTAAGTGATTTTCTGGTATCAATGTTTGCTGCAAAATCAACATCAACATACCCCACTAAAGGTGCTTCAACTTCAGTTGTTCTCTGAAACTTTAAACCTTTAGTTAATGAGTCACTTATGTATCTCATAATCCACTTAAGAACTTCTTAATGAGCCTTCCTTGGATCACTCATGTATCTACTTACTGTACTCATTGCATGAGTCAAATCTGGCCTAAGAATACATTAAGTTCCCAATGGAATTTTTATAAGGCATCTTACTCATCTGATACCTTTCAACACTAGACTTGGGAACCTACTATAAAGATAGATTGATAATATGTTCCAATTGTGGATTGATTCATGTTAAATATGTTGATGACTTTCTTCCTATAAGAAGTTTGCCACAAATTAATAGAACTTAAATTTCTATCTATGTTAATCTCCATCCCAAGAATCATCTTGGCCTCACCTAAATCCTTCATATCAAACTCAGATGTCAAAAGTTTCTTCACTGCCTCTATACCAGCAAAGGATCACTTACAATCAACATATCATCAACATACAGCAAGAGAAAAGTGCAAGAATTTGAACTTCTCTTAAAGTAAACACAATTGTCATATTTTCTTCTATCAAAACCAATTGACAGCATATACTCATCAAACCTTAATGACCATTGCATCGGACTTTGCTTCAAACCATATAGAGACCTCTGAAGTAACCAAGTCTTGCTATCAGAATCTAACACAGATACTCCTTCTGGTATCTCCATGAAAATCTTCTCAACAAGATTACCATGAAAAAATATTGTAGTAACATCTATCTGATGCAATTTCAAATTGAACTGAGCAACCAAAGCTAAGAGAATTCTGATGGAGCAATGTTTTACAACAGGTGAGAAGATCTTATTGAAATATATTCCATATCTCTAAGTAAAACCTCTACCAACAAGCTTAGCCTTAAACCTCACTCCACCTCCTTTACTGACAACTGTTTTCTTCTTGTAAATCCATTTGCAACTTACTGACTTTTGTGATTTTGGTTTATCTACAATGCTTTAAGTTTCATTCTTCTTCATAGACAGTGACTCTTATTCCATGGCAACCCATCACTTATCACTCTCTTTACAACTTATGGACTCACTATAAGTCTTAGGCTCATAAGACTCCACCTCAAGAGTTGTACACGGAGCAAATGATACCATATCGGTATCTCTGAATCATAATGGTGGATGAATAGTCATTCTCTGCCTATCTCTAACTAGTTGATAAGAACTGAATCATTTCCATCTTCTGAGTCATCTTCAACATCATCATCAGTTGTATCAACAATATGCCTCCTGATTTACTGATGCTCCACCTCAACTTGAAATTACTATTCTGAGTAACAAATGATGAATCAAAAACTTTAAGGCATCTTACTTTCATCAAAAGTAATATCTCTATTTATAATGCACTTCTGATTTCCTGATTCTAAACACCACAATTTATATCCTTTCGCACCTTGAGGATACCCTATGAACACACTTCAATGCTCTAGGCTCCAAATTGTCTTGTTTAACATGAGCATAAGCTAAAAAATCAACAACTCTGAGCATCTTATAATCAGTTGGATGCCCTGACCAAAATTCTTCTGGTGTTTTAAATTTTAAAGTTGTAGATGGACTTTTGTTGATAAGATAAATTGTTGTAGATATTATTTCACCCCAAAATTTACTTTGGTAATCCTAAACTGCTCAATATACATCTCACTCTCTCAAGTAATGTTTGATTCATCCTCTTAGCCAAACTATTCTGCTGAGGTATCCCTGGAACAGTTTTATATCTCACAATCCCTCTCTCTTTACAAAAGTTTGAAAACTCTTCAGAAAGATACTCTAACTCATTATATGTTCTCATGTTTATAAGCTTTTTACCACTGATGTTATCAACATATGTAAGCCACTTTAGTAAATGTATCAACCTTAGATTTAAGTATACATAAACCCTGATTTTCCTTACAGTAAACATCAATGACAGACGTAAAGTACCTACCACCACTTCTGGAATTATTCTTAGCAGGACCCCATAGATCAGAATATACATATTCCGGAACAGACTTTGTAGTATGTACACAGTACACTAGTGTTGAACTTTAACCTCTTAGCTTTCCCATATATGCAATGCCCACATATATCAAGTTTAGAAATCTTATCACCACATAAGAGATTCTGTTTAGATAACTCTTGTAAACCCCTTTGACTCACGTGAGCAAGACTTTTATGCCATAGTAAAGTATTATCTTGACTATTTTTGACATGAGATTGCCCTATTATTGTACTTTCCTTAAGAAAATATAAATCATTTTTTCTTATTTTTTTCAATATAAAGTAGAGCCTCTTGACATCTTAAGTTCACCATTTTCAGATTCAGGAGGTGCTTGGTTTGTGGTGAGGAATTGGAATGGAAATAGGAATAATAGTAGTGAGGAATGGTAATGGGTATGCTTATTATTATTGGGTTGTTTGGTTGATAACTAGGAATGACTATCATTACCATAAATGGTGATTGGTATAATTAAGTTTCTTAATAATAAAAATTATTCTTAACTATTTTTTTGTTAAAAAAATATATTTATAAAACAATAGTGTCTAATTATAATATAATAATAATAAATATTAATTTGGAAACTTAAATTATTTTTTAAAAAATAATATATCAAATTATAGGGGAATGAAAGGCATTCCCCCCAAATTGGTGGGGAATGAAAATATGGCTTTGATTCCATAGTTTTTGGATATAGAAACACTATTCATGCAATCATTCCCTCCAACCAAACATCAAACTTTCATTCCATTCCAATTCCTTATATTCAAACCCCTCTACCAAGCACACCCTCAAACTTATACCCCATTGAAACTAACATACCAAGAGAAATCAAATATCTTCTGAGTTCAGGGGCATACCTCACATTTTTTAGAGTTCTTGTGACTCCATCAGACATCTTCAAAGTAAATGATCTAGTTCTCCCTTTCTTCTTGTGAAGATTATTCTTCTCAATTGAAAAACCTATCTCCAAGGTGTTGTAGACCACGATTTGAGTTAACTTTCTTCTTGTGAAGATTATTCTTCTCAATTAAACCTTCTCCAATAGATGTGCGAATTCGAATTTGGATTTCAGACCTATTTGAACATCCTCCAGATTAACAGACTCTTGTCTTCCAAATAGAATAGTGTCATTGAAATTTTCAAAAGACTTAGGAAGTGCACTCAACTGGATCAGAGCCTTGTCTTCTTATGCAAGCTTGATCTCAATGTTCTCAAGATCATCCAAGATCTGTTGAATTCATCTAACTATTCTAACACAGGCTTTTCATCAATCATCGTGGATGCATAAAACTTTTGTTTCATATATAGCCTATTTGCTAGAGTTTTGACCATGTATAAGCTCTCAAGCTTCTTCCATACCTCTAACAGAGGTTTCTTTTGAAATTTCTCTCAAAGCTTTCTCACCAAGAGACAATATGATAATGTTATGTGCCTTGTCAAGGATCTCAGTGAGTTTACCTTCTCTTCAACCTTAAGATCAAGAAGAAACTTCAGATTCTTCTTTCAAAGCATTTGTTAATCCTTGTTGAACTAATAATGCCTTCATTTTGATCTTCCAAAAACCAAAATTTGATTTCCTTGAAAACTTCTCAATGTCAAACTTGGTTGCACCCATCTTGATCATTTCTCTTTCCCATAGACAATGCTAATTAATGTGAATTTAACCCCAAAATTAACCAACAATGGAGTATGATCAAAATTGAAAACAATATTACCTAAACCGAAAAAAGGTATTAGTTCGGCTGAAGAAAGGTATTAGTTCGGCTGAAGAAAGGTATTAGTTCAGAAAGCAAGAAAAGCAAAAAACAAAGAATACCGAGAATTAAGTGGTTAATCAAAGATGATCTGCATCTACTATGAGACAGCTGCAATCCACTATAGATGATTTCCCTAAGGTTTTACAGAGAATGCACAAGAGTTTTCAAGCTAGAATACACTCAAACTCTCAATTTCATACACTGCACAGACATAGTATGAATGTGTGTTTAATTTCCTTGAACATTTATGCTTAATATCACTCAACCTACTTGATGAATAAATTCGATCTCTTGATGAATAAATTCGATCTCTTGATGAAAGTGTATCCTAATTATTTTAGTTTATAAGCTGTAGTGCTTGATAGTATAATTAACTATCTATTGAATTGTTTACATAATAAGTTTGATATGTGAAGGTTTGTGCATCATAAATATGTTAAAGAAAATAAGGTTAGTTGGGAAAAAAAATATATATCACGGCATTGTATGAAAGCGAAAAAAATAACAATAATGTTAATTTTGGTTCAATTGAAATAAAATAATAATAATAAATTCAATGAATTTATTTACAATTTTTTTCAAAAAATAATCATGTAATATAATTGTAAAAAATTCAAATACCAGTGTATCGAGTAGAAAAATTTTTAAAATTCACGATAGAATTGAAAAAAACATTTAAATGATGATTAATCCCGTTTATTATTTTACAATTAGCCCTAAGAAGAAGCACACATATAATAGAGAGAGGGACATACGGTTGTTTTCTGCCAGTATGAAGCCACCAATGCCAAGAGTCGAAAATGACGTAATCCATTCCTCCCCATATTTTGGAAGAAGTGATTGAATCAAGCATCAATACCCTCCCTCTTGTTTCTTTTACTATATCCACCAAGAATGCATTTCGGGAGAACATCAACGACACATTATACTCCTATATACAATATATACAATTAATTGTGGAAAATCAAATTATATATTGTAAATAAAAATAGCATTAGTATCATCTTTACTTTAAGTACAGGAAAACTTACTAATAAATACAATTTTTTTAAGCAGGCCAAAGTACAAGATTTCGTATACAATCAAAGTTGCACGCGAAAGTGCAAATATAACAATATATATACAATCATTTTGTACTTATTACTAAGTTATATTAATCCTAAAATATACAGTAAGTGTCCCTAATTACTACACCAATGCACAATATCAAACATATAACACAACCTATGTATTTTGACAAGTCTCTGTATGCACAGGTGCACTTTGACTGAACATTGTTAAATGCAAGTTAATATTAATTATTTTTATTGAACAATTGCACACATCATACTATACAACATATTTACTACTATATTACACATGTATTTTAAGCTTATGAATGTGGGAATATATATATACATATTACTCCATATTTATTATAGACACCATGATTATAATTATAAATTTTTTTAAATCTAATGAATTCAATATGAATAATAATTTTATATTTGTTGTTATTTATATAAATTGAAATGTTCGCTAATCAATTAAAGAGCTTGTAATTAACCTAGATGGTTTTTTTTTTCCTATAGTGTAGGAAATAACAAATAAATCAATCAAAGAATGTATATACAATAATTAATTCTCACAGGGAATGTGAAATTGGAAAGGCCTCGTATGGTGGTGGAGGTGCGGTTAGCCTGGGGCAGGGCCACATGAAGCAAACATGTCAAAGATTGCCACTGGTTAAGACTCAGTGAGTCACCCACAAACATTAACCGCTTCCCCTTTATTTTTTTCATAAAATCTTCACCATTAAACCTACACAAATTCAACACACAATTATTAACAAAGCAATTATTATGCAATAATTAAAATTATGATTAACTAAAGCATAGAAAATGGTATATGGTCATACGAATTTAGATCCGTATGGGTATATAGTGCAGTTGGATCGACACTATATTATGCAGCTAAAAAAATACATTACAAATCAATACGAATAAATTATAATAAATCGACCATTGAATTTAATTAATTTCTAGTTCCGTCACTGGTTACTCGTGGGTTGATAAAGAGGAGGGAGAGACGAGCTAAAATCATATCGACTGTGCTAAAATCATTTCGCAAATAAATTCACAAATATCCATAACTATGCAACCATAAGTGAAAATTGTTAAAAGGATAAAGAGGAGGCCAACGTCAAAAGTAAATTTCAATTACAAGTTATTATATTCATATATATCAATGCATCTTGTAATTTTAGTGCATTTAAAAAAAAGATATTAATAAAAATAATTATATTTTTTAAAATGTACTTGAATTGTATGTTTCACTTAATTCATATACAGGACATTGTGTTTATTAGTATACCTCGGCAAGATGCATCCACCGGCCGGCTGCCATTTGTACTTGGTGTACTCATTGTCCGGCCGCCCTTTTTTCCGGCAATCAAACTGATTTTCGATAAAAGGGCACTGCGATGATTCATAGTAAGGGTATGAATTGTCCAAAACCCAATTTCCATTGAATATGTCACATCCTTTTTGTGCAAGTTTTCCCTCCACATTAGTGGAAATGGAAATTACAACAAAAATGGCAGCAACAAAAGCAAACCCCATGAATTGATATATGATGTGTGAGAGATTGAGGTCCAAGATTTATGTGTAGAATGAGTGGTATATAAAGAGTGTGAAATTGTTCTTTAATTTGGGGTTTATAATGTGGAAAATAAATATTATTAGGGACCGATTGTGAGAGAATAAATAGAGATATTTCGAGTTATATGTATTGAATTTTATTTGCCACATTACGTAACAGGAGATCCGTGTAAAGTCAAGGTTGTCATTATAAAAATATATCGTCACAAGGTTTTTAATTTATTTATATTCATTAGCAAAGTTTAAAATACCTCTTCATAAAAGCTTAAATTGGAGAATTATGACCGGTTTTATACATTATTAATTACATGTTGGCAATTTTGTGTGTGTACATAAGGAGTTGGATATATAATACTGTATATTTATCTGTTATAGTATAATTAATGATTATTTTATTTTACTATTATCAAATACTCCTATTACAATTTGAATATGCGTCAGTGTAGGCTCCAAAAGTATATATGTTGACTAACAATGAAAAACACTAGTGAGATCAAACACTCAAGCTACCCCATGACAGCTTAAACAACCTACATTGAATCCGGAACCATTTCAAAGATTGCCAAACCTGTAAAAAAACATGATCCAACCTAGAAACACCAAAAACAATACAAAACAGATAAAGCTGCTGATAAAGCACCAGGGCTAAGTAACCCTAAGGGTAACCAGGTGGTTTATCCCATCTGGTCACTGGGCTCCTCATTTGAGTGGGAGACCCAGACTCGATTCCCTTTGGGAACGAATTTGGAGTTATTGGAGTTATAAGGTGGATTGGTGATTTCGTGGAGTATTTGGGTGCTTGGTGTACTAACTACTAACAACTAACAACTAACTTTGTCCGATCAAAAAAAAAAAAAAAGTAACCCTAAGGGTTGACCAAGTAGTGTAGGCTTGGAACTTAAGAGCATGCTCCTCTCTAGGGTCTTAGATTCGAAACCCCTTAGGTGCGATCAATTTTTGAGATGTTCTGACTTGAAATGGGGCCCCTCTAGTAGACGGTGGATTCTAATCCCCCAGATTAGTCGATTTTTTGGCCGATATTTTGTCCGAATACTTTGACCTAACACGGGCTAACACTCACATGCTACTCTCACTCACGTGTTGTCCAAATTTAAGCTGAAATCGAGCCCGTCAAATCCTAAGTGTAATTTAAATTAACGTACATAAAGTTATCCTATTTTGACACCTCATCCTCCCATAATATAGAGAGTAAACAAAAAACTCAAAATCAAGACGTTGTGGTTGATGAAAGAGGAGTAAATCCCTCATTGATTACAGTTGGCTCCATTTGGATGGATGGATTTGAAATTTATGGATTTCGCAAACAAATCACCACTATCCCCACTTGAGTTAAATGAATTTATAAATACATAAATTTGAGTTTAGTTTAAAATTGAGGGATTTTAAATTCTCATTAAAACTATGTCATTTGAAATTCTCTCATCTCTACCCCTTCTCACTCTCTCCTCCCTTCACTCTCTTCCCTTCTCTATTTGAAGTATATGTATTCTTACATTTATTATTTTTCAAATTCATTCATTTCAAAATCTCTCTATCCAAACGTAACCTAAGTAATTTATATATCTAAAATTGATGGAAAAATTTTTATTTTACGTCCTGTAAGTCTGGCCCATTCCAAAATAAATATTTTATGTTTCTGCTTTATCATTTTTGGTCCTAGGGTGTATGATTTTTATCCTTTTTTGACCAACTTTGGTCATTTTTCTTCGAAAAAATTTAATTTTGGGGATTCCGGCCAATTGTCCAATTTTGGTCCTTCTTTTATTTAATTTTGGTCCTTTACGTTTATTTGTATTAGCAAATCTATAAATTAAAATTTCTGTTAAAATACACCATATTAATATCAAAATTAAAATTCAGAAAATTTGAAAAAAATAAGATATGAAAAGTCTTAAAACTAAAAGTTATGATTATATTAATAAATTCTAAAAAATTTATATAAATTAAAAAATAAATAAAATAAAATATGTAAATTATTAAATAAATTCTAAAGCATGGAAAATTCTAAAAATTATTAAATAAATCCTAAAAAATATATTACTAAAAAAAATCATAAAAAAAATGTAAAATTTCTAGAGAATTATATTAAAAAATCCTAAAAAAATACGCCCCAAATCTGAAAATTAATTAGATGTTTAGAAATTTTAAAGTCTGAAAATACACCCTCCACCTTCTCTTCGTCTTCCCGTCTTCAGTAACAGTGGTGAAGAACAATCTTTTTTTTTTTCAGAAGTTTGTACATAGTCGATTTGGCCTGTTTTGGTTGGCATTATTGAGGAATTGGAATTTTTGAGTTTTTAGCGACTTTTAGATTTTTAGGAATTGGCGTATTTTAAGTTTAATTTTTAGGAATTGGGGCGTATTTATCAGATTTTAATGTTTTCAGCTTTTAGGAATTGAGGCGTATTTTTCAGATTTTAGAATTTTCAGACATCTAAATTAATTTTCAGATTTGGGGCATATTATTTTAGGATTTCTTAAAATAAATTTCCAGAAATTCTGTAAGTAGTATGATATATTATTTTTTTGGATTTTTTAATATATATTTTTCCAGATTTTAGGATTTATTAATATATTTTAGGATTCATTAAATAATTTTAAACTTATTCGTACTTTAGAATATATTTAATAATTTTCATCGATCTTTTATTATATATATTGATTTTTTATTTATAACTTTTTCAGGATTTATTATCGGTTTATAATTTTTAGTATTTTAATAATTTTAGTATCTTATTTGGTTAAATTTTTATTTTTATATTTTTTATTTGTTGTATTTTTAATTTACAGGATTTTTAGTTTATAGATTGGTTAATATAATTTACAGAATTTATAGATTTGTTAATAAAATTAAATATAAAGGACCCAAATTGGACAAAAAAAAGGATCAAAATTGGATAATTGGCCGGAATCTCCAAATATTAAAAAAATTCGACGAAAAAAGATCAAAATTGATCAAAAAATTATAAAAATTGTACACCCTAGGACCAAAAATGATAAAACAGAAATATAAAGAATTTATTTTGAAATGAGTCAAACTTACGAGACATAAAATGAAATTTTCCCAAAATTAATACACTAAAATTTAGGTACTAAATATTTGTGCGCAAATGAATAAAATACATTTAGTTCAAATCTTTTTTCCGTTTGGCGGTATATCGCCACACACTAGTATACATTAACAGAATTCAGTGGCTGATCTATGTATATACAGCAAAGGGTATGCAAGTGCACACTCTCTCGAGTAACACTCATGTGAACCAGGTTCACACTATGAACCATAATTCAATATGACCCATTTTGAGAAATGGGTTGACCCGAATTTTCGTCCCACTCTCATTCCTCGCGTTGTTCTCTGTTGTGCTAACATGCCAACGTCGCCTCACGAACCCATCGCTCGCTGATTCTCCTCACCACATCAACCAACAACCTGACTCCATAATCCGTCGTGTCTTAGGAGAACACATCGCAGGTGTTGGCCACGGCAATGTCGCGGCGGCTATCAGCTTCAACGACGGCCTTCGCGCCGTCGTGCGCTCAGTAATCCCCACACAATGAAGATGAAGGTGCAAGGGATATTAATAGCGCGATTGCCAAAAACTCTCACTTTTACTCAGAAAAACTCTCACTATTATTAAAATTAAAAACTCTCACTGTTGCGTTATAAAACTATCACTCAATAAAACTCTCACTATTATTCAAAAAACTCCCACTGTTATGCTATAAAACTATCACTCTATAAAACTCTCACTATCATCTTATTAAACTATCACTGTTGTTCTATAAAACTCTCACTGTTATTCAGAAAAACTCTCACTGTTATTCTATAAAACTCTCACTATTATGTTATAAAACTATCACTCTATAAAACTCTAACTATCATGTTATTAAACTATCACTGTTATTCTATAAAACTCTCACTCTTATTCAAAAAAACTCTCACTGTTATTCAGAAACCAATTAATTCTTCACCATCTTTTCCCTCTTCACATTGTTAGTCTCCAATGCCACCCATCACCACACCACTCTGTCACTCTTACGCAACTTCACAGCCACCAACGTCGCGGCCAACCACCACACGTACAATCCCCATCAACCACTGTTTCTCTACCGCTGAAATTGTTGGGATTGTTGAGAACTGATCAAACCAGGAATGCGGGGACCCGGGGAGGGCTTTCGATATGCTCGTGGTCGAAAGCACTTATGCTCGGTCGGCGCCCCCATCATGCGGCGCTGAAGGTTTCGAGCAAAGTCACATGATCGGCGGAGCCGCTTCGACCAAAGGCCCGTGGTCGGCGGGTTCCATGCACTGAAGGAATTAGGGTTTCAGCCAGGATGGGCCAAATCTAGGGTTTTGGCCCAGTTTCCCAGTTTGGGTTTTTTTGTATAAATAACCCCCTAACTCCTCCATTGTATCTTGCACTATCTTGTATGGTTATACAAGAATACTAATAGATCTCTCCTGGCTTGGTAGTGCCCCCAGATGTAGTCAGTATGACGAACTGGGTAACCAAATTGTTTGTTCCTTAATTCGTTGTTCCATTATTTTCTCTATAATTGCTTGTTTAATTCTCAACAACTGGTATCAGAGCATCAAGCTCAAGGGATCTGGTGGGAGCAATTATGATGACTGAAGGGAAATCGCCTGTTGAGAAGTTTGATGGAACGGATTTCGGATTCTGGTTCTTGCAAGATCAAGAAAGTCATTGACACGTGTCTGAGATCTTGCGGGAATTGGTGGACGAAGAGCATTGAATCTGGGTGCGGTATGGAATGTGCCTGGGTTATGCTTTAGTCGGATCGATCTTGATCTGGAAGGACATTGCGGAATGGTGCTCGATTCTTGTGTGAATCCGAGAGGATCATTGAGGGGTGTATCCAGGATCGTCGTCGGAAATCAATGAGGATCTAAGATGGGCATTGTGGGACGTTGCTCGTGTTGGGATTATACTGGAAAGTATGCTTTTTACTTTGTATAATCAAAACTGAATTTCGGACTTATTTACTGAAATAAATTGTTAATCACTGATGCTTTAAATATCATTAAATGTTACATATATTTACTGCATAACTGTTCAATAAATCGTATGTGCTACATTGTAGTTAATTTAGTGATACCAGATCACAGAAGATTAAATTAACAGTCCCTTGTAACTAAAAAGTACGCCATTCACGACCTAGATGGAAATGAACAATCCATCGTGAAAGGTTGAAGTGTAAGGCTCGGATTGGCTTGTCTTGACCAAGAGATTACACTAGTGCATTACTGATGCACTAAATAGGACCTACGGGAGGACAAATTCTTCAGAACTGAACAAGGAAGAATTAGACCTCAGTGGTTCGTTATTTTTTAATCTTCGTTCCTTAAATAGGATCGTGTGTGGTTGGTAACTATTGCTTTGACTTATCATGGGTAGAGAATCAACGAGATTCAATACTTTTTATCTTGGGCAATATTATTGGTCACATGTGATTGCTAAGATTTAATACGGAGAATCGTGTGCAAGTACGCTTGTTCGATTTGCCCCCTTGGGAGGTTCATAAGCTTTATCATACCAAATCTTGCAAGTGGAATTAGTTTCCGGTATGGATAATAATGTTGAACCGTTCCTTGACCAAGGACAAAAGATATTAATTAATGGAAAGTTATTTCAGTGGCTTGAATTAATTAATGGGCTAGATAATCTTAAACACGGGAAATAATAACCGGGATCCATATTGACTGTAATATGGGTTAAGATGGATAGTGCAATATTAATTATGTAGTGGGATAAATTAATATTTATGGGCTTGAATAATATTGTGGCTCAATATTGATAATTCAAGATCCATTGGAAGGTCCAATCTTAATTCTCCTAAAGGCCCCCTGAGTAGTCCAACATATAGTCCAATAACTGAAAATGTGTTTAAAATAAAATAAATATTGTTGCTTATTTTTTCCTCATAAAATTCGAAATTTATGGATAAAAAGGGGAGAAAGATTTCTTTGAATTTTGTTATGGAATGAAGATATGTATTCTTGGAATACAAGATTATCTCATTAAATTCAAGAAATCTCCCACTTGGTTATTCATGAAGATAATTTCGAAAATTTTGGATAATTAAGGGCAAGAAAGATTTTCTTGATTTTCTTGAAAATATATTATGGAAGATATGTATTTCTTGAAATACAAGAATATCTCATAAATTCCCAAATCTTGGAATCTTGCCTATAATTTTCGAAAATTACTCCATAACAAAGAGTAGGTGGGATTTTGTGGAATATTATAATTATGGAAAAAAGAATATAGGAGATATATTCAAGATTTCTTGGAGATCAAGAAAAGATTTTCCCACATTATTTTCTACCCAAAATTTCGACCACCTATGCTCTATAAATAGGGGATGACTCTTTCATTCCCAAGTACAATTCCATGTGATGGAAAAATTAGTAAATCCACAAAGGTGGTGCAACATAATTTATTTTCTTTTTGTTAATTGTTCACAAGTGTCCTACCACCGGATAGTCGAACAAGGATTAAGGGAATACTTGGGAAGTTCTTTTGGTTAGTCTAATCAGTCAGACCGTTGCCATCCCAAGAGGTACGTTCACGTAAACTCGTAGAATTCCGCATCGTAGGATTTCGTGAATTAATTATATGCATGATTTCTTTGTTGGATTATTATTTGAATTAATATAGGATTAATTCATGCTAGTAATAATTATAAGAATTAAATTTGTATTTAAATATTCACCCCGAATAGATCTGTGCAACTTATTCCCCAACAACTGGTATCAGAGCCACGGTTTCGGGCTCTGAATTTTTTAAATTGTAATTTAATTCGCTGACATTAAATTTGAAATTGGATAGTAGAATTGCTAGATCTGTTTTGCATGTATCCAATTGTCATGGATTTTAAGGTGTTTATTTATGCATGCATATAAATTGTGGTTTTTAATTGATTCGATTCGGATTCGTTTTGCCTCGAGAGAAAATCCACAGTAGATTAGGATTTGTTTGATTTGATCAATGTAATAGACTAGTTCAGATCTAGGTTTATTTATTTTTTGTAAATAAATTGAAACCGGATCGAAACGCAGGACGCGAGACGGGTTAATTAAAGGATAAAAATCCAGAACCGGGCGAGACGCGCTAGGCCACGCGAACGTACAGTGAGGCACGCCATGAGGATCGTGCCGCTACAAGACGCAAGGGCGACAGCAAGACGCTGCACCGCAGCGCTGGAGCGGATCGGGCGCGATGGAGGCGAGCGCGCGCGCAGGCGGAGATGTGTAACGGGTTGCCGAAATTACTGGGCGATAGCGCGTACACGCTGCCGTCAGCCGAGGAACCGCGGACCGCTGAGAAAAGCCGAGGCACGGCGGCAAAATTACCGAGCCGCAAGCTGAGAAAGCTGGACTTTTATTAGGCGGGTCGGCGGACGCGGGCGCCAAGATCCCGGCCGCGAAGCATTTCATGGTATTTCGAGACGGAGTTCTTTTAGACGACGATCGAGTGGGAGAAATTCAAGGCGGTGTTTCTTCAAGATCAAGCCAAGAAAAAATCAAACCATGACAATTGGATAATTTGTGCCCAATATGTTTATTTTTTACGCTTTGCTTGATTTATTATTGTGTCATCTTATGCTTTATTTAATTTGTTTAAATGTGTTTGCATGAGAGTTGCCCAATGAAAAATCTCACCTTCAAAAATTACTAAGTATGTTTAAATAATTAATTGACAATTTTATTCCGGATAATAAAATTGAATTAATTTTGACCTCCATGATTTATTTATTTGTGAATTCTTTTGGAAAATCCCCTTTTGGACGGTCAAAAGTTAGCTTTTCACATGAATGAATTCCAAATGGATAATTATGGATTATTACTAGTGGTATTACGATGACCCCCCCACGAGGCTCGTTCAATATGAAATAATAATCCTGTATTTAATCATGGTTATTACTTAGGTATAAAATTGATATGCATATACTTCCCCGAAGTCCCTGTCAATTTTATATTGGTCAAGTGGGAGCCAACTATTAATCTGGATATTAAAGGTTTGTAACTGTTCTTGTTTGTAACCTGCTTGAATGTGTTTAAATAATGACCCACCCCACGTGGCATATTTAAACTGTTTTGAGATGTTGGCTGATGCATGTTCATATTTTTTTTGAGATTTTAATATGATGCATGTGATCGAACCTTGTGATATATTTGTGCTTATGCATATTATTGTTTATTTCAGTTCATCATGTCGCAACCTTCTAATCCTTCATCAATATACTTAAAGACAATTTGCTTACTGGTGAAAACTATTTTGATTGGAAATACAAACTAAAACCTGTCCTAACCGCATCACCTTCCAAATGGGTACTTGATACACCAAAACCCAAAAAACCAACTAAGGACGCCGGAATATGGGATGAGATGATTTATGGTGAATGAGAACTGGCAAATGAATTGATGAAGGATACAATTCTGGCACCTCTATCAGATGCGTTGAGACACCTTCATCAAGAATATGAGTCAGCTGCATACATCTTACAGAATCTCGAAGCGATGTTCGCACATCAGACCCATATGGCAATCCAAAGTGTGAAGCAAGAAATTGCTTAATTAAAAATGGAAAAAGGGAGGACTGCAGCGCAGCACGTCCTTAGGGTTATGGTGCTATTTGAGGAACTTGAGATCCCTCGGCAAAAATGTGATTTCAAGACTAAGATTGATTTCATTCTCCAATCCTTACCAAAGAGCTATAATCACCACTATCTTGAGTATCTAATGGAAGATCTAGATTTTACAGTGGATGATCTTGTAAATGCTCTCACTTTGGTTGAAAGGGAAAGGGAGAGCGAGGAAAAGAACTTGGGAAAACAGAAATCTTCTTTTCATCCTAGGTCATGTGGTGATAAGGATGATGAAAAGAGAAGAAAGTTGAACCAAGCTGACTCAACATCAAATAAGAGCACGGAATAAAGCATGAGGAAAGTTTTGGAAAGCGGGAGAGTAGGACACTCGAGGCCAGCCTGTTCCAATCCCAAAGGGAATGGAAAGAAAGGTAATTCTCACGCACTAGTTGTTTAAACTTGTTTAGCGGCGTATGCCTCCCATTTATGGGTGGTGGATCTGAGGATCCTTGATCATGTTTATTTCACATTCAGGGGTTCAAGCGGACCCGACAACTTAGTGGGAGTAAGATCCTCATCACACCGGGCGATCTTCACGAGAGTGGCGGTGAGCGATGGGAGAAGTGCACCTGTCTTTTGAAGACGAGTTTTAATTTTAAGAGATGTTCTTTACGTCCGAGTTTTAGAAAGAATTTAATTTCGGTTTCTAAACTTTTTCATGATGGATATTCGGTTACTTTTAATAAAGTTGTTACCATTTCTCTTTTTGATAAATTTATACGTCATGGAGCGTTGTCGAATAATCTCAATACAATGCTTCGTGAACACCACTCACGAAATGCATCCTATAACACATCAACTATTTCCGAGAAAAGAACGTTCATCGGGCGTGAGCGAGACACTTCTATGGCATCTAAGATTAGGTCATATAAATCCAAAAGAGGATCCAAAGGTTTGTGAAAGATGGTTCTTTGGAATTTCTCCAAGTTGAACCAATTCCAACTCTGCGATCATGTTTGGAGGGTAAAAAAATGACCAAGAGGGCATTTGGAGCCAAGGGAATAGAGCCAAAGAAGTGTTAGAGATCGTTCACACAGATGTATGTGGTCCAATGTCAACAAAAGCAAAGAGGAGGTTATGAGTATTTTGTCACTTTTATTGATGATTACTCAAAGTATGCGGTTATATTTTCCTTATGAAGCATAAATCGAGACCTTTGAGAAATTCAAAGAATTTAAGGCTCAAGCAGAGAATCATAGGGAAAAATGTATCAAGTCTCTACGATCCGATCATGGAGGCGAATACCTCGGTGATGAGTTTTTGAACTACTTATCGATGAAGGATTGCATCAACTCATCGCACCGGAACCCCTCAACAAAAAGCGGGGTTGTAGAGCGAAAAAAAGCAGAACTCTTTTGGAAATGGTTAGATCTATGATGAGTTATGCGGATCTTCCCAAGTCGATTACGGGGTCATACCTTGAAACACAAAACCTACATTCCGAACTTGGTGCCATCCAAATCGGTTCCCAAAACTCCCAAAGAATTGTGGACGGTCATGAAGCCTAGTATGAGACACATGATGATTTGGGGTGTCAGGCCCACGTGTTGGAAAGGAAGCGGGAAAATTGGATCCTCGATCGAGAAATAAGGTTGTTTGTGGGATACCAGAGGAACAAAAAGAGTGTATGTTATATGGTCCCGAAGATCAAAAGGTGGTAATAAGCACCCACATTAGATTTTTGGAAGAAGACTATATGAGCGAAAAGAAGACGAAGTGAGATTACCTTAAATGAGCTAAGGGGCTAACCTCAATGCCAATTGTACAAGATGATATACCAAACGACACATTTACACTTGAGGAACCTCGTCAGTAGTGGGAGGGTTGTGAAACAGCCCGAGAGATTCATGGGAATAGGAGAGTCCTCGGACTTGATTCGGACAAGATTTAATCGAGACCCATGGACATATGACGAGGCAATCCAAGACAAGGATCAGATTCTTGGCAAAACAAAGAATGAAAGCGAAATGGGTTCTAAGTTTCATAACAGTGTGGGAGCTAGTCGAAACCACTTAATGGGGCCAAACCCATTGGTTGCAAGTGGGTGTATAAGAGAAAAAAAGAGGATCGGACGGGAAGGTGGAAACCTTCAAAGCAAGACTTCGTGGCGAAAGGTTATACTCGGAAGGAAGGATCGATTATGAGGAAACTTTTTTCGCCAGTAGCCATGCTTAAGTCCATCCGAATTCTCTTATCGATTGTTTAGATCTCGACTTTGAAATCTGGCAAATGGATGTCAAAGGCGGCTTTTCTTGCGGAAGTCTTGATGAAGAGATCTATATGCAACAACCCCAAGGCTTCATTGAAAAAGGCCAAGAACACCTAGTTTGTAAGCTCATGAAGTCCGTTTACGGACTCAAAACAGCATCGAGCTTGGAACCAATGTTTTGATCATGTTATAAAGTCTTATGGGTTCGATCAAAACTAGTTCGAAAGTTGTGTGTACAAAAAGCATGTCGAAGCTGCATTGGTATTCTTAGTACTATCGTGAGCGATATTACGATCGCCGGGAACGATGTAAAGGTGTTATCGGGCGTAAGGGCATGGCTTTCAAAAGCAGGTTTGATATGAAGGACTTAGGGGAAGCGCGCACACATCCTTGGGATCAAGATCTTTCGAGATCGCA
This sequence comes from Stenogyne calaminthoides, assembly GCA_037126765.1. Taxonomy (NCBI): domain Eukaryota; kingdom Viridiplantae; phylum Streptophyta; class Magnoliopsida; order Lamiales; family Lamiaceae; genus Stenogyne; species Stenogyne calaminthoides. The sequence continues at coordinate 6,498,088 of JBBCBC010000004.1, read as the reverse complement.
AAGAAAAGGATGATAGGCTTATCGCAGAAGCTTCATACATATACTTTGTCTTGAAACGATTCAAACATGCAAGATTCAAGAAAGGCCCGTACCTTTCGGACATGGAATCCATCTATCAAGAAAATGTGCCCTAAGACACAAAAGGAGATAGATGACATGAGAGGCATTCCTTATGCTTCGGCTGTCGGAAGCCTTATGTATGCAATACTGTGTACGAGATCGGATATCTGCTTTGTCGTTGGCACGGTGGCAAGATATCAAAGTAACCCGGGAAAAGAGCATTGGACGGCAGTTAAAAACATTCTGAAGTATTTGAAAAGAACTCGGGATAGAATGTTGATTTATCGGTCGAGATAGTCAATCCCCATCGCCACTACGGACTCAGATTTCTAATCGGACATAGACTCGAGAAAATCTACCTCCGGTAGTGTGTTTTGCATGGGGGGAGGAGTCGTGACATGGAGAAGCGTCAAGCAGAAATGCGTCGCAGATTCTACCATGGAAGTCGAATATGTAGCTGATTGCGAGGCAGCGAAGGAAGCGGTTTGGCTCAAGAACTTCCTAGTGGACTTGAATGTGGTTCCGAATTTGCCCAGCAGAATCACTGTTTATTGTGACAATGCAGGAGCAGTTGCAAATTCAAGGGAACCAAGAGCCCACAAAGCCAGCAAACACATTGAAAGGAAATACCATCTTATACGAGATATCGTTAAGAGAGGAGATATAGATGTGGCAAAGATAGCGTCAGAAGATAACCTAGCAGATCCATTCACAAAGGGTCTGCCTCTGAATACATTCGAGAGACATGTGGAAGGAATGGGTGTCAAGACCGTTGCCAATCTGCTTTGAGTATAAGTGGGAGAAATTATTAGGTTCGTGTAGGTGACATTAGATGTCACGAATTAGGAACTACACGAGACATGTTGTAGTATACTTAAAAGTAGACTTTGAGTATAAGTGGGAGATTGTTGGGATTATACTGGAAAGTATGATTTTTACTTTGTATAATCAAAACTGAATTTCGGACTTATTTACTGAAATAAATTGTTTATCACTGATGCTTTAAATATCATTGAATGTTACATATATTTACTGCATAACTGTTCAATAAATCGTACGTGTTACATTGTAGTTAATTTAGTGATACCAGATCACAGAAGATTAAATTAACAGTCCCTTGTAACTAAAAAGTACGTCATTCACGACCTAGATGGAAATGAACAACCCATCGTGAAAGGTTGAAGTGTAAGGCTCGGATTGGCTTGTCTTGACCAAGAGATTACACTAGTGCATTACTGATGCACTGAATAGGACCTACAGGAGGACAAATTCTTCAGAACTGAACAAGGAAGAATTAGACCTCAGTGGTTCGTTATTTCTTAATCTTCGTTCCTTAAATAGGATCGCGTGTGGTTGGTAACTATTGCTTTGATTTATCATGGGTAGAGAATCAACGAGATTCAATACTTTTTATCTTGGGCAATATTATTGGTCACATGTGATTGCTAAGATTTAATACGGAGAATCGTGTGCAAGTACGCTTGTTCGATTTGCCCCCTTGGGAGGTTCATATGCTTTATCATATCAAATCTTGCAAGTGGAATTAGTTTCCGGTATGGATAATAATGTTGAACCGTTCCTTGACCAAGGACAAAAGATATTAATTAATGGAAAGCTATTTCAGTGGCTTGAATTAATTAATGGACTAGATAATCTTAAACACGGGAAATAATAACAGGGATCCATATTGACTGTAATATGGGTTAAGATGGATAGTGCAATATTAATTATGTAGTGGGATTAATTAATATTTATGGGCTTGAATAATATTGTGGCTCAATATTGATAATTCAAGATCCATTGGAAGGTCCAATCTTAATTCTCCTAAAGGCCCCCTGAGTAGCCCAACATATAGTCCAATAACTGAAAAAGGTGTTTAAAATAAAATAAATATTGTTGCTTATTTTTCCTCATAAAATTCGAAATTTATGGATAAAAATGGGAGAAAGATTTTCTTTGAATTTTGTTATGGAATGAAGATATGTATTCTTGGAATACAAGATTATCTCATTAAATTCAAGAAATCTCCCACTTGGTTATTCATGAAGATAATTTCAAAAATTTTGGATAATTAAGGGCAAGAAAGATTTTCTTGAAAATATATTATGGAAGATATGTATTTCTTGAAATACAAGAATATCTCATAAATTCAAGAAGATCCAAATCTTGGAATCTTGCCTATAATTTTCGAAAATTACTCTATAACAAAGAGTATGTGGGATTTTGTGGAATATTATAATTATGGGAAAAGAATATAGGAGATATATTCAAGATTTCTTGGAGATCAAGAAAAGATTTTCCCACATTATTTTCTACCCAAAATTTCGACCACCTATGCTCTATAAATAGGGGATGACTCTTTCATTCCCAAGTACAATTCCATGTGCTGGAAAAATTAGTAAATCCACAAAGGTGGTGCAACATAATTTATTTTCCTTTTGTTAATTGTTCACAAGTGTCCTACCACCGGATAGTCGAACAATGATTAAGGGAATACTTGAGAAGTTCTTTTGGTTAGTCTAATCAGTCAGACCGTTGTCATCCCAAGAGGTACGTTCACGTAAATTCGTAAAATTCCGCATGCGTAGGATTTACGTGAATTAATTATATGCATGATTTGCTGTTGGATTATTATTTGAATTAATATATGATTAATTCATGCTAGTAATAATTATAAGAATTAAATTTGTATTTAAATATTCACCCCGAATAGATTTGTGCAACTTATTCCCCAACAGCTCGATCATGTGGGATCGGAGATGGACATTGAGGAGTGTTGCTTGGATCAAATTGATATGTGTGGACGTGAGGGTCCAGGTTGCCGTATTGTGGGCCGTAGTGATGCAGGTTCGAGAAGGATGTTGTGGGACGTTGCTTGGATCAAGTGTGGATCGAAGCCGAACGTTGAGGGACATTGCTCGGATCGAGAGTTACTTCCAATGAGAGATGGGGAAGACGAGTTACGTCTTGGAGTCAGTCTCCAGGTGGGAGATTGTTGGATTTTGGAGTCTGAGTTGCGGAATGAGTCCAGGGAGGACAAGACTTGCGGAATGAGTCTAGGGAGGACAAGACGCCCGACCAGTTGATGTCGTGCACTTCCGCTCCAGTGTCAGTCTCCAGGTTCAGTCTCCAGGTGGGAGATTGTTGGGATTGTTTTAGCCTGATCGAAACCGGAATGCAGGACGCGGGAGGCGCTCGACCAGTGCTCGTGGTCGAGCACTTATGCTCGGTCGAGCGCCCCCCCATGCAGCGACCGAAAGGCGCTCGAGCGAGTCACATGATCGAGCGAAACCGCTCGACCAAGGCCCGTGTTCGAGCGGGTTCCGCAGCCTGTTCGCAGAATTAGGGTTTCGGCCAGGATGGGCCAAATCTAGGGTTTTGGCCCAGTTTCCCAGTTCGGGTTTTTTTGTATAAATAACCCCCTAACTCCCCCATTGTATCTTGCACTATCTTGTATGGTCATACAAGAAAACTAATAGATCTCTCTTGGCTTGGTAGTGCCCCCAGATGTAGTCAGTTTGATGAACTGGGTAACTAAATTGTTTGTTCCTTAATTCGTTGTTTCATTATTTTATCCCATAATTGCTTGTTTAAATTCTAACAGAAACACCACGCTCCATCGTAGATCGGTAAAAAATCGTCTAGTTCCATCGTGTAGTCATCATAGCGTCGTATAGGAGTCGTCGTTGCCGTCGCATGAAGAGTCACAGAGCAATTAGGTGGAGTGGTTTCGCACGACCGTGAGTGGGAGAGAGGAGAAAGGGAAATGACGTGAAAAGAAATTGATTGAAATGGGCTTGAATTGTTTATATATGATCCGTGTTGTGTGCATGGGTCTGGTTTGACCCGGGTTCATAGTATGAACCAGGTCTACACAAGTTTTTGTCAAATGTTTTTTAGTAGAGTTAGTCTCCTGCATGTGAAAATTGATTTTCCTAACCTTTCAGTTTATACCTTTTTTTATTAAAGGAGGTTATACTCTTCAGTTATACTATTAATATCTCTATTGTAATATAAGTTATAAATTAGTTCATGAATAATACCCTTCATATAGTTATAGGTCATATCTTTCAGTTATCACAACTAATACCCTTCAATAATATAAGTCATACCCCTTAATCAGTTTCATGTGAAACTTAATTATTTACCCTATACGTTGCCTTTTTAGTATTTTCATAGTTGTGCATAACCTATTTAGAATTTTTGGATTCACCACTGAATATAAATCATATAGGAGAATTTCTAATATATGTATTATAGATTAGAATTGTACACCTAAAATCTTTCGAAATGAGCGAGATTTCAAAATATTTTCATTAATTTCAAGGGATTCCCCATCATCATCAACAGAAACAAAAATGTACTTTCATCCATAATACTATAAGAGCCCATTTGTTTAAAAGGATGTGAAATATGAAATTAAAGAATCAGGAGATATGTTTGATATTATGCAATTTACATAATTTGGTTTGTTATGTGGGATTACAATTTGTATTACATATACCACCCCTGAGGTGGGATGTAGAATACTGCACTTGAGGGAAAAGATATACCGGACCATGTATTAATATAGGCCAAAAGGTTTATTGATACATCAAAACAAACATGGGAAAAGGTGGGAATAAGGATGAATTTATTTCACATCCCTCCCTTATAACATGTAACAAATGGGCTCTAATTATATTAATCTATCCCCTATATTATTAATTGAGAGTTTTTTCTGCTGATGTGTCGTCTCCTCCTTCATTTGGATGATGTGTCGCATTATTAGAAAGTCTCATCTAAATGTCATTATATATTGTATTATGTGGCATGATGATATTGGTTACATAAGATACATGAAATGATATGTAAATAATATAATGAGGATTGACTAAAAAAATTAAAAATCAAACAAAAGAAAAAATTTGTAATAGGAAGATTTACTAAATTTATTGTCATTTATTTTCTTTAGTCAATATACTTTTTTGTTTTTTAGAGGATTTATATTTATAACTATTTTAATCAAATGTGGTTGAATTTTATAATTATCATAATAACCATTGAAAAAATAATTTTATTAAACTTTAATGAAATGACTATTTATAAAATATAATGAATTGTCTATGTAATAACAATTTCATATGAAAAAAAATTAAATTTTATTATATTCAAATATATAATTTCAACATCAAATATAATAAGTATTATGATCAATATATAAATTTATATATATATATGTTATATTTAAAATTCCGCGTAATACGCGGGTTCTAAACTAGTTTTACAATAAATTAAAGTAAAAATGGTTATAGTAATTAAACTGCACCATTTTTGTCCTTTTATGTTTAATTGAGTAAAGCATACAAAAACTCATTCCAAATATCAGGGACTCCACTGAGACACCAATGAGTGCAATCCATATCTTTGTGCCCTCCATGCCCATAAACTGAAGGGTGCCCATCTATTCTGAGTTGTGAAAGAGGGGTAACATTCAGTAAATAGACAGGTTTGTCCATTGCATTGAGAACTTTCTCTAGCACCACCTCTGCTGGATGAGGGTTTCCTGGTCTTTTCAGTGGTTGTGTTTGTCCTATACAGTTTTTATCATCTGCCCCTTGTCCACTGCAAACAAAGAGTAAGTCACATATGCACTAAGTGCAAGGTGCATGCACAACTTATATTGTTTAGTACTGAAAACAACTAATATTATCAATAGATGCCTGTGATAATTTTAGCAATTAATCCAACCATATTATATGTTTTCTTAATTTTTTTCAAAAAATAAAACAAGTCTATCTTACAGTTACGAAAGAAATAGTGTACTTGCACGTACAGATAGATATGCATACTTACCCGGCATGATCAGGAGAAACTCCCTGAAAGAATACTTGAGTTTTAGTTGGATCAACATTAGAATCGATCCACTTTGCCCATGTATTCAACGCTTTCTCATATGCACTCAATCGGTCAATGTCTTTCACTGTAGTATTTCCATACACAACCCAATCCCATCTATAAAATTTTTTTTAAAGAAATATGCATTTAAGGACTTACTAAAATATTCTACTTATATTTTATTTTATAATTTCTGCAAATAATTTGATATACGACCTCTCAATTTGTTACAATTCTATAACAGAATATTTTTCGGCAAGTTCTCTGCTAACGTGACATATTTATTATTGTAAGTATCAAGAGAGAGGGACATACGGTTGTTTTCTGCCAGTATGAAGCCACCAATGCCAAGAGTCGAAAATGGCGTAATCCATTCCTCCCCATATTTTGGAAGAAGTAATTGAATCAAGCATCAATACCCTCCCTCTTGTCTCATTTACTATATCCACCAAGAATGCATTTCTGGAGAACATCAACGACACATTATACTCCTATATACAATATATGTGTCATTCAATAAGAAATTTGATTACACATGTCATTTTTATGTGTTATTTTTATAAAATGTGTAATTCATATTTATTATTTTATATTTTATTTAACTATATAATATTATTCATTTATATTTTTTTTGGTAATTTTTGTTTGACTTAATTTAAGATAAATAAAATATTCATTCTAAATGTATTTTATCTTAGTGTGAATTATATTTAATTATTAATTTTTTAATAAATAATTTTATTTTATAATTGCTCTTATGTATATCTTAATATATTTTATGTGGAAAAAGTATTTTATATTATAATTCATTCATTTAAAAAAAAAAAATTATTACATGTTAGTTAATTTATTAGTCTTTTCTTAATCGATTTATTTTGTTTTGATATGTAAGTTTCAAGTTCATACTAACATGGATAAATAATATTTGAGACAATCAAAGTTGCACACGAAAGTGCAAATATAACTACATATATAGTTTATTGAAAATGTTGCAATTTTTAATTAGAAAACTGCGTAACACGCGGCACTAAACTAGTAAATCTATAAATCAAAGAATGTATACGATAATAAATTCTCACAGGGAATGTGAAATTGGAAAGGCCTTGTATGGTTTTGGAGATGTAGTTAGCTTTGGGCAGCGCCACATGAAGCAAGCATGTCAATGATTGCCACTGGTTAAGACTCAGTGAGTCACCCACAAACATTAGCCGCTTTCCCTTTAATTTTTTCATAAAACCCTCAGCATTAAACCTATATAATTCAACACGCAATTATTAATTTCTATTCAAATTAAATAGAGAAAAATAACTAAACACCAGAAATGATTGAAAATGGGAAATTCAGAGACGTGCAATTAAGGAATCGTTTTAACGTGATTGAGCTGATTGCTTTTCTTTTCTTTCTTTGATAACTCGATATCCGATCGAAGACCAACTAATTCGGGGACCAGAACCCACCGTTTACTAGCGAGGGCCCCACTTCAAGTCAGAGCAAAGCTATGTAGACTGACTTATCTCAAAAGTTGAAAGCACTTAAGGGATTTCGAACCTAAAATAAGTCTCAATTCTACACAACTTACGAAAACTTGTTTATGTATAGACTTAGTTCATGCTATGAACCTTGTTTTTAATTCATGACACTTGACCCTACCCAGGATATAATATGGGTTAAGTTTAGTGATTTAAAAAAATATGTTGGAAATGAGTGAAATAAATCAAATAATTTAAGTTCATATCATAGACCTGATTCATGAGAGACCAACTCTACACCACTTGACCAACCCAAACCTTTGGATTAGCTAGTTGCTTTCTTTGTTGGTTCATGTTAATTGTTAAGGGCCAATCTTAATTAGTTAGTTGTATAAGTATTAGGACAATATATGTTGCTTTGAATATTGGTTGATGATTGGGATAAACAATGACAGAGAGTAAGTATGAATGGTCCCAATCAAAACTATATGCTGTCCAAATTAAGACACCCGTGACATTCAAAAAGCTTTATTTGTTTTATTTATACACTACTGAAATAATTAGAAATACAAAAAGAAAAATATTTTTGGTAAAAGAGAGGTGTAATATTGCATAAAAAGGATACTAAGTACTATACTTTTTTTTTTCTTTGAATTAATAAGATAAAACAAAAGCCACTAGAAAAATAGTTTAACGTTTAACCAATTAATTCAATGAAGTATTCTCCATCTCAACAAAAAGAAGAGAGAGAAGCATATAGTTTTCATATATATGTAAATCACCAATAATTTTTCTGGGCATTGATGTTTGACAATAATCCAACAATTGAATTATTGTTAAATAAAATTTTGAAATATAGAATTCTGTCTAATTATCAAACCAGCTGCCTCGTCATAATGCAAAACCAAAAAAAAAACAACATATATATATATATATATATAAATTCTAATTATCTTACCCAGCCATGAAAACAACATTGCACCAGAAAACAACAAACAAATTAAAGTTTGATCAAATTAATCAAATAAAACCACTAACTAATCTAATTAACATTTAATTTTATAAGAAAGATACCTCGGCAACATGCAACCGCCGGCCGGCTGCCATTTGTACTTGGTGTACTCATTGTCCGGCCGCCCGTTTTTCCGGCAATCAAACTGCTTTTGGATAAAAGGGCACTGCGATGATTCATAGTATGGATATGAATTGTCCAAAACCCAATTTCCATTGAATATGTCACATCCTTTTTGTGCAAGTTTTCCATCCACATTATTTGTGGAAATGGAAATTAGAACAAAAAAGGCAGCAACAAAAGCAAACCCCATGAATTGATATATGATGTGTGAGAGACTGAGGTCCAAGATTTATGTGTGGAGTGAGTGGTTTATAAAGAGTGTGAAACCGTTCTTTTGGGTTAAACGGAAGAATTTATCTTCACAGGACCACTCAACAAAACATGAATTTTGGAACTAGGCTCAGTAACAACATTCATTGTTATTTCTCTATCCATATAAATTTGGATAATCTTTCTTTGAAAAAGGTATAAACATGGATAACAATTGAGTATTGAAAAGCACTTCTGGTTTATCGTTGAGGGGCTATTTATTTTGTGTTTAAAACATTTAAATTGAGACCTATTTGTGCTAGCATGCATTCAAAGGATGAAATAAACACCTCAATACATTTCATTCATACTTCTATCCCTACTATATATATAGTAAATTAGTAATATTAAATTCTTTCCATTAATCATGAATATTATTCCTTAAAGTAAAATTAAATGGTTTGTATAACTAAAAATGTGTCAAAGATGTTGATCGAAGTTTCAACTCATGAAATGAAATCTATGAGAGGATCTTACACAACCTCTCTCAATTTTCCAAATATTCTTCCTAGATTTCTTCTGTATATCAATTTAAGATTAATTCACACAAAAAAAGAAAAAAAAAAAAAAAGAATCATTATGTATGTTATCTACATTATGCGAGTTAATGGGAAGACCAGATACAACAACAAAAACATGGGTGAAGCTGAAAAAAAGAACAATACAAATAGAGTTGAACAAATTATATTTTGTGCTTCATTATTCATTCAATTAAATTCTATATGCTTTCATGTAAACTGTGAAGTGGTAGCAAATTATGAGATATAGAAAAAACCTATAAGATGTATTACACATGTCGCAAAATAGTTACTGATAATATATATCAAGTGCAAAATAGTTGTATCGTATCTGTATATGTGTATATATTGTTAACCTACATGTATGATTTTCTCAGCCACCTTAGACCCGTAAGTTTAGGAATCGTAACGCGAAGAACACCATCCCTGCACCACAAACCATCGCGTTAATTAGCTTTGAATGCTCAACAAATTATCACACGACAAGCAAAATGGCAGAACACGTATGATGTCAAATGCAACTTAAAAGCTTTTAGAAAAATAAGCTGGGATATTCGTACTTATTTTTAAGTTCAACCAAACGGACTTTGAAAGCTGAAACTTACTGAATTTCAGCTGAGACATTCTTCTTGTTTGCACTACTGGGAAGTGGCCAAGCAATTCGATACGGTCCCCTCAATATTTCCCTTCTGTGGTAACACATGCCTGAGTTTTTTGAACACCAGTTTGACTGAATGCCGTTTATTATCAAGCTGCAAGAGATGAGTTCATCATTAGACTTATACGAAACAGGGCTACAACTCCCAAAAGCAACATTGATACCTTGTCTTGACTTAGTATATATGAGTAGTTGATAATGTCCAAGTTAGGTTAGATGTACCAAAACTAAGGGGATGTTTGGTTTGTGAAATGGGAATATGATTGGTAGTGAAAGTAGTGGGAAATCACGAAGAATAGGAGACTCCTCTATAAAATTGGGAGTCAGATAAAAAAATGATATTTACCTTTGGTCATGGACCTCCACCTTTACGTTGTCAACGCTAACACCGGGAATTTCTAATGTGACAACAAAACCGAGTCCAAATTCTACAACGTCCATTCTTGGTGACCACTGGACACCTGTGGGACAACTCATAATAACAAAGAATATTCATATTTCAATGAAATGGTTCGTATTTTCTCAACTTCTTTGAGAGAGACTATGCAAACCCAGTCTAGTATATTTAGGCTAGCACATGACAAAAACAAGATAATGGCCACAAAAGGTAACATATTGATTAGCAAAACATCATTATTACTCCCTCCGTCCCATGAGGACTGCAACACTGAAAACGACATGCAAACCAAGAAGAAAAGTCAAAAGTGGGTATGAGTATAATAAAGAAGGGGTATTGTGGGTAATTTATTGACTTTTAGTGGGTTTGAGTTGAAATAAAAAAGGGATTTGAGTGGCAATTTTGAAAATAAAATGTTGTGAGGGTGTTATTATTGTGTGTTATTTCTATTTTGAGAGTGTTGCAGTAATGTTGGGACGTCCAAATAAGGTAAGTGTTGCAGTAATCAAGGGACGGAGGGAGTATAATATAAGAAAATAAATCTCTCTAAAAATGAAGAGATTTGATAAATCATTTGAAAGACATGGAAGTAAAACAATTCATTGACTCACTCTTTGGCTCAAGATTATGTGCCTTTTCCTCAGAGTGGACCAGGGCCCTCCCATTTTCTCGAATTGGCCTTGCAAAAACAGGAGCTCCTGGAGCAGGGTCAGTATAACTGCAACCTTGAACCACAGAATGGACTGCATTGACACTAGGAATAACAGCTTTCTCTTGAGCAGGTCTAGAAAACGAGGGTGCTTTATTTTCACAACTAGTGGATTTTGAAGGCTGAATGTAGTTCCCCTATACATGGTCAAGCAATATTACGCTACAACACGCTTTAAATGGATACAACAAATAAAATAGATATCTAATTATACCCATTCGTTTGAAGCCTGTCTCATGTAGCAACCTTGAGAAGCAGAACCTTGCCGAGCAAAGTGCATCCTATTGTCATATCTCCGGATGAAAGAGGTTGGACCGTTGCTACTGCTCTAAAGACGGTAAAGCAAAATGTAAAATATATAAAAAAGATAAATTGTAAAATAAAAAAATTAACAAGAAAGTGGCATGAATGAGAGCAAGACGATCATAGTACACTCAACAAGTTCCATATGATTCTAAATTTTCACTTTAGAAATTGTGATGATATATCTTCTGTTTTATTTATAACAAATTAGGCTTTAAAAAAATCTCCATACTATCACATAACAATCAGATGAAGCTTCCACGATTTCAACCATCAGTCGGTTCACCATTTCCAGCTCACTGTTTAAAAATGGAATGAGTTCCGATTCCATATGAACATCGATTTCTGTACTCTATATTGGAATTTCCTTCTTGCACTATACTTTAAACCGAGTAAGTATCTTGCAACTGGTTCACACAATTAATACTATTCAGTGAAAATAACTAATACTGATCAACAAATATTGTTCAGGGAAAACAACTAATACATTTTAAACATACACTTGAGTTGCACGGTGCACCTGGTGTATACAAGACTTTGCCTTTTAAACCTATATGCTCACTAGGGCATGCAAATGCGATGCATTTAAGCATATAAGGTCCTTGTTCATCTTGATTGCAGTAGGAAACCCTCGGCATTCTGCCCTAACTACTGATTAGAGTTATTTTCTAACTATGTATTCATTGTTTATAGCTATTTATATTTTGTTATTTAATTCATAATATCAGAATTATAAAATCATCAAGGGAAAAAGCATCCATCTCCTACGTCATTCTAAAACCACACATACCAAACTTGATTCAGAACACTAACTAAAGTATCAGAGAGCATATATATGCACAAAATAAATAACATTAAGACGGTGATTTGACAAAAACTCGTATGAGACGGTCTCATACATTAGACGAGGTACAAACTAACAAAAATCAACACCCACCCTCCAAAAGTGTTAAAGCGTCAATGCCCAAATTATGTTCCACTGTCGCACGCAAGTATAGATTTTCATTTTGCTCATCTCTTGAAACTAACAAAAGAAAATACACAAGAAATTCGGAATCAACAAAGCTCAAAATCAAACAAAACGAAATTTTCAGTCTTTGTAATTCGCCTTGACCACAAATTCACAATATACAGAACAATTGCATATATACATACATAAATAATAAAACCAAAAATTCACCAAATTTCGTCCACAATATTTCCAGTAATAATCAGAAAGGATGGTAGAATAGAAATTACCATAGGGAATACGTGTGTAGCAGTGGCTGATATATCTTCGTGAGAAATTAAATGAGCTGCAATCAAATTCGCTCTTCTTCTCACAACTTGACTCTCCATTGATTTAACAAAAACCTCACACGAAAGATTGTTCTCAGAAATACACTTGTTGGAGCCCGATTTAAGAAGAGGGGGTGTTGAAATCTGGATATTTTTGCCATTTGAGGTGAGGATAATGATTATGATGTGAGTTTTATTTAGATATTTTGTGATGAAAGAACAAAATTTGTGAGCAGAAAAGCGCGAAAAAAAGTTCTACAGAAGAAAAAAAAATAAAAAGATCTCCCTCGAAAAATATCGTGGCTGTGTTTTTGTCCTATTGGCAAAATTAATTTTGCACAAAAATAAAAACTTCAAAACAAAAGGAGATGTATAAATATATTAATTAATTGTGATTCTCAGAAAAAACAAATTGTCAACGAAAAATGGATACTAAATAAAAATTATCTCCCTCTAGTTTATTATAAACGATATATGGCCATTATTTTAGTTACATTTTAGATGATGATTTGCTCTTTTAAAAGTGATACATTTTTTTAAAAATTATTCTTAAAACTATTAAAATATATTGATAAATATTTTATTTTAATGAGAAATATAAATATTTATTAAGGGAAAAAAAGGGCATATATTGGTGGATATTTTTTTTAGAGGAAAAGGACTTTCATTGATCAAGAGAACAGTACAAAATACAAGTACATTTCTTCAGATGACCAAAACAACTCATCACTCTCAAATCGAGATAACGAGGAGGATATATACAATCAATGTTAAACATGGATTCCACAATTTAGTTTGTTCTAATTTAAGTTCCTTACTCAATCAAGGTTAAATCCAAATAAAAACAACAACAAAAACAATAATAACAAAAAAAAACCAACAAAACGCAGAAGAAGGAAAGACACCAGAATAAACAACAAACCCAACAAGGGAGGAAATCACACAACTAACCCCCAACCAGGAGAAATATGAGAGGTGAAAATAAATCTAAATCCAATAAAAATAAATAATAAAATAATAAAAGATTAGACGGATTGATTTACTTTTTATGCCCGGTGGAAAAATAGTTTTATCAAATCAAACCTAGAATAAATCAACCAGAAATCCCCCATTTTTATTGTTTTTAAACCGAGATAAATCGGTTATTATTTGGAATATATCCATATGATACATATATTTGGAATACAAGTATCACTATTATATATATAGTGGATTATGTTATCAAGGTATATTATTATTTAGTTATATATTTTAATATCACTATTATGTATATAAACACCGTTTAAAAATCAAATAAACATTTTTTGGCATTTAGTATTACAATGATGATAAATACAAATTAAATAAATCAGTTTAATGTGTTTTTATGTGCTTATTGTGAAGATTTTGTGGTTATTAATTCTCTATTCTTTTGCATTAACTTGATTTATTTTATTTAGATCTCGTGTGCTTTAATTTTGTGTTTTATATGAATTTTAGGTATTGTTGAAACTTTTTGATGACATTCTTTTTTGTAATATTGTGTGAAAAGTATGAATAAAAATATTGAGTGTGAATTGACCATTTATATAAATGAAAAATAAAAGTTCCAACGCTGAAAAAAAAAAATTTTGAACCTTCTGCATCCATACGGGAAGAAGCCCATGAATAAGGCACATACTAATTAAACCTAATGCTACTTGAGCAATCTATCACGGCAGCAACCCAACTCCCCGAAAAACAAAGAAGCAGCACTATATATATCTTATTCCATTAGTTTAGAAGGGGGAGAAGAGAATATCTATTTAAGAAAAAATTAGTTTTGAGAAGAAAAACAAAATCATATTTAAGAAAAAATTAGTTTATTATTGATTAATTTTTATTCTAGTTATATATAGAGTGGAGTAATTAATGATTTGAACTCTTTTATTTAGTAATGATTTTCTAAGTTTTATTTGATTTCTTACGTTATTTAAAATTATATGTTTTGCATAAAAAATTAATAAAATTTATTAGGAATGATAAAACATAATTTATTTATTTATTTTTCTAGCTATTTATAATCAATTTTATAATTAGAACATTTGTATGTCTTAATATATTAAAATATATGTATATCAATGAGATATGTATGGTTGATTTCACATTTTTTAATGTTTTGTTATTAATCACGCATAAAATTTATATGTTTTAATTTGTTCATTAGGATCAAATTTAATCTAATTAATTAATATAAGAAACAAACTTTATTTGTATTTAAATTTAATTCTAAGGGGCAAGATTGAATTTTATATGAATTCATTAGTTTTTAATTATGGATTTTATAATATTTTTAAATATTAAAATTTTTTTATTTTATTTTTAATATATGTTCTTAATTATTTTTTAGAATAAATCAACAAATTTTTTTATTGAATTTATATATGTCCAATTGAATTAAATTAATTAATTATAAATATTTTATAAGATTATACATTGTGAATTGGTAAGGATTTAATTATTTTTTGCTTAAATAAACACCAAAATAACACTAAAAAAACAAATTTACATTAGACTTACTTTAAATACAAATTAAATCAATCAATCTATGAGATATAAGTTTCATGTTTCATTTAAGATGTGGTTTAAAATAATAATAAAATAATAAAAAAATGAAGGATTAGTTGTGGGTATGGGAGAGGTAAAAAGCACATTAAAATTATGACTTTTAACATTCTTCTCTGTATTTAAGGGAAAGGAAAAAACCGTAGGGAGTGAAATGAATATTTTCATTTTTTAATTTTTAAATTTGAGAGCAAAAGAAAATTTATAGAAAACTTATAATGGGATAAAAATGGTGATTTAACAGGCTTGTAAATAGATTTTCACATTTTAGATGAATGACATTTAACACAAAAGGGGCCAATTTTGTTTTAAAAAAAAATAACCATATTAAAAAGAAAGACTATTTCAACGTTCTCATATTTTAAAATTTTTAATTCCTACCAAATCTATTTAAGAAACAAATATTTATAAAATTAATTCAAACTATATATAGTATTTATATCAAAGTTAATTTTTAAATTTATTAATTATTAATTGGAGTCTCAGATGATATAATCTGATGCAATTATCATATAAAATTTAAAATCCAATTAAAAAATATGAAAATTTATTAGAATAATAAAAATCTTTTATTATTTATTTTTTAAAATTTATAATACACTTAACATATAAAAAATTTGTATGTCTTAAAATAAAATCTTCTAATATGTATAAAAAATCAAAGAGGAAATATGTATATAATTTGAAATTTTAATATTTGTATATACAACATTATACAAATTTTTTTTATTAAGGCATACATCAAATTTAATTATAATATATGTACAAATTTTATATGTATTTAAATTTAATTCTAAAACAACAATATTTTATATATATTTCCCAATTTACTTATAAAATTTTATAATATTTTTAAATATTAAAATTTTCATATTTTATTTTGTAATATATGTTCTTAAAATTCAAACAACAAATTAACAAATTTAATTATTGAATATATATATTCCTTAAATTAATTCACCAACCATTTTATAAAATTTTTTGGAATGAAAGTAGGAATTAATTAATTTTGCTTAAATCAGTTAATAAATCAAACACCAAGTTAATACCAATTTTTATATTTATTTTGATTTAAAATTAATGAAAGTGAAAAATACATTTTAGAGAAATAGGGTTGCAATGTTTTTAGAGAGTGGATCCAAAGGTTTGGATAGGGGGGTATAAGATTTACATTAAAATTATGACTTTTTACTTTCTGTATTTAAGGGAAAAACAATTGACCGTAGGTTGCAAAAATGAATATCTTCATTTTTTTAATTTTAAAAGAGAAAGAATATTTAATTGAAAATAATGGGGCAAAAATTGATTTAACAAAAAAAAATAGATTTTCGGAATTACATGTGACATTTAACACAAAAGGGGGCCAATTTTGTTTTAAAATCACCATATTAAAAGAAATACAAGTCAACGTTCTCATATTTAATTTTCACTGAGATCTTCCTCTCAAACAAAGTTACAAACTATTCATAACGTAATAGTATTTCCTCAAAGTTCTTTTACTTGAAATATTTTTTACGTGATAAGAGAATTCATAATCTTTAATTCAGGATAAATATTGAATAAATATTATCTTATACTGTGAAGTCATCATTCTATAATAATAAAATAAAAGACACTGGATAAAAATCATATGTGAAAAACTCTTTGGAAAAATATGAGAAATACAATTCGAACTTATGGCATTGGTCCACTAACAATCCAAAATATTTCTTTAAATATAATATTTATCAGTAGGGTGGAATATTTATGAAAAATAATGTTCAAAGTTGGACATTATTGAGACTTGAGAAAGATGAAGTCAGAGAAGGCGGCTGTAGCCTGTAGGTGATCATTAGACGTTACAAATACTTCAATGTCTGTTTTACCAATTAATGGCCCAAAAGAGTTGATACAAGTACCAAATTTAATAGATAAAGTTAAAGAATTTGAAATGCATTTTTAAATTATATTATATATTATAAGAAAACTTTGATGTAAATTGATTTTATCATATTAAAATTCAAATACTTGATATAATTGCATTATGGTTCTAAATAAATGTATGATATTGATCTTACATTTAAAAAAAAAAATCAATATATGTACATAAGTTAATTATCGAATAAAAATATATGAGTTCAATAAATATTATTCATTAAAAAGCAATAAATGTAAAAGTGTTGAAAACACATTTTAAAAAAAAATTTAAAACAAAAAGAAATTGAGCATATGGGGCCTCACAGACATCATGCCAAGACTTGTGTGTGTCGATAGTGCGTTTTAACACCACGCAACTTTGTTATATTGAAATATCGATTTATTTTTAATCGAATCGCCAAAAACTATTTTTTCATATTAATAATTACACGATTCAGTATAAACAAGTTGCATGATTCTATATTGAGTTTCAATAAATTTGAAGCAAGAGACCTCCAAGAACACAAGCTTTCAAGCATTCAAAGCAAAAACAAGAAAGAAACACATGAAACCTAATAAATTTTCTAAGTGTGACTATATTGTGTTTGTCATTTAATTATATACCCTACGCTCACAAAAAAAAAAATATATATATATATATATATATATATAAGGTTTCCACCCTTAGCTTTGTAACCTATTAGTTGGAAAAGAAGCCCTAACTTAAACATTGTATATATCTTGATATACTGAATGAGAATTTATGTTGGAAAGTTTATTTGTAAGAATGTTAATTTATACTCAACCCGTTCCAACTCTTTGTTTATATTTATTTTTTTCTTGTGTTTTAGCGAGTTAATTATTTATTAATATTTGAAATGATAAAGTAACACTTAAGTTACATTATGTAACACTCAAAATATGTTACCTAATAGCTATAATGTGTTACCATAGACAATAAGTAACACTTTTAAAAGTGTTACAATTGTTAATGTTGTTTAAAGTCTAAAGTAACACTTTTAATAACTTATGTATCACTTAAAAAAAGTGTTGCCATATGAACTTTAGATAACACTTTTTATAAGAAAATAAATTATGCTGTGAAACTTGTTCACCGTAAAACTGGTTTATTTTTACACTTCAGTTATCACGATTACACTCTTTAGTAATATAGGTCACACTCTTCAGTTATCACGACCACACTCTTTGCTGTAATATTTATCGCACCCTTCATTTTTATGAGTAATATTCTTTATAGTAAAAAGTCACACTCTTCAGTTATATAAGTCATACTCTTTAGTAATATAAGTCACTCTCCTAAACCAGTTTCACCGTAAAACTTGTTCATCATATACTTTGCCTTATAAAAATGTTACTTAAAAGTGTTATTCATGTAAAAGTGTTACCTGAAAAATGTTACCTATATAAAAGTGTTACTAAAGAAGTGTTACTTATTTAAAAGTGTTACATATTAATAGAGTGTTACAAAATGTACATAATAAATAAATTAGAATAGTGCTACCATAATGTGTTACATAAATTAAAAGTGTTACCACAAAATGTTACATGAAGTCAATTTTATTGTAGTGAGACTCATAGCCTAGACAAGGTTTTAATTGGCTAAATAAAAATGAACGTTTTAGTGAATTAAAACGAATATCATTTAGGACTCATTATGTGTAATTGTACAAAAATATTTCACAAGAATTTCTATATATCCGTAATTGTGTATTCCTTATCCCCAGAGAAGGACGGACGTTTCTCACATTGGGGGCACGTGCCCCCATTAATTTTTTTTCTTTAGTATATGTTCCATATATTTATAATTATTATTAGCTAAATTCTAACATGAATATGCTGTTTTAATTCCCACCTCCCAATTCTACCGTTTCCATTAACACAAATTTCAACCCCAATCCCAACTCACACGTCCCTACCTCACTCCACTACTCAATTTCTCATCCTCACTTGCAAATTTTATTCCACTTCATATTATCTTTTACGTTTGTTAATTTAAATTAAAAAGTTTAATTTATGGAATAAATTAGAAGTAACAAATTTCAGTTTAAAATTTAAACATTTGTAATAATTTTGTATAAGAATTAAGTATTAATTGTATTCAATTCAATATTCAATTCACGCATCCTTTTGATTTTGAAAAAGAATTGGATTAGGGATCCTAATGTTTAAAATTATTGCGTAGGAAGATTTTCTTATTATATTTTATATGTGTAACTTTTTTGTGCCCTACCGTGAGAATTATCTGGATCCGTCCCTGCTTATCTCATACTCGTTTGGGATAACATATGGTATCAGAGTAGTGGTTCATAAGATCACTAACTTTGATTATCATTGACTTTTGAAGAAATATCTTTACAGTCATCTAAATTTAAGTGTTTTTTTTATAACTTATTACTCTCTCCGTCCCTTAGCAATTTGCACACTTTTCTTTTTGGTCCGTTCTTTACCAATTCGCACTTCTTAAAATGACAAAAAATCTCACAATCTCCACCATTCATTCCCTTTGAAAAGTCAATAAAACATCAAAAAAATATTTTTTCTTAATATGTGTGTCAATCTCAAGGTGCAAGTTGCTAAGAGACGGAGGGAGTATGATTTATAATGAGTTATCTTAATAATCTTTCATATTCCTTGTCCACTTCAAAATAAATGATGTCCTGAACTTTCCTTCTATTTGAAAACTAGATAACATTTTGCACTTTTTAATATAATTAATTGTATTATTTTCAAATTTAACTTTAAAATTATTAAAATATTTAGAATAAATATTTTTTTGTGAGAAAGATAAACATTTATCAAGATAAAAAAAAAAAAATAGATCATACATTACAATGACAATATTTCGAATTAGAGGAATAGTTGTCTTTATATGCATTTCATATTGAGAGAGTCCATGATAATTTCTTATGCAATCAAGTATTAACATAAAAATAAAACTCATAATGAGACGGTATCATGCATAAGATTGATACTACAATTTAGTATAAATCACAATCATCCCTCCTAAAATGTTAAAGTGATAATGTTCAATTTATGGTCATCTCACCGTGAGATCGTCTCATGCAAATGTGCCTCTAACATAAATTGTTTACATTTTTTTTTTTTTTTCAAAGACACAGTTTTTGGAGTCTTCTTCAGAAAAGAACAATTTCATTTGTAATTTATCTGTTCTCATCCTCTCCTCCCCAAAGTTGAATTCAACCATCTAACCAATACTATTATCAGCAAAGCAACGGCATCTTTGAATTTTCAAACAAGACGAAATTAAAAAATAATAAGCAAGAAGTTATTAAATAAAAAAATAATACTCCTTACCTCCCTAACACAATTGAACATTTGCAGAAAATATCCGTCTTAATCTCAATTGAACATTTCTATAAAATTGTATATAAAATTTTTTTTCTCTTTTATCAATATCCCTCAAACATATCAATATTACAACAAATGCATGTCATTATTTTTTCAATACTAAAGTTAACTTTATCTCATTTAATTTACATAAATATCACTATTTTTATCATTTAATTCTAATCAAAAAATAATTTTATCCTTTTTAAAGATAATAATTTTTTTTTTTTTTAAAACTCACGTTTATAGTAAACGTTGAATCGAATTATGGCGGAGGTAGCAATATCATGAAACCTTCATTATGCTACTCCTCTTTTTACTATTAGAACTCTTCACAATCTCAAGATATTTTTGCTCCTAAAAATGTTGAAAGTCAAGTCTACCCTTGTTTTTTCTCCTGCATTAATTATTCCAACTTGGTCAAACTTCACATTTTGACCATTTTGCAACCCCCACTCTTGTTTTCTCTCCATTTATATTTCCTGCGTTTCCGTTGAGTTTCTTTTTCCCCAAGGACCTCGTGTTTTCTTGTTTTCTCTTAACTGGGTTTTGAAATTGTCTACTTTGCAATCCACATACCATAAATAATAATATCCTAAGATTTACTGGGTTTTTTTAATTTAAGTTTCAAGATTTCTGGGTTTTCTTTCCTATTGATGATTATCATTCTTGCAACCTGGAATTCGGAAGTGAAATATTGGGTTATCAAATTAATATTTCTACAGTTTGGTACCAAACTGGAAATCAATGGAAGGATCAAACGGCGGTTCGAATTCACCAGCGCCTTTTCTGCTGAAAACATATGAGATGGTTGATGATCCTTTAACCGAATCTATTGTATCTTGGAGTCACAAGGGCAGTAGTTTTGTTGTTTGGAATCCGCCCGAATTTGCGAGCGATTTGTTGCCGAAATACTTCAAACACAACAATTTCTCCAGCTTCATTAGACAATTGAATACTTATGTAAGCCTCTCTGCTTTAATTCCTGCAATTTCTTGGCATTGATTTTCATAATCATGGTAGTTAAGTTCCTTTTCTTGCTTATGGGTGAGTAACACTTGTGTATGGCCAACTGGTGCCCGACTAATACTGTTTAATGTAGAGAACTAATACTGTTTAGTGAAAACAACTAATACTGTTCGATAAAACACAACAGAACACTCTTATACGCCAGTTGTACGGTGTAATGTGTAATGTTTTTCAGTGAAAACAGGTAATACTACCAAACTAATACCTTTTAGTTAAACAACTAATACCATTTAACAATTCACTTGAGTTGTATGGTGCATACAAGTTTTTGTCTAATTTGAAATCCTAGGTGTCCTAATTGGGAAATAATGCTCTTGAAATATATGGAAATGATGGAGAAATGGTGCAAGTTTAGGCAAACACTGTTATGTTTAACTAGAATCATTGGTTTTTATGTTGAAGTAAATAAGCAACTAGAATCATAGATCTTAAAAAAGTAAAACATAATTTGGCACTTGATCTTGTAGTTGTGTTGTGTTTATTTGGCTTTTGGTCTTTCTCTTTTTAGTCTAAGATTGTTGTGATTCTCTCTACTTGTAGGGTTTTAGGAAGGTTGATCCAGATCAGTGGGAGTTTGCAAACGAAGAGTTCATCCGAGGAAAACGACACCTACTGAAGAACATCCACAGACGAAAACCCGTCCACAGCCATTCGGGCGGGGCTCCATTATCCGATTCAGAACGAGACGAGTTTGAGAAGGAGATTGAAAAGCTAAAACAGGACAAGGTTTCCCTTCAGATAGAACTAGAGAGTATAAGGAAGAGAATCGAGGATACGAACGTGAACTGCAATCATTGGGCGCGACGTTGCAGACTATCGATCAAAGGCAACGACAGCTGGTGATCAACCTCTCTGATTTGTTGAAAAGACCTGGACACCCCTCGAATCTTGTCCAACATTCGGAGTCTCTGAACAAGAAGAGAAGGCTATTAGCTTTGCACGACCGTGAAGCCAATCTGGAGGGGGCGAATTCGATCCCTTCAGCAGTCGAGAAGCTGGATTCGTCGCTAAACTTTTGGGAGAAATTCGTGCACGAGGTTGACCAAATTCCTTCACAAGAATGCTGCCACTCATGTCCTGACCAGATTGTTACATCAACTTATGTTGATAGTTTGGAAATATCTTCCATATGCATTAATGATATGGAATCGAGGCACAAACATGAAGTAGTTGATGTGAACGTGAAATCGGGTAATGATGAAGAACGGAATCGGGGCGAATGATGGGTTTTGGCAACAGTTTCTAACCGAAACTCCAACGAGCGAGGAAGTAGCGACGTTGAGACGGAATGAGGTGGATGCACACAAGCAGCAGCCTTGGTGGGTTGAGTTGAGAAGACTTGATACATCTGCTATAGGTTGAATTTAGAAGGAGGATTTAGATCAATGTTGTTCATCAGATTTTACATTTTGGAGATGCATGTTTTGATAGTGTATGTATACATGTTACATAGTTACAGAGTGTTTTGTTGTGGTTTAGTGCAACCTTTGTGCCTCTATTTGACATTTATCATGTACCATTCCTTCAATAAGCCAGCATCCTATTTACGAGTAGCATGTTTTAGTGAAACAAATTGAATGTATAAAAAATACATTTGAATTAAACAGTGCATGCATATGATGGTACATATAAGACCCTGTCATTTTAAGAGTAGGTTTTATGAGCATTTGGTGAACCTGCAATTGAAGTGCATTTTTAATGTAATTTTTAATAAAATGTAAATTATTTTCAATAAAAATAAATTATTTTTAAAATGAATAAATTATATATTTAAATAATATATTTAAATTCCACGAGTTTATCCTTTCAAAAGTTACACTTTTCTGGGAAAGTATGACTCATTAAATCACTTAAAAAAATAAGACAAATAGTAAATGTTTTGAGACAGTAACCCATTAAAATAATGTAACTCAATTATGTACAAATTAAATGTACTTAATATTTAGATAAGTCCAACATTAGTTTTCATAATTAAAAGTCATTTTAGTTTAATTATATACATATATATATATTGACACATAAAACAATATATGGATATAATATATGTACATCTATAGTTAAGTATATCAAAGTACAAAATTAATTTTCTATAAGTTATTTAATTATTAAATTTGATATCATTTTTCAATAAATATTTATATAAGTACAAAATTTATGACCAACAATAGCAATTATATACACAACACCTGCATATATAAATTTAAATTATCTAATTAGATTTGAATTTTATTAGATTCTCATGTAACATAAATAGTTTGTTGTTTATTATAAATGCCAAAAGTATTAATAAAAAAGATAACAAAAATTGTCAAATCATATTTATACATTTAAGACCATCTAGCTAGGCCCAAACCAGAGGTAGCTGACACCCAACTAACGCACGCTTAGCTAAGCTTATTTTAAATATTATTTACATACAAAATTACTTTACCTTATTTTTTATGAAAAGATATTGAATCAAAGTGAGATGAGATATATCAAACACAAAATGATCATCGACTTGTGTTCTTTTAAAACCTCTACACTATTTAGAGTTGTCAAGACGGACTGGCGGAGCGGGTGGCCCAAAACCCGTAAAAGCACGTCTTTTGGCGGGGCGAGACGGGGCAGACTGAAAATTTGGCGGGCTGCAATATCCCAACCCAACTCACTAGTTGGCGGGTTGCGGGTTCAAGAGGGTCAACCTACTATTATATTTTTAATATTATTTTATATTTTAAAATATTATAAATATGTAATTTAAAAATTCTAAACACATTAAATTCATTAAAATCAAATAATTTATGTTGATTATTATCACTACAAAAAAAATAAAACAGAATATATCATTCATTACTCATAAATATAACTTCGTATAAATTGAAAATTATCACCAATCAACCAAAATAATTTATAAACATAATCTTCTACATATTAAATTTATCATCTATAAACATAAATTTACAAAATATCCCAAAAAATAATATTATAAGTGCTCAAATGTATAATAAAATAAAAATTAAAAAAAAAAAATTAGGAGGCGGGCCGGCCCGCCTAGGCCCTCCCCCAACCCACCAAAACCCACTACCAAAACGGGCCGACCCATATAGGTCCGCCTCCCAAAAATTTAAAATTTTTTTTAACTCAACCCACCTTTTTTTTTAAGAGCAGTGGGGTTTGGCCCAATGGTCCAACCCATTTTGACGGCTCTAACACTATTGCATGCACAATTGGCATCAGTAAGGAAATTTTCGATGGTCGCACCAACAATGAATTCGTGAGCCAAAATATTGACATCTACAGAGCAGACGCATCGTTTTTATTTAGTCAAGGCACAAATATAAAAAAAATTGCATCCCCATGCATATCATATGAATGCGAAAATATTTTAACATTTTTAAATGCAAAATGTTTGTTTAAAATTTTGTTTCTTTAAATTTAGTGAATGGTGATGCATATGATCATATGAATACGAAAATCGTATGAATTCAATAATTATGAGTGAATAGTAGTATAAAAATCACCATATAAAAATATTTTGATCATATATGATCTACCACCACCATTATTAAATTAAAATCAAATCCAAATTATGATATCAATGTTTTGTTTTAAGGATGGTATGTGTACTCCAAACTGACTGAATTTTCTTGGGGTATTACTCATACCCAATGTTTTAAATGATTTTTTTTCTGACAATTTTTTTTTTCCAAATTTCACTTAATAATCGCGCGTAAATTAGGATTTTTTTTTTTATCTGAGCGAGCTTCATTCAACATATATCTTGAAAAAGAAATTAATGTGCTTGATAATAATAACAGTAGCACTCTGAATTTGTTGAGTTTTGTTGAGTTGAAAATAAAATGTTCTATCTTAATATTAGTTTGTATTTACTAATTTTAAAGAATAAATTTAAAAATAAAGTTATACTCCATATAACACATTATAAAAAAGATTGAGGCAAAAAATTTGTCATGCATTGCCTCAACATAAATCCGCCCCTGGACATCTTTCTTAACAAAATTAAAGGAAAAATTAGGTAAATCAACTAGATCGAATAGAATTGCACGCCCACAAAAATTGACTTGTAATCACTACAAGAAATCACACATTTCGTGACGAAATTTTTCATGTCGTACCAAAATTTGTCACATCTTGTTACTTAAATGTGACAAATTTTATTTTCGTCACTAAAAAAGTAGAATTTGTGACAAAAATTATTTTTGTCACAAGTTGTAATTTTTTTCGTCACTAATTCGTACATTTCATGACAATAACAAGAAATTCCTCACAATAAATTTTGGTGACTATATTCATAATAATTAGTGACGATATTCAACGTCAAGAAAAATCATATTTTCGTGACGATGCTATGTTTTGTCATTAATAATTCAACACAATTAGAGACACACTTAATTCGTCACAATATTATTTGGTGACGATCTTCATTGTAATTAGTGACGATCATAGTCGTCATATAATATAAAATTTTCATGACAATTTTATGTTTCGTCGTTAATTGTTCATAGTAATTAGTGACATATTATTTTGTCACCAATATTTATATATAGTGACGATTAATAATCTTTTTTTAATGACGCAATTATTTCGTCACAATATTATTCGGTGACGATCTTCATTGTAATTAGTGACGATCAATATTGGTCATATAATATAAAATTTTCATGACGGTTTTATGTGTCGTCATTAATTGTTCATAGTAATTAGTGACATATCCTTTCGTCACCAATATTTATATATGGTGACGATTAATAACCACTTGTTAGTGACAAACTTATTTCGTCACAATATTGTTTTGTAACGAAAATCTTTATTATAATTAGTGACAATAGTAATTAGTGTCAATATTTGACGTCGTAAAATAATATTTTCATAACAATGTCATATTTTCTCATTAATTATTTAAAACAATTAATGACACCATTCTTTCACGGTTTCACCATCAATATTTATGTATAATAAGAATTAATATACATTTTTAATTTATTTTACAAGATATTTTTCTTCCAAATAAAATGGTGGAAAGAAGATATTTATCGTACCAGCATATGTTTATCAACAACAAAATAATTATCACTTAATATTATTTTTATAGTAATTAGATATAATGATATCACATATTTAATTATATATATATATACTATCTCCGTCCCGAGATAACGTACACTTATTACTATTTACTCGTGCTTTAACGAACGAATTTTTTAATAGTATTTGAAATGATAAAGTAAATTTTAAGGAGACATATAATAAAAGAGAGATAAATATATCATACCCCTTTAAAAGTCACTTTATCATTTCAAATACTAATAAAACACTCGTTCACTAAAACTCAATAGAAAAAAGTGATGTACACATTATCTTGGGACAGAAGGAGTCCTATTTTTTGTGATGTTAGCTATTTTTTAACTAGTGCATAACCCACGTATTACGCGGAAATTAAATAGATTCTTTATATATGCATTTAAGTGACAAATATTTATCGGTTATAAATTGTTGAATATATTGACGATGCTCTTTAGTTGGTCATATTACATTTTACAGGCCCAAAAAGTCAAAGCCAACTAAACTTAGGACACTTAGTCTACAAGATCTTGCACTTAAGTCTACAAGATCTTGCACTTCGTTTTCCATCTCCACATACTTTATTTCCTGTTCATCTCATGGTTTGCTCTATCATCTTCATTTTCATTGTACAAAACTGAAACTCAAAAATAAAAAAAGTTATTGTATTTAATTAATCTTTAAAAAATTGTATGCAACCAACACAGTTGTGAAAAGAAAAATAAAATATTAAGAAATAACCCCAAACTCAACATCATAAAATATTAACATAGCAGCATGCCCTCTCCATGTCATACTGCTCTTTAAGATACCTGGACATCTCATACTTATCCATTCAGTAGATAATCATATTATTATGTACTTAGGATCCTCATATACAAGTAAACAATTCTTGCCCACAGAACATGAACTGCTTGAGTAAAACAACTCTCAAAAGTTCCAAAACATTACATTAAGCCCTACCAAATTTAAACTTGTGAAGTCATCAAAAATACAACTTTTTATAGTTCTAATAGAACCATAGAAGCCCCTGAGCAAGATTTGTTCTAATCAATTTACTTTGAGGATAATCAAATATTCAATGCCTAAATTCTTCTGTTTGGTCACAAAGATCTTAGCTTGATTATCTGATCATGACCAAAGATCAAAACCCAACAAATGAACATGGTGTTGATACACAAAACAAATTTTCTCACTTCAAATAGATATATACCAAGTACTATGCCCCAACATCAGTATGAAATTCAACGTTTTGAGTCAAATTGTTACATCCTGTCACACATGAAATACCAAGTAAGAACTTATCTTTTATGAATAAGAATGTCATACCTTTTACATCCTTCCGAGTCCAATGACCACAAAAAGATTCGAGTCAAATACCTGGAAAACACACTCCCAGCTTACAGAATATCATGCTTTGAAAAATGAACTTGCTAAAGGAAAGAATTATTATCTGTCTAAGACAATATAGTACAACAGTATAACCTTGAGACCTGAATAGCTACAAAAAATAAAGACATGAATAGGATTTTCCAAGTATAATATATAAATGCAATCCAAAAGCAATTGAGATGTGTAAGTAGATAAGCATGATTCTCATAATCCATCTCAATAGATAGAGAAACAGGAGAAAATACACCTACAAAAATGGTCATGAAGATATAGACTGTAACATTGGGAGAATGATTTAAATAATAATCTCGAAAAATATTAAAAAAATTCCCAATGGGTTTTTGATTACTTGGTTATAATGGACCTTAACCAACATGCAGCAGGTTTAATCACTGCCAATGATAATAAACTGGTTAGGATCCTAACCACCACCATTGCATCAAATTTTGCATACAGAATTTTGCATGAGCTCAGTAAACAATGTGATTGCATGTTTTTTTCTAACACAAGTTTTCTTAAACTAAGTGACTAAATAATTAGCAAGTTAAAAGAAAAATTAACGAGAACTATTTGAAAAGTCTTAACACCTTCATTGTAATATAAGTGATAATTCTTGATTAGTAGGAACCTATAATCAAAATCTCATTGTGACTTTTAAGAGTAAATAACCAGAACTTGTGGGCAAAGTTTACAAGTGCTTCCTTACTAACCATATCCCAACAAGCTAAGGCGGACACGAATCTACTTTGTAAACTAAGGGTGTGTTTTGAAACACTTAAAACAGCTTCCAGAAGCATTTATTTTCAAAAGCTGTGAGAGGGAGCTTTGAAAATAAGTGCTTCTGGAAACTGTTTTAAGTGTTTCAAAACACGCCCTAAGTAGGAAGATCACAATTAAACTTGAAGATGGATGAGACAAATGATTAAATTTCTGGAATATCATGCAAAAACCTCATAAGTAGACAAAGTAAAATTGCGAAATTGCAGACAAAGTAAAAATGCAAAGCTCCTTACCTTGTAGTAGTAAACAATTTCTGGTAGTAGCACCAATTACAAGTCCTACGAACCCATTTGCCACAGTGGAAGAACCAATATCCCCACCAAGCTACAAAAAAAATAAGAAATTTGGTTTTAGTGTAAAATCATGTAGAAAATCAATCTGACCGCTGATCTAATTAAGTGAACAATTTTTTTTTGTTAAATATAAGCAATTGGGAACAGGGGGCTTCCAACACTCTCATAAAGCGTGGGAGCTTACTTCCTCTTATATAAGTTGGTACTATGGTACAAGATTCAAAACGAAACAGAAATGAAATCTAAACAGAAATCGAAACAAGAAATAAAAAACCAACAGGAAATAAAAACAGATTCGAGGATGAACAGAGGACTCCAATGAGAACCCCAACAAGAAGGAATTGGAAATCCAAACATAAATCCGACAATAATGAGGTTCTGTAGGCAGAGTGCCTCTGTAATCAATTGAATTGGTTTGTCGAAAGAAAACAATCGCAATGTTACCCATCAAGCATAATGGCAGAAATCATATGAAAAAGACAGACAATTTGCTCACCATAAACTTGAAACCTTCTCTGGTAAAAAGAAGACCCTAATATGTAAAATTCGCATCAAAAGTTTCCAATAACAACAGAAAAATTACCAATTTTGTTATTATAATCAAAATACATGTTGAATTAGAGTTAAAAGGAGAAAAAAAACCTTGGACGGCACCAAAAGTGAGAAACACTGGGGCAGGAGGGTTTTTCTTTTTTTCAATGAAACGTGGGAGGGAGGGTTTAATTTTGGGGTGTTTCTTGAAATGTTCAAAAGAAGAGTTAAATTCATAGATTGGCCAAAAAGGATTGGCGGGTTATGTTTTTCATTTTGCCGCCTCCATCATGGGTAGCCTTTTTCTTTTGAGTTGCTAAATTTGAAACTTGTTCACCGTGTGAAATTAATTTTTTTTTTTTACAGACATACTCCTTAGTAATATAAGTTACACTTTTTAGTAATATAAGTCACACCCTTCAATTATCATTAAGATACTCCCTGCTATAATATAAGTTACACCCTTAATTTTTATGAGTAATACCCTTTATAGTAAAAAGTCACACCCTTTATAGTAAAAAGTTACATTCTTTAGTAATATAAGTCACACTTCTTAACCAATTTCACCGTAAAACTTGTTCACCCTATACTTTGCCCTTTCTTTTACGTGTTATAACTTATAAATAGTAACTAATTAATTAGATATATATTTCATAAATTACATCTCAACCAAGTTTCCAATAAAATTTGTTTATAATATGAAATTTATACTAATATAACTATAAATTAATATTTTTATATTTATGAATTAATATTATTATACTTATAAATTAGAGATACATTTACATGAGACGATCTCACAGTTAGACGGGACATAAGTTGGACATTGACGCTTTAACATTTTGGGAGGGGTCGGTGTGATATGTGCTAAGTTGTACCATGTCTCATGTATGAGACCGTCTCATTTGAATTTTTGTCTATAAATGAGAATTAAGATCATAGTATTAAATATTATTAATATTATTTTATAAAAATAATGATATCAATTTACAAATGTAATGATATTAGTTCCATAATATGAATAAAATTTACAGGAGAGTTTGTATTTTGTCCGTGACATTATATTTTATTATATTAGTTGTTTTTCTTCTTCTTCCAATATGCTTATCAAGTTCTTTTTGTCCATTGTAAAGTAATGGTTTAGTTGAGGTTAAAATACTTATATTTTTTGTGTCAATATTAATAAATAACTCAATATTTAGTGTACATAAGGCCACTCCCACTTGTGTCGTAGTGGCATGTTCACATGTTATTTTTAAATATTATTCAGTTCAAAATTATCTTAAACACTTGAGCGTACTATTATTGCTTTCATTTTGACTTTAAAAGTTTTAAAATCGAAACGTGGAAGCTATGATACATTTTTTCTTATTGATCTTGATTAGACATCTATAAATAAAATTGTACTCCAATCAAATCTAACATAAAATTATTATGGACGGTATCATTTAATGATATAATATTTAGTTTATAAACATATAAGAAATTATATTAAAAATAAAAGGGGCATTGATGATTTAAATAAGAGGACTTTCCTATGAAATATTTCAAGTGAAATATAAGTTTAAATCTGAAAGGGCTGAAAATTCACGAATCTTGTGCAGATCGAACTATGTTAAGCATATTATTCCTAAAAATTCGCACAAAGATAAAATTATAAAACTCGCCCCCACACTGTATTACTATAAAGACAAATATGTATTATTGTAAGGACAATTATGTGTTACTACATGATGATGATTTTTTTTTAAAATTAATTCAATGGTGTGATCTGATGGTTTGGGTCTTTACGTCGCAGTTGATCATGAGTTATAAGAAGAAACAAATAAAAACTAGAGGGAGAAACATATGAAAATAGAAAGAGTATAGTTATGTTCATACAGTATACACATTTTTCTTTCCAGTAACACAATTTTTTATATCTTATAGACAAATATGCGTACTGAAAAACAAGTATGTGTATTTGTCCTTACTATAACAAAAATATGTATTTATAGTACCACATGTTTGCAGTTCATCCCGCACATGATCCGCGAACTCACTCTATGTTTATTTGCTTCTCATTCTAACAAGTGGGTCATATTTTATACTAAAGTTTGTCTTTAAATAACAATAATTGTTTGAGGTGAATATTTATTAATCCCCCATCTTCTAATTGAGAATCAACCCCACCTTTATAAACACGTTATTTTAAAATACTTAATTTTTATGTTATTTATCATTTATGATATTTTATACCATTCAATTTTTAATTTAATCATTAGCTTTATTAGAATTGATCTTAACTTTTCAACAATTTTTCTAGTGTAAAAAAATATTCACTCTATTTATAACTTCTTTTTTTTTTTGTGATAATTTTTTTTTTTGTATTACATGATTAATTCTCGTTTTAATTAGATTAAATATTTATTTAATTTGATTCATTCAGTTTACTTATAATCATATTTTTATTGTTAAACTATAAATCATATGTATTTTTAAAGACAAAAAATCGCATGAGACGGTCTCATGTATGAGACAGGGTACAAATTAGAACAAATCAACATCGTTCTTTATAAAGTGTTAAAATGTTATTGTCCAAATTATACTCTGTATTACCGTGAAACGTCTCATACAAGCTCATTATTAAATTAAATATATATTTAATAGTGTATAACATATTGACTCTTAAAAAATCTAATATCATTTTAAAATATAATTTTACTTTTTATAATAGGCGGGTTATAACTTAGAGTAGAGCATAATATATAAATATATATTTCACATTATATTAATAAAAAAAGTGTACATATTATTTTTATTGTTCTTCTCAAATCAAAGAAATATTTATTTCACTAAAAAAAATATTACAATAAAATAAAATAAAATATTAATATTAATAAAAAAAATTGGGAGCCAAACGACACTACTGGCGGTTTTTCAAAATTTTAATTTACCAAGGGAAATTTCAAACTCAAAATTTTTATTTACCAAGGGAAATTTCAAACTCAAAATTTTAATTTACCAAGGGAAATTTCAAACTTTTGATTGGGGGGAATCCAAAAAGAAATACAGAACACTATTAAAGGAAAAAATTGGAAATATAAATAAAATACTTGAGAATTTTTTCACTACTTCCCTCAAAAAAATTCCTAGAACCCTAGAATATTCAATTCCACTGAATCAGTGAATCCCCACTTCGATGTTCTCCGATTCGACGAGATCACTCTTGCTCCGCCACAAGCTCTGCTCGGGCAACACTGCTAGACTCTTTGCCGGTGTCAAGTAGGTCTGTTCCGTTTTCATATCGAATTTCATCTATAAAACCGTTCTCTGCTTGAATATTTCAGGTTTAGCTTTAATTTCCTTGTATATATGTAAATTTGTAATTAATCGTTGAATGAATTTGGTCTCACGTGGAGATGAGCAGCATTAGCGACTTGTCGATGTTGCGATACCACGTTGGAACAACCCCTGCGCTACTCACTTCAATGTGTTGTGTTGCTTTCGTGGTCATTGAGAGAGTATTGAAGGTATCTAATTTAATATTTCAATTCAATGCACATTTATCCGCTAGATGCTTGGAATTCTGCAGATAATTCTGAAGTTAGAAATAGAAATGGAAATATTGATATTTTGATGTTTGTTTATTATTATGAGTTAAAGTGTAAGTTTAGGGGAAACAAAGAACACTTCGATAATGTGGGGAGATTTTAGTTTTGATTCCCAGACTTTATTCTGACACTAATTACTTCCCTATTTGATTCTGTAGAGGAATATTACTATAAATAGGCATTTAAGTAGAATATGAGCTTCTCAATGGTTTGTACTACTCAGAAGTAATGTTTATGCTCGTTATTATAAAGTTCAAAACGTATTATGCTTAGAAGTTAGAAACTACAGTTGATTTAGATATATGTTTGGTCCTTTTTATTTCCAATTTCCATCCTTCGGTATTCTTTCCCCAAAGTGTGCTTAATTTTCCAGTAATGTTTTGAGTTGGTGGTGTGAAAGAAAGAGTTTTGAAGCTCAGGTTGCCCCTTTATTTTTCTAAACAACAAAAATTCATTGAGTGGAGTACAACGGGTACTTTAACCCCCAACAAAGTAAAACCTAAAAGAAAGAAGAAAAGAAAAGAGATGACACCTTATGGTTTATAAGAAATAGATTGTTATAATTTAATATGAAATATCATACTGAAGCAGACTTTAATATGTATTATTCCTCATTCTAGCGACAAATTGCTGAAATTATAGTAATTTTTAGTTGCACATCTTCTATTTATAGATTTTTCAAGTATGTTGGCATCTCCTATTTACTATAGCTGAATCCTTCTTCTTTATTTATGTTTGCAGATTCATTGAGATACACATCTGCTTTATCAGTCGCACTTGGAGTTGTGTTCCTTGTTATCACTGTGGGGATTACAGTCTTTAAGTTGATAAATGGAACTATTTTGATGCCTAGATTATTACCAGAAGTTACTGATCTGGCGTCGTTACTCAATATTTTCCCCATTGTTCCCGTTCTTGTCACTGCATACATCTGCCACTACAATGGTAAGTAACACACACACCATTACATCTGGATTTTCCAATAGAATAGTTTAAGCAATATTATTAATGATATCTTAAATTGGGTGATATTTCCTTTTCAATAAGAAATCTTCTGATAATTATGTAAATGTCTAACTTATGATCAATGAGTTGTCATATAAGAATGAATAGGTAATCTTCAGATAAGTTATTTGCTTCCTTGACTATGTAGTGTTTCCTGTTCTATGAAATATTATTGTCCTTAATGGAATTGACAATTTACTTTCCCCAATAATTCTTTCTATTTACTTTCCAGGTTTCGTTAAAGTTTTAACCCTTGTGGATACTATGTGTATCTTGGTGAAGACAAAAAGTGACACTTACCCAAGCGAGCATCAGTTTCTCATGTATGTATTTGTTCTAGTGGTTGAATTTCAACTATCATTATCTCTGTCTGTTGATGTTTGAATGTTTCATTTCCTCAAATTATATTTTCTGCAAATTTAATGCTCTAGAAAATTAGATGTTATATACTTATATTGACATATTGCCAGATTAAGATCACGTACTAAATAATAAAAGTCTGCCTACTTTTTTAGTATGCAAAATTCTATCTACTTTCCCAGTATATAAAATGATGTTAAAATGATCTTGCTTTATAATATCTTTTCCCCATAGCAATACAGATGTAAAAAAAGAGATGTAAGAATAAAATGTTCACATCTTGACTTTGGGGCAATTGCCTCACCTTTATTATTATGCTTGGCAAATTCTTTTCTGGTTTGGTCTTATTTTTGTGGCATTTGTAGCTCCTCTATGCTCATTCTTGATTTTGTATATGCTTCCTTATTGGATTTATCCACATTGTTATGGTATACGTGTTTATGGGCTTGATCTTGTTAATGGTCTGACATTTATGTGTATAAGTTAAAATTGTATATTTTCTTATCAGTATAATTTACATTTACCTAATTAAGCCCTCCCACCCACCCAAAAAGAGAAAATAAATAAAAATTGATACACCCCTATACTCCCTTAGTAGTAGAACAACTTAACTTCAATTTGTATAAGTCATGATATTCTCTTTTCTGAAATCACTCCTCTGAAGTTGGTGCTCTCTCCATCGTAGATAAAGGATGTAAATTCATCACATTAGAAGACGCCTTTGACTTATTCCAATGCGTCATTTCCTTTTCCATTTTTTATTGCATCAAGTTCATCCTAAATGTCTTTTCGGTTTAGGGAAATCACTCAGATGATGATCAACCCATAGTTCTAAAGCTTGTAAAGGGTGGATAGCAATCACCGAGTCGCACATGTACCAACGTAAATGATAGTTACATTGTATGACTTGTATGTAATTATCATTCTCGAGTTTTTATATGATAATGATGGCAATGTGATTTGTTTTCTTCTCGTTACTTTATATTTTATTCTAGGCATTCTGGTTTTTAAATATTATTATGCACAGGGGAAAATGAGTAGACTTCGTTTTCCAATGTTAAAAGTCTCCTTTTTAAACTTTGATTTTGTAATGTTGCATGGGGGAATTTTATTTTGCGACTCTCGGTGTCCTGGAAGTAGATTTATTTCTCGAAAGTGATGTGATTGAGAAACATAGTCAAAAGGGAGTTAGTAGATTGATGCTTATTATGATCTTGTGAGATGTATGACTTGTTAATTAAATTAGAAAATCCATCTGATATAATATTTTTTATAGGTGATATCTACATAGGAGAAGATTTCATCATTGTGGTTTGAAGTGCAAAAAGGAATAATAGCATGTAAATTAGTTTTAAAATATACAAGACTCTGGTTTTTTTAGTTTATCGTTTCATGTAATATTGATTGTTGGGAAATTTATAGTTTTGATGAAAGTTCCAAAAACATAATAGGACAGTAGGACACGTTTTAATGACCGATTTCTTATAGGAGACGGGGTTGATAATGATTGTATAGAAAACCGATGTAATAGATAGGTCACATATTGAGGGGGAACTCAATATGTATAGGTCGAATCTGAAGAATCGGAAAAAAGGCGATCTCAAACAATAAGATGAACGATTTAATTTTTAAAATCGGATCTTAGCGATCATTTAAAATTTATCCCGATGTTTCATCTTATCAAATGGAGGAACAACAAAAAATTTAAACGACATGTTGCTTAAAATAAAATACACATTAATATTTGTTTATTTACGAGATTTTTTATTTTTTTAAAAATAAAATACGATTCATGAAACACCGTTATATTTGGACAAACAAAATAATCAAGAAGCTCAAACTATAGTCGATTTCACGAAAGAACACAACAAATGTTTATTTTGTTCATCCCATAGTTTCAAAGAAGAAATCTTTTCATCTAGCCTATGCTTCAGACGCAGGAAAGATTTCATAGTTGGAACCTCAACAATCTTACCCAAACAAGTTAGGATAAGTTGTTTATAGGGTTTTAAAATTTACGGGATCGGTTTGAGAACTCTTAAAATATCCGTTGGTGTATTGTGTTTAACACACTAAACTAAGTTATCGGTTATGTTTTAAATTTGGAACTTTTTGTCCGAACCATTATAAATTTTGTGCTTTTATCTTTGATTAACCGCTTCTCACATAAAAATCTTATACATTTTAAGTTAAGATCGATAAGACCAAGCTTCCGATCCGACGGACCAAATCATCCGATTAAAAAGATAAAACTTGAATTTTATTTTTTGAAATTAAAACGTTAATTTAGTTCAGTTGGTTATCGTGATAAATTGCAAAGCATTCTGCCACAATTCATTCATTTTTATTAAAGTGGTATCGGGCTTGGTTCTTCCAACCATCGACTACGGTCATTTTGCCGAACCGATCTTGAAAAACCGTTTTTAAAACTCATTCATTTTCCAAAATCATATCATGATCTGCCGAAGTTCTCAATTGATTAAGATTGGGGCCATATATATATCCAACCATCTAGGCTCGACAAGGGAGAATTTCATCGAGAGGACCCATCATCATTTACTACGACAATCCTGCGATCGGAGGAGATCCGAGACTTTCGGGGAAGTCTTTAAAAAAAAAAGCCCGTTGTGGAAGAAGAAAAATCGCATACGACACCATTAAAAGACATATCATCAGGTGAAGACAATGGATAAGGTTTAAAGAAAAGATTAATATATCTCAAATTTCCCGTCGAGATTGCGAGGGAAATGAGCAGATAAAAATATTTGCCTCTTCGTTCGAATGGTGAAGTTCGAGAAACCGAAAATGTCTTCAATCTAAACCATCAACTTTGGAAGAATTACAATGTCTATAAACAAGCTTCGAACTTGGTAGAGAGATGTCCGATAAAGATATCAACTATAAGATCCTAAGGCCCCTCATTTTGGGACACGAAGGTCACCAGAATCAAAGATTGCTGTGACATTTCAAGAATGAAACCTAGTAAGCTTGTTCTTGAGTCTTAAAACGAGTTCGACCGATTGAAAGAGGTTTCGATGAAGAATGAAACCTACTTCAAAAAATCATTGCTTTCAAGGCAACCAAAGAAGAGAACAAATTTCAAGCGAAGCTTGAGAAGTCGATATACAACTTGGTAAGTATCGAAGATTTTATAAGGACTATCAACATACCGAGGATTCCAGATAGGAGATCGCATAATAGATTCCGTTTGTATTTGAGGGATCAAAGAGATGAAAGGGAAAGAGATTATTTCGACAAAGAGAAGTTCAGACCAAAATCTTTGATCGAAGAAAAAAGTTTTTCCCGTGAGAGGTTGTGTCACTAAATTTTATTTATAGAAAAAATGGTTGGAAACTGCAGAATTTCCCCATCTCCGAGGACACGGTTAGAAATTGAAGATCCGACAAAATGAACTCTCACTCGACGGGCTGGGGAGGACCAAACGAGGTAAACCTCAAGTATCATTAGCACACTCGCCGAGATTAATTTACTATCTTTGCAAAAGAGACATTTAAGAATGATTAAATAATCACTTTTGTCAAAGAAAATTCAAACTTAGATCAATAAAACCGCCGAAGGTAACCGAGGAATTTAAAATTTCGGGTTTAAAAGAAAAGCAGATCAAAGATCGATGGAAATTAAATAACAAAGAATTCGATTTCAAAATCTTGCAAAAAATTGATGAGCTATTATTAACGCATGAAAGTCCAAATTTGCGAAGAAAATAGAGGTTTTTTCAAAATCATCTTTCAAGACATGAACGCCTATTTTCGAGTAAAGATTGATAAGGAGGGACTTTGCCATGAGAAACCCTCCACATCCTCAAAAGCCCCGATCGATTCATCTCGGAAAGGTGTAATCGGAATCAAAAAGACACACCAAAAGCTAAACTCGATTAATAGAAGGAAAAAGGCAATTTAGTGAAAGAAATGGACCCCAAACTGGTAAAGCATCACCGAGAATCAACGGAAGAACCCGGTTCAAGAGACCTCAATCAACAGATCAGAATCGTAAAAGACAACCTACTCAAGGTCAATCGCCTAATAAGCATGGTTTGTAAATCGCGAAAACCATCTATGCGAAAAGGATATGAATCTTTTGATGGTAGCAACGACCTACCCCTATTCGAAATTTAGGTCGGCCAGACCAATATTAATCGATAAAAAGAAGACAAACCGAAAAGTTAAATCATAAGTCTTTAAGTCATCCAAGGTTCACACAAGTAATCATACAAATGAAAAGCATATGAGGATAAGTATGATTATGTTGACAGTATGGGAGACAAATCAGTTTTCGATTCGACCGATACAATAGAAGTGCTTTCTGCTTGTATGGATTTCAGACCCAATATGGGTTTGGGTCCGCCAACTGCAAGCAACTATCCGGTACATCGATAGTGGATGCTCAAGGCACATGATTGGAAGCAAACATCTTCCTGCACTGTACTCTTCGGTGATGATAACTTTGGTTATACCAAAGGGTTCGGAACCTTAGAGAATGATGATAGATGTCAAGGTCCTCAAGCACAACCTTTAACATAACGATTCGGTGTTGAGTTCTCGCCCGATCAATGCACTATCAAGAATCGAGTCAGATTTTGCTAATTGGTTCAAGAAAAGGGACGGATTGGAACAGTTGTCCAAAAAAATCGCTGATTGTTAAGAGTTCCAAAAGTATTTTGGCTCGGTGGCAAAAAGAATGAGCCATCCCGAACTTTAAAACTCTTAATAAGATACTTTAGGATGTCAGTGGAAGGACTTGAATGAAGTGTTCTCAAAGGATCGAACATTCTTTTTCAAAGGGAAAACAGTCAAAGCTTCATTCAAAGGAATTTGGGAAAAGATATAAACTTCATATGGATCTGTTTAATCTCAACGGACGCAAATACACTTGAATCGTGGAATTCCAAGTTTTACGGGTTATATTCTTACATAAGAAGAATGAGGCGACAACCAAGATGCCCGAAAGTTACTAAGAAGATTACAAAATGAGAAGTGGTGTCGGGCCATAGTAAAAATCGAATGTTTTAATCTTTTATTCGATTTTTCTAAGTTTGGTATACATCATGAATCGGAGAATCAAAG
This sequence comes from Stenogyne calaminthoides, assembly GCA_037126765.1. Lineage (NCBI taxonomy): Eukaryota > Viridiplantae > Streptophyta > Magnoliopsida > Lamiales > Lamiaceae > Stenogyne > Stenogyne calaminthoides. Next base: position 6,458,456 of record JBBCBC010000004.1, on the reverse strand, counting down.
AATTTTTAACAATTTAATTAAACGCGATACCAAACCGGTTTCAAGGCGTAAAATATCATGTGAAGCAGATGTTAAAGGCTGCTCACTACAAAACATTATGAACTATGGAAGGCGTAAAAGTGTTTTTTACTTGTGCAAGTGTTTCATACACAATTGGGGAAAAGTCGGTTGAAGACTTTTTGAGGCCAAGTTGATGAGGGTATATTTCTAGTGGTATTCCTCATCTAAGCAAAGCTTTCGGGGTCTACAACAAACAAACCCTAATTGTGGAAGAAACACCCCATGTAATTTTTTGACGAAGCATCTTCGATCAAGAGAAATCATCTTCCGATCTATAATCGATATTTTAATGGATGGATCACCTAACGATCAAGGAAAAAGGACGTGATCAATTTACATTCCGGATCTGCCGATTCACCGGATCAATGATCCTAAGGTACGAACAACCGTCGATATAGGAGATTAAGAAGAATCGAACCATCCGGTTAGGGGGAATGGAAGTTCTTTAACGGCAGACATGACATGATGAGTCCAACATCACCGAGACTTGTTCTTATCAAGTGGACCATAACCTGCACTACTCCCAATGTAAGCTAATAAGATTTTATCGTAAACGGACGATGTTCTCAAAATACGCAAATTAGATTTTTGGTCATCGATGATAATCGATAAAATTAAAAAACTAGACATCGACATTGAAAGTGTTATGTATTTCTTTATTATTGGAAGGAACCAACTACAATAGAGGAAGCATTACAAGATTACGCAGAGGCTTGGGAATGGGGAGGAGAGAAATTGGGAACTAGTAGATGCACCGGGTCATCAAGACGAATTGGCACGAAATGGATCTTCAAGAACAAGAGAGATGAGAAAAATGTTATCACCGGAAATAAAGGCAAAGACTTGTTTAAGGGGTATTCACAATCGGAAGGAATTGATTACGATGAGACCTTTGCACCGGGCCGCCTTTGAAGCCAATTCGGGTTTCGGCATATCTTCCTAAGAGGGTTCCTTTTGTATCGGATGGGACGTATTGCTTTCTTCGGGGTTAGCGAGAGGAAGTTTTGAAGCTTTGAAAAGGCAAACCAAGTGTATCGTTTAAGAAAAGCTCTTTTATTTCGGTATGATACACTGTTGGGATATTTTAGTTTTTTGTTTAATTATGCCAAAACATTATCAACTTGTGTTTTTTGGAAATAGATAACAAGTTGAGGGGGAATCATGAAATCAATAAGATGATTTTAGACGAGGCCGATCAAGATCGGTCATTTTTAAAGAAAATTAAAATGAAAGAACAGACCGAATTAAGGAAGATTCCTTTCAGATATGGTTTATGAAGAAATAGCAATTGATTTAAATTTAATGGATGATGATTTATTGTCCTAAAAAGAATGAATAATATTATTCTGATTTACGGTCAGGACATAAATTGAAAACAACAATTAAAAAGGACAAATGAAATTTTAGTATGGATTTGAATATTACTCTCCAACGGTAATATTCAAATCCACACTATAAATACATTGCACTTTAACCAAAAGAAGTAAATGGAGGATCCGCAAAGTGAAATTAAAAGCCAAACATTCAAGCAACTCCATTCAAGAACACAGAGCATTACATATCCAAATTTACCCAAGAGTGTTCTTCATTGTATCTAAGCAAAAATGCCATATCCTAAGCTTAGAGAGATTTTTCCATCCTTAGCATTAAGGTTAAACAAATGTAAGGGAAAATCTCACCCTAGTTGAAACAAAACAAACCTTACCCAAATCGGTTTGATAGGATAAGTTTGAGGTGAGTGGGAATCGATAAACATCTAAGCAATATTCGGCAATATGAGGGTGATAAGTCCCGTTTGAGTGGGAACTCGATAAACATCTAAGCAATCCCGAAAGGAGGAGGGTCGGCAATCCCGTGAGGGTGATAAGTCCCGATTGGTTAAGTTGGTTTAGTTGGTTTATGAAGGGAAGAGTGGATGTAGGGACGAGTTGTCGAACCACTATAAAATTGTGTGTTCTTCTTTGCTTTATGTTATTACTTGTCATATGCATTCGTTTATAAGCAAAACACACATCGTTCTTAAAAGCAAAAAAAATAAAATTGAATCACTTCTTTCCTTTTGTTTTTTATATTCGAAACGTTTTGCTTCCGCGCGTGCAAATGGGTTTTCAAAGCGGGACCATCACACTCTCTCGGTTCTTGATCGAAAGTGGGTTCAGAACCTTATTCGAATAGAAGATGGAGAAGATATTACGATGGTTGATTCGTGGGCGACATCATCTTCGGATCTCCTAACAAGAGCCTATGTGAAAGATTCAAAGAACCGATGCAAGGAAATTGAGATGTCCATGATGGGTCGGATGAATTACTTTCTAGGTCTCCAAGTTAAACAAAGTACGTGAAGGGATATTCATCTCGCCAACCAAAGTACACTAGGAATCTATTGGCTAAGTTTGGAGTTCAAAATAGTAAAGGAAGCCAAAATTCCTATGATTTGGATTCAAGATGGATCCGGATTTATATACGAAAAAAATCGGAAGGAATATAGGGCTCTCATTGGATCTCTATTATTTTTCCCGCCAGACCGAGGATATTCGATGGGTGTATGTGCGAGATTTCTTGCGGATTTTAATATCTGAAGGAACAATAAACCTTGGTTTATTCTACCCATCGGATGATAATCTAAAGCTTAGTGGGCGACGATTATGGAGGTTGCAAGATCGACGTAAAAATTAACCTCGGGAACATGTCGGGTTCTTAGGAAGTAAACCCGATCTCGTGGTTTTCAAAAGGAGACATCGATTTCTACAAGCGAATATACATAATTTGTTCCTTTTAAAGCTATGAGAGGATTACAACATTGTAGCTAAAAATCTACCTATTTACGTGACAAGAATAGTCTTTTGCAATCACTCGTAATCCGGTTCTACATACAAGATGCAAGCATGTGGATGTCGGACACCACTTTATAAGAGATCACGTTGAAAGAAGAATATCGAATGGAAAAGATTCATCTTGATATACGGAAAGGCGATATTCTAACCAAGCCACTACCGAGTGAGATTTATGCAATGAGCTAGGACTTCTAGATCTTGGAGAAATGTCACTAAAAATGTTTGATGGAATGTTCTCGAACTAGCTGGTTAAGAGACTAACCGGATCGAGAGAAATCGATTGAGTTTGGTATCTTAACCGATCTCAAGAGACCGATAAGCAAAAATCGATCGGACTTACACGCTACCGGATCCAAAGGCGACGATTTTTAGTTTATCGATTTAAAGTCTATCGGTTTAAAGGAACCGATCGATTCAAGGTTTATCGATTAAAGGAAAATGCTCGGTTTAAAGGATTATCCGATTAAATCAATTTGGTTATAGTATTTCTTTGTGAATCGATTTAGGCGATATTCAACAAGCAAGATTCTAGAGATTAAGAGCTAACAATCGCATAAGAAAGGTGAATTTACACAACGATGAAATAATAGAACTTTTCATTGATAAAACCGAAGGTGAGGTTACATTTCGAGTTACAAGTACAAGAAGATGGGAAAGACATAAATGTTAACCAAAAATCCTAAACCTATAACCCTAAACCTTTCATCCTAACCCCGAAAAAGAGAGAGATTTTTTAACAAGGGGTGAGAGAGGCTTTAAAGAACAAAAATCCCAAGCGCGCCGCAAAAGTCAAGATCAAATGCCTTGATAGGATTCTTAAGCCAGAGCCCTAAAAAGGGAGAGTAGTAGGGCTCTCCAATTTGTTAAATGGAGCACGTGTGCCAAAGAGTTGGTCTTCGGATCTCATGGGCACATGTGTCAGATATATTTTATAGAGACTAAGTTGATATTTCGTTACGTCATCGGATAGACACACAAGGTGCATACGGTTGGGAGAAGTGTCTTCGGTTGCACAAAGAGAAACGGTGGTAGAGAAGCTTTTGCAAAGAATCGTATGTGAAATCGAAGATGATCAATAAGGGATGCAAAGGGTTGATTTGAGAAGGTGAAACCATATAAAAGGGTGTAAAATGGAAGTCTCACCCGAAACAAGGGTTCACCAAGATACATGATTCTTACAAAGAAGATAAGTATGGTGAATGGGTGATGTTTGTAAAACATTGGTCCAATTTATCAAGGAGGATGCAAATGCAATTTCCATTTCAAAAGCCTATCAGAAATTTGCATCAAAAGAGCGACATATGTAGAAATCACGCGACCGATAATTGGATAAATTTACGGTTGATTGACATATCGAAAAGATTCGCAGACGATATTTACGATGTCAAATCACGCCTACTTAGGAATAGAAGTCATTACTCTAGACTAAGTTTTGGCGGTAACACTTATCCCAAGAATTGGCTTAATCTAAAAAAAAATCGGATTCGATTCTTTACGAGTATGATCGGATGAGAGAGATAGCTTGAAACTCCAACAAATCGGATATATCGGTCTATGTGGAAATAGGAGGATCAAAAGGAAATCGAGGGCGTACTAAGGAAAGAGATCTAAGCTTGAAGTTTCAACAAATCGAGATCTGTTGGAGAAGATCGGTTGAAAGGATCGGTTGGGAAATTTCTTAAGGCTTAAGCGAGAATGATTAAGATCAACAAGTGGAATCAACATTGACAAATAATATTTTGATTACAATATCACCAACCAGAATCGATCTCTTTTCTCTTGTTCTTTACTTATTTATTATCGATATTATTTGCCTTCTTGTACCCACTATCCTTGTGGCGTGTACTCTGCAAATCATTTAATGCGGACGTGGGGTACATGTATTGCTATTTGATCGTGCTTTTTTTTAAATCCAAAAAAGTTTTTTTGTGATGCGTTTTTCGACCCTACGATAAATAAATCTGGAGCGTATAATCTTTTCAAAACGTTTGATCTTCCAAATCTTGTCTTATTGTTCCTCCTCCTCTATATATAAGATTCATCAAACCTTACGAGTTTTTTACGTTTCACAAACTTGCATTATTATCTTTGAAAAACTTCAAATTTTTCTACGTTTCAAAAAACGATTTCTTAGAGTTCAAAATCATCTCGAAAATTTGAATCTGGTAATACTTTCTTTTAAACTTAATGATGAATCTTTCTTTTCCGATAAAAGCGTTGTTTTCAAAAGTTGTTTTTTTTTTTTTGAATTTATGCTTCATTGCCTCTTGTTTTCGGGCGGTATGATATTGATATTGATTATGCACAAATTTAATGAGTCTATCTCACCTGTAGATGGCCACTCATGGACTAGGAAAGATCATGTGCAACTATGCGGAATCGGGCAAACGAAGATCTTTGAGGATAAGTTCGTTCAATTATTCGAGGATCTTGAATCCATGGAGGTGGAACAAATTTTGAAGAAGGCCGGATTCGAAACATATTTCATGCAATGTTGAAAAGATGAAGCACTACAATTCTTGCGAGAATTTTTTGAGAAAAAGTGAGACGAACCGATAAATTACCAATCGGAGAAGAAATCGATCATGAATCTCACCGCGCACACACAAGGAGAATGATAAGAAATCAGAGAGGAGCTCTAAGAGAGGCGCATAAACATCGAAAGCCGGATTCAGTGCCAATGCTCAAAAAGAAAATAAAATTCCGCCAAGAACGATCATGGAATTCTTATTTAGCCCAGATGCTCTCACATCACCAAAATGTACAAAGATGGCAAAGAATAATTGATTGAACATCAATTGGCACGGCTTTCGAAAGCCATCTTGCTCCAAGAACACGAAAAATTTGGAGTCAATGAATCCAAAGTGTGTCTTTTTCGAAAAAGAGAAATCTCAACAAGGTTTTATATTGAATGATATCATCAACCCAGGTTAAATGGCATATGAAGGTGAGAAAATCAGTTACCATAGAAGATGATTTTTTATGTTAAAGAATCGAACGATCAAAATTCACGGGATGTCTCTCCGCTAGTTCACACCCGCCATGAACCCGAAATTTTTTAAGGTCGATATCGACAACTTACTCCAATTAAACTTCCACATCTCATCCAATTGAACGGACAGAAATTTCGTGATCCAGATTCAGGACTAAGAATTGAAGAGAGATTGATGAGACGTGATCATAACCGGGTTTGGAGATCCTCACCGAGAGATCTCGATTAAAAGCTTAGAGATCTTATCTTACTTGTTGAGCGGATGGGCGGATGAGTTCGCCGGATTTTCGAGCATGGAAGTCCGCCAAAGTGGGATCACCACCGAAGCTAATATCCGGCAAATTTTCGATTGGGAAGTTGGAATTGCCGGAAGAAGTTTTTCATTTAAATGGAGAATCAAATGGAATTTTAGCATTCACGACCAACCACCGGATTCGATTGATGGATCCAATTCCTACATCTCAAATCACCACCGATCAATTTATTGGAGATCGATCTTGTCTCAAAGATCTCCCCGAAAGAAGAGATTAGGACTTCGATCGAGACAAATTAGTCTCAAACAAATCAAGCAATCGAGATCGGGTTTCCCAATCCATGACCACCACCGAGCTTACAAAATCGGTTGATGATTTAAACATTGGATCAAAATCAATCTTCTTTTTCTCGACGCCATCGAGAAAAGGCTCGAGTTATCGTAAGAGAAATTTGACAAAATGATTTGGACACTCTGAAATCGCCAAGACAGAAATTACATAAAAATTCGTAATCTAACAACTCAAACTTGAGTTTATTGCTAATGATCTAAATCGGGCATTATCGATTAACTTTGGCTCTCGACTTCCCACTCACGCGCTTTTTGATCAAACCAAAAAGGGAAGGATCTCGAGAAACCAACCGACACATCGAAGATCGATTCATACGGATAAGGCCCATGGACAAAGATCAATCGCGAAGAAAGGTCTTTGGGTCTTTGGGACATCAAAATCTGGACCATTATAGAAAGTGCTATCGACATCTGCCGATATGAGTAAAATTATCCAAAATTCAAGAAGAAAGAAGGGCGTAAAAACCGCACAAGCAGGAAGGGTTGAAGCAAGTTCAAATCAAGGGCTAAGAAAGGATCGACCGAAAATAGAAAACCTCGATTTTCCGAGATCATACCAAAAAATCGGGCCGCACACGCTAAGAGGTTTGAGGAATGGAATAAGATTGAATGGCCTGGATGCCTTTGTCTTGATCTTGTTCAAAAGAAGAATCACCGGATGATGAGTTCCTCAACCGTTACGTAATAAATATCGCAGACTTTCAAAGTATTCGGAAAATGAGGCCAAGCTCATAAATGTAAAGATATCTCGCCAAGAGTATTGTTAGTATACTTTCGAAGAAGGCGGATGGCTCATTTGATAGATCGGCATTTGAGAGATTCTACTTTGACATCTTGAGCAAATCGATATAATTTCGATCAAGTACATTAACCGATGTCAAATGGAAACACTATCGATTTTCAACGTTCCACAAGACCAAAGAGAAATGCGAAGGATACAAGCCCAAGGAGTGAAGAATCGTAAGACGCGTCTGCGGATGATCACCTTTTTTAAATTCAAAACTTTTACGATGTAACATGTAATCAACATATCTAATGAAAAGTTTATTTTTTCGATCCCAAGACAAAAATCTTTTGTTTTACGACATTTTTTTTTAATTTTCTATACTTATCAATGTTTTGGTTTCTCGGTGTTTTGGTTTTCATCAAAAGGGAAATTGTTGGGAAATTTCAAAGTTTTGATGAAAAATTTGATTTTAAATTGATAATGATTTATTTAATTTACATGAACTCAATATGTATAATTCGATTTAGCGTAACGTTGAGCGGAAGATTCGAATCGATATTTAACTCGTAGGGGAAGTCATGAAGTCAAACCTCGAATACTAAATAAATTTTAAGACCAAGACCTACAAAATTAATCAACAGCGCCGAGACTCTATATTTCATAAGATGAAAAATGTTTCATCTTAATACGCCTGCGATCTAAACAAGAAGAATACCAACCTTAGTTGGAGGAACAACATCGAAAAGCAAGTCTTCCATCCAAATTAACAGAGCCGACATCATCGATTCGATGTTGCTCTCTTATAAAATACACATTCACGTGCCATGCTTCAAGCACGCCACATCAAGCGTGAAGTCTATTTAAAATAGCCACGAGATTCAAATTGCTTCCCGGCTCTTTGATCTCAAGGTCTATAAATATGGGATCACATGAGTGAAACACGGAAATGCTTGGACAAACAAAATAATCAAGAAGCTCAAACTATAGTCGATTTCCGCACGAAGAACACAACAACAAGCTTATTTTATATTGTGTTCATCCCATAAGTTCTTAGCAAGAAATCTTTTCATCTAATTTATCTTTTGTTAAGGAAAGATTTCATAGTTGGAACCTCAACAATCTTACCCAAACCCCAAGTTAGGATAAGTTGTTTAGCAAGATTTCCAGGGTTTCTAAGATTGATTTCGGGATTGGTTGATGAGAACTCTTAAAACATCCTGTTGGTGTATTTGTGTTGGACTAACACACTAAACTAAGTCCGTCGGTTAAGTCGGTTAAAAGTTGGTTTGTGAAAGGGAAGAAGTGGGATTTAGGACCGGTTTGTCCGAACCATTTATAAATCTTATTGTGTGCCTTTTTTGCTTTGATTAAGCGCTCTCACATCGCACAATCTTAAAAGCGCAAGATACATTCTAAGTTAAGATCGATAGCACCAAGCTTTCGATCCGACGGACCGATATTTACATCATCGATTAAAAAAGATAAAACTTGAATCGATTTATACAAACCGGTTTTTCAGGGTAAAACTTAAGCTTCTTAATTTCGAACCGATCTGGCTTTCGAGCGCTTAAAGAAGTTGGTTAAAAAATTACAAGACTCGATCAATTTATTTTAGACCAAGAAAAAATAAGTCTATTCAAGACATCAATTAGGGACCTACATTGATAACAAATATTGTTGATTGCTTGAAGGAGTTTTTTTGTTAATGCAAATTAATTTTTTATCTTTAATTAATTTAGTTTTTATTGTAATTTTTTTTATTTAGTAATTGAAATTAATATATTTAGTATTATTACTGATTTAATATATATGAAAATTCAAATAAATTGGCAATTAAAATTAATTATTTTTATTTCATGATGAAATAAATGAGTCACAATATGGACGAAATAATAGTCACTGTATGTTAACTAATCATGACGATATATGTTATTACTATATCAATTTTTTTAGTGATGATTATCATCATCGTCACTGAATAATATTCTTTTATGACAAAATATTTTGTCAACATTTTCATATCTTTTAATGACGATGAATATTTTGTCACTAAAGTCTAATTTTTTGTGACGAAATTTAATTGTCATTATATCTATATATATAACCTCGATCAATTTTTTCGTCATTTTTTTGTAATTCTTTCATGACGAAAAATATGAAATATGACAAAAAAAATATTGTCACCAAATCTGAACTTTTAGTGATGATGATTATTTTCGCAACTAAATAGTATATTATAGTGACAAAAATAATTTGTCACAATTTCCACATCATTTAGCGACAATAAAAAATTTGTCACTAAATCATACTAATTAGTGACAAATTTTACTGTCATTATATATGTACACATATAACAACGATCAACATTTCGTCACCGAATAACAACTCTTTCTTGACGAATATACAAAATGTGACGAAATAACCAATCTAATTGTGACAAAATTAACGTCACTAAAGTAACTCTTTTGTGACAATTAATTAAATCGTCACGTAAAATTGAACTTTTAGTGACGAAACATCATATTAAGTGACGAATTTTTGATGCCTAATGCTATAATTTATGTGTCACAATAGATGGAAACATATAGTGACGATGACCTTTTTCGTCACCAATTATGCCCTTTTAATGACGAATTAATAAAGAGTCACATTTTACATAATACCACACACATTAAATGACGATCTTTGCCACACAAAAATTCGTCACAAATTATCAATTGTGACGAAAAATGATGTTTCAATGACGAATTATTTCGTCGCAATTTCTCAAATTTTCATAATGTAACTCAATTATGTACAAATTAAATGTGCTTAATATTTAGATAAGTCCAACATTAGTTTTCATAATTAAAAGCCATTTTATTTTAATTATATACATATATATATTGACACATAAAACAATATATGGATATAATATATGTACATCTATAGTTAAGTATATCAAAGTACAAAATTAATTTTCTATAAGTTATTTAATTATTAAATTTGATATCATTTTTCAATAAATATTTATATAAGTACAAAATTTATGACCAACAATAGCAATTATATACACAACACCTGCATATATAAATTTAAATTATCTAATTAGATTTGAATTTTATTAGATTCTCATGTAACATAAATAGTTTGTTGTTTATTATAATATTTATGAAAATTTTAAAAGCCAAAAGTATTAATAAAAAAGATAACAAAAATTGTCAATCATATTTATACATTTAAGACCACCTAGCTAGGCCCAAACAAGAGGTAGCTGACGTCCAACTAACGCAAGCTTAGCTAAGCTTATTTTAAATATTATTTACATACAAAATTACTTTACCTTATTTTTTATGAAAAGATATTGAATCAAAGTGAGATGAGATATATCAAACACAAAACGATCATCGACTTGTGTTCTTTTAAAACCTCTACACTATTTAGAGCTGTCAAGACGGACTGGCGGAGCGGGGCGGGCCAAAACCCGCAAAAGCCCGCCTTTTGGCGGGGTAGGCTGAAAATTTGGCGGGCTGCAATATCCCAACCCAATCCACTAGTTGGCGGGTTCAAGCGGGCCAACCTACTATTATATTTTTAATATTATTTTATATTTTAAAATATTATAAATATGTAATTTAAAAATTCTAAACACATTAAATTCATCAAAATCAAATAATTTATGTTGATTATTATCACTACAAAAAAATTAAAACAAAATATTTCTCATAAATAAAATTAATCGTTCATTACTCACAAATATAACTTCGTATAAATTGAAAATTACCACCAATCAACCAAAATAATTTATAAACATAATCTTCTACATATTAAATTTATCATCTATAAACATAAATTTACAAAATATCCAAAAAAATAACATTATAAGTGCTCAAATATATAATAAAAAAAAATAAAAATTTAGGAGGCGGGCAGGCCCTCCTAGGCCCGCCCCCAACCCACCAAAACCCGCTACCCAAACGGGCCGACCCATATAGGCCCGCCTCCAAACGGGCTAAAATTTTCTTAACCCAACCCACCTTTTTAGCACGGGGGGCGGGCTGGCCCAACGGGCCCAACCCATTTTGACGGCTCTAACACTATTGCACACACAATTGTCATCAGTAAGGAAATGTTCGATGGTCGCACCAACAATGAATTCGTGAGCCAAAATATTGACATCTACATAGCAAACGCATAGTTTTTATTTAGTCAAGGCACAAATATAAAAAAAATTGCATCCCACGTGCATATCATATGAATGCGAAAATATTTTAACATTTTTAAATGCAAAAGGTTTGTTTAAAATTTTGTTTCTTTAAACTTAGTGAATGGTGATGCATATGATCATATGAATGCGAAAATCGTATGAATTCAATAATTATGAGTGAATAGTGGTATAAAAATCATCATATGAAAATATTTTGATCAGATATGATCTACCACCACCATTACTAAATTAAAATCAAATCCAAATTATGATATCAATGTTTTGTTTTAAGGATGGTATGTGTACTCCAAACTGACTGAATTTTCTTGGGGTATTACTCATACCCAATGCTTTAAATGATTTTTTTTTTCTGACAATTTTTTTTTTTCAAATTTCACTTAATAATCGCGCGCAAATTAGGATTTTTTTTTTATCTGAGCGAGCTTCATTCAACATATATCTTAAAAAAGAAATTAATGTGCTTGATAATAATAACAGTAGCACTCTGAATTGGTTGAGTTTTGTTGAGTTGAAAATAAAATGTTCTATCTTAATATTAGTTTGTATTTACTAATTTTAAAGAATAAATTTAAAAATAAAGTTATACTCCATATAACACATTATAAAAAAGATTGAGGCAAAAAATTTGTCATGCATTGCCTCAACATAAATCCGCCCCTGGACATCTTTCTTAACAAAATTAAAGGAAAAATTAGGTAAATCAACTAGATCGAATAGAATTGCACGCCCACAAAAATTGACTTGTAATATGCTCCAGATTTAATTGTTGTCCACGACAACTAGCCTTCAACTATCACATTCTCAAAGCCTCGAAAAGCCCATGTCAAAAGATTATCTTTCTCAACTCTCTTCTAAATAAGTTAACTTTGGTAGGAAGACAATCTCTTGCTACACGCCATAAGCGATCCTTAATTTTTGGTGGAACTTTTAATCCCCAAATTAAGTTCCAATGAGGCACACTTACGTGAGATAGTCTCACGATGAGACGGCACATAATGTACGCATTGTCATCACGTGTTAATTTATGTTAAGTTGTACTCCGTTTTATGCATGAAACCGTCTAATACGAGTTTTTATTAGTTTTCTAATTCCACATCACCTCGAAGCTAGCTATGATCAAAAGCTATAGAAATTGATTGATTTGTAACCAAAATTAAGTATGTTGATTGGAGTCCTCTTCTTGTGTGTCTGATGGCTAATTTTCTGATTGTCTTCATTTTATTTGTGTAAGGGTTTGATTTTCATTAAAATTGTTTGGTATTTAAAAAAATATATACAATGCAATAACATAAATACATGAAGTACATAATAAATAAAATTATATTATTTCGTATATTTATTTGTTTTATTAATATTATATAAAAGTAAATAAATAAATCAATATATACACACACACACCCATGCATTTAAAGAAAGGGGCATCCCGTGACTGGCGTAAAATTATATATAAAAAAATATTATATTTATTCAGTAAAGTAAAATTAGAGCAAAAAAAAAAGTAAAAAAGAGACGAGAGAGAAAAGGAGGAAAAAGAATGAAATTGTTAGACAGACTATTAACTTATCCGGGGAGCACAAGGAGAGAGACTTGTTACTTCCATGGACGATTTTACATCATTCTGATACTGTGTTTACTAAAAAAAAAAAGATGGAGAAATGTCGGCCCCAAAGTTGTGGGGTTAAAATAAGAAAACTAATTTTACTCACTTTGATTTAAAAAAAAAATCAACCCATTTTTAACATAAATGATCCTAATATTTTTTTATTACAATTTCTTTTTATTCAGTAGTTATACATTCCACAACTCCCCATTTTCAACCCGAACGAATCATTCCACCCTATATTATTTTTGAAAGTATTTTGGTATCAAACGTGGATAGTGGATTGGGATTTTGTTAAGAGCCGGTTTGGCACAATTTATAAGCTTTTAAAATATTTTATAAGTTGTGTAGAAATTTATAAGTTGTTTAATTTTGTTTGGTAAAATAAAATATTTAATATTTTATAAGTTATTAATATAAGTTATTTAAAGCTTATAAGCTCCAAAATATAAATTGGGATATACCAATTTATTTTACAAAATTTTTATAAGTTTTATCCCAACCCAATTCAGCGGATCCAAACCATTACAAAAAATTAAAAATATTTATTTTATATTATATTAAAATTAATTTTTTTTTTTTTAAGATTATTAAATAACTTATACGATTTATTAGCTAAACATCATAACAACTTATAAGCAACTTAAAAATTACAACTAATAAGTTCTTAAAACAACTTATAAGATGTTAGAACTTATAAAATATTTAAAATAAACTTAGACATACATACAAGCCTTAATATACAAAGTAGGTGCGAAACTTTTATATTTGGTTAATTGCATGAAACCCCCTTCATGGTATGAAAATGTTGTGCGAAATTATCTCGTTATTTGGAAATTGCACGAAACCTTCCCATGATTTATTAAATTAAACGAATTATTTCTTTTAAAAAAGATGAATTAACAATTTCATTTATTTTTCTATTTTTACTTGTTATATCCTTCGTAGTATATTATTAAAACTTTTATATTGTAAAAAAGGTACTGGAAATAGTAGAAATAGATAGATCTTAATTTTTTTTTTTTAAATATATTAATTTGCTTAATTTAGTCAATCACGGAAGAATTTTGCACAATTTCCGGTCAAATCAAGAGAATTTCGCGCAATATTTTTAAACCACGCGAGGTTTTTGTGCAATTAATCCTTTTTTATATTATCAAGATGGCTAATTTCTACATTCTCACCAAGGTTCTATCAATGCCAGCATCAGTCATCGCCAATTTGCCACCCAAATTGACCAATTGTCACTACAGACATATATATTTGCAATTTAAAGTTTAATTAAATTGAAGTTTCCACCTTTATTTTTTGTCAATAATAAATGACACTACCCTAAATTTTGGGGCAGAACGACAATTCCAATTTAACTTGACCAGAAAATAAATTGTGCATGTGGAAAATTGAACATTAATTAAATGCGTGATCATGATATAATATAATTTCACTCAAAAATTTGTCCGTTCAATTTCCATATTTCACTTATCGTATTTTATTGATATTTTACTCAGCTGAATTTTTAACACATGAACTCAAAATATAGTGATTCGTTGAATATTTATTATTATTTTACGTGACATTCATTCATATTATGAAACATAAAGTGGAACACTAATTACGAAACAGACAATCTCATTCCAAAATTTATCGCAAATTAACGAATTGCGTACCCATCAAACCAAGTTTTTTAAACCCATGTGGGTGGAGAAGAATTTAAGAACGTCCCTATTGGGAAGACCAGATACACAAATGTATAGAGACATTATAGAAAAGAATTAATTTGTCGACTATATATACATGTGAATTGAATTTGGGTAGCGATAATGAAGTGTACGTAAATCCATTAATTGTTTTTTCTGCAAGACTCAAAGACGACTTGGAATTTCCACGACCAAATACAGTAAAATCTCTATAAATTCATAAATTTGGAACCATGAATTTTTATTAATTTAGAGAGATATTAATATATTGATAAATTAATATTTTATTAATTAAAAGAGAAACTTTTTAAATTCAGCAAATTTAGTACATATGTATTGAAAATAAATGAATTCATATATATTTCATTGATTATATTCATGCATCGACCAATTCTTTATAACTAATTAAATATATTCATATATAATATCAATTCATTGTATACAATTAACTATTATATTCATGGACGCATGTATCAACTAATTGGTGGACTATCTGGGTGAAAATGATGAATGTTTAATGATTCAAAGTTTAGAGGAAATTGTTGCTGATATTATTGAAGATCCTACTAATGATGAAGCTGAAGATGATTCAATACCGTTGGAACCAGTCACGAGAAATGAGGCTTTGAGCGCGACAACAACTCTTCACAATTTTTTATTACTGCTAGAGAACTCGACACCGGAACTCTTGGCTGTAATTAAAAAAATTAGGGATGAAATCCAATTAGATTTAAATTTTAAGAAAAATCAAGTAACAATAGATTCATATTTTAGCAAATTACCATAATATTTATAATTGTAATATTTATGAATTATTAATTTAGAGTTTTAATGGGACCTAATATTTATAAAGGAATTTTTTTTAAAAAATATTATCTTATTATCTTATCAAATTTGATGATTTTTTACAAAGGTCCAAGTCGGTACCAAAAGATTTTATTATTTTAGAGAGTTTATTAATTTATACAGTATTAATTTATAGAGGTTTTACTGTAACGGGAATTTCTTTCTTTCACATATCATTTTGGGAATATACTAGCACGTAACTCGCGTATTACATGTGATTCAAAATTATATTATTGGTAATATTATAAATAACTTCTCATAAAATTAAAAGGATTTGAAATATAGCAATCACATGAATTGAGAGTGATTCATAATTAATAGATAAGAGATAAGTGAAAAGTAGAGATCAAAATTAAATATTAATGAATTATTGAGATTAAAAAATTAAAAAATAATAACATAAATAACTTCTTACAGAAATTAAGAGATTTGCAATAAAGCCAGCATATATATTTTGGGAGTCATTCGTTTTAGTAGATAAGGGATATATTTTCTCTATTTTTCATAAACTGTTTTGAAGTCATGACTCATGACCAATGCATTTGGGTGAGAGTGAGTAATAAAAAATTAATCGAAGATTTAGTTTGATTCGAATTAATTATATATATATTTGATAAATTATACACAAATGAAACATAAAGAAAGTTTTTTGAAAGTTACAAGATGTTTCCGAATATATATGATAATGGTAAAACAATGTATTAAATAGAACCGACTTATTGAACTGGTCCGACCGTTATTCCGTAAACATAACGAATCGATTTAAAGCATTGGACTGTTTGACTTTTGAAGCGCTTAAAAGGGAGAAAAATGGCACAAAGTGTTGACCGGTTGAACCTGTCAACTCGTCCCTTTGATATTATTTGAAAATAAAATAAATCGAAAACTATTTTGTAATTTTTTCATACTTGCAATTTTTATGGGCTATTTTGTAATTTTAAGAAATTATTTTAAAAAATAAAGATTTGAATTGAGGGCTATTATTTAAAAAATATAAATAATTATCTATAATTTATACATATTTAATTATATATTATGTAATTACACATCATACCAGTTTAACCGCTTGAATAACGATAGGATCCGATTGAACCTAGTTAAAGCGAAAAACTAAGACGGGCCGAATCAACTACTGCTATCGCTTTTAAAACATAACTTAAAAAGAGGTATGTGTACTACTTGACTTTTCTGCTCTGAAAATAATATATATAATATAACATTATATAAATTATATTATCTTAATTAACAAAACGAGTCCAACATTCATTTATATGCTAACTACATTTCTTGACATTTTCTTTTCTTTTCTTTTTTCTACGGCCTCCTCCGCGTGATGTAGGCCTTCGACCAGTTCAATATATATGTTAGAATACTCAATTAAAATATATCAGTTATAAATTTGAAATAATATTAATATTTTAAAAACCTAAAATAAATAAGAAATAAACGAACCTGATTTTTAATTTATTTTATGAAACTGATCTCGATTGTGTAACAATGGCAAATTATAAAGATTCTTTAGTTACATCTTTAGTTCTTTATTCTGGATAGTTACTAAAGGAATTATGTCTCATCTAAAGGTTCGAAACAAAGATGTTGTAGTATAGCATTAATTTGTAAGACAAAGTTTAGTATGAAAATTTGTATACATGAAAAAACTTTTATTTACAAACAAATTTTGTATATGGTGAAGGTAAGATAAAGTCGAGTGGTTCATGGTTCACTCGGTCCGAGTGATTCATGGTTCACCCGGCCCGAATAGGTCATGATTTATAGTTCATTATTTAGTGTTTAGGGTGTAGATGATTCATCCGACTTGAATAAGTCATGATTTAGGACAATTTTATAGTTTTTCATATATGAAAATTTTCACACTAGACCTACTCAATTTGTAAGCGTAGTAATATAAATTTTATAATATGAACAAGTTTCAATGGAGGCCTACACTAGTTATAACTCATGATTATCAATTTTCATGTCGTCAACACGTATCTTTCATTTTCACATCATTAGTTATTCATAATTTTAATTATTTAATAATAATTTCATTGATCATATATAAATTAAACTATACACCTATGAAAAAAAGGAACTATTTATCTTTTTTATTTTTATTAATATTATTAAATTTTTTAAATATATTAATGAAAATATATATCTATATTTCTAGGAGACCCAATGTCTCCTCTGCACTAGTTTTGAGTATACATTATAATCTTGACTGGTTGTTATCAATATACATTTAATTTTTTGACAGAAATAAAAAAATAAAATACCGTTTTTTAATTTCATATTCTATATATTTTGATTCAGAAATCTTTATTTTTTTAATATATATACTGATTATCAGACTTTGACAAGAAATATCATTTGAATTAAAATATTGTGTCTAGCATAAAATTAAAACACCAAGCAATACGTTGAAACTTAATAGACGACTCGGAAAAAAAATAAGTATGTCATGAAATGCACCGTGCAATTTAAGCGTATTTTTAAATATAATTATTTATTTTCACTTGAGATATTAAATATATTTTATATGGAACAATATTTAATGCATAATTAATACTATTCAATATAAACAATTTACATATATTATTCAGTGAAATAATTAATACCGTTTCAAAATGTACTTGAATTGTACTGTACGTGAACTTGAACATACGAGACTTTGCCGTAGAAAATATGCCAGTGTATACAAGCGGGCAAAAATCAACAAGACATTAATTGGTGCATCAATTATAGGAAGCTGGCTCAAACAATTGATTGAAATATTCAAAGTAACACTATTGATTTAATTTAATTAGTCAGCAAGTCCAAACACCCCAAGAAGTACGTCCACCAACTGGTCTTTAAATATGGCTCCAATTGCATATTCTACCTAATTAACTTGCACCTTCTTCTTTTAAATTCTTGATTAATTATATCTCCGATCATCAGTCCCTCTTTAATCTAAAATCATCATCTTCGCCCTTTTCTCTCTGCATATAATTGTTATAATTAATATTTGCGATGTCTGGGATTTTCTCTTTAGTCTTCGTTTTCTTTGGAGCCATGTCTGCAATAACCACGACCCAAGGTATATACTTGCAGCAATTGAAACTAGTTATTTAAATTCGACGAGACATTAATTTATAGATACGCATTTTTTTATGCTTAAGCAGATATATATACTAATTTCCAAGCATATTATTTTTTAGAAAATTTACTGATAGGTACATTTTAAGATTGTACAATTTACTAGTAGGTATAAAATGATAGCATATACGTATAATTTACATCAAAATTTTATACTTATTAATAATTTTTCCTTACTCTTTGAGACACACTTCACATGAGACGATGTCATAATGATACCGATCATAATTTGAGCATTTACACTTAATTTAATATTTTAAGAGGGATGAATGTTGATTTGTGTTAGATTATACCCGTCTAACATATGAGACTATTTCATCCGAGTTTTAGTGCGGCATTCACAGTCGACGCACGGATACATCCATGCATGCATGACAGTGTATATATATCATGTAATGATCATATTGTGTATGTGTTTATAGATCGATACACATGTTCCTATACATATGCATGATATATTAATATTTACACAGTGTATATTAATATTGTGTATGTCATTACAAAGAAATTCAGCCTGTTTCAAACTTTACAAATACCCCCACCACCCCAGATAATATAATGAAATTATATTTAACACGTATCAGCAAATTGAGCGTTTAGATGAGACGAAAGAAATATAGTTCTTGTCTGTTTATTCATGCAAACAGGATTCAAAAGACAAATTTGGATGGTCATATAAATTTCTTTTTATATTAATATTTTCAATCAAGTGATCGGCTAACAGTTGGTTTATAAGGTTTAAAAAATGAGCAAGTGTTAGTTTTTCTCTTTTGCAATGTTTGTAATTTTCACAACCATAAATGACAAAAGTACATTCAAGACGTTTGATTGGGATGGACTCTAGTCAAACGCAGGTCAGATCTCGTCAAAGTGCAAACTTGTTTTTGCACAATGTACGTTAGAGTAACCTGCCCATGAATTGTGTACCTTAGAGTAATTTTCCGATTTATTATCAAAATTAACGAACTTGGTGGATGCAGGATCTGTTGGGGTGTGCAACGGTCGTTTTGGTAATAACCTACCATCCGAACAAGAGACTGTTGAACTCTACAAATCGAACGGAATCAAAAGAATGCGACTGTACGCGCCTAGTCAAGCAACACTGGAAGCTCTCAAAGGAACCGAGATAGAGCTCATCCTGGACGTCCCCAACGGAGACCTCCCGTCCCTCCAATCCGACGCCACCTCATGGGTCCAGTCAAACATCCGCCCCTACTTTCCCGCCACCAAAATCAAATACATCGCCGTCGGAAACGAAGTGGACCCCGCCAAACCCGAAACCGCCCGTTTCGTCCCATTAGTCCATCCCGCGATGGAAAACATCTACAAAGCACTATCAGTTTTCCAACTGCAAGACCAAATCAAGGTCTCGACCGCCACGTACTCCGCGGTTCTGACGGAGGACTCTTTTCCTCCGTCAAAGTCAACATTCAGGGACACGTCCTTTATGGGGCCCATCATCGGGTTCCTCGCCCAAACCAGGGCCCCACTTCTTGTAAATATATACCCCTACTTCGCGTACGTTGGCGATACTAACAACATACCGCTACCGTACGCGTTGTTCACCGCGTCGGGTACTGTCGTAAACGACGGTCCTTACAGGTACCAAAATCTTTTCACCGCGATGGTGGACGGGATGTACTACGCGGTCGAGAGAGCCGGTGGGGCCGGCGTGGAGATCGTGGTGTCGGAAAGCGGGTGGCCGTCCGACGGCGGGCCGGCGGCGACGTTGGAGAATGGGAGGACTTATTACACGAATTTGATTAATGAAGTGAAAAAAGGGACGCAGAAGAAGCCCGGGAAGGAAATAGAGACTTATTTGTTTGGTATGTTTGATGAGAACACGAAAACTGGTGCCCAAAGTGAGCAGCATTTTGGTGTTTTTTTTCCCGACAAGCGCAAGAAATACCAACTTAATTTTCAGTAATTAGCTACTTATATAATGATAAAATAAGGGATATTTGAATTTTGTATGAACAAAAATGAAGTGCGTATGAATAAATTAATTATGTTTTGGGAATAAAATTAGGTTTGGTTACACTCCTAGTTCTATGTACGTTTGTAAGAGTTGTGCGCCTGCAAATATAGCTGCAGGCTGATTTGATTGTATTGGCTATTTTATATTGTAATAAGTGTTCTCATTGGATAAATGGAATGAGGGCGGAAATTTATATATACTAATTTCTTTTTTTACTTGTATATTTAGCTATATAATTAATAGTACTGTTTGATTGGTCAAACTGATTTAGCTCATGTGGTTAGAACACCACTACCTAGATCAAGAGGTACTGGGTAACAAACTTCCCTTCCTTTAATGTGATTTTTCACCCTCCTGGTGTATTTTCAATTGAGTTGTATTCTTCTCTTCAAGTAAATAAAAAAAGTTTTTGATTGACAAACACTTTGCATTTAGGAGGTGTTAATTTACAAACATATACTACAGTTTTATTTCAAAGAAGATGATCCAAATGGTCCCTTATGTGAAACTTATCATATGATAATATATTACAGGACGTACGCCCGAGGTTTTTAAAGACGGATAATGAGTCATCGGAAATCCGTCGGTACCCAATTTATCGACGGAAATTCGTCGCTAATTCCATCGATAATTAACAGTTTTTTTGTAGTGACGCCCAATTTATATCGAGAGGAAACATGGAAAAACAATTTTTTTTAAAAAAAATTGTATTATCCATTTATAACTTATATGTTATTTTTAACAATTTTATCAAATACTCCCTCCGTCCCACATAAATTTGCACACTAGTTTAGACACAAAATAAAAAAGTGGAGTAATGAGTAGACATTTGAGAGGTAATTTCGTAATTTTTATGTAAAAAGTAAATAAATGAACGTAATTGTGTTTTGCGTGTGACAATAAAAATAGTGACATTTTATGTAAAATTGTGAATATTATGCTAGTATAGTTTATGGGAATTTTATAAATTTTGATGTGTACATATTTTTTTTGAATGTACCAATAAAACAAGTGTTTAAATTCTTGTGAAATGGAGAAAATATATAGTTCAAGAGCGGATATACCTTGAGGCAAGGGTGACAAATGTCATGCCTCAACTTTCTAGATCAATTATATATTTTCTATGTCAAATTATTAAACAGTGTGGTGTTTACACTAATATACATTTGGGCTTGGACAACTGTTAAAAAAGTCCTTAGAGAGCGGTTATATTTATTTGTTGTAAATCCGGTTTTGGAATAAGTGTTCAAAATTGATAAATGTTTTCAAATCAAGATTAAAGGGGGTTTGACAATGATTTATTATGCCTAACTTAATTTTTTTTTTTTTCGTTTATTATATGTTAGATAGACAACGGTTATTAAATGTCCAATATTTTTTTAATTATTAATTTATATTTTAAAAATTCTATAATAAAACTATAAACCAAAACTTATATATACGTCAATACCATAAACCATAAACCAAAAATCCTATAATAAAACCATAAACCAAAACTTATACCACATATATATATACCAAAACATCAAATAAATAAACATACACATCATGAAATAAATAAACATACAATCATAAACATACGTCCAATACACCAAAAAAACATGAAATATATATCATCACAAATATATAATTTAATTACATGCTACCAAAATTTCAAACAACGATCACTCAATATTATGAATATAAGAAATTGTAAAGGTACCTCATCCAATCGTTTTTCCATTTCTCCATTTTTCTTAGAGTAAGAATTGAGCTCACGCTCATAGACAAACCGCAAACAAAACTAATCAATCAATATAATATGATTTTTTATTCAATCAATAATAATTTAAATAAATCGATAAATTGACTTACATTGAGAGGAATGTTAGAGTTAGAGAAAGCGTTTTATATCTTCAAAAAAGCAACACACAAAATGTCCACAATGTTCATTATCTCGTTGTTCGGAACCTATTGATCCAGTTCACTTTATTTAATAAAGCAAAAAGAAACAACATTTAATATAAAGCGGAAGAAACAACATTCAATAAAGTCGATATTTCTTTTTTTAGTTTTTGGTTGACCTTTCTCGCTCATGACCATAAATGTTAACAAGATCCGGATTGCCATATTCATCCTCATCTTAATTATTCTCCGGTATGGGCGTGGATTTGCGGGGATCATCGAAAGATGGTACTGAGAATGAGTGAAGTTTCGAAAAGGATCATCAATTGTATCAACATCTTCATCGACATGGTCGCTAACTGAAACTATTGTTAAATTTGTTTGATGTAACCACAATGGACCATTTCTTATTAACCGGCCTGGGGACATAGAAAATTTGTTGATGGCCATTATGTAAATCTTTGTATCCCACATTCTTCAAATGATTTAACCCGGAACTTTCAACTTAGACCCCGTTAGGGATCCTCACCCAACTACACAGGAAGATTTTGACGGTGAACAATATAGTCGAAGTTCCCAAATGTTGAAAAGTATTTGATAATGATGGACACTTTATTCTCATAGTACTTTGTGGCATCATGATCTCCGGTATAAAATGTGTATCCGTTGTTAAGATAACACTTTATGAATAAATTGCATTCGGATAACCACTTAAATCATTTTCCGTGACAACATATTTGCTACATAACCATTACCAACAAAGCGTGCGATTGTTCAACTTCAATCCATGATCTATCTTTTTATCAATCGCCATGATAATTCAATAAAAGGAAGACGCCGACGTGTTTTTTGGCATCCCATAGTTAGTTAAGGGTGACCAATTTAATGCCTTCACCATCCATCCTATTGGTGTACCGGTAACCGGAAGTCCAATTGATCGACATTCGAAATAAATGGAAAACAAGACTAATCGCTTTTTTACTAAATAGCATTTCGCAATGCATCCCTCCGCCTGGACTTATTCATGAGCACTTTATAATTGAAAGCGGGACCACACATCCTTGTGTCGTAACCAAATTTATTAGGTGAACCATTATATCAAAAAATGATGGAGGGAAATACAATCTCCCAAAAACCAAGCAATTTTTTAGATCTATGACCTTGCAATATTGCCTTGAAGAACCAACATAACTTTGTTATGGTTTCGCAATTTTTGTGCAAGATAGAAACGTGCAATGGGCAAGAAAGTCTCCATGATGATGATAGTATGCGATTTGATTCATTCTCACGCCATCATCGACATACAATCTCGTATGTTGGAGGAATAACCCTTTGGTACTTTCACATCCTTTAAGAATCAAGTAACTCTTTTCTCTCATTTTTTAGTGCAGAGAGTTTAAATGTTTTAATTTTGCTTTTATTCCATATCAATCATATCCATTCTTGCATTGTAACCATCCTTGGACTTCTTATTTTGAGCAAGTCGGGCACAAACGTTCTTCTCAACGTGCATTAGATCAATGAAGTGTCTAACATACAACTCTTTCCAATAGGGCAATTAAAAGAACAGGTGTCGATATTCTTCATCTCATTCAATACATCCAAACTCGACAATAAACGTGGTGCTTCAATTGCCTCTAATTGTGCCATCAAAATCGGCCATGTTAAATATGGGTTGGGTCCAACCACCTCCTATGTCCCATATAAACGGTCTTCCTACAATGACTCAAGTTTAATGTGATGTGTCTTCTTGGTACAACAAGGACATGCATCGGCCTTCTTTCACACTATATCCAGATAGATTCCCGGCGGAAAATTGATAGTTCCAAACAAAGATGGCCTTCAATTTGAAATTCTCCTTTCTACAAAGATCATGACACCCTCATAGCTTCAAGTTTATGATCAAGTTGTTTAAAACGATATCAACATTTTAATGCGCTTCATGCACAACTTCTTGTGAAATATAAACTAAATCATGTACTATGGTTGGTACTTTTACCGAACGGCTCTTGAGATGCAAGAAAGTGTCGTGGGCTCGTGCCAAATTCGTCGACATCGAATTGTGTTTAAAGATTCCATCTTTGATCCTATCATCATGATGCCAAGTTAAATTTCTTTTACTATACATTTTGAATCTTGGTATTATTGGAAAGTACCACAACACCTTCGGGGGAGATTTATTTTTCTTATATCGCTTCTCCCCACACTTGGGACATTCATCGAATACTCCTTCCAAAAAATAAGATACAATCACTGGGACAAGCATGAAATTGTTAACCCGATGGACTTGAGCTTTTGTTTAAGATCATATGCTTTATAAAGACATTTCAAAACTAATTGTTTCAAAGATACTTGTGAAACTCATCGCATAACCGGTGAGCCGCTTTTTTGAACAATATCAACACAATTTGGCAATTATGTTGCATACACCAAGGCCACAAGTGGTAATTTATATAAGGGTGATTTCATGCTATCCCCACTCGAATATTCGAAAATATCCGCGATCCAAACCGTATGTTTAAATAGAGTTTTAGGTTTTGAGCTACATCCATCTCTTCTCTCACCATGATATGTCCAAAAGATATGTTTTATTATGAATCATCAAGTGATCAAATTAACGGTTTTTCCATTCATACATTTCCAACATGGACATGGAATGTACCGAGAAATTAAGCAAAGGTCTAATGCATGATTACAAAATTCTTTCACCCCATTACTATACTCATGATAATTTCAAAACCCACTTTCGATCCATATTATAGAAAAGCGCAATATGAAGTGTTTCTCAAGATAATGTATCCTAATGTATTAAACCTAAAAGTATTCCAATCCTAATGCATACCTAACCATATTTAATCTACATTCATTTTAATTTTCTAATTTTGAGATAATACATGCATTGATGTCATACCAAAATTTTGAAGTTTAAACCTTTATGAATTGGTAAAATAATTGAACTTATATCCACAAAATGACATTGGGTAGATCAAGTCAAGATTAAATCAACAAAAGTTTATATTTTGATTACTACTTCAAATTTAATGTATTTAAGGTTTTGTTCTTCTCAAACAATGTATCCTAATGTACCATCAATCATCTAAAGCAACACACTATCCATTCACCAAATCATCAATCAATAACTCAAATATATCCTAATGTAATTAATCTTAATTTATGTTTAAATCCTCACACAAGCATATTATCAAACACCTTTGCATCAATTAAACAACCAACCAACCAACCTAAAAAATCATATAAATTCATCAACCAACCTAAAAAAATATATAAATTCACATTTTAATCCACACATTTGCAAGAGCATTCACATCCCAAAAACTAAATTATACAATCTATTCATATCTAAAACAAACACATTATCCATTTCACCAAATCATAACATATATATATACTAACATATAGATATATATATATATATACTAACATATAGATATATATATATATATACTATCCTAACATATATATATATATATATACCATTAACCATATTTAACAATCCTAACATATATATATATATACTCACAATCTATTCATATCTAAAGCAAGAGCATTCACCATTAACAATCCTAACATATATATACTAACATAGATATATATATACTAACATATAGATATATACACATATATATATATATGTATAAAAAAGAAAATTACCTATATATTGGATAATGAGATAGGATTTGGAGGAGGATTGTGGGGGATGAGAGGAATTAAAAGAGGTTGGGGAGAAAAATGGAAGAAGGAGGAATGATTTTGGTTTTTCGGGGTTTGAGGAATTCAAAATGGGTTGGACATGTAAAAGGAATTTCAATTCTCTATAAAAAAATGCCTAAAGGAATCAAATAACTACTTTTGACTATTTATTTTTTAAATAGAGTAATTTTTTACAATGTTAACTTTTATATTTTATTTCATACTTAATTTTTTTCAATCACATATTTTATTTTAATATATTAAATAGAACTACACCATATATTATATAACAATTTTTGCGTAAAATTGTCTCACAGGTGGGATTATTCATAAAATATCATTCTCATATTATGTTCCGTTTCACCGTAAGACCGTCTTACACAAAACTTACTTTATATTATAATAATTAAAATTTATTTTTATTGTTAATTTATTTTCATACTTAAAATTTATTTTTATATTATTTTATATAATTTGATTTGTGCCCTCCCTAAAATTGATTCCTACTTCCGCCCCTGATATTGTTGAAAGCATTATGTAACACGTGAGACGTGACACTATTAATAGACATTGACATGAGACAATGATACACGATTATATCGTGTGACAAGAGATGTTTGGTTTGTTGAGAGGAATTAAAATGGGTAAGAAGTGAGGAATGATTTCATTTCATTCCTCTCAAAATTGTACATGAGGAATGATAATTCCCATAAAATGAGGAATCAAATAACTATTATTGATTTCATTCTCTTACATCAAACATAGATATTTAATTCTCTTTTCATTCATTCATTTGAGACCTTAAAAGTTAAAACCAAACACCATCTATCGAGTTTATTGCACTTTTGGTCCCACAGGACACGCCTCGTCACGCTTTTGGTCTTAAAGCTTACACTTTTCGTCCCAAAGTCGAAAATTTTGACACTTTTGGTCCCAAAGTCGAAATTTTTGACACTTTTGGTCCCACAGGACGCGCAATTTGGGACCAAAAGTGTCAAAATTTTCGGCTTTTGGACCAAAAGCGTAAGGAGACGTGTCCTTTTCCATTACATATCCAAACCTCTCAAGCACCCCTAAATATGCTTTTGATGAAAATAGTTAAAAATAATATATAATTTAATAGAATTCATAACTTAAATAACTATGATGTATCAGTGTTTTCAAAAACCGGTTGAACCTTGCCTTGAACGGCATCGAACCGTGAACCGCTTATGTCGTTGAATTACTCCTTAAAAACAGTTAATGATTTTATTATTTTTATTATTTATTAAATCACTTTTTTTTTTTTTTATTATTTTTTTCTAAACCCTCTATATAATGTTATTATTTTTATTCAATATCATTTTCTCTCAAATAAAATTCAGTCATTAATTTTAAAATACATATATAAATTAATCCACAACGCCATCATAACTCCAAACTCTATTTTATTTATTTTAATATAAGATTTATAAGTTATAAATTAGTATAATTTTAATATTTTATGAATAAATATTTACTGTAACATACAAAATATAAAAGCCCGCGTGAATGGTTTGGTTCAATAGGCCCAACTAATTTGACCGGTCCGGTGAAAAAACTGTGATATTTGGGCCAAATTGCACGCCCGGCCCGGTCCGGTCGACCATTACATTCACTAATTTGATTTTATTGTACCCCCAATTTGATGTTTAAAATGATTTAGGTTTGAGCTCTGAAAATAAATCAATAATCGGTTTCGTAAACTTGAAATCAACGTTACAACTAGAAAAGAATCAACAGTTTAACTGCCGACATCAATTCATCCACACCCCAAAAAACCTTGCACCAAATCTGTAAAAGGGCACAGATCTAATCGTCCCTCAAGAACAAATCTCCCATTCAGTAATTGTAATAATCGGCACGGGTCAGTCCTGATCTCTCATTTCCAATCCTTGATTATGTTTTCATTAATCCTAGCATAAATAGGCATGAGTTTGTTTTCAATTCAGTTCAGATTTGAGCTATATAGTTAGTTTTTTTTATATGTGCGAAGTTATCTGTGCTAAATGATTAGAGTTTGAGTTTCTGTGATTCTCATAACTTTGGGAAAAAAAGGATCTGAGTAGTTTATATCTGTTGTTTTATGTAGTTATCTTTAAGGTGCTGCTGGCATATGCAATTCTTGAAGGGCGTTAGTTCAGCTGGTTTGGATTGAGCTGTCTTTGTTTTCCTATTTGGATTTTTTTAGTTCTGAGGTTTAAAACACTACTTGATTTGATTTTTTTGGAAGAAGGTGATTGAGTTATAGGTGTCATGTGGTGTTGAGTTTAGGATTTAAATGGCTGGTAAAGAATGCAGTAAAGGCAATGTTAGAGAGCAATTCAGAAAGTGTTGAGGAAAGTGGAAGTGACGATTCAACAAGTAAAGATTCGAGAGTAGGAATTAGTAGGGATCCTTCCTTCTCCGGTTGGCACGATGAGGATGGAATCCCGTATCCAGGTCGATTGCTAAATGATGATGAAAATGAAGAAGACTTTGATTTTGAGTTACCTTTGATTCAGCCAGAAAATGCAGTTTTAGACACAGAGAGATTGGATTCTAGCAATTCACAGCAGAGAATGGAGGGTGGTGGAAACAATGATGATGTTTCCACCAATGGTTTGAGAAATCAAAATGAGTATATTCCTTTTGACATTGAAGATGGCCATGATACTGAGAGACATACCAGTAGTACAAACGGCCTTAATCATGTTAATTACGTTGATGCATCTACCAAAAAGAAAAAGAACCCCATTTCTGTTGCTGATGTGCTGAAGACGTTGTTTTTTATATTGGTTTGGTATACATTCAGTACATTCCTGACACTGTAAGTGCGTTATTTCATAGTTTTCAATGGCTTTATTATTGCATATTTGTGAATTGTTGCTTCTTAAGAATGTGCTTTATAGAGTTAAAAGGTTTTTTGGCCCAATAACTTGTCTACTGTATTGTCCAATTTTCGTCCAAAAATGTTTTAACTTTTTCGATTAGTCCCAATATTAAAAAACTTGTCTAATTTTGGCCCCAAAATCACTGGAAAATTGAACTTGTGGATTTAATTTGGGACCAAATTTGGATAGTAGACAAGTTATGAGACCAAAAATTGGACATTCGTGTGCATATTTTAAAATTTAGCTGATTTTGGGCCAAAATGCTTAATTTTTTTAATATTGGGACTAAATCGAAAAGGTAAACTTTTTTGGGACTAAAATTGGACAATAGACAAGTTGTGGAACCAAAAAACTTTTAAACTCTGTTTCAAACTTATTATTTGTTTTATTTTTTTCTTGTGGAGCAGGTATAATAAAACTTTATTGGGGGATAATATGGGGAAGTTCCCTGCCCCACTATTGATGAACACAGTCCACTTTACCATGCAAGCGGTGTTGTCAAAAGGCATTACATGGTTTTGGTCCGATCGATTTCAACCCTCTGTTATGTCATGGAATGATTATTTTATGAGAGGTAAGACTGAATCTCACTGCCGATTAATTTTGAATCTATATATATAGTTAGTAACTTGAATGATCCCGTCATTTTCTTGATCATATGGGTAATAGTCGTAAAGTTATTGGTTTCCTAGGTTATCATGACTGAATTTTGTCTATATGCTATTTTTCTTATAATTCAAAATTAATTGCTAGAGTTTTAACCTATTGTTTGAGAATCGGGATTTTATAGATGCTGGTACTTTAGCATCCATTCTTCTCCTATGTGTTTGAGAAAATGATCAATTAGGCTGCGTTTGTTTTGAGATTTAAATGTGCGGAGCAAGTCAAGGTTTTAGAATCCAAGGATTTAGAATCCTTGATGAATAGTAAATGTATGTGTTTGTTTTGAGATTTGAGTAGGGTGAGATTTAACTTTATGTCAAATCAATGTTTAATAGTGATTGATGTTGTATTATTATATTGTATTGAGAAGAGTAATAAAATATATAAAGTGTGATGTATTGGGAAGAATAATACTCCCTCCGTCCCATTCCAATCTTCACACTTTGACCGGCACACATTTTAAGAAAAAATGGCTTTATTGACTTTTTAAAGGGGATGGAGGGTGGATATTGTGAGAGTGGAGATTGTGTGGTGGAGATTGTAAGATTCTTTGCCATTTTTGGGGTGTGAAGATTGAAATGGGACGGCCCAAAATAGAAAGTGTGAAGGTTCGTTTGGGACGGAGGGAGTAATAGGTTTTATAGGTATTTGTAGGTGTGGATTGAATGTGAGATTTAAAAACTAGACTCTAAATCCCAAACTCGTATGAGACGGGGAGCTCAAAGTTCTAAGTCCATCTGTGTAAATCCCAAAATAAACATAGCCTTAGTGCACACAGTAAGCAATGTGGCATGCATGACTATTTCAGATGGTAGTTTATTCATATAGTGTTTATTGAATTACTAGTTAATATGTGAACTGCTCCGTTACTGAGTTCTCATATTCGTATTTCATCTGGTAGTTCGTAAAATATATAACTACTTAGGAAAGGGTATAGCATTTTGGAACCTATAGAAGCAGCACGACCTTTAGCTACTTTTCCTCAGTCTTTAAGAATCATATGCTTCAAGAAGTTGAGACATATCTTTTCCCCATAAAGAGGCTTGATGAATGGGTTAGCTAAAGAAGTGTGTGGATACGCCCTTTTCTGCGAAAAATTGAGCCCAAAAACTCCATGAATGAACAAAACCGAACCTTGTTTAAATATGAAAATATTCTTATTAATGCCCATACCTACATGGAACATAAATTGATTAAATTTGGGGACTTGGTTTTTCAGTATAAAAAGCAAATCAGTGTTTACCAAATCAATTTAAGTATTTCATTTATCTTAAAATTTGCTAGTATAATTAACTTTTCTGACAACTAATGCTACAGATGGACTTTGCCTTTCACAGTTGTACCAACAGCTCTCAGCACTGCAATGGATGTAAATCTAAGTAACGCGTCCCTGGTTTTCATATCCGTTACATTTGCCACTATGGTTGGTCATTCTTCTCCTATAAATTTAGATAACAATTTAATTCTTTATTTTAGTTTTAGCTTGCACATAAGGCCATAACCACCTCTCACTTTATATTCACAATACAAGCTAGTTTTGGATGTAATTTCACTTTATATTGATTTTCTAAAGACTTATGTTCTAATTTCTATTTCCGTGAATTCTTAACATTGATTATTTTTTTGATTGCAGTGTAAATCTGCGGCACCAATATTTCTCCTTATTTTTGCCTTTGCTTTTAGGTATTTCTCCTAGCCTTGTTTTCTTGCATCTGTCACCTCCTAGAAAATTAAGTTAATTCACTAATCAGAAACCGAGTAGGTCTTAATCTTCTGTATAAAAAAATTCACTTTCCAGAAAACTTGTTGCTTAGCAAGCATTACATATTACATAATCTTTTAGTTATATATTAAGGATATCAATCTACGAAATTTATAAGGTTAATCATGAAATTTTAGACAAAGTTTACTTATTTAAAAGCTCATTTAACAATTTTCACATATAATCATGCCTTTTTGCCATAAATGCCTCCGGCAGTTATTTTTCCTCATGCCATTTACTATACAGCAATACTCTTATGTATTGACATATGATCATGCTTTTGTTCAAAATACTGTTATATTTCAAACTTTTATATGTCATGCTATTTTAGAATTAATCATGAGATGAAATTTTACTTTTCTGTATTTAACTCTTTAGGATTTAAAATGCATACAATTTTAATTATTTGAGCTGGCTTTTGACTTGGAAAAAATTGTTTTCTAAAGATTGGAGTCACCCAGTGTTAAGCTGCTTGGCATTATGACAGTCATTTCTGTGGGGATACTATTAACAGGTAAGAAAATTAAATATGTGTATTCTCATTGCTGAAATTTCATTTCTTGACATGAAGAATTTGGTCGATTCAAGTATATCCTCCAAATGCATGGTGGACAAGGATACTACCAGTTTGCATTTTAAAACCATTACACACACACACACTCTCTCATTTAGGATCTGTATGAGGTTCTGTTCGTCCACACTCATTTCAATGTGTCAATCAATGAAGTATAATCAGAAACTGAGTGTATACTTAATGATTGGTCTCTCAATCCTTGAGAAAAATCTCAGCGTTGCCTGATTTCCATCCAACATTTCCAAGCTTTTAAAGGGAAAACAATATTTAACCAACAGCTAATTCCAATCTTCTGAAGAGGAATGATATATTACACTGTAAAAATATATCTAAGTACTACAGTGATGATAAACTTAGCCTTTATAAGTGCATCTTATATTTCTAACCACTTTGATATGTAATGCAGTTGCAAAAGAGGCAGAGTTTGAGTTTTGGGGTTTCGTATTTGTTATGCTTGCTGCTGTCATGTCCGGGTTCCGGTGGACAATGACGCAAATTCTTCTCCAGGTATTATAAGTTTTAGACCCGACTCACATTATTTCAGTTGATCTAATTCTTGTTTTTTGTTTCTATTTTGATTATCCGTATTTGCTCTCACACCTTTGTTTTTTGATGATTGGTATGTGCTGATATCAAATCCGGCATGAAGAAAGAAACCTATGGTATGTGTATCAATAACCCATGCTTCTAAATGACATTTTATATCAAGTCATGTGGCTATTAACATCATGAATTCACAGCAGTATTTTACTTTAGGTTTATTTGAATCATGAAGTTCTCAACTTTTAGTGAAATTAGAGCACTTGTGAATTCTAAGTTTCTCAGCCTATCTAGATAATAAATTATTATCAATATCTTTTAGAATCCATTCTGTAACCTTTCTTCCATTCTGTTCCTAAGGACTACTTCCTATGTTAATTATTGAAGATTTGTCAGAATTTGATACAATTCATTTAATTATTGATGATCTGAACAATTTTGTCCTCTTTGCTTTAGTTATACTGAACTAGGAATGAAATCTTGATGTTTGCGACAATCTTCCAATAGAATGGAATAATTGTTGGCTAACGTAGAGAAGCATACTGAGGTATTGCTGCATATGTAGACTGTGAAAGTGGTCTTACAGGCCAAGGATTTTTGTTAATGATGGAACATGCTATCTGCCATCTTATTTATGCTCAAATATAATTAAGTTGTTAACTGTTTGGCATGTTTTGTCGACACTTTTTGAACATAAGCTATATGCAAAACCAAGTGAATGCCTATTGATGATTTATCCTAGAGCCCTAGTGTTACTCATATAGACACATGATGTATTCAGATCTTTTTTTTTTATTTAATCATGTCTAAATATGACACTTTTGTCCTTTTCGTAGGCCTTAAGAATCCACTTACTTTGATGAGCTACGTGACCCCAGTTATGGCAATTGCAACTCTCGTTGGTTCCTTGATATTTGATCCATGGGATGAGTTCAGAAAGACTGATTACTTTAACAGCTCATGGCATATTGTGAGAAGTTGTTTGCTCATGTTTTTTGGGGGGACTCTGGCGTTCTTCATGGTAATAATTGCTAAATTAATGGCAAATACTTCTATGCATCAAGTGCATTTTTAAATGGTATTAGCTGTTTTACTAAAAGGTACTAGTTGGTCAGTATTAGTTGTGCACCAGTTGAATACGCTAAATATGGAGATATGTCGTAAATGCCCTGTGTTTGTGGTTTCTCTCTAACCTTTTTTTCCCCCTTCACTGGAGAAACTCAACTGGAATTCTCCAATCAATTACTAAATTTTTTTCGGTAATACCTTGCTTAAAAAAGATAAACCTGTTGATCATGCTCCTCATCATCTTTTAAATTAGAGGACAAGGAGCTAATTATAAACTATTATTCAATTTATCATGTTTTGCATTCGCCAATCTTTAAGTTTAATTTCTCTAAGAAAAGCTTGACATCTTGGTGCTCTTGCAGGTATTGACGGAATATATTCTTGTTTCGGTAACTAGTGCTGTAACAGTAACAATAGCAGGGGTTGTGAAGGAAGCTGTTACTATATTGGTAATGTTCTATTATGTTTGGATTTTCTACATTTTCTTAAAAAATAAAATAAAATGGTAACACATTAAAATGAATGCTTTACTTTGCTAGAAACTCCTAATCATTCTTGACTTTGTATGACTGGGATTTCTTATACGTTGTAACGTGATAAGGCTTTTCAAGATTATTTATTTTATCCCATCTTGGAGATTCATTAATATCTGCTTGGTTGAAGTTATATAAGCTACAAAGGTATCAATAATTGATTTACAAATTTCTCAAACAAAAGTAAGCCCAAATTTACATCAATAACAGTATTTTGAGGTGCTGACTAGATACTAAAGTAAGCTCATTTCATCAAAGTTTCCAAATTTTATAACAATTTTCAAAAAGCAGTGGGAGTTAGATGTGATGCATTGACTTTCTATGATAAGTTGAGATCCATATTCCAATGATTTTCATCTATTTGCTTTCTCATTGTTCGTAAATTTCATTATTATTTCTTAAGAAAAGAAACTCAATAGATGTGGAAGTTTCTATTTGAGAATTGTAATAATCTAGGATTCTCTTAACCCCGAACTTATTAAGTCTTTGATATATTTTCAGGTGGCTGTGTTGTATTTCCATGACCAGTTCACCTGGCTGAAAGGGTTTGGCCTTCTGACAATAATGTTTGGTGTCAGTTTATTCAACTGGTACAAGTAAGTCATCAAACTCCATTGTCTCAACTCTTAAGCTCAGTCAAATATGACCGTTTATATTTGCTGTAAAAATAAATTCCTTCTCCAAACTTTGTTGTTATTATGTTATGCTTTTTGATTTTTAGTTGATATATATGGAGGTTGTTTCCCTATTGATTAAAATTAACATATATTTTGGGCTCAGCTGAAATGTAGGTAAATTCAAATCCCTCTTTTATGTTTTGTGAACAAGTTTGCAATTTAAGTCGTAACAAGACTCTGTGTTTTGCCATTGTGGCCCTTGAGAAGCTATTGAACACTTGTTTTTTCTTAAATGATCCCTTTTCTAGTTTTTCATCGTAATTTAAAGATGAAAACTCCAATAAAGAAGTTAGTATGATAGTCTTTTTACTAAATTATTTTGCCTATCAGGTACGATAAGTTACACAAGGCAGAGACCTCCTCTGAGTCACCAATAGATGGGACAACTTCGAAATATGTTATTCTTGATGAGATTGACGACGAAGAAGAAAGCCCTTAAAACTCAACTTTACATCCGTATTGATAAATTTGAGTAAGCTCACTAATTGTTGCTTGGTCACATAATTCCATGACCATATTATCTATATTTTGTCTTTAATCACTTTTAACTGTAAAGAGTAACACGTGGGTGCGCACCAGTTTCACAGTACAACTAATGCACAACTAATACTTTTTAATAAGACAACTAATACTGTTTGGTGAAATAATGAGTACCTTCACATCACATTAACGAGGATAGTGGCTTTGTCTCCGATCATGACAGATCAATCAAATGGTGAGCCTCGACTTTTCCAGTAGACCATGAATCGTAGATTCGATTCTATGAAGGAAAGTGGATGTTTGGAGCAAGGGTTTTGATGACTTGTTCATGTGGTGGTGTTCAAGTTTATTTTTATACTACATAATATTTCCTTGCTACAATTATTAGAGGCCTGAATCAAGAAATCTTTTCAAGATTGAGAGTGTATATAATGAAATATTTTTTGGAACTCCGTTTGTTACTTTTAGTGTTAGATTTCTGTAATTGGATTATTATTTGTAATCTTTGATCCCTGTCAATTCATCACTTTTTGTCTAATTTGACAATTGTTTGTATTTTCTCACGATTTGTTCATATTTCTTTCTAACACCCAAAAGAATAGCTCTGGCCTCAGGAAGCATCTGTGCATATATCCTTTTCATCTCGCAGCAGACCACCGATTCCCGTTCCCGTTCCCGATTCACTTTGTACCTTCCCAAGCACATTGATTATCTTTTAGATACAAATGGATTTTCTATCCTGTAATTAAAGGATTTTGAATGAATTGATTTGAAAGCTCATGCTTAAATTTAATTTAAAATGAATGGGTTCTTATGAGAAATTGCGGAAATTGTATTGCAGAATTTTTGGATGAATTGAATGAGAAAATAAATTGCAGAAAATTGAACGGGGGTGAAGGAGATGACAGGAGGGAAGGCTGGTATTTCAGTACATTGGGTTAATTTAATTTTATCACATTCATTAAAGTAGATGATGGATGAGATTAAAAAATTCAATCCAAATACCTTATTTTATTCCACCATATCATATAACTCTAATCCTTATTTTTCAAAGTAAACGGTGCCTTAAAAGCCAAAAATACTAGTTAGTTTAAAGTTGGTCTACCATTGCTTTTTCAGAATCAACTATTAATCAATGAAAACTAGTTGATACTTCATAAGCATATGTATTTTATATACGGTATAGGCTAATTAATCTAGAAAACCAAGTCAAAAGGTTTAAGTGTATTTCAGCATCGTTGTTGCAGTATTTCTAAATTTTTGGATGCCATAATTAATTATTTTAATTCCACAAAATGAATTCAGGTTTTGCACATTAAAACAAAAAAAAAGAAAGACAAAAAGCACATTAAAACAAAAAAAAGAAATTTTAATTCCACAAAATGAATTCAGGTTTTGCACATTAAAAAAAAAAAAAAAAAAAGACAAAAATTAAACGCCGTTGCCGGGGATCGAACCCGGGTCACCCGCGTGACAGGCGGGAATACTTACCACTATACTACAACGACTTTGATGACAAATTAATGACCTTTAATTATATAAAACATAAATGTAAATCATAAAGCTAAATAAATGGAAGGTGCACACTACAATCAATCTTATTTATATTGGATACGTTGAAAGACTTTGTTCTCCTTTTATTTTATAGTTCCAAGATGAAATATGCAAATATTTTCAAACCCAAGGCCAATTGAGGTGCCACAAATTGATAAATTATGGGTCCAAATATAACCAAGTCTCAAATATAACTATATAAACATTCATGAAAATATGATAAATCTATTTCTCTTTTCATATGAATAGATACCACTCATGGTAAAACATACGATGATACATTGACATTGCCATATGCAACTACAAGCAAAAATGTTCACTTACTAAATTGTATTCTTTCTTCCCAAATTAACTATATATACTTAACCAAAAAGTTTGGTAAGAATCAAGTGTGCACCATGTTGAGGTTGGAGAGTGATGACAGTATGAGGAGCATGTGAATAGGATGGAGAAAGGTCAAAAGAGTAATTCTGCAAAATCATAGCCATTGCCATTTTAGCTTCTAGCATGGCAAAGTTTTGGCCTAGGCAAATTCGAGGCCCCCATCCAAAAGGGAAGTAGGTGAGTTGGCCTTTTGTCGCCTTCGAAGCGCCTTCACTAAGTCTCTCTGGATTGAATTCACTTGCGTCGTCGCCCCATGTTTTGGGGTCATGGTGCATCAAAAGCGCGGGCATCATAAGCTGGACTCCGGCTGCCAGCGTTGCGTTTCCTAATCTACTCTCCGTTTGAGTAACTCGATTAAGGATCACTCCCGGTGGATATAATCTTAAAACCTCGTAAAAGATCATGTTTACCTGCATGTATTAGATGACATCATTTAAAGATAATTAATTACTAGATGCTGCATGTATTGAATGACATCATTCATTAAATTTAATTTCAATTAATAGACTGAAAATTGTGTAATGGTATCACAAAGTTCAACAATAGTCATGGTTCTGGAATATCATTGAGAAATAGGAATCCGTGTTATAAGAGGGGCCTTAAGCAATTATTTTTCCAGCACTGATCCCTTATTCAAGTTTGGTGTTCGTGTTACACTACTTTTAATACATGATAAGTGTAATAAATGACATGACAAATCAATATTAATGACACCTGTCATGTCATGTATTAAAGGTAATGAAACACAAGATAAAACACCAAAATTGATCTTTATTAGATTATTTCTAATATGAAATGAGTCCATCTTCTTACTAAACAAAAAAGTGTTCCACTATTGATGAAAAATTTATAATGATCACTTGATTAGAAGGGTTTCCATATTTCCAAATGAACAATCTAACAACACTTTTCAAGACCTATTAATTCTAATAACAGACGAAGTGGAATAGCTCAAGTGATTAGAAAACCATTACCTATACCGTGAGGTCATGGGTTCGAGTCACCATCTGTCCGATAAAAAAAATCATTTCTAACAACACATTGCAAGGATGGTCCTATGCACATTAATCCAAAATAAAATAAAATTGATACTTACAATTTTGAGGTAGTTGAGCTCTTGATAATCAGGTTTCACTCTTCCAAAAACTTGCAAGACTTCATCTCTAGCACGATCCTGCCACTCCTTGTGCTTGCTCAACAAAATCATCGTCCAGACGAGCAGAGATGCCGTCGTTTCCTGACCAGCAAAGTAGAACAGTTTGCACTCTTCAATCACCTCTTTCAAGCTCATTTCATATTTACTCCCATTCTCATTTATTTCTTTATTGTTAGACTATAATAATAATCCCAACAAGTCATCATCAATGCTACCTTCCCCTGCCTCCATTGCTTTCAATCTTTTGTTGATAATTCCCAGTAAGGATGATTCCACTTCCTTCACGATTTCGTTCATCCTTATGTTAAACTTCGTCGGAAAAAATCTGCAACGAAAAAGGGGGAAAAAAAGACAAAGAAATGTAAAAGTATCAGCTGGTGAACAACAAAGTATCAGTCTTCAACAGGAAAAGTATCAGCTATTAAACACCAAATATCAGCAAAGCTCTGTTGATACTTTGTTGTTCAGTAGTTGCTACTTCTCATTGGCAAAAATGTAAATGGTTTATTCTACCCAAAAAATTAGGATAGGAAAAAATAGCACCCGAACCCAATCCAAAAAATTGGATACATGATACCAGATCTTATAATTTCGGATCTTACAGTATCACTGTTAATGTTTATACATAAAAGTAATAGAGTTTGTGCATAATAATGATAAAGTTCATAAATAGACATGATTTAACATGGAGTGTTACTCTTAAAGAAAAGTGATTGTACCTCCATCCTGGGATGTAAACAGAGCGATTCGCCTCCATGATGTACTGCGCTTGTTCTCTCTGGAGATCGAATATCTTTCGTCCTTCTTCGTAGCTGCTTCCAAATGCAGTACGAGAAATGGCATCACTTGTCATTGCTTGAAGGTAAGGCCAAACATCTACTTCACATGATCCTCGTAATTCACTTGCTACAATACTCTTTTCCCATTTTCTCAACATGTCATCACAGCTCAAGTAAAATGATGGAACCATATGCTGTACCAATTCGGACACAAAGTGTAAGAATGAGTATTTTTTGGAGTAAAATTCACTCTTGGTCCCACAGGACACGAGACCTCACGATTTTGGTCTCTTTGTAAGAATTTTTTCATTAAGTTTTGGTCCTTCCGTTAAGGAATCCGCTAAGTTCAATTGCACTTTTGGTCAGAAAATCTTGTCCTGTGAGGCCAAAACTGCAGCTGACTTTGATGGAAAACGTAACGGTGGGACCAAAACAACATGAAAAAAAATGATTTTGAAACTAAAGTGATGAGTGTTGAGACTAAAATCGTGAGATACCGTGTCCTATTGAATCAAAAATAATTTTTTACGTATTTTTTATTTTCACTGCAGGGAATCATTTCTCCCATCTTATAGTTGTGTTCTACCAATTTTTGAATGCGATTGGTACGCTTATAGGGCAGTCTTTGTGTAAGCTCAAATCCATGACCTCATGGATGAAAAACGTACAATTCATCAACAACTTCACTACTCTTCTTGAATTTTTTTTTTTATAACTTGATATATGGCCTAAAAGTCGACTAATTCAAGGGACCAATCCCACCGTGTAATAGTAGGAACTCTATTTAAAATCATAGCAAAACTTTGTATGAACTGCTTGCTCTTCTTATTATTACAATTGTTAATTGATTCTTATTATTATATTACCCCACCTTTTTTTTCAAAATTCCACGGGGTCCAATGCCCTCCTTGATTGTTGATTCACACATGGATCGACCTATAGGCTATAGTATTAACTAATAGTTAAAAGATATTGTACATATATAATATAATGGCAAAAAATTTCAACGAACCCGAGTTCATGTGAATTTTTTTTTCTTCAAGTATCACTTTTATATATAAATTTTATCACTGTTAAAAAAATTAAGTATTTTTAAACAGGGTGACACTTAATTTTTTTTAACAAAAACTTTATACTATCACATTACTCCCCCAGTCCTACTATAAATTTATCTCTTTTCTTTTTCATCCGTTCCACAATAAGTTTCTTGTATCTATAAATGAAAAAAATAACTCCACTATACATAATTTTTATCCATATTTTTTATACAATATTACAAAGAATGTCACTCACTACTCCACTCATTACTCCACATACTTTTTTCCTCTCTCCCAATACCCATAACTACCTTCATTTTCATTTTTTATTATTATTTCTTAAACAAAATAATAAAAAAAAAAACAAAAAACTAGCAAAATCATTAAAAGATACCTTTAATTTGTCGAGGTGGAATGCAGGATTGATCAGTTTTCTGTGATTTGCCCATTTGTTAGTCTCGTAGGTTCCTACTCCTCTTGCTAGCATTTTAGTAATTGGACTACCAGATGGCTTCTGAAAAATATTATTTTTTGACAGGACTTCTCGTATTATTTCTGGGTCTTGGATTATTACAGCAGCTCTTGGTCCAAACCATAGAATGCAATTCTCACCTGCAATTTAATTTGAGTATTATCTCTAAGATATAGTATAATTTATATAAGCACCTAATTAATTAAAGAAATCATTATCAGTACTACTGATTACTAGTAATTGTGTTGCAACTTTTCCAACGTAATTGCTTACGAAAATTTTCAAATGACTACATAATTTTTTCAACAAAATTAAATATTCGGTTTTTAATTAGTAAGTATTGCTTATGACCTGTATACGAATTTTTAAAATTTTTAAGGACAAACAAATTACCTCTAAACAAAGTACCAATACATTTATAATTCGTGTTGGTAAACTTATATATCTACACAAATAATTCCCTAAACAATTTACATTTTTATAGAAAATTTTATTTGTAGTTCCTATAGGATTCGATAATATTCTAGCACATCGTAGACAATCCTTACTATTTAAAAAACGAAAATATTTTTGTTGAAAATTTCGTAGACATGCATTTTGGAAAATTCTGTAATGCAAGTGAGATGGAACAAAACGTGTGACTAACTTCCGAGAGGACACAAGCTCACGGACGTAGTGATAATCAAGATCAATGTGCTTAGCCCGTTTGTGCGCCATAAATTTTGACTCAAGAAGATTGCACTTTTGTTATCACACAGAAGAGTGGGCCGAGATGAGGGGAGAACCTGAAGCTCACGAAGAAGATTCGTCACCCAAACAAGTTCAGCTAATGCATTGGCCATAGCCCAATATTCAGATTCACAACTAAAGCAAGCAACAGTCGGCTGTTTCTTGGCACTCCAAGAGAAGAGATTACCCCCAATAAAGATAGAATAACCATATGTCGAACGACGAGTCTCGGTGCAGCGAGCGCAGTCAGCATCAGAGTAGCCCAAAATAGAAGAGTTAGAACGCCTCGTGAATGATAAACCGAAGTGTATGGTGCTCTTGACGTAACGAAGAATTCGCTTCACTGCTAGAAAATGATCATCCGTGGGTGAGTGAAGGAACTGACTAACGGAGCTTACCGCATATGAAAGATCAGGACGTGTGATGATCAAATACTGAAGAACCCCAACAAGAGACCTGTATAATGTGGGATCACGAAATGGAACACCATCACTAACAAGAGATTCATCTGCAGCAAGGGGAGTGGAGACGGGCTTAGAATCCAGAAGCTCAGCTCGCTCAAGAATATCATGGGCATACTTAGCTTGCCCAACATACAAACCGTCATGTGAATGTGTTATGCATGTCGATAAAGTAAAGAACACATAGCTAGTGCATATGGTTGATTGAAAGTGTAGTAGGTAGTAATTTGGAATTTTTCTATATGTTGGATCAAATGACTTCATGTCTCACACAAGTTTTGTTTTTAGGTAAGTTGGTGTATTTTATAACACTATTTATGATTTTAAACGAATTAGTTTGCTAGTATTAGTTGTTCAATTCTAAAGTATTAGTTGTCATACTATAAGGTGATAGTTGTGAATCAGTTTCACACAAGTTTTTATTTTTAGACAAAGTCTTATATTAATCAGTTCTATTGTGCAATTAGTGTATTTTATAACACTATTAGTTATTCAATTTAAACGAAGTAGTTTTCCAGGACGTATTAGTTGTTAAACTGAAAAGTATTAGTTGTCATACTATAAAGCGATAGTTGTGAGTTAGTTTCACACAAGTTTTTACTTTTAGACAAAGTTTTATATAAATCAGTTCTACTGTGCATCTGGTGTATTTTATAAAACTATTAGTTATTCCATTTAAACGAAGTACTTTATATAAAGTGATATTTGTGAATCAGTTTCACCCAAGTTTTTGCTTTTAGACAAACTCTTATATAAACCAGTTCTACTGTGCATTTGGTGTATTTTATAAAACTCTTAGTTATTCCATTTAAATGAATTAGTTCGCCAGTATTGGTTGTTAAACTCAAAGGTATTAGTTGTTATATTATAAAGTGATAGTTGTGACTCAGTTTCGCACAAGTTTTTGCTTTTAGACAAAGTTTTATATAAACCTGTTCTACTGTGCATTTGTTGTATTTTATAAAACTATTAGTTATTCCATGTAGTTTACTAGTATTAGTTGTTTCATTCAAAAGTATCAGTTGTTGTACTATAAAGTGATAGTTGTTCGTAAGACAATTCTTTTAATTTTTTTGGTAATGATAAATTGCAGGGAATAATTCATTTTTCTGGCAAGGTGTAGCTCCTTCTGTTATCATCACAGATGTTGCAATGATTAAGGAGGTGATGAACAAGTATAATGTATTTATCAAACCAACCATGCCAAATTCCCTGCTCAAGTTTTTTGTACCTGGAATTGTCACCCTTGAAAAAGAGAAATGGGCCAAACACAGAAAGATCATCAATCCTGCTTTCCATCTTGACAAATTGAAGGTTTAATTAATTTCCTCTCATATTTTTTATTTGTGATTTTGGTTCTCTAAAGTATGGCACTTGTTCACTTTTTGAGCAGTAAGTTCAAGTTACAGCTTTCAATTACTTTGTGCAAAATATGTAGTGAAAATAAAGTTGAAAGTTAATTTACTATTTTTTAACTTAATGCACCATATTATATTACCCCTTAGTCCCAACAGAAGCTTCCTATCTTTCCATTTTGGGAATCCCAATAGTAGTTTCCCGTTAGTCCCAACAGAAGCTTCTTATCTTTCCATTTTGGGCGTCTCAATAGTAGTTTTTCATTCCATATTTGGTACATTGTGGCCCTACCCATATTCTTTCAAATTTTAAGTATTCCTTATATTGTTTGAATTCCAACCGTGAGAAGCTTTACGTGGGACGGAGATAGTACTATATATACAAGCAAAGAAGTTGAGATAACATAAAAACTTACAACCGGTTTTATGTATTAAATGTGACTCATGCTTGTTTTTGTGATACTTAAAGTTATAAAGTATTATAAAAACATGCCAGAGTATCACGACACTGCAGAAGTACCTCCTCACGTGATAATATTGCTTGGTACAGCTAATGATTCCGGCCTTTCATTTGAGTTGCGAAGGAGTTTTAGACGAGTGGGGGAAG
This sequence comes from Stenogyne calaminthoides, assembly GCA_037126765.1. NCBI lineage: Eukaryota > Viridiplantae > Streptophyta > Magnoliopsida > Lamiales > Lamiaceae > Stenogyne > Stenogyne calaminthoides. The sequence continues at coordinate 6,414,456 of JBBCBC010000004.1, read as the reverse complement.
AGACTCTCGCATGAAGAATCTTTTGAGATCGACGTGTGTCATTTTTTAGAAAGCATAACCAGCGACGCTATATCAAGAACTGCATTTGGTAGCAGCTACGAAGAAGGAAGAAGAATATTCGAACTCCAGAAAGAACAGGCTCAACATGTTATGAAGGTTTTACAATCGATCTACATTCCAGGATATAGGTAAAAAAAAAAGTTACCCTAAAAAGAGGACACGGTGGTCTAATATTATTTGTTACACTTCCTAGACAATTTTGCAAAAATTAAGTAACACTCGGGTGCAACAACTAATACATACTATTTAATGAGAAAAACTAATATTTGTTGGGAAATTTATAGTTTTGATGAAAGTTCCAAAAACACATGTAATAGGACCCGGTCGGACACATTAATCTTTTGATGTTTACATTATTTGCTATAGGAGACCCGATTGATAATGATTGTATCGATGTAATAGATAGGTCACATATTGAGGGGGAACTCAATATGTAAAGGTCGAATCTGAAAGAATCGGAAGAAAGCCGATATTTGAGCGAGCTGGCGAAAGAATTGAACCGATCTCTCGGATATTTCGATGGAAGTCATGAAGCTCAAACCTCTATTTCGGATGACTTCGGGAAGATAAGACGGAAGACCTACATCGGTAGGGAGGCCGGTTGAAGTAAGTATTTTTGATCGAAAGGCTCATAAGACCGATGTTTCATCTTATCATACGTCTGCGATCCGAACAAGATGAATACAAACCTTAGTTGGAGGAACAACGCAAAGCAAGGCTTTCATCCAATAAGGAAGAAACACGTATGAAACCGAAATAATCGCGGGATTCGATGTTGCTCTCTCAAAAGCGGCTATAAACTTTCAGCCATGCCGTTTCTGAAGCCACGTCACAACTGCAACTCTACCTAAAATAACGAGATTCAAATTGCTCTCCAACGGCTCTTTTGATCTCAAGGTCTATAAATATGGGATCACACTTGAGAGTGAAAACGGAAATCTTTGGGACAAACAACATAATCAAGAAGCTCAAACTATAGTCGATTTCATACGAAGAACACAACTACAAGCTTATTTTATATTGTGTTCATCCCATAAGTTCTTAGCAAGAAATCTTTTCATCTAGGTCGCTTATCAAGAAAAAGATTTCATAGTTGGAACCTCAACAATCTTACCCAAACCCCCAAGTTAGGATAAGTTGTTTAGCAAGATTTCGATCTAGGGTTTCTAATCGATTTCGGGATCGGTTGATGAGAACTCTTAAAACATCTGTTGGTGTATTTGTGTTGGACTAACACACTAATCTAAGTCGATCGGTTAAGTCGGTTAAGTTGGTGCCCCTTGTGAAAGGAAAAGTGGATGTAAGTTTGGTTTGTCAGAACCACTATAAATCTTTGTTACAACAATCTTAAAATACATTCTAAGTTAAGATACTTAAGCCGATCGTCGGTTTGATTTCGACAATTAAAAAGATAAAACTTGGAAAAAAACCGGTTTTTTCACTACGCGTCAGTTAATCGATAGTTACCGAATCGACCATACAGCGTTTTAAGTTGGTTATCGAAACGATTCAACGATCGGCTATCTTTCCGATACGATATTCATTTATAAAATAGTACGGGTTGTTCAAAAATTGTTTTTCAATGTGGATTAACGGGTGATACCATCAAGTATCGAGGCTTGAGTTCAAACGTTCACAACTTTTCAAAGTAATCGATCTTTTAAATCAAAAACCCGATCTCTGTAAAAGTGCATATATTTTAATGTTTTGGCGTCATTATCAAAAAGGGGAAATTGTTGGGATATTTTAGTTTTGATTAATTATGCTAAAAACATTATCAACTTTTATTTTTGGAAGCTAAAATAACAAGTTGAGGGAACGGAAGAACAAGTTTGAAATCGATTTAAGATGATCGAGATCGAGGAAATAGACGAGGCCGATCAAGATCGGATAAGGATGAGGAACTAAGAGAATGAAAGAAATCCTCAGATGGCGATTGACTAACCACCATGGCGATTTTACGATGCGATTTGCTCATCATCAGAAAAGTCATAGACAACTGATCGTAGATAGTAAATCGATTGAACCAATGAAAAAAAATTCGTGAAATCGCATCGATGAATGAGCGGTAAAAATCAGTTCGTGGAAATCGCACCGATGAAAAAGAAAAATCGTTTCGATGAGCGATTCAAGAATTAAGTGAATGAATCGATGAAAAGTGATTTCAAGAATCGATGAACAAAGTGATTTTAAAGACCGATGAATAGTGATTTTCAAAGACACCGTAAATCTCTGAGATCGATTTAACGGACGGGATCAAAAAATCGAAGCGATGAATGAATGAATCCCATGAAATCGGATCCGTTGGTGATCAATAAGAAGATAACAACATATATGGATGTTACATAAAGCCGCAAAACAACAAGTTGCAAAAAGGACAAAAAAAATTTGGAAGATTATTAGTATGGATTTGAATATTACTCTCCAACGGTAATATTCAAATCCACACTATAAATACATTGCACTATCTTCAAAGGAAAAAAATGGAGGATCTGCAAGTGAAATTAAAAGCCAAATATTCAAGCAACTCCATTCAAGAACACAGAGCAAGAAATACACGCATATATTCAAAGTGTTCTACCCTAGATCTAAGCATAAATGCCATATCCTAAGCTTAGAGAGATTTTCCCATCCTTAGCATTGAAATTAAACAAATGTAAGGAAAATCTCACCCTAGTTGGAAACCAAACAATCTTATACCCAAACTCAAGAGTCGGTTAAGTTTGTAGGTGAGTGTGAACTCGGTAAACATCTAGCAATCCCGAAAGGGAGGGTAGGCAATCCCGTGAGGGTGATAAGTCCCGTTTGAGTGTGAACTTCGGTAAACATCTAATCGGCAATCCCGTGAGGGTGATAAGTCCCGTTTGAGTGTGAACTCAGAACATCTAGAAATCCCGAAAGGGAGGGTCGGCAATCCCGTGAGGGTGATAAGTCCCGTTGGTTAAGTTGGTTAAGTTGGTGCCCCATGAAGGGAAGAGTGGATGTAGGACGAGTTGTCCGAACCACTATAAAATCGTGTGTTCTTTCTTTGCTTTATATTCTTACTTGCCATATGCATTGGTTATAAGCACAACACACATTGTTCTTAAAAGCAAAAAAAAAAATTGAATCACTCTGCCCCTCATTTTTTGTTTTTATATGCAAGAAATGAAACGTTTTGCTTCCCTTGCGTGCAAATGGGTTTTCAAACGGGACCATCAATTGGTATCGGTTGGTAGGTTAAGTTTGTAGGTTGAGTGTGAACTCGGTAAACATCTAGCTTCGGCAATCCGTGAGGGTGATAAGTCCCGTTTGAGTGTGAACTTCGGTAAACATCTAGCAATCCCGAAAGGGAGGGTCGGCAATCCCGTGAGGGTGATAAGTCCCGTTTGAGTGTGAACTCGGTAAACATCTAAAAATCCGTGAGGGTGATAAGTCCGATTGGTTAAGTTGGTTTAGTTGGTGCCCCATGAAGGGAAGAGTGGATGTAGGACGAGTTGTCCAGAACCACTATAAAATTGTGTGTGTTCTTCTTTGCTTTATGTTATTACTTGTCATATGCATTCGTTTATAAAGCATAACAACACATGAGCTTAAAAAAAAAAAAAATTGAATCACTCTCCCCTTTTTGTTTTTTATATACCGAATCAAAGCGTTTTGCTTCCTTGACGTGCAAATGGGTTTTCAAAACGGGACCATCAATATTGTTCAGTAAAAATAACTAATACTGACCAACTGATATCATTTATAAAAATAGACTTGAAATTGCACGGTGAATAGATCGTATAATCGCAAAAGTTATGGTCTCCTATCCAAGTCATTTAATTTCTTGTTTAAATGTTAAGGTTTCTACCAACTAAAAGGAACAAGAGAATGAAAGAAATTGAGGGAGAAATTCGTCCCACGATTCGTTCTCTCATTAAAAAGAGGATTGATTCAATCAAAGCAGGGGGAGATAGTAAGTCTGACTTATTGAGGATAATGCTGGAGTGTAACTTTCAATAAATCAAGGAAAATGGTAATCAGAGTAGCTATGGATTGAGCATTGATGATATAATAGAGGAGTGCAAAGTGGACTACCTCGACGTTGCTTTCATGGACATTGGTTTTATTGGGTAGACATACAGAGTGGCAAACAAGAGCTAGAGAAGAGGTTCTCTCTGTCTTTGGGGATCAGAAACCTAATTATGATGGCTTGAATCACCTCAAAATTGTAAGTAATTTCTTAATTGTACATATAATTGACGAAGTGGAATAATTTAATCGGTTAGAGCACTTTTTACCTATGCAGTGAGGTTATGGGTTCGAGTCACCAATTCTGAGAACGTATTACATGTATCACATTTGGTGATACAAAACTCCAACTAATATCGACTCGATTTGACCTTCAGAAATATTCTCTTTATCTCTTGTTAAGTTTCTCATTTAGTCAAAACAGACGTTCCAAGTAAAGCTTTCTATTTTTTAATGGAAAGTCAAAGTCTCCACCATCTTTAACTTCTATTTCCCACCTGTCACATCTCAACAGTCCAATGCATATTTTGTACTACATTAGTTAATTATTGTGCAAAAAGCAAACAAAAACCTTAACAAGGGACGGAGATGTGCCCACAACCTCAAGAAATATATATCTATCTCACCACCTTAAGAAATAGTATTTATAACTCACGACCATAAGAAATGAGAACTGCAAGATGGTAGAAGTGTGGTGCACGTTTTGCTTTTAGTCACATAATTGTCTCTATTTGGGTTTCAGTCCCTTCGACTTTCAAGAAGTGAGAAAAGTCCATTAACTTTCTAGAATAAAAATTGTTCGTAACTATTAAGTTTTCAACATTTTAGTCTACTAAACGGCTATAGGAGGTGAAACATTTGATTGTTGCGGACATGGCAGGGTCTGATTTGTCCACATTGTAGTGCTTGAGTGGATGTTTCACCTCCAATAACATTACCGGATTAAAATATTTAAAATAAAGTTACAAGACTAATTTCAATTCTCGAAAGTCGGTAGAATTGAAACCAAAATTATAGTAACTTATAGAACATACAAAACTGTAAAAATAAAAATAAAAATTCATAGATGAACCGTGGAGAAAATTGAGTGTGATTAGAAATACTAATAACAGTATGGTGTTCAATTGATTCTGCGCAAACCTTAAAAATTAATTTGAGAGCTTCATTTTAATTGCATTGACTATGTCCGTCGTGATTGGCTACAAAAGGATTTATTTTAGTGAATGCATCACAGCTTACTCATATATTTTTTTTTAAGACGGAGAAACACATTTTATTTTTTCGCCTATTTACTATGGTGACGAACAATAAAATTTTCACTATATTTATTTATTTTTCTACTTCTTCTTAACTCCAAGTTCACAGGAGATCTAGTCTTTGACAATTACGAATAAAAGAGAATTGGGTAGAATGAAAAAAAAAAAGTAGAAAAGAGTTTGTGTCTAAAAATCATTGTGATTCAAATTCTATGGAGGATGCTAATTATTGTTACCATTTCAATAGTTAATTCATAGTATCTGAATATCCGAAAGTCTTCTGTTTGGATCAATACACCCACACGCTGAATCAATATCTAAACTAATTAACATAAAACCAATATAATGACAGGCAAACAATGTGCAAATGACAGGTAAAAATTTCTGCCTGTTTCCCCTATTTCCCCTGCCCTATTCCTTTTCTGAAGCTAAAATTTCTCAATGCATGAAGTTGATGATAACTTGTCTACAACACTGCATTTTTGACAATAGAGATAAACAATTTGGTGATAAATTGACCTCCATATTCTTAAAAATCTGAACTTGTACATAGAAGGGAAACGTGCAGGATTAATTCATTTATTTTAGTATAACAAGTTGTATAATTTTAAAATATACCACAAGTGCACTGTTCATTTGGGTGCCTACAAAGTTTAAACATTAAAATTTTATAAGCTTTTTAATTTCTATTTTTGTTAAACAAATACACACAACTTATAAGTTGCTAAACAATTTATGAGCCATTTTATGTACAAATTATAATCTTGAGTCAAACAAGCTCTAAATTAATTTATCATCACAAATCGACGGTTATGGATGGGCTATGCTGGAGGGGGACTTAATCAACACTACCCACATATAATTATTGAGATGTAGAATAATCGTCTTGAAATTAAACCTCGCATTATTAAACTAAGCTAGAGGTCAGATGTAGTACTAGTAATTAATTAACAGTACTTGCTAAAGGTACATAAGTCCGAAAATTGGTATTCGAGCATATTCGAACCGCCTAGACGGGGCTAGTCGATCTAATTTTATTATTATTTTTCATCTAAATGAGTTTGATCAGCTATTTATCAATATCTTATAATAAAAAAAATACATTTTAAAATTAATTAACAAATTCATTATACAGTCTCCTAAATTAAGATAACAATTTTAACACATTTTCTTAGATCCATTATCCCTTGGAGAGTAGAAGAAAATTAATTTAACATAAAAAAGCTTAACAAATCCGTATTTTGGAATTTTAGTGTAGTGTAACTTATCAAACTTTGCATTATCATTAATTTATTCCAAGAATCATTATTAAATAATATTTTAGTGTTTGACGTCTTGTCGGGCTGACAACAAGCAAATGACGGCGATAACGGCGAGCATTCTCTTATCTCAATTTCAAATTGGGCGGTTGGGCGGGTTCTGTCTATGCTAGTTTGCATGTGTTATAGTTTTTTAATTAATAGAGACAACGTCTTCTCTTGAAAAAATTAAGCACCCCACCTACCTATCAATTTGGCCACCTAACCCCCAACTCGATCGTCTAGATGCCTAAGCAGTGCCTAATGCAAACAATGCCTAGAATGCCCATTTTTCACAAAATTTGATTAGTGGATAGCTGGCTAATGTTTCTTAAGGGGCTGCTTAGACCGACTTTTACCTAGCTGATACTCAAATGTAATTATTGAGTATAATAATAATCGTTAGAAAATTTGGCAAAGAAATTATTGAGATTCCAATTAAATAATCTTGAAAACCTCACCATTAAAGTTGACCCCACCTCACGCGGAGCAATAACTATCACTTGTCTCTATGCCTCGTGACTAAACGGTACCGTAATTAATTTACAGATATATATAAAAATCAGATATTTTTTGAGGCTGGCTTGATATGACTAAAAAATTATAATAAAAATGGATATTATTAAGGGATCAATCACAATGAGCGATTTTGATCATATGTCCGCAGGTGGATATAAATTTATATGTTCACCGCTTAGTGGCGACATATGCAAGGTTTTACTATTATTTAATTAATTTTTTTAATTAATTCAATTTTCTTATTAATTATATAAATCTGAACCCTAAACTATAAACTCTAAACCGCGAACCATTCGGGCCAGGTTCAGGTTCGGGTCGGGTTGGGTTTGGGTTGCGTATTTTTTTTTTATTATATAAACCTAAACCATGAATCATTCGGGTCGGGTGGACCATGAACCACTCGGGCTGGTTCGGGTCGAGTTGAGTCCAGGTCGGGTAAAAAAAAATTAATATAATTAATAAAATTGGACATTTTTTACTTTTTAGTTAAGCAATAACAATGTAAATAATAACATCAATATCTCATAGTGACGAATTTGATCATATGCCCGCAGGTAGACATAAACTTATATGTTCACCGCTTATGTGTCGCGCCACATATGCAAGATCCCCACTATCATTTAATTAGTTTCTTTAATTAATTAAATCCAGGTCGAGAAGATTTAATTAATTAAAGAAACTAATTAAATGATAGTGGGGATTTTGCATATGTGGCGCGACACATAAGCGGTGAACATATAAGTTTATGTCTACCTGCGGGCATATGATCAAATTCGTCACTATGAGATATTGATGTTATTATTTACATTGTTATTGCTTAACTAAAAAGTAAAAAATGAGTATCATATTAGAAGGGTTGAGTGAGTGATAAAAATAGGATAATTAGTTATTTACTTCTATTCCTATTTTGAACACATCAAAACTACCAAATAATATTAATAGATATAATTCTCATTACCTACTTTAATTACTTCTAATCGGGTGAACCCTTAATTTGTAAATGATTCTTTCAAGGCAAATATGAGTACCGATAAGATTAATTAACTTATTTTTATACTCTCTCAAATTCAAAATGAGTGGATCTCCTATACATTAAGTGCACTGTGTACCCCATAATGTATTTTAGTAACTTATAATTTGTTGCATTGAAACTTGCGGTTTTTTATATTAAAACGTGCAAGTATATTGTAAAATTTTAAAATACATTATGGAGTGCAAGGTGCACCTATGCATAAAAGACATAACCATTCAAAATATATGTAATTTTAGATCAATTATATATATAATAATAACAATTATTTTTTTACTCATTCTTAAGAAATGTTTATCTTTTTTAAAATAACATATTTGTCCAAGTAAATTTTTAATAGTTTTAAGAGAAAATTTTGAAAAAAAATATACTCCCTCCCTCCATTAATAGTTTATGTAACTCTTACTCTTCATTAAAATTTTGTGATAAAATGATAAAATGTTGGTGGTAGAAAGGAGAAATTAACTTTATAGAAGAGTAGAAATATATTTATTAAATGTGATAAAGTGATAAAATGTTGAGGTGTATAAGAGAGTGACATATTATAAATAACTGGGTGTTTGAAGGGTGTGAGTTAAAGTGTGTATTTTCATTTTAGGAAATACTGTATTACATAAACTATGAGAAAAAAAAAAAAAAAAAAGGAAAGAGTTACCTTAACTATAATACGGATGGAGTATATAGTTAATTTACATTAAAAAAACGCAAAACGTCATTGATTAAAAATAAGAGGGATTATCATAATTATTATGGAAGTCTTTTTTATACGTGGATCAGTATGAGGTTTACAATACACTCCTTGTATACTTTATTTTTTTCCGGTTTGAGTTGCACATGGAAGATATTTTATATATATATATATATATATATATATATATATATATATATATATATTTTTTTAAAGGTACATGGAAGATATTTTTGAAAGGTGTATTTCTCTGAACAACGTTAAGTTATTTTATTATAAAAAAATAAAAAAAATTACCTACAATTTTTTTTAAATGACTACAAATTTATTTAATAACAATAATTCAATCATTAAATAGTGAGTATTGCTACGATTTGTCTACGCATATTTAAAATTTTAGTAGTTAAACACATTATCTACGAACAAATTGCATACTCATGTAATTTTTCTAGACAAATAAATTATCTAGACAAATAATTTTATAGACAATTTACATTTTTATAGACAATTATATTCGTAGTTTAGGAGATGACCTACGTACAAACAAATTTACGTATGAATTACATTTTTATAGGCAAATTGAACGTAGGTAATTTGAGGAATGAAAATGCTTATATGATTAAAAAAAATTGTAGGCAAGTTGTAGATAATCTTTCCTATTTAAGGATAAAATTATTTTTGTTGAAATATTGAAGAATTTCGTTGGCAATTTTTTTATTTTTTTGTAGTTTTTCACTTAACAATATCAATTGTTATTACTGAGCAATATTAGTTGCTTATAATATGTAACTTGTTTTTAGTGAACAGTAAAAGTTGTTATCATGAACAATATTTATTATTTTTATTTTAACAATATTAATTATTTCCATTTTTATTTAAATCAGAAAGCGATCTTTCGATCATTTACAATATTATGTAATAAATCATTAATTTATAGAGCTCCAATTTAACTTGAAAAGTACTTCCATAACCTAAATATTAAATGAAGGTTCAAGTAAAGATTTATCTCACGTATGTCACACAAATTTCTCTTTTAATATGATGATCATATATATAATTTGTTTTTCTTATTTATGTATATTAATATTAGATTGTCAATTCATTATATATAAGTTAATGTTTAGTGTGTTGAAACTTTAATTATATACTACATCTTTAAAAAAATATATGTAATGTTTTATCAATATTAATAATGTTGTTAATTTTGTAGTAAGACATTTTATAATATAATAAATTAATATATATACACAATTAAATAAATTGAATATTTGAAGAAGAAAAGAAAAGTTTAATTAAAAAAACTATTTGTCTTAAATCTATTTAAACAAAATTCATCTAAATTTTAATTATTTAATGAAATAGATAGCAAAATACCGATTACATTAGTCAAATAATTTAAAACTACCAAGCAACATCAATAGAAGTGATTCTCATTACCCACTTCTATTACCCCACCAAACGGTCCCCAATATTTTAGGTCGCATTATTGATTCATTTCAATGTTATAAATACAGGGCACCACAATTGAATTAGATAGGCATACAAACTTAAACTTAAAAAGAATGGAAGTAGCATACCAGATAGTTGCTGCTTGTTTTGCGTTTGTGATATTAACACACGCATGGAGATTAGTGAAATGGGCTTATATAACTCCAAAGAAGATGGAAATGTACCTGAGAAAACAGGGTCTCAAGGGAAATTCTTACAATTTAATATATGGAGACTTGAAAGAGATGAAGAAGATGATTCAGAAAGCCATGTCGAAGCCCATCAATCTTGATGATGATATCAAGCCCAGAGTCCTTCCTTTCCTCCTCAAAACTATTCAGATATATGGTATGATTTTGTCGGTTCAATTTCCCGTTTCACTTTTTGTATTTCATCGGTGATTCACCCTTTTAAATTCTACATGTCATTGTAGATCCATATATATATATTAAGAAAATAATTAATTCTTTATTAACCCTGAAATAATTGATACGAAATTCGATTAAAAGACTTTGAAAACTTTTACAACTGGAGTTAAATATTGTGTATTATGCGGGTTGAAAAAAAATACATTATTAGATTTATTTATAGTATTAAATATTTTAAGCTTTTATTTAGTTCGATTAGTTTAGTTAAATTATAGTCATATTTTTTTTTAATTAATGTTGTAAATCTACAATATATTACATTTCAAATATATCTTAAAATTATAAATAATATATGTTTTTAATTAATAAATGAGAAGGTATTATTTGCTCATGTTCATTGTACACCACTATTAATATTGTTGGTAAAAATCAACATTTTTAATTAATATAAATTTATATATATAAATAATAGTATTATTTATAACTTAGAAATATATTTGAAAATAGAAATAGGTTTAATACCATAAAAATAAGAATATTTCAAAATAGATGTTTGTAAAGGAAAACAGAGAGTGGGTGGGTATTTGGGGCGTTTCCTAACAGAAACAGTAGGTGGGGATTTGGGGCGTTTCCTAACAGAAAGAGTAGGTGGGGATTTGGGGCGTTTCCTTGCCTATGGTTGAGGGGTAAAAGTGGCAAAATGGGTCCGGCCCCCATAAATGGGCTTGGCTGGGCCTTGTTTTTGGTGGCCTGAAAAGAACGGGGCCTGATTTGGCCCGGCTCGACAGGTCCGCCGGGTCATCTGGGCTCGGGTCGGGCAGGGCCGGGCTGGGCTTTTGTATTAGGCCAATTTTTTTCTTCTTCTTCTTGACTCAAATATGGAGGTGAAACAACGAGGGATAAATATGCATTGATTTACTATTGTTGCACGCCTTTTCGCCTTATTTCTTTTCTCAATTCTATCTCTTGAGTAAATATCAAATTCTCTCTTTGTTTAGATTCAATAACTTGCATCTTGATAATACAATTGTATTTACTTATTTTACTAATTGAATATTATTATTTTAATAATAACTTGACTAAAGAAGAAAGATTGATTGAGGCTTGAGGGTTGTTTTGCTTACGAGTGAATTTACTCTGATGCAAGTACAACATATTAAATTACAAAACCTTAATTTGTGCGTATTTAAAAAATAAAATTGTTGATTCATTAAAAATATATTAACTTGATTTTAAAAATTCTTATTTTTTTATTGATTAGTTAAACACAAATAGACTGTTCTACAATTATGTGTTTCCCTCTAATACCCGGGTTTGTGTTAATATTAATATGAGGTTTTTTCAGTATATTAAAAATTGAAAGATGAACCATATTTTTTAAAAAATTATAAAATTAATATTTAAAAATATTATTAAAAAGGGTTATTTTGGCCCGGTTGCCAACCTAGGGTCGAGCTGGGCTTCGAAATTGGAGGCTCGCTAAAAATTGGGCCCGCCCCCCACCCCCCCACACACACTTTACGATACAAGAATCTCCAATTTATTAATACATTTTTTACTCATATCTCCAAAGGGAGCTTGTGATTTATTAGAAGAAAAAAAAGTCATCTAAACTAAAGGTTCAAATTTTTAGATTGATGTATTATCAATCTATTATTATTAATTTTCTAAAACTTTCTTTCACTCACGGGTTAAATTCTTTACTCAATACTTTGGACAGGAAACTTATTAAATGGACAATTTTAATAAGAGTTGCTTTCTATGAGTTTTGAACCTAGGATATAGGCAGGGATGGATCCAGAAATTTTTCAATGAGAGGACACCAAAAAAAATACAAATATAAAATATATTATGAAATGAGATAATAAGGAGTGGGAAATTTAGATTTTTATATTCCGTATAATATAAAAAAAAAAAAAAAAAAAGAGGAATACAAATTTGGGACACCAAAAAAAATACAAATATAAAATATATTATGAAATGAGATAATAAGGAGTGGGAAATTTAGATTTTTATATTCCGTATAATAAAAAAAAAAAAAGAAAAAAAAAGAGGAATAAAAATTTGGGGGACCGGCCAGGTTTTGAACACAAGACCTACTGTCTGTTGTAAGAAGCGGCCAAATCAACTCCCAAAGGACCTGTGGTATGGTGTAGTGAATAACAATCCATATATTAAGATAAAAATAAATATTATATGAATATAGTAAAAAAAATTAAAATTTTATGGGAGCACGTCGTGCATCCGTCTCTGAATGAGCGTAAGCTAAATACTTTGACACCTGAATTTTTTTTTTTTCATTTAATCTAATAGTTCGAACTTGTAAATAGACATGGAATTAATAAAATTTATATTTAATTCTCTAAACCTGTTAAAATGAATTTTTAAGGGAAGTCTCGATATGAATCCGTGCTGGCTCGATTCAGAGTGGGATAATATCATACTCAAATTAACCGTATAATATATATTGGAGAATCATGTGTTCCTTTAGAAAGAACAAGTATCACTATTGGTACCCTATTTTGGGAGACCTAACAAGGGCAATGAATTATCAAATATCGACTAAACAATGAAAATAGGGACAGAGTCCAATTTAGTCCCGTAATTTATCTTTTTTTTTAAATAGTCTCAAAAAAAATTAATATACGAATCTAGTCTCAATTTTTCGATAATTGTACTATTTTTATATTGGAATCAACAAAACAGCATTATGAAGGTGATAAGTTACGGGACTAAATAGGATAATATTGCATTATTAATATATATCTTTATTATATTTTTTGGTAATGATAAACTGCAGGAAATGATTCGTTTTTCTGGGACGGAACAAGTCCTTCCGTTATCATCACGGATGTTGCACTGATTAAGGAGGTGATGAAAAAGTATAATGTATTTATCAAACCAACCAAGCCAGATCCTCTGCTCAAATTGTTTATACCAGGACTTCCGACCATTGAGAAAGACAAATGGGCTAAACACAGAAAAATCATCAATCCTGCTTTCCACTTTGACAAATTGAAGGTTTTATTTTCTATCATTTTTTTTTTTTATATATGCTCGCAATTTATGATATTTTTGTGTCAAGATTTGCTAAAAATATGCCAATTTAAGTCCTTTAAGTGCGTGTTTGCAATTTCAGAGTGAGATTGTGCAGAAACAACTTTTTTAAAAATTGTTAAGACTTAACTTTTTCTAAAAAAAAATCGTGCATTTGTCTTTTCAATAGAGTTTGCATATAGGGTCTAAATAGTAAATACAGTTGACCTTGTAAAGTATATATGATCTTACACTAAGGGAGTGTAACCGGTCAACCCCAAAATTTTATTTCACATCCAATAAAATTCTAGCCTCTAGTATATATAATATACCTATTTCACTTTTTTTTCTTTCCCACACATAATGTTCAATACACTATCAATTATATACCTTTATTTATTTTTATTATTACTTTATACTCAACACTAGTCTTTCCTATTTTTATTTTACATATACTCTATCCTACCTATAAATAATTTTCTGTATACAAATTAATCATCTATATATCACTTTTATTTTCAAAATCATACTCTGTCAAATCTTACAACAATCTATACTTTCAAAAGACAAATTGCGCTATAGGTATCACTTTTGAAGATAAAGTGTATCGGTTTTTAAGTTTTTACCTTATTATGATGCATCTTACTTACATTTTATTTAAGTCATACATTTCACCTTAAAATGTGAAAATATTTCTATTTAAACATCAGTATATGAACAGTTAAATAATCTCACATAAAATTTGTTCTTTTAATACTTAAAATCCATAATTATCTATCTCAATTATAATTTTATATAGCTAGAATAATTTAAATTATAGTTATTTTTCTTATTAATATCCTTATTTTTGTTTATTAATGGTGAGTAGACTTTCCTAATTATGTATTATGAATTACAAATTTTCTTTTTTTTTAAACATAAGGTATAGAAGGTTATATATCATTTTGGAGAACAATTGTACCCCTATATAGTGATGGCAATGGGGCGGGTTAAAACCCGAACAATTGAATTCGCCCGGATGGGCGGGTTAAAACCCGATCCGGGGTTAAAGGCGGTTAAACCCGGTCAAGCTCGGGTTCGATTTTAGGTAAACTTATTTTAACCCGAACCCGCATATATATAAATATATATATTAATTTTATAATTTTTATTAAATTAAATGTATTTTTGTATAGGGTTTATTTTTTCACGGTGAATTATTTTAATTGTTTCTTTCTTTGATTTATCGGTTTCTTTTTATCGAATAAGTGTTTTAGCTTAGATTGAGAAGAAATTAGAATGAGTAGATATCTAATGTACACAATTCAAAATAAATTTCAATTAATTCACCCAAATAATACAAATTCAAATTATTAATTGTATGAAGCAAAATAATTGTATGAATTGGAGGTAGAGATAAATTATTTTTTTGCTTATTTATTTATTTTCATCTTTATTTATTTTTCTAAAATACTAACATATCTATCTTTTTTTAAAATAGATGGAGTCGAAGAAAGAATCTAGAGCTAATTAGGTGAATGTCCCATTAAATAATCTTCTTTGATGTGGGATTGATTAAAACTTTTGAATTTTGTGCTCTATGAAGATTGATTATGAAATTAGGTATTTTATTTGTTATAATTTGAATGATTCTAATTAATGTGTTATTTTTTAGGAATGATATGTATGAAGTTGGGAGTATGAATTAAAAAATGTAGGAAAAAATAAAATTGGGCCTTGAGGCGGGTTAAACCACTTGGTTCACTGGTAGGCGGGTTAAAAGCGGGTTTAAAAACCGGTGGTCAAAGGCGGATTCTGGGTTGAAAAAAAAAAAAATTTGGCGGGCGGGTTACGGGTTTAGCTAAACCCGCCCCAAACCCGCCTGATTGCATCCCTACCCCTATATAGCCCTTTGCTTTTTATTACTTATCTAATCAACCTATTACATTTGAAATCCACTCGAATCAGTAAACAAACACCCCAAGACTTTTAAATTTGTGAGGTGCATTAAGGAGAAAATATCTTTTAGACCCAAGTACGAGTCACACACGTGTATTGGGGGGATACACGTGTATAGTGTTTTTCAACTTTTAAAACCTTTTAGATCAGTGAGTCGGGTTTTCCTGAGTTTAAGCCCTGAATAAGCACAATCGCCCTGAGTCAAAGTCTACTAAGACAATAACCCCTGAACTGCTTTTAGTAACTTCAGATAAGCTCAACTGATCCTGAGTGCGAAAGTCCTGGATAGCTTTGCACAGATAACTATCTTACTGAATACTCAGGAGAGTGGTTCAGTTTGGTAGCTACCTAAGGTGTGGAAAGTGTAGGCCCTAAGTTTATACTTGTTTTAACTTGCTGAAATAGTTTTTCCTTAGTTCATAAAACTATGGTTAAGGCTGTGATTCATTTAATGCAATCTTCAGTGGATTGGTTCCAAACTGAATGATAAAAAACCTTTATATGCTTTCAGTGAAAAGATACAAATAGTAATGCAAAATAGAAAGCAAAACAACACAGATTTATAGTGGTTCAGAGACTCAAGCTCCTACGTCCACTCTCCCTGATCCTCGGGGGAATTCCTTAACTCTTAGGAATCCGCTTGGTTTAGAGTGCCAAGGGACATTGACCAAATTACCTCTCAAAGGCAATTTGTTCCCTAGGATCTACTACCTGAGTCCTAGTACTCAGAACTACTACTCTCTCAAGCTTTCAAACTGAACAACCTCAGCTTACTAACTTTACAACTCTCTCAACTTCCAAACAACAACTACTCAAACTATCTAACACTTAGGGTTTGGGTTTTGGTTTGGTTTCCAACTAGGGTTGAGATATCCTTTACAATAAGAACAAATGCAAAGACTAGGATATCTCTACTAAGCTTTGAATCTTAGAAAATATTAGGCTTAGTATGTGAACTCTCTTCAAAGTGAAACACTTGGAAAATCTTAGGGTTTCGAGTGTTTCAAAGTAAACTTGAATATGCTTGAGCTCTGGAGTTGCTTGATTTCCCATTACCTTGTGTGTGTGAAGGTCACTGGTATTTATAGGCAAATCTTAAGAGTCACTCTTGAAAAACTATCCGTTGGAAGAGATAGCTTCAAGGGTTTCCTCTTTTGGTTAGTGATAAACGACTATATTAGGGTTTTGACGAAGCATTGCATGGTTTGGGTAACATGCAGCCAAGTAGCCAATCACTTGTTTTTGCAGACTGGAAATATCAGCTCTGACATTCCTTCAGTGGAACGTCGCTTTCAGTGTCAATAAGGTACGATGTTGTCGCCTCCTCACTGGTCGAACTCTTCAGTTGAAAAGAGACAAAACGACTCTTTTTAGTCAACTCCACTGAACTGATGCTTTCCTTAAAGTCTACGAATGCATAACATTCTCTTTGCTTGTACTAGGTTTGGATTTAACATTTATTTTTCGAATAGGTGTTCAGGATATCCAGATTCAGTACAAACTCTTCAGGATATTTAGGTTTTCAGGATTCTTCAAGTCTTCAGGATACTTAAGGTCTTCAGGATCTTCTAGTCTTCAGGATCTTCTTAGTCTTCAGGATATTTTTATACACTGAGTTCCCCCTCAATGTATTCTTCATCATTTAGTGACGTTTTAACATCCTAACTATCCTGAACTATATTTGCTGACTATACATGGTGCAGATAATCACTGAGAAAGAAAACCTAGCTATTTGAAACCTGAGTTCTATCTATCAAAATGTTCTGAAACATGTCATACTCAGGGGTTTTGGGATCTAATCAAAATCACTTATATTAAATTCATCTCCCAACAAACAATTATAGGAAGTTATGTCTGTGGGCCCACATATTTAAGGCATTATATAAATTTAGCACATATAGGTTATATTCGAAAAAAATTATATCAGAAGAAAAAATCGGGGAAAAAGTTATATTCGAAAAAAAAATATTTAAAAATTAATTATATTTTATTAAAATAAAATAAAAAAATAAAAAATGATTAAAGAACTTATAAGTTTTATTAACCAAACATTTTAACAACTTATATACTATTTAAAAATTATATCTTATAAACTCTTAAAAAAACTTAACATCTTATAAGATGTTTAAAATAAACTTAGCCAAACGGGCCCTTAATCGGAAAGTGACTTAATTGGGAATGAGAATGGTATTTTAGCCTATTTGGGATGTTTCAGGTCAATTTTGCCTAAAGGCGTACGTGGGAAATAAAATTTATGGGCATACATGTATTAAATTAATACTCCCTCCGTCCCAGAAGATTTAATATACTTTTATTTTTGGTCTGTCTCATAAGATTTTGCACACCCATTTTTGGACATACTCTTCTCCACTTATAACCTTACAACACACACTTACTACACCCCATAAAACAACTTTTCTTAATCTCTGCGCTGAAAAGTTGGCGCAGGGTCTTCCTGGATGGAGGGAGCAATTAATAGCCTAAATGTGTAACCTGTAAACATATTATCCTATATTTTCTACCCCTAGCTTGTACTATTCATATGTATGTATATATATTTGTGTGTATTCTGGCATTAATTAGGATGCTGCATTAGTGATTTCCAGGCGAAATGACAAAATCTGCTCAAAATTGAAATTAAGTTAATTTGTGTTCTTCTACTGCAATTAATTATGAACTTGAAGTGCCATATATTCCACTTACTTATAATATACAGATCATGACATAAATTTTACTGAGATGAGGAGAATTTTTGTATTTCATGTCAATTAAAGCTAATGATTCCGGCCTTTCAATTGAGTTGTGATGAAATTTTGAACGAATGGGAGAAGACACACTCAAGCGAAGCATCTTTTGAGATTGATGTATGCCCCTTTTTAGAAAGAATAACTAGCGATGCCATATCAAGAACTGCATTTGGTAGCAGTTACCAACAAGGGAGAAGAGTATTCGAGCTTCAGAAAGAACAGGCTCGTCATGTTATGAATGTTTTACAATCGATATATATTCCGGGATACAGGTAAAAAATTATTAAATAATATCAATGCCGGCATTTTAATTATTTGAAATTTTGTTATTACACAATCACGTAATATTATCTGTACTCACACATTTTATTAGCATTGTTACAATCGTTTTGTTGCTCCTCTCTTTTTTTATCTTATTTGCCATCCATGTAATTAACAAATGATATGTTATATCATCATGTATATAAGAAAAATCCTAACCAATGAATTTAGTGGAAATCACTAGCTTAATTACGTAATAGTAAAAAATTAGGAAATTTTTAAGAAAATTGATTAAGTAAATTAACTCAAATAATTAATTAGAGAACCACTATATATGCTGTGAGATCATGTGTTTGAATTATTATTTGACCATTTAAAAAAAAAGGATTATTATTTGACTATTTCTTAAATAAATGTGTAGATTTCTGCCAACCAAAAGGAACAAGAGAATGAAAGAAATCGAGAAGGAAGTTCGTCTTAGAATTCAGGCTCTCATTGATAGAAGAATTGGTTCATTAATCAAATCAGGAAGAATTATTAATGAAGACTTATTGAGCATAATATTGGAGTCTAACTTGAAGGAAATCAAACAACATGGTAACAAGAGTAGCTATGGAATGAGCATCAACGATATAATAGACGAGTGCAAGGTGCTCTATTTTGTAGGGCAGGAGACCACCTCAACGTTGCTTTCGTGGACATTGGTTTTATTGAGCAGACATACACAATGGCAACAAAGAGCTAGACAAGAGGTTTTCGCTGTCTTTGGGGACCAGAAACCTAATTCTGATGGCTTGAATCAACTCAAAATTGTAAGTACTTTTTCCCCACGGGGAACCTTTTTATTGTAGGGAAAGTGCCAATTTTAAAGGCAATATATTTTCATTGTGACAAATATTATATAAGTTATTAAAAAAAAATTATTTGTATATATGTTGGCCGTATTATAGGCATAAATTCGCGAAAATTAAATTTTTACAGTCCTACAATTATGAGAAAATAAAATAAAATTATAGGCCTACATTGCCACAACGAAAAACAAATTGTCCTTAAATTGGCACCTCTAGTAGTTATGTGCCTACAAAATCTAAAAGCTATTTCCTTTGCATAAGGGCTATGACACATATAAAAGCAAACTTTCATATGTTTTTTTGGAAAAAGGCAAAATTTTATTGAGAAAATGAGCATCGGGAATGCCCCGAAGAGTTGCATAAAAACAGGGAAACGGAGCAATCTTTCATGTTTTTAGTACTTGCCGGAAAATTTTACACTTACATATAATTGTGTCCCTAATCCCTATATGGATTAAAATTTGTAATTTACTCATATAGCTCAATTCATCGTGGATTTAATGCACAACTAGCTTTGATCGTAATTCTATTGCCTTTTTTCCAGATATATTCTCAATTTCCGATAATTATAGTACTCCCTTCGTTCCTTTTTATTTGTCTCATTTTATCAATTCAAACAAACATAATTTTGTATTAACTAGGATAGTAAAAAACTTTTATATTCTTATATTTCTCATTAATTACAAGATGTGTAGTACTTCAAGTACAATTAATTGTTTATTTATAATGGGTAATGCAAGAAAAATGAGACGGTAAAGTAGGAACGGAGGGAGTACTAAATTCACGACCATTTACAAAATTAAGAGTAATTAAGTTTTCGGTGAAACTTATTCATAGTATGAAATATATAACATTACACTTACAAACTAATATCATTACATTTATAAACTAATATCATAGTATTAAATGCTATTGATATTAATTTATAAGTGTAATAATATCCGTTTCATATTATGAACAAGTTTCACATGAGAGTTTATGTAAAATTAAATTGATTTAACATGTACATGGCCAAAAATTGAACCCCTAATTAATTGAAACAACTCTGATGACAGGCTACCATGATTTTGTACGAGGTCTTGAGGTTATATCCGCCAACAAATTCTCTGATTCGACGAGCAACTGAGGATACCAAGTTGGGCCAATTAACATTACCAGCTGGAGTTGATCTTGCAATGCCAATAATCATATTGCATCACGACCGTGAAATCTGGGGGGACGATGCGATGGAATTCAATCCACAGAGATTCAGCGAAGGAGTGGCAAAAGCACAAAAGAGCGGCCAGAGTTCATTTTTGCCGTTTGGCTGGGGACCTCGACTATGTATTGGGCAAAATTTCGCTTTGATGCAGGCGAAAGTAGTGCTATCGATGATCCTACAACGCTTCTCTTTTGAGCTTTCGCCTTCGTATGTTCATGCTCCCCACAAAATCATCGTAATGCAGCCTCAGTATGGGGTTCGTTTGATTTTGCGTAAGCTCTAGACATATGAATATAAACCAAGATTTCTTACCAATGATTTGTTACTCATATTAATTTCGGTCAAATACAAATAAATTTCTCATAGAAATTGCATTTTTAGCCGCATAAGTACTTTTTTTCTCGAAAGAATTAAATATAAAGTGCACGAACGGTTTTCATTCAATATTTAATTCTAATATAGATTACAATTTTTGTCTGATTTAGGACTACTTTATAACTATCATGAGACCAAAATTTGCAATGTGAAAATTCTCACGAGACTAAAAGTGACTATCTAAATTCATATAATGTTTTAGAGCTTATAAGTTAAGGTTATAAAGGGTGTGTTTTGAAAACACTTAAAATAGCTTAGAAGTATTTATTATCAAAGCTTTCCTCTCTCACTTTTTTGAAAATAAGTGTTTCGCAAAGTTTATTTTAAATGTTCAAAAATACACCCTAAATCTTCCATGTTACTTGCTTCCCCAGATTTGATTGCCTCAACCCTTGAATTGATGAGACCCCGAATCGTAGATTGAATTTCTGTTCCGATTTCTTTCAATATCATTTCATCAGAATAAATCTACATATTGTCAAGTCCATATATACACATCTATAATTGAGAAGAAAAAAAATTGGTCGCATAACTTATCTCTCCATTTATTTTTAGATAAAAAAATTTAACTATCCAATTTTGGTCAAATCTTTGTCGGAAAATCGAGAAAAACGTCATTTCGATCACATGTAAGTCACGTGCTGGTAAAATTCGGGGGTTTCCTATATCCTCGATAACGTGAACGCTGATTATTTATTTATTTATTTTTACGTTTTTTATTCAATTAAACCACATGTGTAAATAACCCAATAAATTAAATCAAAACTAAAATTTAAAATCTGTAAATTTAAGAACGACTAAAGTTTATCGGCACCTGACCGAAAACGATGTTTTTTGCGATTTGTTCGGTGAAAATTGGACTAAAATTGGACAATCAATTTAATTATGGAACAAAAATTGGACAATTAAATTTTTTAGGACGAAAAATGGACATGAGATAAGTTATAAGACAAAAAAAAAAAACTTTTTTCTCTCTCTATAATTTGACAGTTCAGAACCAATTTTACACAAAAAAACTTGCATATACGAGGAGATCTGATATTTTTGCAGATTTTGTAATATGTTTGAAACCTGAGTATTGCAAAAAAAAAAAAATTATTATCTTCATCCTGGGATAAATACAGATTGTAATGCCTTAACCATGCATATACTGAGATTTTTCCCTCTGAGATTGGAAAATTTACATCCCATATATCTTCGTATCTGCAACCAAATGCAGTTTTTAATATATCAAAAGTCCTGAATTTGTCTGCAATTTTTTCAATGAGGACCCTTTAACCATTAATAAATTATATGTTGGAAAACTAGGAAAAAATAGTAATGTTGGTGTACGACATCAGCTATAATTCAATAGTCGTGATTAAAACCATAATGTTGAAATGTCGTGAATTTATTTGCAATTAAGTTTATTAATTCCAATATAGTAGTAATACTTTTCTAGAGCTTGTGCAGAACCAAATGAGCACCGTGCTGAGGCTGAGTCGTAACGACCGGGTGAGGAGCATGCGTATACGATGGTGAAAGCTCAAAGGCGAAACGTTGTAGAATCATAGCCATCGCCATTTTGGCCTCCACCATCGCGAATACTTGTCCAATGCATATTCGAGGACCCCAACCAAATGGCAAAAATATACCCTGTTTCTTTTGCGCCTTTGACACTCCATCATTGAATCTCTCTGGCTTGAAATCCATTGCATCGTCCCCCCAAATTTCACGGTCGTGATGCAATGTGATAATTGGCAACATGACCTGAACTCCGACTGGCAAACTTAGTCTATCCAACTTGGTTTCCTCACTCACCGTTCGACCAATAACAGCCAGTGGTGGATATAACCTCAAGACCTCGTACAAAATCATAGTAACCTGAGTCATAAGATATGCCCAGAGTTAGGAGTAAAGTAATGATTAGGCGTAAATGAGACGAGTCGAGTTGAATAAAGCACACATGACTACCAACACAACAAGAAAATTAGTGTTTAATGACAGCAATCCTGTCATTAAAGCTTCTCCATCTAAATATCTTTAATGACATGAAATTATAGTTAATGAAAGGATCCTGTCATTAAAGACTTTTAGCTAGAAAATCTTTAATGACATGTTTGTAGTCATTAAAGGTCGATTTTCTTTTAGCGCAAATCAAAGCTTGAATCAGGTAAATTCCAATTGTGTTTTGTCTTTTCTAAGTCGAGCTCGGGTAGCTTGCGAGTCAGCTTAGCTACTCCGTTACACCCCAAAAAGTAAATCACTACATTTTTAGGGCATTTAGATGGAAATCACTTACAATTTTCAACTGATTTAAACCATCAAAATCCGGTTTTTTGTCCCCCAAAACTTGCAAAACCTCATCCCTTGCTTTCCTCTGCCACTCGGGATATCTACTCAATAAAACCAACGTCCACACGAGCAACACGGACGTCGTCTCCTGCCCTGCAAAATAGAACAACTTGCACTCTTCGATTACTTCGTCAAAGCTCATTCCAAAACTCTTGTTACCATGCTCTTCGATTTCTTGGAAATTAGACTCCAACAATATGCCTAATAAGTCCTCATTGCCAGCTTCCCCTGTTTTCATAGCCTCAACCCTTTTGTCAATGAGGCCCCGTATTGTGGACTTAACTTCGCTGTCGATTTCTTTCATTCTCTTGTTAATTTTCGTCGGCAGAAATCTAAGCATCGAAAGCACATGTCATACAAGAAAAATAAACCAAACTCAATGTTGAATTAATTTGAGAAAATGACTATTAGGTTCTAATTTGGTGGAAATATTGCAAGTAGGTTCCACCTACTTTTGCAATTACTAATAGGTTCCAAAATAGAGTATAATGACATTCTTGCCCCCACTTATCTAATAAATATTACCCATTCCCCATTTCAAAATCCCAAAGCCCAAATTCAAACCCTAATACCCAAATTCAATCCCCAAACCTGCAAAACTCAGTGGTGTACGACGATGGCGAGCGAGGGTTTTAGGCGATGAAAAATGGGAGGCCGACTTCCTCGACGAGGTTTTCCAGGTCGTTGCCCAGGTCGAGGAACAAGTCTTGTCCACACAGAGTACTTACCCGAAGAATCACCTGCCGACGACGATGGCGACTACGGCGCCTCCTCTGCAGCCGCCGCCGCAGCTTCTGGTCAGTTATTCCCCCCACTCGCGAACTATCCCAGAGGACACATGAAACCTGCCAAACTAGTTGTAATCGCTATTCTGTTTCCTCTCGTAGGACCCACATTGCCAATGAGCTCGAAGTTGATACACTAAAGGTAAATTTTATATTTGAGTTCGCATTTTCAATTGGGATGATGAGTTGGAGACTCTGGGAAGTCCTATTGTGTGTGCGTGTGTCGCTGTTTGACTCTGGGAAGTTCTATTGTGTGTGGAGAGATGGTCAATTTTATTACGAGTTTCTGAGTCCATTTTCCCAATTTTTCTCTGGTGAATTTTGTGGTGTTGGATTATTTGGAGTTATTTTGAGGACGATTTATGGGGTTTGGGGTTTTTAGCAGAGGAAGCGCCGAAAATGGGAAAATGGAAGCGTCTGTTAGGAGAAAATTTGATGGTGGTCCATTCATGAGTTTCTTGATTGTTGGCTTTTCGAAGATTTGAGAATGCTGAAGATGAAGATGGATGAAGAAGATGAAATGAATTTGCAAATTTTATGGATTTTCTTTTTCCAGATTTATACGCATATGTTCATGTATTTGTGCATATATGCATGCATATTTGTGCTTATGTGCATGTTGAAGAAAACAAAAATATGAATTTTTTTTAATTTTAGACGAAAATAGGTAAACACTCGTTTTAGATATGTAAATTTTGATATTTGTCTTATAAATATGAAATTTTGTAATTTGTTAATGAAATAAAATGAAAATTTGAAATTTGTAAATGAAATAAAATAAAGGGAGAAGACTACCATAAATAAAATATGATGTAAAATAGAAGATGGGTGATGTAAAGGAGGTGTGAATTAGGAGTAGTATATTGGACACAAGCTAGAAGGAAAGGAAGACTCATTTAAGGGTATTTATGTCCATTTATCTACTTTTGGAACCTAGTAGTAATATTTTTAAAAGTTGGAACCTAGTAGTAATAAAAGTGGTCAAATGGAACCTAATAGTCATCCACTCAATTAATTTCTTATACTTCATAACAGAGTATAAATGATCATTTGTATCGTTTTATTCGTAAGAAATGAATCTTTACCTGGATCCTGGAATATAAATGGAACGTGAAGCGTTCATGACGTATACAGCTTGTTCTCTTTGAAGCTCGAATATTTTTCGCCCTTCTAAGTAGCTGCTGCCGAATGAAGTTCTTGATATGGCATCGCCAGTTAAGTTTTGTAAATGAGGCCACACATCCACCTCGCAGGTTCCGTTTGGAGAAAGACATTTTTCCCATTTGCTGAAAACTTCATTGCAACTCGAATAAAAAGCCGGAATCATGAGCTGCATGCATATAGGCCAAAATAATATAACCATCCCCATATCACTAAATTATGCTCCCCGTCCCAGGATTATTGCAACATAGAAATCGGACCGCAAACCAAGGAAAGTGGGATAAAGTAGGTTTGAGTGAAATAAAATAAGGGTGTTGTGAGTGTATTAATATTATATTTATTTCCTTTTTAGGAGTGTTGCAGTAATATTGGGACGGAGGAAGTAGTATGGTTCAAATTTTAAATTCCTTACCTAACACATGGTTTATTTTGTCACTTTTATAAATTAGCAATATAGATTTGAAGAATTTAGATCATAGGAGACGGAGTCCTATTTACTACATATAAAAGGGAATAAAAGGGATGTTTGCAAAAACTTATGTTTTTGAAGAAGTGATTAAGATTAGTGCAATTTTAAATAGTATTAATTGTTTTCACTAAACAACAATATTAGTTATGTTCACTGAACAATATTAATTATTTTCATTGAATAATATCAGTTATTCAGCAATTGAACAATTGGTGTACAAGATATCACTTACTCTTTACTATATTAAAAAGGAAAGATAAAAAAGAACCTTCAATTTGTCGAGATGGAAAGCAGGGTTGATGATCTTCCTATGTTTGGACCATTTGTGTTTCTCAAGGGACACGAGTCCATTTGCAAGAAGCTTCGTCATTGGATTCGGATTATTTAGCTTCTGGTACACATTAATCTTCATCATTACCTCCTTAGCTAATTCTGCCTCTGTGATTATTATTGTGGCTTTTGGTCCCAGCCAAAAGAAGCATTCACCTCCTGCGAGTTTTCATTTAAATATTTCAATTTCTAATTATTATTTTACATTTATATATATGGACAATTTAATTAATTTTTGCTATGGGAGGAAAATCTATTTTTAATGACAACAATTCTATTGAAATAATTTCGTCTCATCTAAAATCTCGAACTCATCTAAAACTTGGAACTTGTAGAGAGGGGTTGAGTTATCATTTAAGCTGTCAATTCCATCATTAGAAGAAATTGGAGACTCAACAAATGCATAATTTAATGTGGGTAGAATTTTGCTGTCAGTGAGTATGAACCCAGGATGAGGGCGTGCGTCTGGAGGCTCTAATACCATGAAAAAATTTCATCTCAAATAAAAGTTCGAATTTGTAGAAAATGAGAAATTAATTATTTTATATATAGTTCTCTAATAATTAATACTTCTCTAGTTAAAAATCTTTAATACCAGAAAAAAAGCATTTTAATGATAGGATCGTTTCATGCCATTAAAGACTTTTAGGTAGATAAGTTTTAACGACATAATTGTTGCCATTAAAGGTTGTTTTATTTTATTTTATTTTTTATGTTAGTTGATAATTATAAAATGGGATAAAAACCTTCAACAATTATTAGTTGGATTAAAAGAATATAACAAACATGAGAAAAAAAAAATTCACTTGAGCAGTCGATTGAATTTAAACTGAAAATAGGACAATCTTATGGGCAAACAAATTGTTCCCAAATAACAAAAAATGAAATTCGGTAAAAGAAAAACTTAAATTATACTTAGTAAAATATTCAATAACATTCCACCAAATTAAAGAATTATAAAAGAACATACCATATTTCTGAATGAAGTTATATAAAAACAGGACTCTTGGCTTGGTATCATCATCAAGATTGATGGGCTTCAATTTGGCATTCTCAATCGTCTGCACTACCTCCTTCAAGTCCCCAAAAACCAATTTGTAAGAATTCCCTTTTAGCCCCTGCTTTCTCAGAAAATTTTCAACACTTTTAGGCTTCAAATAAGCCCAGTTGAGTAATTTCCATGTGTATATCAACACCACCAAGGAAAAAGAAGCAGCTGCCAATGTTTGGTACTGAACTTCCATGTTTTTTTCTATTTTCTTTTCATATTTTCATGGCCTATAATATTCTGCAATTTATAAAGAATTCATGCCTGCTTTTTTTGTTCTGACCTTGTGGGTCAAAATTGTGGAATTTGTGGCATGTAGTGATGTATGTGGAACTTTTTGTAAAGCGGTGTCATAGCCTCATAGGCAACAACGAAAGCCAGAGCTGGAATTTTTGTAATATATGTGGAAATTTCCTCGAATTTGGTCCCACAAGTCGAATAAAATACTCCCACTATCCTATGAAGATTTTCCATGTTTCCTTTATAGTTTATCCCATATTAAAATCTTTTTTTTTTTTGACAGAAATTAAAGTTATATTTATGTTCACAAAAACTTGTATAGACTTGGTTTATACTATGAAACTTGTTTTTAATTCATGACATTTGACTCTATCATCTTTGTGAGAAGGATAAAATACAAGAATTCATTTAAGAATTATTCAAAACATGACTTAGAATAATATCTATTAAATTTGATATTATAAAGGAGAACTTACTCTAAGATACAATCTATAAAGTACTCTTACTCTAAGATACAAGACCTTTTAAGTCTTACACTTAGGTACAAAAATTGGGTCAAAATATCTTAATTGTCGTATATAATTAGCAACAATGTGCAAAAATGGTGAGCATACACAATTTTAAAATTTTATAGTTTTTGGTTGTCCGCTAAAATCATTGTTGACAGTGTTTGAATTGTACTTCCCAAAATATTTTTTCTCTCACCTCGTAATAAACTGCATATACAAAATAAATTTGCACTTACGTTGTAATTTTGCACATTTCATAATTTAAAATATGCAGATTTTGAGTTTTTTATAAAATGTGATGATTTGAGAGAAGAGATCGAATTGAGAGGAGAAAAAAGAGTTGATTGGAGTGAAAGAAGTTTCCACATAATAACTAATAAAATAAATAAAAAAGAAAATTAATGATAATTTTGGTATAAATTGTAGTGGAGAATAATAAAAAAAATTGTACCTCAAAGTAATAGTCTATCCATAATCCATATTGTATTTTAGAACAATTTTCCTTTTTTATAAATGTGTTGCAAAAATTATGTTCTGAAAAAGTAATTTAATTTTAGTTATATTTATATTTATGTTTTTATTTCATATTTTCAATTAAATCTAATTAGTCTGTATATTTTAATTATATTAACCTTTATGTTTTAATTGTATTTGTATATATTTCAATTATGTTACCATGCAAGTTTTAACTATATGCCAAGTTGCACGGGAGATTTATGTTGTATATTTGTGCGGGTAATGGAGTTAATGATAGGTTCGGCACACCGAAAAACGATGTTATCTTTAAAGGTATTAATTCTTTCCACACAGGTGTAAATGGTTCACAAGGAATTAACCTTCTAGGATACAAAACCTATTCCACGGATATTCGATAGTTACACTCTAACGAATTTCAGAAGCAGAAATCACAAGTGTGTATGTAAAACTCAAAATAAAAGACTCGATATATAAAGAGACTCGACTTTCAATGTTTAGAGAAACTTGATTTCTCCATGTCTCGAGAAAGTCCAATTCTCGATGTTCTCAACTCTCCACACTTCCTGAGTATTTATAGATACTCAAGGATTGCACCGAAAGGTTGCAACTCATCGGAAAGTCATGTTAACCAAAAGGTTGCGACTTTCACTCAACAAAAGGTGCAACTTCACCGAATAGTTACGTTGAACCTGAAGAGTTGCAACTTCACTGAAATTGTGTTATTTTATAAAGAGCTATTTCGACTTATTATATTATGTAAATACATATATATACAACAATTTACTCATACTTAAATACAAATAATTAAATGCGTCCAAAGTCAAGCACATCACTGTCTTAATTTTCTTTTAAATGGTAAATATTGATAACCACCAATTCTATTGTAGAAAACGAAGTTTTGAGTTGTATTGTACGTAATTTTCTCAATATAAAAACTAGTATGAGACGGTCTCATATATTAAACATGATATAAATTAGTACAAATTAACACCTATTTTTTAAAAATATTAAAGTGTTAATGTCCAAATTATACTCATCATACCGTGAGACTGTTTCATAAAAATGTGTCTCTTTTTCTAATGCCAAGTTGAAATTAATCTACCGAAAATAATATAATAGCATTGAATTAGAGTGTGACCGGTTATCATTGTACGAAGAGTACAAAGTGTTACTTTTCGCAGTAGGATGCCATTTTGACGCTACTTTTTTTAAGAGCTTTATCAAGAGCTCTTATTAATAAGAAAACGTTAAACAGTGCACAACTCTCGAAACAAGCCTGAAGTCCCAAAACCACCCCCAAACAAGTAGGTGCAGCGAGACAAAAGTACAACACCGTCGATCCTACTCCATTTGGCCTTCAATATCGCACAGTGACTGCTTGCACAGACCACCATAAAAATTGGACTCCTAAACTACTAGAGCAAAACAAAAATCCACAATAGGGAGGAAAGAAACCATAAAAGACATAAACTCATGAAGATAAAACGCACAAGATGCGGACACACAACATCTATAAACCTAGAGGCGAGGAAAACAACAAATCTAAAATTACAAACGGAACTAACACTGTACAGAAAAGAAAAGGATCCAACAGATCGAACTATCAACCGACCGTCGTGGCATCGGTGAAAATTTTGACTCGTCGAGCCGAAAACAATATCCCTCTCTCTAGAATATCCTCATTAAATTGACTTTGTTGTATAAATTTTTCACTTTGACTCTGAAAGAATTTCGTCTCATCTAAAAGCTTGAACTTGTAGAGAGGGTGAGAATCAATTTATTTATTTAATTTCCCTCAACACCCCCTCTTACTCGTGGGCTGAATCATTGCCTCTGCCCTCTGGGGAGGAGACCCAACGAGTGGACAATTTAAATGGGTGGAGTGCTTTCCACAGGAATCGAAACACCGAAAATCCTTGTATATGCCACTATAACCGAGAAAGATGCAGGGGGTGCTAACTTGTGAGGTGCATAATCACGCAAGTAAGGAAAAACACGACAACCAGAAACTTTAAAATTCGTATAATTAGGTGTTGACCCAAACAAAACTTCAAAGGGGGATTTGTTTTCTAAAACGGGTGAAGGTAATCGATTTATAACATAAACTGCAGTGGAAAAAGCATCCATCCAAAAACGTGCAGGTGCGTAAGTGTGAAAAAGCAAGGATAAGCCAGTTTCAGTAATATGTCTATGTTTTCTTTCAGCACGACCATTTTGTTGTGGAGTATAAGGACAAGAAAAAGCGATGCAAGACTCCACGTTTAGCAAAGAAATCTTGAACACGGTTATTAGTAAATTCAGTTTCTCCATCACTTTGGAAATTTTTTATAAACGTGCCAAATTGATTACAAACTAAGGCTGAAAACCGTGTGAGAATTTCAAAAAATTCAGATTTTGCACGCAAAGGATATAACCAAAAAAACGAGAAAAATCATCCACAAACACAACATAATAACGATATCCATCCACAGAGCTAACGGGAGTTGGTACCCTCGGCCCATTTGACCCATTTTGGCGAGAAGAGGAATTTGATTGCAAGACCTGAGGCTCAAAAAATTCAGAAAAATCCAAATCTGGTATTGTTAAGCCTAAATATTTTGTGGATATAGCTTTTACTGCTTTGTTGTCCTCTTTGTCTATCTCTCAGAAACCGAAGGGCTTCAAATCGGCGATTAAAGTACCTCACTAGCTCGCTGCCATGTGTGACGAAATGAATGCCTTGCACCAGAACAACACTTGGGAACTAGTCCCTCGTCCATTGAATGAAAACATTGTTGGCTGGAAATGGGTTTTTCGGACGAAGTTCAAATCCGATGGCACGATCGACCGATACAAAGCCCGAACTTGTAGAGAGGGTGAGAATCAATTCATTTATTTAATTTCCCTCAACAGACTCTACTTGTTTGGACATTAATGGTTTTAATTTAAGGAAAAAAATCGACTTGTACAAACCTTGTTCCCTGTGAATTTGGATCTATTTTCTTTACGGGGTCTCAAAGATTAGGGTGGTGTGTGTTGGGGAAGTTGTATTAGACCATTTTTATCCATGCGGCCTAATATAATCATGACCAATTAATAAATAATTAATTTCTCTCTTCTCCACATACACATTTTATTCTACAACTCAAGTTCATCTTTTTCCATACTTTATCCATAACCACCCACAACCACAACAACTCTTTAATAAATTATTTCTTTTATAACCTAACAATTAAATCTATAATTATTTTTGTTATATTTAAAATATTTAAGAAATATACACAATTATTTAATATTAGAAAAATCATAATTATAATTAAAAAAAATAACAGTACAATTAAAATGATAAAAATTAGGAGATTTAACACAAGTTAAGAAGAGAAAGGGGAGTATTTGATATTGTGATCCAAAATATATTGATCTCTATTTATTGAGATTTTTTTTATTTTATGAATTTTGGTGTTTTATTTTATTTTATTTTTTAAGTGGATAAATGGAAATTACAATTATCTAAACAAAATATACTGGGCCAATTAGTTAATGACATGTGTCAAGATGGAAGATAAAATATTGAAAGAACAAATTTCATGCCCAAGGTCATTGGATAACCCGGTCATCCCCAACATTTCTAATTTTTTTTACCTTTTGTTTTGCCATTTTTCTCATGACCAGGGTACCATTTCATGAATAAAGATGGTCTTATTGTTGTTCTGAATACTAAAGTCCTGAATAGCTTTTCACACATAACCAACTTACTGAATGCTCAGGAGAGCTGTTCAGTTTGGTAGCTATCTACACTAGCTATTTAAGGTGCGGAAAGTGTTGGCCCTAAGTTTATACTCATTTTACTTTGCTGAAATAGCTTTTCTCTTAACTCATAAAACGATGATTAAGACTGTGCTTTCAGTTAATGCAATCTTCAGTGGATTGGTTTCAAACTGAATGTAAAACCTTCTGTATGCTTTTAGTAAAAGTATGCAGTATGATATGCAAAGCAGAAAGCAAAACAACATAGAATTATAGTGGTTTAGAGTCGACTCAAACTCCTACGTCCACTTTCCCTGATCCTTAGGGGAATTCCTTAACACTTGGAATTCACTTGGTTTAGAGTTCCAGGGTACACTGACCAAATTACCTCTCAAAGGTAATCTGATCCCTAGGAACTACTTCCTGAGTCCTAGTACTCAGAAACTACTACTCTCCCAAGCTTTCAGACTGAACAGCCCTCAGCTTACTAACTTTTACAACTCTCAACTTCCAAACAACAACTACTCAAACTTCCTAACACTTAGGGTTTGGGTTTGGTTCCAACTAGGGTTGAGATATCCTTTACAGTAACGACAGATAAAGACTAGGATATCTCTACTAAGCTTTGGATATATAAAATACTAGGCTTAGTATGTGAGCTCTCTTCAAAGTAGAAACACTTGGGAAATCTTCAGGGTTTCGAGTGCTTCAAAGGTTAACTTGAATATGCTTGAGCTCGTGAGTTGCTTGATTTTCTATAACCTTGTGTGTGCAAGGCCTTCGGTATTTATAGGCAACTCTAAGAGTCACTCTTGAAAAACTATCCGTTGGAGAGATAGCCATCTTGAGTTTCCTCTTATGGTATTATTTGAACGACTATATTAGGTTTTAAGGAAGTCCTTGCATGGTTTGGGGTGCGTAACATGCAGTCAATGCTAGCCATTCATTGGCGCTGTAGACTGGAACACAACATGTTTGACTTCCCTTGGGTGAGATGTCGCTTTCAGTGTCAGTGTCGAACGTTGTTGTCACTCTCTGATTGGTTCTTGACTTCAGTGAATATAGAAAAACAAAATGGCTCTTTGTAGGTCAACTCTTCTGAATGAGACAATCTTAAAAGATACTTAGTTCCAATTCCTTTTGTCTGCAAGATGCTTAGACATAGCATTTATTCCTCATAAATGTTCAGGACTATTGACTTAGTCCATGTCTTCAACGAGATAGTTTCACGTCCTTAAGGCCTTCAGTCTTCAAGTCTTCAAGTCTTTGAGTCCCCCCTCATTGTGTGTAGTTTTCAGTATACATACAAAAAATATACTATCCTGAACTATATTTACTGACTATACATTGTGCAGATATTCCTGAACACTTAACCTATATTGAAACTTGTTGTGGCTGGGATAAAATCGACTTGCTGCCTGGCCAAGAGACTGACAGATCATCACTCAGATAAACCCCAAGGCAGAGAAGACCGACTTGTGGAGAGTCGGGAAGGCGAAATCCATAGGTCGGAGTCCGACCTATGGAGCACTCATGACGACTTGAACAAGGGGGTTAACCTGTCGAGCGACCTCCAAAAAGGTTCACATCGGAGCGACCTCCAGAGGAAGCCACCGAAGCTCGATCTCGGTCTCAGTTCGATCGAGATATATATGGAAGGGATCCCGGATCAAAGAAAACGCGTCCCAACCGCGTCCCCAGATAAATAAGGAAGGAGGATCATTGAGCGTGATCTTGGGCGATAATCCAGGCCTAAATTATGGAGTTGCCATCTGGAATCGCCCCTCCGCGGGCGATCTCAAGGCTTTTTCGTTTAAAGTCCATGGAGGGCAAAAACCCTAGCTGGTATCTATAAATAGTTGTAACTTAGTCATTGTAAAGGATCGAATCCTAGATTTTAAGCATAAACTATAGTGAGATTAATACCTGGCTTGGTACGCCCCCAGACGTAGTCTAATTCAAAGATGAACTGGGTAATCAAACTGTTTGTTATTTGCACTTCCGTTCATTACTTTTCACCATTTAAATACTTTTTGGCCGAAACATTTATCCGCGCACAACAATTGGTGTCGTCTGTGGGAAAGCTCCTCTTTGAACTTTCGAAGCCGCACTTTGGAGTTATAGTACTTCTCCGATTGTTGTTTGTATCTCGCATTTCTTAGGTTGGCCTCCAATCTTTTCTCTTCCAGGAGGTCCAGATTGCGAGTTATGGCTTCGTCATTGTTTTCTTTGACAATCTGCGACATTCGGTGACTCGGGATGCTAATTTCTGACGGAATGACCGCTTCGGTTCCATAGGCTAGGGAGTACGGAGTCTCACCCGTTGAGTTTCGGCAGATCATTCTGTAAGACCACAATACTTCCGGGAGCTTGCTAGCCCATTTTCCTTTCCTTCCTTCAAGCTTTGCTTTCAGGGTGTGCTTGATAATCTTGTTGATAGCTTCGACCTTTCCATTTGATTGAGGATGGTAGGGTGTGGAGAACAACTTCGTGATCTTCCACTTTCAGAAGAAGGCATCGATTTTTAAACCGTCGAACTTCTTCCCATTTTCAGATATGATCGCTTGTGGCAGGCCGAATTTACATATTATGTTTCGCCATATGAATTTTGGTGACGTGGTCCTAGTCTATAATTGCTAGAGCCTCTGTTTCGGCCCATTTTGTGAAGTAATCAACCGCGACTTTGCCCGGGGCTGTTGGGAGTGGCCCAATGATGTCTATCCCCCACTTTGTAAAGGGCAATGGACTGAGGATACTAGCAAGCTCCTCTGGGGCGACTTTGATTGAGGGCGCGAATATTTGACCCTTGTGGCACTTCCTTGCGTATGTAATTACTCCCTCATATATTTCCTTCAGGATGACTTGCCCCTGTTCAGGAGTGATACACTTGAGCAGTGGTGTTCTAAAACCTCGCTTGTACAAGTCGCTATTTATCAGAGTGTACATTGCTGCTCGCATTTGTAACTGATTGGGTGTCGTCATTGCTCGTATTTATGTGATTTTCATGCACAATTTGAGAGGAATTCATAATTATATTTCACTAATTTCACTTAATTGTGTCTTAATGTGGAGAAAAATTGTGTTTTACTTGTTCTGTAGGAAACATATGAAAAACGAGCAAGAAATGATAAAAACCTGCTTTGATATAGAAGGATATAGGAGAAGAGAGATGAACCACGTGAAGCTCCTCGAAAAGACGGTCACAACAAAAAAAGAATCAACTCAATCGGAGGTCGAGAGCTCGAGTTATGAGTGAAACAAGAATGAAGCACAGCTGGAAAAAAATCCCTCGGCCCAATTCCCGAAATTTAAAGATGAGGCCCAAATTGGAAGGCTTGTTTCAGCGGCCCATATCAAATTAAATTTTGGATAAATTTTAAGGGGATACAAATTTTTCAATAACATATCAATTAGATACAAACCTATCTCCCTATTTCAATTTGATACAAAATAAAATGTAAAATACCCTACATACCCTTACTCTTTAATTCCATCATTAAAATTCATTCCCACTGTCATTTCAAAACCCACCCCAAAGCCACGCTCTCTCTCTCTAGAAATCAACCACCATCTCACTCTCCCAATTCACGATCAGCGGAGGCTCAGGCGTCGGGGATACATCAGCGTCGGAGGGCTGTGAGGCGGCGGAGGCTCATGGCTGTGGGGTCTGCAGAGGCGGAGGGCACTGTCACGGCGGCGGGCTTCGCTCAGCGAAGGACCTGCACTTTCGCGGCGGCGGGCTTCGATCAATGGCGGATTTGCAATGTCGCGGCGTCGAGTGCGCAAAGATGGCGATTTTGGGTGATGGTGTGGTGAGTGGAGGCGGCGGGACGACGGCGTGGAGGCTGCAGCCGATTGAAGAAACTGGAAAATGAAGGAAGGGATCTTGAAACTTTCAGGTTTTTTTTTTCAGATCTACCGAATTAGTTGTGATTTCTCGATGATTTTTTCGATCTGGAATGTTGGGGATGAGATTGTGTTTTTGTGTTATTGTTGTACAAGTATTTGGTACAGATATTTCGATCTGGATTTTTTTTTGCATTGCGTGTAGAATTTTCTGTCGTTTGTGCAAATACTTTTACTCTGCTTTTTGTAGCGGTGGTGGAGATAATTGGGGGTGGTTGTGATGGCGTTTTGATGGTGGTGGTAAAGAAGGTTGAAGAATAATGAGGTTGAAGAAGGCTGACTAAATTGCTCTGTTTGATTTTGTTGTTGGGGGCCAGGAGTTTTGAATTTTTTAGGCAGAAGGTTGAATTTTTTTTGCAGAAGGTTGAATTTTTTTTTGCAGAGGGTGAAGAAGGCCAAATTCTTTTGCAGAGGTTGAAGAAGGCCAAATTTTTTTTGCAGAGGTTGAAGAAGGCCAATTTTTTTTTGCACAAGTTAATTGGTTGGGGGTTATAATGTGTATTTCTGCAAAAAAAAAAAAAATATTTGCACAGATTAAAATTATTTTTGGGTGTAATATATATTTAGTATTGATACTCTTCTATAAATGAAGATGATTTGCAATATTATTGTATTTCCCATTTTTCTATAATTTGATGAACTATTTTTTCAATCCATAATTACAATAGTTCTTTCCTTCTCCCACATTCTGAAATTAGTAAAAATTCAAATGGTTGTGCAAACATATTTTGCACCGAGTTGAATTTATATTTGGGCTCGTGCAAAAATTAAATAAGGACAGTATAAAAAATGTATGTAATAAACATTCTGAAATTAGTAAAAATTCAAATGGTTGTGTAAACATATTTTGCATCGAATTGAATTTATATTTGGGCTCGTTCAAAAAATAAGCAAGGACATTATAAAAAAATGTATGTAATAAACAAGAAAACAGAATAAAAATTAAAATGTAGTAAAACAATTTGAATTTTCCTAATGAAATTGAATTTAAAAAAATATATTTTTAAAATGATGTAAAAAATTATGTTATTTATGCAAAAAATTATATGTCTGTGCAAAAAATGAACAGTAAAAATGTCTCGTCGATGAACAATATCGCCAAATTTCTTGATTTTTTCATTAAGGGTATTTTAGTTTTTATAAATATCAAATTGTATTGGATTGAAATAAGGGGTTTGAATTGTATTTAATTGATATGGTTTCTACCATTTTGTATCTAATTGATACTCTCCTTAAATATTTTGAAACAAGAGATTGTGCCTTTTATTAGTGCAGCAACCCATTTAATGGGAAATCACCAGGAGTTGATCGAAACATATTGGAAAAAAGGGAACCAAGCAGCTGTGGCATATATTCATTGGACCCCACATGTTTGTAAGCGGAATGAAGAGTTGCTACTCACAAATCAATATTTCAGCGCTGGCCACATGGAATATTAAAAAGCGGAGACACCAGTAGAAAAAAAGGGAAGTCACCAGTAGCAATTTTTAGAAGAGACCAGTAGGAATTCGAGAAGCACTAGCGGGAATAGTTTTAGAATAGGAGGTTTTAGATAGGGTTTAAGGGTTTCTCCTCTCCACACAAACTAAAACACCAAATGGTAGATTTTATTATTTTCTAGTGTAGATTTTATTATTTTTTAGTGTAGATTTCTTTGGATTTCAAGAGCTAAGACAAGATTTAAGGATAATTTGTTAGTTTTGTTATGCTTTTGTGCTACAATTTCATCCAAGAGGTGATTCTTATTTTTTATTGCAATTTACTTGTTAATTTTAGCATGTGTTCCCTGAATTCTTGTTGTTTAGCCATGGAATTTGCCTTGTGCACCATGAACTAAGGTTTTTAGTGTTTGGGTGTTTGAAATTCTGATGATGATTGATTAATTGATTTGATTATGGTTAATTATCTCTATTGATGATGATATTTTAGATTAGGGGAATTTACTAGTTTAATTTGGTTGGGTTTTGCTATTAGCTTGTGTGTTTATGTTAGTTTATCGCAACAAGAGTTGGGTAGACGGGATTAAGCATATGAGTATTGGTTTGATTCACCAGATTTGAGTTAATTATGCTCTATTGCAACGAGAGTTGGATATAAACATAAGAACCCCTCTAATTTACATTGACTACATTAGTTAATACCTAGAGTGGAAAGTGAAGAGCACATAGAAGAATTAAACTTAGTACACAAGTGGGAAAATAAAGGAGATGGAGTAGTTAGTTAATTAGAGGACCATATCCGTGCAATTACTTGGGTTAGAAAGGGGAGATCGTCCTCCCGATCCTAGGACCTAAAATGATATCGGACTCTAGGCTTATCAAGTACGGGAATGGTAAATGTGAAGTAATCGCTCTTATGGAATAACCAGAAATAGAGGCAAACACCATAATTAATCTTTTGATAATCATCTCACAAGGAAAAACACCCGAACACCTCTCACTCACTTGGAAACAAAATCATTTGTTGCTTAATTGTGTTCTTCTTTGCTTGTTGAATTGACTAGTTGCTATTTTGTTGTTTAGTTGATAGTTTTAATTTAAAAAATTCAAAACATGGTTCACATTATAATTACGCGACAACTCATAGCATCGGAGCTATATTATCACCACTAGTCCCTCGGATTGATATTTAACCGGGCACTCAACGATCCTCTTATACTTGAGAGGTGAATGTTGTAAAACACGTGTCAGTAACTGGCGCGCTTTGGTTCGGTCTTGTGGTAAGTCGCCGGTTAGTATGTACTTGATGATAGGTGTCATCCCGCTCTCCCCTTCCTCTGTTGGGGGTTCAAGGGTTGCTACCAATGCGTAGAAATTAGAGGGGTGGGTTAGCTTTGTGATCGTGATATCCTTCATCTCTCTTTGGTCCTTCCGAGGTCACCAGGCGAGCCAAGACATCGGCTTGTGAGTTCGGATCCCGGGGACCAATTTCACGTACACTTGTTCAAACTTTTGTATGAGTTTCTTGACGACTTCTTGGTGGGTCGCCATTATGTCATCTCAAGCTTCATAGTCGCCCGAGACTTGGTATGCCACAAGTTGAGAGTCGGTGTGCACTTGTAGCCTCATGACTCCCATTGCCATGGATATTTCGGGCCGTTAATGAGGGGCATCGATTCGCTTCATTATTAGTTAGGGGAGTCAAAAGTTATGGCCGTTTGGAATGAGTGATCTTTAGGTCTAACTAGGATTATCTCCGCTCCCGACTTGTTGGCTATCACTGAGCCATCTATGAACAACTCCCGTGATGGTCCAATCGAGCTCTCGGCTTCGATGGGAGGCGAGCTCGACTATGAAGTCGGCTTAAAAACCTCAGGCTTTAATTGCGGGACGAGGTGCTTAGGGTTACCCATATTGTCCGGTCTCACGGCCCACTTAAGGCATTGGCCCTGTCGTGGTTCCGGGTCGATGGAGAATGTTCCTCGAGAGGTAGGAAGTGAGCACCCTACCGGTGGTCGAAAAAGCATGACCTTAGTTTTTTGACAAATTTCATGACCAAATCATATCGCGAAGTTTTTCGAGAAGCGGGTATCCTTTGCTCGGTCTCACTAAGTGCCCGGCCGACAAAGTAGATGGGGAGGTGGGACTTGCCCAAACCGCACTAAATCGAGCTCAAAGCGTTTCAGAGGCCGCTAGGTATAGAACGTTTTATCTTTGAATTGAATTAGCCTTTCGACAGATCTTCACATTTGTCAAGTACTCCTTTATTTTATCGAAGGCTTCTTGGCTCTTTTTCATCCCATTCAAACCTCGACCCTTCAAATAAAGGTGTTAACAACGGCTTGCATTTATCCCCATTCAAGAGATGAATTGCTCAAGGAAATTAGATTGGCTTAGGTGTCAATAACCGGACTTCTTTTCACATTCCTCGGGCGCCCATGTCCAGTGCCTTGCCTTTTTGATTTTTGGGTTAGCCTCAATTCCCTATTGCTAACAAGGTGTCCAAGGAATTTTCCGGACTCCACCCCAAAATTGTATTTCTTAGGGTTGAGTTTCATATTAAACTTCCTCAAGACCTCGAAGGCTTGAGCGAGATGCGTGAGATGATCCTCATTCTCCAGGCTTTTTATGACTATGTCGTCTACATATACTTCAATAATCTTGCTGATTTGGTCCGAGAACATATGGTTGACTAATCTTTGGTAGCCCTTGCATTTTTCAGGCCGAAGGGCATCATTTTTCAGCAGTAGAGGTTCTTCTCGGTCAGAAACGATGTGTGTTGCTGATCGTGCCCATGCATTGCAATTTGATGGTAGCCTGTGAAGGCATCCATGAAGGACATTATCTCGTGACCAGTTGTATTGTCGATCAGATGGTCAATGTGAGGCATAGGAAACAAAATCTTTTGGGCAGGCCTCGTTGAGGTCGGTGAAGTCGATACAAAGCCTCTAGGTTCTGTTGGATTTCTTCATCAATACTGCATTTGCGACCCATTGTGGCTGGTCGGCCTGAGTAATGAAGTGGTTGTCCAGTAGATTTTTCACCTCTTCGGCTAAGGCCACATACTTTTCAGGTGCAAATTTCCTGCGTTTCAAGGCAATTGGCCTCCGGCTTGGGTCGATGTGAAGTCGATGACAGGCGATTTGTGGTTCGATTCCGACCATGTCTTTGTGAGACCAACCAAAGACGCCTAGGTTTTTCTTGAGAAAGTCGACGCCTTCCCCCTTGAGGTCGCCCGATATTTTGGAACCGATGATGACTTTCAAATCGAGTCGAGTTGGATCGACTTGGACTTTTTCAAGATCTTCTCTCGGGGTAGTCCTGGGTCCCCCTTCTCGCGGATCATCAATTTCGCCCTCGATGAGGAACTCTTCTGGCTCGGGTCCTATCCTTATGTCGAGGTCGCTTCAACTTCTCTTTTTGTTTATCTTTTCAGAGTTTGATTCTTTACATTACATTATACTATCTATTACAAATATAGTTTTGCTTGAAATAAATGCAGAATCAAAAAAAGATCGAGAATAAACCGAACAACCCTTTGCATCAACTTGATCGCCCTTAACGGTGCCGACCACCTCATCCTTAGTGGGAATTTTTACACATAAGAAATAGGTGGAGGATGCAGCCTCAAATTCATGCTCAAATGGCCTACCGAGAAATCCGTTGAAAGAGCTCGATAGATCGATTAGAAGGAAATCACATAACTTATATTCCTAACCTTCTCATCTAGGGTAGAGACTAACTCAACAGCTAGACGAATGATGTCATGCGTCTTGACGGTTGCATCCTCAAAACCCCTGACGATGTGCTCGCATGGCTTGATATAGTCTTCGAAGTCGCCCAACTGATCCAAGATTTTCTTGAAGAGGATATTGCATAAGGCCCCTCCATCCACCAGTAGGCGACATATGGTGGTTCCCATGATGTTCGCTTTGACTACCAGCGGGTCAGTGTTGGGGTAGACTATACCAACCTTATCCCGTTCCCCGAACTGGATCTGATTGGTCTCCTAGGCTACGGAGAACACATGAAGCACCATCTTTCTCGCGCACTCCATTTTCCTTATTTCAGCCTTCATGCGCCTCTTGGATAGAGTAGTTGATGCTAGGAGGCCACCCACCGCCCCGAGGGGAGATAGGGTGTGTATTGTGCGGCCTCCAGCATTCTCCGGCATGGGGGCACAAGTCGCTCATTTCGCCCTCCTCCTGGTTTTGGATTCATTTGGTCGGGGGGTCTTCCTGCCTGCGATTGTCCTACTACTGTCAGCCTTTTGACCTGAGTTCCTTATCCGCCCGAGGTCGTTTGACGAACTCGTCCAACAGTCCGTCTTCATAAAGTCTCCATAGTTACTTGAGCAAGTCCCTGCACTCGCTGGTGTAGTGCCTGCCTGATCATGGTAGTGGCAAAACTTGTTCGGGTTCTGCTTGCTCTTATCTTTGATAGGTCGAGGTGGGAGGAGAAGTTCCCGACCTTTGATTTGTGTATATACATGACCAGGTATCATGCCCAGGACTTCCATCAACTTTATCGAAATTGACTCTTCGAACGGCTTGAAGTTGTCAGGTGCCTTATAGTGACCCCCGGTTTTCTTGGAACTTCTCTTTGGTTCCACGACCTCCTTAGATTCGGAAACTTGGGATTCTAGTAGTTCCGCTGTGTGGATCATCACTCGCCCACTTCCAAAGTTGACGGTCATGCGTCGCCACATCTTGGTTCCCTCTCTGAGACCACTAACCACCCCAAGCAGTGTAGCCTCATCCCCCAGAGGATCTCCCTCGAGAATGAGTTTGTCAATCCTTTCAACATAGGAGCGATCAGATTCGCTTTCGCCCTGTTGTGTGTTCATTAGGTGCTGCTTGGTTGTAGGTCGGGTAGCCATTGCCGAGAAGTGGCTTAAGAACAGCCTGGCGAGTTACTCGAAGGTGTCCACTGAGTAGGGAAGCAATGAGGTGAACCACATATGGGCTTGGTCGCTTAAGATTTGCTAGAAAAACCTACATTTGGTGGCGTCGGTCGCTCCATGGACGCCATGTAGGAATTGTATTTCGCTACGTGGACTCTAGGATCCGAGCTTCCAGTATAGCGATCTATGGCCACCGTATTGATCTTCCTCTGGGTGGGGGCCAATGTGACCATTATCCCCAGCAGCGTGCCCGGTATGACAA
Organism: Stenogyne calaminthoides; assembly: GCA_037126765.1. Lineage (NCBI taxonomy): Eukaryota > Viridiplantae > Streptophyta > Magnoliopsida > Lamiales > Lamiaceae > Stenogyne > Stenogyne calaminthoides. Next base: position 6,371,758 of record JBBCBC010000004.1, on the reverse strand, counting down.
GATCGACGTTTGGCCCCGGTTGCTCGCCCTGATTCTCCATGCGCTCCAAAAGTGCTTGGACAGTGTGGGCTAAAGCCGCAATCTGCGCATCCCGTGGATCGGCTTGTGGGAGATCGCCCTGCCTTCCGATGCGGCCTACAGCGGAGGCCCCTGGTACCTCCTCATGATGCAAAACCAGTGCTAGCGCGAGGTCGCAATCAAGCTCCCCCTCTTCGCAGTTGGGATGGGAGTTGGCTTCATCCTCAGTGCGGTTCAATGTTTTCAATGCCCCGGTGTCTCCGAGACGATCGAACACATTGTTCGACCCCACTGGCCATTCAACGCGAGGAAGTCGATAGTCCCTAGTGTTAATGTTTCTCACTTCAGGGATGGCGAGTTGAACTTTGCCTTTGGAGGTGCCCACCCCCGGGGTGACCCTCTTGTTCGGGGGTTGTTCCCCTTGTTTGTCAAAGTTGAGTTGCCTTTTTCGGAGGATGGCCAAGACACCCCTTTCATCTTCAGGGATCCGGATGAGGGTTCCCCAATCAAGGGCGACTGTGGCAGCCACCCGATGGGTGCGGTAAGAGCTCTGGGAAGCTTCAGCCCCATCGCGAGCGTCAGTTTCATATCGAATAATCTCATTCTGATTATTGGCCATTTTAGTGATGAGAAGTTGGGTTTCTACCGAATTTGTGAAAAATCAGCAGAGAAGGTGCTTGGAATACCTAAGGGGACTTTCGGGCCAAACTGGGAAGGTCCTTGGAAAATATCGAAGTGCTTGCCTAATGGAGCCTACGAGCTCGAGAGCTTGGATGGCACGCCAGCCCAATACCTGTGGAACGCGACCCACTTGAAGAAATACTATCAATAGGTCGCAGGTTACCATATTGTAATCTACCGAGTTGAATTTCAAATAAAATCGTTCATTTCTTTCAAAATTTCTTACATTTGTGCTCAAAACCAAAGGAAGTCTCTTGTCAGAGCATCGACCTCCCGAGGTACGACTTTCGACATACCGACGATTTGGTCGCTACCCATGGGATGCGACCTCATCGCGACTTGATAAGATGACTAAGCAAAAGTTTACAAACAAGCCGCATTCACATACAAGTTCAATTAAATCGCAATGACAATAAGACGATAAGAACATATCAATTATTAAAGTCGCGGAAGAAAATCAAGTCGACGGAATGTAAGATAAAAATAGATATTCGTTAACACGTAAAGGCTCGGAGGCGGATGAACCAACAAGCCCAAAGGCCATATCAAAAAAAATTCCACCGAGCTCCCAGCCTTATCACATGCCGCCCGCAGGGTTCTCTCCCGAGATTCCGTCCCCAACATCTTGTCTGGCCACAGTCTCGAGAGTGGCCTACTCCACAACAGTCGCCACCCTCACCTCCTCGGTAGGTTGGAACACGATCTGCCCCTATCGGGGAAGAAAGACAGATCCACCCCCAGTGCCTCCAAGTCTCGAATCTCCAGCACAATATTGGGGTCGGGAGGATTATCATGCACGAAAACCGCCAGCTCTTCGACCATGCTGGAAATGTTGCCAGTCGGGTCCATCCGACGATAAGCTCGTATGGCCCCCGTGAATGCCATATAATAGGCAAAGTTCACGTTCTTCTCCTCCTGCTTCTCAAAGTCAGCGGCTTGGGAGGCCATTTTTTGTTCGACCCGAGCAACAACAACTTTTAACTCAGCTATTTCTATCCCGAGGTGATCTTCCGTGGCCTTGAGTTGGCCCTCGAGCTCGGAAACCTTCTGAGCGAGCTTGGAGCTAGAGGTCTCCATATTTTTCCTCGCTTCATAGGCCGCGAGCAGCGATTTGCTCTGCTCGCTATATAACTTGCTCTGCTCGCTATATAACTTGATCTGCTCGCTATATAACTTGAGATGCTCCTCTAGAGGTACAACACAGACTGCTGGGCATGGACCATGGCGGCATACAGATTTTTGGTGAACCTTTGGCATTGAGCACTAGCATTGTCATCGGTCGTCCAACATTGGGGCATATTTTTCATGGCCCGACCCATGTAGCTCGACCATTGTTCAGGGAGGCCATCCACTCCGACATCCCCTGAACTCAAAAAGTTCAGGACCTCAGGGGAGAATTTGGTGGTGGTGATCTCCAAGCTGCAAATAGAGGGACATGTCTAGAATAAGGAAAAAAAGAAACCACATATTACAAGAACAGAGGGTCGTGAGGCTTACTCTTTGACCCGATCCTCATCCCATCTGACCCATGAAGTATCTTCGGGGCACCGACCTTCGGATGGTGTGGGAACCATTTGAGTCACCGAGTGCGGGGGCAACGATCGATCCTTGTGTTCAGTCCCCCGGGAATGCATCCGTATACGCTCGGGAGAGGTGGAAGTAGCCGCGTCGAGCTCCTTTCCCTTATCGGCAGCCGAGGGACCCGCAGGCATAGGAGGCGTCGGTGCAGAAATCTCCAACCTCTGCTTTATCGACCCAAGAAGCGACCTCTTGAGCTTGTCATCACTGAGGCAGATGATTTTCGCCGGTAGACGGGAAACTCTTCAACTGCAAGAAGGAAAAACTCGTAAGTCGCAAAAATAAGGATTCGAAGGCAGAAGAGTTCGAGAAACTTACGGGGATATTCAAGTGATGGGGATATGTGTACAACTCGGCTCGAAATCGCTGGAGCTCTGAACTGAGAAACTCGATGTCCCAGAGGCTGGCCGCCGTATCGCACTTTCTTGAAAGCTTCGTTGAAGTCCCAATATAGGTCCTTAGTCTTTGGCATGTACGCTGAAAGACAAAAAAGGAATTAGATCAGTACAAAGGTCACAAGAGAAGAAAAAGATCTTACGGTGTTTCACGCGAATTGTGTAATCTGTAGGCACACGAATGGCTGAGGGGCTCGCGGGATCCACAGACTCCCAGGCCACACCGATGAACCACCACCTCTGATGCCGGCTCTCGACCTTGTTAGGGATGCCTCTCACTAACACCCGACCTTTGTGAAGTCGGACGACATTGTACCCACCCACCCAATGGACCGGATGCAAAACATAATTCAGCTCGCCCGGTGTCGGTATCCTGAATAACCTGGCCTGCCCCAACACAGTCATGGTGGACAATATATTGTTGGGATTATACTGGAAAGTATGTTTTTTACTTTGTATAATCAAAACTGAATTTCCAGACTTATTTAATGAAATAAATTGTTTATCACTGATGCTTTAAATATAATTGAATGTTACATATATTTACTGCATAACTGTTCAATAAGTTGTACGTGTTACATTGTAGTTAATTTAGTGATACCAGATCACAGAAGATTAAATTAGCAGTTCCTTGTAACTAAAAGTACGTTATTCACGACCTAGATGGAAATGAACAACCCATCGTGAAAGGTTGAAGTGTAAGGCTCAGATTGACTTGTCTTGACCAAGAGATTACACTAGTGCATGACTGATGCACTGAATAGGACCAACATGAGGATAAATTCTTCAGAACTGAACAAGGAAGAATTAGACCCCAGTGGTTCGTTGTTTCTTAATCTTCATCCCTTAAATAGGATCGCGTGGGATTGGTAACTATTGCTTTGACTTATCATGGGTAGCGAATCAAAGAGATTCAATATTTTTTATCTTGGGCAATATTATTAGTCACATGTGATTGCTAAGATTTAATACGAAGAATCGTGTGCAAGTACGCTTGTTTGATTTGCCCCCTTGGGAGGTTCATAAGCTTTATCATACCAAATCTTGCAAGTGGAATTAGTTTCCGGTATGGATAATAATGTTGAACCGTTCCTTGACCAAGGATAAAAGATATTAATTAATGGAAAGCTATTTCAGTGGCTTGAATTAATTAATGGGCTAGATAATCTTAAACACGGGAAATAATGACCGGGAGCCATATTGACTGTAATATGGGTTAAGATGGATAGTGCAATATTAATTATGTAGTGGGATTAATTAATATTTATGGGCTTGAATTATATTGTGGCTCAATATTAGATATTCAAGGTCCATTAGAAGGTCCAATCTTAATTCTCCTAAAGGCCCCCTGGGTAGCCCAACATATAGTCCATTAACTGAAAAGGTGATTAAAATAAAATAAATATTGTTGCTTATTTTTTCCATGTATATTTCGAATTTTATAGATAAAATTGGGAGAAAGATTTTCTTTGAATTTTGTTATGGAATGAAGATATGTATTCTTGGAATACAAGATTATCTCATTAAATTCAAGAAATCTCCCACTTGGTTATCTATAATGATGAGTTCAAAATTTTTGAAAATATAGTGGGCAAGAAAGATTTTCTTGATTTTCTTGAAAAGATATTATGGAAGATATGTATTTCTTGAAATACAAGAATATCTCATAAATTCAAGAAGATTCAAATCTTGGATTCTTGAACCATATTTTTCGAAAATTATCCATAATTTGAGGAGGTGGGATTTTTGTGGAATATTTTAATTATGGGAAAAAAAATATAGGAGATATATTCAAGATTTCTTGGTGATCAAGAAAAGTCTTTTCCCACATTGTTTTTCCACTGAAAAAATCGACCACTCCTCACCTATAAATAGGGGATGATTCTTTCATTCCCAAGTACAATTCCATGTGCTGGAAAAATTAGCAAATCCACGAAAGTGGTGCAACAAAGTTTATTTTTCCTTTTGTTAATTGTTCGCGAGTATCCTTCCACCGGATTGTCGAGCAAGGGCTAAGGGAATACTTGGGAAGTCCTTTTGGTTAGTCCGTTCTACCTAATTCACTTCGCCATCCCAGAGAAATGCGTTCACGTAAACCCGTAGATTCCGCGATCGTAGGTTTTCGTGGCTTATTATATGCATGATATGTTGTTGCAATTATTATTTGAATTAATATAGGATTAATTCATGCTAGTAATAATTAAAGAATTAAATTTGAATTTAAATATTCACCCCGAATAGATCTGTGCAACTTATTCCCCAACAATTGGTATCAGAGCCACGGTTTCGGGCTCTGAATTTTTTAAATTGTAATTTAATTCGTTGTCATTAAATTTGAAATTGGATAGTAGAATTGCTAGATCTATTTTGCAGGTATCCAATTGTCATGGAATTTAATGTGTTTATTTATGCATGCATATAAACGTGGTTTTTTAATTCGATTCGTTTCGGGATTCGTTTTTTGCCTCGTGAGAAAATCCACGAAGTAGATTAGAATTTGTTTGATTTGATCAATGTAATAGACTAGTCTAGATCTAAGTTTATTTATTTTTTGTAAATAAATTGTCACCGGATCTAAAAAAGGCGAAGATGAAGAATTAAAGGACTAAATCCGTAACCGGCGTGCGAGGCGGCGCGGCATCGCGCGAAACGTGCCAAGAGAGGCACGCGCGCGACGACGACGCGGCGCATGCACGGGCATGCATGGCAGGCGAGGGCGGGCGAGGCCGAGAGATCAAGGCCGCGCACACCTGGGCGGGCGCTTAGCGCACGCGGCACCGCGGCGCGGAGCAGACGGCAAGAAGTGACGGCGAAAATAGTAGGCAGAAATGAATGTTTAGCGCTGGCGACGCGGACGACGACAAGCGACGCAGGCGACGGCGCGGCGGCAAGGCTGGCGGGCGATGACGCGGGCTGGGCGCTGGCAGATGAACTTAACACGGGCGACACGGGGCGCCGGGCGAAGCGACATTTACCCATCGGGCGGGCGACACTGGCTTTCGGGTGGGCGATTTCTTGGCGGGCGCGGGTGAAATGCGATCGCGTTGCCAAAAAGACGGACGCGTTGTTTTCGGCGGGCGGCCGGATGCTGGCATGCATCATTGCCGCGAATTTTGCTGGCGTGGCGTTCGAGCTAAGTATTTTTTCAAGACGATCGAGTGGGAGAAATTGAGACGTGTTTCTTCAAGATCAAGCCAAGAAAAATCAAACCATGACAATTGGATAATTTGTGCCCAATATGTTTATTTTTCTGTTTTTGCTTGATTTATTTGTGCTATCTTGTGCTTTATTTAATTTGTTTAAATGTGTTTGCATGAGAGTTGCCCAAATGAAAAAATCTCACCTTCAAAATTACTAAGTATGTTTAAATAATTAATTGACAATTTTATTCCGGATAATAAAATTGAATTAATTTTGACCTCCATGATTTATTCATTTGTGAATTCTTTTTGGAGAAATTCCCCTAATCGACGGTCAAAAGATAGCTTTCACATGAATGAATTCCAAACGGATGATTGTGGGTTATTACTAGTGGCGATGATGACCCTCCCCACGAGGCTCGATCAAAGTGAAATAGTAATCCTGTATTTAATCATGGTTATTACTTAGGTATAAAATTGATATGCATATACTTCCCCAAGTCCTGTCGCTAATTTTATATTGGTCAAGTGGGGAGCCAACTATTAATCTGGATATTAAAGGTTTGTAATTGTTCTTGTTTGTAACCTGCTTGAATGTGTTTAAATAATGACCCACCCCACGTGGCTTATTTAAACTGTTTTGAGATGTTGGCTGATGCATGTTCATATTTTTTGAGATTTTAAATATGATGCATGTGATCGAATCTTGTGATATACTTGTCTTTATTGCATATAGTTATTTATTTCGATTCAAAGATGTCGTTACCTTTTAATCCTTTGTTATTATACTTAAAGTTAATACAATATGTATGGAAACTATATTGATTGGAAACGAAAAAATTATAATTGTCCTAAGCGCATAAAAAAAGCACAAGTAGATTCTTGACACACCAAAATCAGATAAGCTAACTAACGAGTCAAAACATGCGGGTCTCGTCTGATCACCTTGAGAGAGATGTCGTCGCTGAAAATGATGGAGGGCAAACCCGTAAGGGATTACGTCCTCAAAATAGATGGCCCATCTGAACAAACTTGAGATTCTGAGTGCAGATTATGATCTGGAGACTCAGATGAATTTGGTACTTCACTCTCTGCCCAAAACGTTTTTGAGCATTTTGGCCACGCTAGCTAATTTGTTGCAAGCTTTTGGTCTCGGCAGAAATATTGATAAGGCACCAAACTCAAGCTTTGACGGCAAGTGGTCCGTCTTTATCTTCTAGGCCAAAGGGAGGCAAGATAAAGAAGAGGACAAAAAGGCCATAAGCAATAAAACTCAACTGTTGCCAAGGGCAATGGTAAGATGAGGAATGCTTGTTGTGTCAAGGAAAATCCAAAGAGGAAGTGCTTAAGATGCGGTAAGAGAGGACAATGGAGGTTTTGCCTGTTCCAACCCCAAAAGGGACGGAAAGAAAGGTAATTCTCACGCACTAGTTGTTGAAACTTGTTTAGTGGCGTATACTTCTCATTCGTGTGTGGTTGATACGAGATCCACTAATCATGTTGGCTTCACGGGTTCTAAATGATCCAAAGAACTTAGTGGGAGTGAGATCCTCATCCTGTTTGGGCAAGCGTTACGAAAGTAGAAGACATTGCAATGCTTTACGTAAGTGGCGAGATATTGCAATCTTCACGATAGTAACGATTATTGCAATACTACGCATAAGTAGCAGAGACATTGCAATGCTACATGAGTAGTGATTAAAAGCGATGGGAGAAGTGCATCTATCTTTTGAAGATAAAGTTTTTTTTTTGAGATTATCTTTATGTTCCCGGTTTTAGAAAGAATTCACTTTCAGTTTCTAAAATTCGATTAAAGGACACTAAGTTTCTTCTAATAAGAATGACATCATTTTTGAAATGATGAGTGTATCTGTTATGGGACATTGATGGAAAATATCTATACAATTAACTGTGCACACCACTCATGAAATGCATCCTATAACACATCAACTATTTCCCGAAAAAAGAAAGCGTGAACGAAATACTTCTTTGGCATCTAAGATTAGGTCATATAAATCCAAAGAGGATCCAAAGGTTGGTGAAAGATGGTTCATTGAGCGTTTCCAAATTGAACAAATTCCAACTGCGAATCATGTTTTGGAGGGTAAAAAATGACCAAGAGGGCATTTGGAGCCATGGGGAATAGGGCCAAAGAAGTGTTAGAGATCGTTCACACGGATGTAACGTAGTCAATGTCAACCAAAGCAAGAGGAGGTTATGAGTATTTTTTATTGATGATTACTCAAAAGTGCGATCCACATTTTTCCTTATGAAGCATAAATCGAGACCTTTGAGAAATTCTAAGAATTTAAGGCTCAAACAGAGAATCATAGGAAAAAACGTATCAAGTCTCTACGATCCGATCGTGGAGGCGAATACCTCAAAGAATGAGTTTTGAACTACTTATCGATGAAGGATTGTATCGATTCATCGCACCCGAACCCCTCAACAAAACGGGGTTGCAGAGCTAAGAAACCGAATTCTTTTGGAAATGGTTAGATCAATGATTAGTTATGCGGATCTTCCCGAGTCGTTCTGGGGTTATGCCTTGGAAACAACGGCTTACATTCTGAACTTGGTGCTATCCAAATCGATTCCCAAAACTCCCAAAGAATTGTGGACCGGGCGCAAGCCTAGTATGATACACATGAGAATTTGGGGGTGTGTAAAACTACGTGTTGGACAAGGAAGCGTAGAATTGGATCTTGATCGAATTAAAAATTTGTTTGTAGGATACCCCGAGGGAACAAAAGGGGTGTATGTTCTATGGTCCCGAAGATCAAAAGGTGGTCATCAGCACCCACTTTAGATTTTTGGAAGAAGACTATATGAACCAAAGAAAACCCAGAAGTGAGATTACCTTAAATGAGCTTAGAGGGCAAACCTCAAGTGCATTTATCTTAGATGATATACCAAACGACACGCTTTCACAACCGGAACCTCGTCGTAGTGGGAGGGTTGTTAGACAGCCCGAGAGATTCATGGGAATAGTAGAGTCCTCGGACTTGATTCCCGGACAAGATGAATCAGACCCATGGACATATGACGAGGCACTCCAGGATAAGGATGCAGATTCTTGGCAAACAGCAATGAAAGCTGAAATGAGGTCTATGTTTCATAATAGAGTGTGGGAGCTAGTCGAACTACTTAATGGGGGCAAACCCATTAGATGTAAGTGGGTATATAAGAGGAAAAGAGGCCTGGACGGGAAGGTTGAAACCTTTAAAGCAAGACTAGTGGCGAAAGGTTATACTCAGAAAGAAGGGCTCGATTATGTGGAAACTTTTTTGCCCGTAGCCATGCTTAAAGTCCATCCGTATTCTCTTATCGATTGCTGCACATTTCGACTTTGAAATCTGGCAAATGGATGTCAAGACAGCTTTCCTTAACGGAAGTCTTCATCTGTATGCAACAACCTCAAGGTTTCATTGAAACAGGCCAAGAATACCCAGTTTGTAAGCTCAAAAGGTCCATTTACGGACTCAAACAGGCATCCAGAGCTTGGAACCAATGTTTTGATCATGTTATAAAGTCTTATGGGTTTGATCAAAACGAGTTTGAAAGTTGTGTGTATAAAAAGCGTGTCGGAACTGCATTGGTATTCTTAGTACTATACGTAGATGACATTGTGATCATCGGGAAAGATGTGAAGGTGTGATCAGACGTAAGAGGCATGGTTTTCAAAAAAGTTTGATATGAAAGACTTAGGGAAAGCCGAACATATCCTTCGGATCAAGATACGCAAGTTTCATACATAGACGCTAGTTTTGAAACGATTCAGCATGCAAGATTCCAAGAAAGGATTCGTACCTTTCAGACTTGGAATCCATCTATCCAAGAAAATTTTCCCTAAGATGAAAAATGAGATAGATGACATGAAAGGTATTCCTTGTGCTTCGGCTGTCGGAAACCTTATGTATGCATTGCTGTGTACGAGACCGGATATCTGCTTTGCCTTAGGCATGGTGGCAAGATATCAAAGTAACCCAGGGAAGAGCATTGGACGACAGTTAAAAACATTCTGAAGTGTCTGAAAAGAACTCAGGATAGAATGTTGATTTATCAGTCAGATACTCCAATCCCCATCAGATACACGGACTCGGATTTCCAATCAGACTTAGATTCCATAAATTATCTGCCTCAGTTATTGTGTTTCCATTTGGGAAGTGTAGCCATCAAATGGACGAGTGTGAAGCAAAAATGCATCACTGACTCAACCATGGAAGTCGGGTAAGTAGCTGCTTGTGAAGCAGTGAAAGAACCGATTGGGCTCTAGATCTTCTTAGTGGACTTGGACGGTGTTCTGAATTTGTCTAGCAATATCTGCTAGGGGCAGTTGCAAATTCAAGAGAACCAAGAGTCCACGCGTCAAACAAGCACACTAAAGGAAATACATCTTATAAGAGAAATCGTTAAGAGATGAGATATAGATGTGGCAAAAATAAAATCTGAGGACAACCTAGCAGATCCTTTCACAAAGAGTCCGCCTCTGAATACATTCGAGAGACATGTGGAAGGAATGGGTGTCAAGACCGTTGTCAATCTGCTTTGAGTATAAGTGGGAGAAATTATTAGGTTCGTGTAGGTGACATTAGATGTCACGGACTACGCGAGACATGTTGTAGTATCCTTAAAAGCAGACTTTGAGTATAAGTGGGAGATTGTTGGGATTATACTGGAAAGTATGCTTTTTACTTTGTATAATCGAAACTGAATTTCCAGACTTATTTCATGAAATAAATTGTTTATCACTGATGCTTTAAATATTATTGAATGTTACATATATTTACTGCATAACTGTTCAATAAGTCGTACGTGTTACATTGTACTTAATTTAGTGATACCAGATCACAGAAGATTAAATTAACAGTCCCTTGTAACTAAAAGTACGTTATTCACGACCTAGATGGAAATGAACAACCCGTCGTGAAAGGTTGAAGTGTAAGGCTCAGATTGGCTTGTCTTGACCAAGAGATTACACTAGTGCATGACTGATGCACTGAATAGGACCTACAGGAGGATAAATTCTTCAGAACTGGACAAGGAAGAATTAGACCTCAGTGGTTTGTTGTTTCTTAATCTTCGTCCCTTAAATAGGATCACGTGGGATTGGTAACTATTGCTTTGACTTATCATGGGTAGCGAATCAAAGAGATTCAATACTTTTTATCTTGGGCAATATTATTAGTCACATGTGATTGCTAAGATTTAATACGAAGAATCGTGTGCAAAGCACGCTTTGTTTGATTTGCCCCTTGGGAGGTTCATAAGCTTTATCATACCAAATCTTGCAAGTGGAATTAGTTTCCGGTATGGATAATAATGTTGAACCGTTCCTTGACCAAGGATAAAAGATATTAATTAATGGAAAACTATTTCATTGGCTTGAATTAATTAATGGGCTAGATAATCTTAAACACGGGAAATAATGACCGGGAGCCATATTGACTGTAATATGGGTTAAGATGGATAGTGCAATATTAATTATGTAGTGGGATTAATTAATATTTATGGGCTTGAATTATATTGTGGCTCAATATTAGATATTCAAGGTCCATTAGAAGGTCCAATCTTAATTCTCCTAAAGGCCCCCTGGGTAGCCCAACATATAGTCCATTAACTGAAAATGTGATTAAAATAAAATAAATATTGTTACTTATTTTTTCCATGTATATTTCGAATTTTATAGATAAAATTGAGAGAAAGATTTTCTTTGAATTTTGTTATGGAATGAAGATATGTATTCTTGGAATACAAGATTATCTCATTAAATCAAGAAATCTCCCACTTGGTTATCTATAATGATGAGTTCGAAATTTTTGAAAATATAGTGGGCAAGAAAGATTTTCTTGATTTTCTTGAAAAGATATTATGGAAGATATGTATTTCTTGAAATACAAGAATATCTCATAAATTCAAGAAGATTCAAATCTTGGATTCTTGAACCATATTTTCGAAAATTATCCATAATTTGAGGAGGTGAGATTTTTGTGAAATATTTTAATTATGGGAAAAAAAATATAGGAGATATATTCAAGATTTCTCGGTGATCAAGAAAAGTCTTTTCCCACATTGTTTTTCCACTGAAAAAATCGACCACTCCTCACCTATAAATAGGGGATGATTCTTTCATTCCCAAGTACAATTCCATGTGCTGGAAAAATTAGCAAATCCACGAAAGTGGTGCAACAAAGTTTATTTTTTCTTTTGTTAATTGTTCGCGAGTATCCTTCCACCGGATTGTCGAGCAAGGGCTAAGGGAATACTTGGGAAGTCCTTTTGGTTAGTCCGTCCAACCGAATTCACTGCCATCCCGAGAGGTACGTTCACGTAAACCCGTAGATTCTGCATGCGTAGGTTTTACGTGGCTTATTATATGCATGATATGTTGTTGCAATTATTATTTGAATTAATATAGGATTAATTCATGCTAGTAATAATTAAAGAATTAAATTTGTATTTAAATATTCACCCCGATTAGATCTGTGCAACTTATTCCCCAACATATATAGCTCCACCCATTAGGAGTGATTTGGGTGAGGCTCTGGTTCTAGGCCACGAGAAGGTGAGAGATGGCCGGATGTAAGGGAAATCGGATCCCGACTTCCAGGTCGCTTGTATGGACCTCATGCCGTGTAGGTTTCATAGTAAAAAATCTCCTTGAGGGCGTCGCCCTCACGCACCAAACTCGTATGACCGGTAGCCTCCTCCTTTTTCGGCAAATAAGTGCGGACCGGACTAGCATCCACCGGAGGCAAGTGGACGATGTCCTCCAACTCTGGCATAAAGGAATCGTCGGGCTCCACGTCATTCCCGTCGTCATCTCTAGCACCACCAGAGGAGTCCGCCACAAAGGCCAAAATCGTGGAGGGATCGCCTCAAGAAGATCCCTCCTAGGCCATAGTTGCAGGAATTGACCCCCGGTAGCTCCGATAGTGTATCAACAACACGTCATCCTCAGACGAAGAAGACGGTACAAAAGGGCTTGGATCAGAAGTCGAGGGTGGAATAACACCCTTATCTTGGAGGTTCGAGAAAGAAAAAATTAAACTTTAAAGGGATTTGGCAGGGTTACTTGAATTCTGAAAGATGGAGCTCTGCAAGTACTCGAAGAAGATGAAGGCGAAGAAGGGTTTCTTGACACATTGACCGTGTATTTATAGTTACGGAGAGGGGTCGAAGTGCGAATAAGGCAAACTTCGAGCTCTCACTCTGCACAAATCCACACGGGAATCGCGCGTGGGGACCACCGCGACTTCTAATTGAGAGCGAACTGCGGCGGAAGCCATCATGACGAAACAGCCTGTCACGTCGGTTCGCATAACCGAGGCAACATTCCACCTGACCGAGGAACGAAGATCGAGAACCCACATGTCGTTTTGTCGCAGCTCGGAAGACCATCAGTCAGGCCGAGGCCCAGAAGCATAGCTCGGGACAACCTTAAAAGACAAAACGACTCTTTGTAGGTCAACTCTTCTGAATGAGACAACCTTAAAAGACACTTAGTTCCATTTTCTTTTGTCTGCAAGATGCTTAGACATAACATTTATTCCTCATAAATGTTCAGGACTTTTGACTTAGTCCATATGTCTTCAGCGAGATAGTTTTCAGTTCTTAAGACCTTCAATCTTCAGGTCTTTGAGTTCCCCTTCATTGTGTGCAATTTTCAGTAGACATACAAAACCTATACTATCCTGAACTATATCTGCTGACTAACATTGTGCAGATATTCATGAACATTTAACCTATACTGAAACCTGATCTGACTATCAAGATATTCTGAACATGTCATACTCAGGGGTTTTGGGATCTAATCAAAATCTTCATATTAAATTCATCTCCCAACAATAGATAAAATTGTAGCTTTTTTTTCTGAAAAAATAGATATATATTCCCCACGTCCCAATTATTTTCCTTTTAGAGATCTTCCATTTATATAAGCTTGTTTCAATATAAAATAGTTTTTCCTAATTCTTTTACTTATATAATCATATGCATTAATTATATATGTTGAAAATTATAACAATCATTAAATATGATTAATAATAGAAATTTAACTCCTTTAGTTTATCTTTCCAAAAAATATTTTTAATATTGTGCAAAACTCAATCAATCTATATAATTGGATTGGAAAAAATAATTTGCTTGATTTAATAAATCACAAAGAAATTTTGTACAATTTTTAAATTACGAGAAAAATTCGTACAATATTTTAAATTACGAGGGGCTTTCTTGCAATTAACTCTAAAAAAAGGTGCATATAACATCCTGGTTCAAGATCAGGACCTTGACACAAAGTTTTAATTGAAAATATTGGTTTACCGTACACCCAGTGACAGAACTACACTGGGGCCAAGGGGATCACTGGGCTCCCCTAGCCCCTTCTGAAAATGATATTTTTACTAATTCAATGGTGAAATTTGGTGATTTTGACATTTACTTAAGATAGTTGGTATATGTTAGAAGTTATAGTAATACATTAGTGTGTGTAAAATAACACAATTTTTATTACCTTGGAGACAAATATGTATACTGAGGAAATAAACATATGTTATTTGTCCGTACAGTAACACATAAATATACTTACAATAACACATGTTTGCCATTATATTAACACAAATCTCACAACAAGATTTGTTGGTCTATCTTTACACAACATTTATTAAAATAATTGTTCGACCCAATTTGACACGCACAAGATTTGTGAATTTTTTAATCTGTGGTTATGCCATTCTTATTTTGACCCTTGGGTCATATTTGACGGATACTGGATCCGTGAAATATTTGATATAAAATTTTGTCAATATCAAAAGTGTATCCAGTTTAACCGAAAAGGCTATAAGACCCCATATTTATCACGTGATAAGTGAGTTTGGGCTTTTCAGTGTGTTTGATGATGTGTGTCTATTTGAATATCTTATTTTAAATAAAATCTTCAATAACATTTTTACATCATGATTTAAAAAAAAAAAAACTAAAAATAATAAATTAGAATTGTAATTCAATTTTTTTTTACTATATCTTAAAATACTGAAATAGAATATAGAAAGTGTGATTTAAAAATTGGAAATAAATGTTTAAAATAAAAAATAATTTGACCATCATTTCATAATAATAAAGAATTTTTTTTTGAAAAGAGATTAATCTTTTTTCTGAAAATTTATAAATAAAAATCTGAAAAAAAGGTTACCTGTTTATTTATTCTTATTTTTAAAAAATCTTAATTTTTAGGAACTTTTTTTTAGTATTTCAAAATTAAAAAAATATGTTTGTAATATTTAAAAACATAAAAAATGTTAAAAAAATATTAAAAAAAGATGATCTTATCTTCCCCTTTTCCCTCTATACACCACCGGACCAAAGATTTTTTATCTTTATTCAAATGAAGTAATTTTGTAACATTATTTTGTGTTTCTGATCATACATATCTAATGTTTTAAAATAAATAATAAAATCATACATATCAGATTACATTGCTTATTTATTCCAATCATACTTCTTATCAAAAGTTACTTTGGAAAGAAAGCGGCTTACATGCCTAACATAGATGCCATCAGTTCTTACTTCCCGGTAGCACTCATCGCCATTACATATTCCGATATTCGATTAGTTCCTTTGGATGTAAATGCATCAAATTTGACAGTCTTTATCACCCCACCAAAGTTGGCAATTGAATAAGGTGCGAAAAAGAACATCCTCACAAAAAGACCAATCATAAGTAGGCTTGGAACTTAGAAGTATGTTCCTCTCTAGGTCTCAGGTTCGAACCCCCTAAGGTGCGATCAACTCTTGAGATGGACCAGTCCATACAGAGCTTAGCCCTGACTTGAATTAAGTGAGGCCCCTGTTGGGGAATAAGTTGCACGGATTTATTCGGGATAAATATTTAAATACAAATTTAATTCTGGTAATTATTAGTAGCATGAATTAATCCTATATTAATTCAAATAATAATTCAACAACAAATCATGCATATAATTAGTTCACGTAAATCCTACGCATGCGGAATTACTACGAGTTTACGTAAACATACCTCTTGGAATGGTAATGACCTCGTTGATTAAACACACCGAAAAACCTTCCCAAGTATTCCCTTAATCCTTGCTCGACAATCCGGTGGTAGGATGCTCGCGAACAATTACCAAAAGGAAAATAAACTTTGTTGCACCACCTTTGTGGATTTACTAATTTTTTCAGAACATGGAATTGTACACTCACAATAGACGTTTTTCGAAAATACACAATCTGTCGACGTTTCAAAATATTTGATATTTTATCGACGCTGATATTTTTCCGAAAAACCAATTTTCGTGTTATCTGGGGATGAACCATTCATCCCCTATTTATAATAGAGAGGGGGACGAAAATTAGGGCTCAAAATAGGGTTAGGAAAGATATTTTCTTGATCTCCAAGAAATCTTGAATATATCCCATATATTCTTCTTTCCATGTGTATTTTTCCGCAAAAATCTCACACCCTTATTTAACCCATTTTTTCGAAATTAATAGGAGGCTTTTTAAGATTGGATCTTTCTTGAATGTATGAGATATTCTTGTATTCCAAGAATACATATTTTTTTCCATAAAATCTTTTCAAGAAAATCAAGAAAATCCTTCTTCCTATTATTACTCTATATATTTCGAAAATCACAATTAAAGAAAACAAGTGGGAGATTTCTTGAATTTATGGGATAATTTTGTATTCCAAGAATACTTATCTCCTTTCCATAAAATCTTTTTAAGAAAATTCTTCTCCTTCTTTTTCTTTAATAATTTCGAAATTTTAAGGAAAATAATGCAACAATAATTTATTTTATTTTTAAACATCTTTTCCAGTTATTGGACTTTATGTTGGGCTACTTGAGGGGCCTTTAGGAGAATTAAGATTGGACCTTCCAATGGATCTTGAATTATCAATATTGAGCCACAATATTATTCAAGTCCATAAATATTAATTAATCCCACTACATAATTAATATTGCACTATCCATCTTAACCCATATTACAGTTAATATGGTTCCCGGTTATTATTCCCCGTGTTTAAGATTATCTAGCCCATTAATTAATTCAAGCCACTGAAATAGCTTTCCATTAATTAATATCTTTTATCCTTGGTAAAGGAACGGTTCAACATTATTATCCATACCGGAAACTAGTTCCACTTGCAAGATTTGGTATGATAAATCTTATGAACTCCCAAGGGGGCAAATCGAACAAAGCGTGCAGCACACCATTCTCTCAGATTAAATCTAGCAATCGCACGTGACCAATAATATTGCCCAAGATATAAAGTATTGAATCTCGTTGATTCTCTACCCGTAATAAGTCAAAGCAATAATTACTAACCACACGCGATCCTATTTAAGGGATGAAGATTAAGAAATAACGAACTACTGAGGTCTAATTCTTCCTAGTTCAGTGCTGAAGAATTTGTCCTCCTGTAGGTCCTATTCAGTGCATCAGTCATGGACTAGTGTAATCTCTTGGTCAAGACAAACCAATCTGAGCCTTACACTTCAACCTTTCACGATGGATTGTTCATTTCCATCTAGGTCGTGAATGTTGTACTTTTTGGTTACAAGGAACTATTAATTTAATCTTCTGTGATCTGGTATCACTAAATTAACTACAATGTAACACGTACTATTTATTGAGCAGGTTATGCAAGAAATATATGTAACATTCGATGATATTTAAAGCATCAATGATAAACAATTTATTTCAATAAATAAGTCCGAAATTAGGTTTTGATTATACAAAGTAAAAAACATACTTTCCAAAGATAATCCCAACAATCTCCCACTTATACTCAAAAGTCCGCTTTTTAAGTATACTACAACATGTCTCGTGTAGTTCTAATACGTGACATCTAATGTCACCTACACCAACCTAATAATTTCTCCCACTTATACTCAAAGCAGATTGGGCAACGGTCTTGACACCCATTCCTTCCACATGTCTCTCGAATGTATTCTCGAGGCGAGACCACTTTGTGAATGGATCTCGCTAGGTTGTCTTCGACGACGCTATCTTTGTCACCTCTATATCTCCTCTCTTAACGATTTCTCGTGATAAGATGGTATTTCCTTTTCAATGTGTTTGTTTGGCCTTGTGGGCTCTTGGTTCCTTGAATTTGCAATCGCCTCCGGCATTGTCACAATAAAATGTGATTGTCTTTGGCAAATTCGGAACTACGCCCAAGTCCACTAGGAAGTTCTTGAGCTAAACCTTTTTCGCTGCGCCTCGCAGTTAGCTACATATTCGGCTTCCATGCTAGAATCGCTATGCATTTCGCTTAACGCTTCTCCATGTCATGGATCCTCCCCATGCAAAACACACTACAGAGGTAGATTTTTTCGAATCTAAGTTCGATTGGAAACCGAGTCCGTGTGGCCGATGGGGATTAGACTATATCGATCGATAAATTAACATTCTATCTCGAGTTCTTTTCAGATACTTGAGAATGTTTTTTAAAATCCAATGTTCTTTCCCTGAGTTACTTTGATATCTTGCCACCATGCCAACGCAAAAAGCGGATATCCGGTCTCGTACACAACATTGCATACATAAGTCTTCCTACGGTAACCAAGCATATGGAATGCCTTTCATGTCATCCATCTCCTTTTTGTGTCTTAGGGCACATTTTTTGGATAGATGGATTCCATGTCTGAAAAAAGGTAAAGCCTTTCTTGGAATCTCAAGATCTTTGAATCGTTTCAAGACAGTGTCAATGTATGAAGCTTGCGACAAGCCTATCATATTTTTCTTGCGATCTCGAGTGATCTTGATCCCAAGGATGTGTGCTGCTTCCCCCAAGTCCTTCATATCAAACTGTTTTGAAAGTCATGCCCTTACATCTGATAACACCTTTACATTGTTCCCGGCGATCGTAATGTCGCTCACGATAGTACTAAGAATACCAATGCGATTTCCGACGCTTTTTGTCGCGCACAACTTTTTCGAACTCGTTTTGATCAAACCCATAAGACTTTATAACATGATCAAAACATTGGTTCCAAGCTCGATACTGTTTGAGTCCGTAAATGGACTTCATGAGCTTACAAACTAGGTGTTCTTGGTCTTTTTCAATGAAGCCTTGGGGTTGTTGCATATAGATCTCTTCATTAAGACTTGATTAAGGAAAGTCGTCTTGACATCCATTTGCCGATTTCAAAGTCGAGATGCACAAAGAATCGATAAGAGAATTCGGATGGACTTGAGATGGCTACTGGCGAAAAAAAGTTTTCTCATAGTCGATCCCTTCTTTCTCGAGTATAACCTTTCGCCATTTAGTCTTGCCTTGAAGGTTTCCACCTTCCGTCCCGTCCCTCTTTTTTCTCTTGTACACCCACTTGCAACCAATGGATTTGACCCCATTAAGTGGTTCGACTAGCTCCCACACTCTGTTATGATCCATAGAACCCATTTCGCTTTCATTGTTGTTTGCCAAGAAACTGCATCATTGTCTTGGATTGCCTCGTCATATGTCCATGGGTCTGATTCGTCTTGACCGGAAATCAAGTCCGAGGACTCTCCTATCCCCATGAATCTCTCGGCCGTTTTCACAACCCTCCCACTACGAGGTTAGGTTGTGTAAGTGTGTCGTTTGGTATGTCATCTTGTATGGAGTTAAGAATCGAGGTTAGCCCCTTAGCTCATTTAAGGTAATCTCACTGGTCTTCTTTCGCTCATATAGTCTTCTTCCAAAAATCTAAAGTGGGTGCTTATTACCACCTTTTGATCTTCGAGACCATAGAACATACACCCTTTTGTTCCCTCGGGGTATCCCACAAACAACCTTAATTTTGATCGAGGATCCAATTTACCGGCTTTCTTGTCCAACAAGTAGGCCGGACACCCCCAAATCTTCATGTGTCTCAAACTGGGCTTGCGCCCGGTCCACAATTCTTTGGGAGTTTTGGGAACCGATTTGGATGGCACCAAGTCTAGAATGTAGGCTGTTGTTTCCAAGGCATGACTCCAGGATGACTTGGGAAGATCCACATAACTCATCATAGATCTAACCACTTCCAAAAGAGTTCTGTTTCTTCGCTCTGCAACCCCATTTTGTTGAGGGGTTCCGGGTGCAGTTAGCTGGGATGCAATCCCTTCATCAGACAAGTAGTTCAAAAACTCATCGCTGAGGTATTCGCCTCCATGATCGGATCATAGAGACTTGATACGTTTTTCCTTATGATTCTCTGCTTGAGCCTTAAATTCTTTGAATTTCTCAAAGGTCTCAGATTTATGCTCTATAAGGAAAATATAACCGTACCTTGAGTAGTCATCAATAAAAGTGACGAAATACTCATAACCTCCTCTTGCTTTGGTTGACATTGGACCACATACATCCGTGTGAACGATTTCTAACACTTCTTTTGCTCTATTCCCCTTGGCTCCGAATGCCCTCTTGGTCATTTTACCCTCCAAACATGATTCGCAGGTTGGAATTGGTTCAACTTGGAGAAACTCCAGTGAACTGTCTTTCACCAACCTTTGGATCCTCTTTGGATTTATATGTCCCAATCTTAGATGCCATAGAAGTGTCTCGTTCACATTTGATGAACGTTTTTTCTTTTCTAAAACGAGTTGATGTGTTATAGGATGTATTTCGTGAGTGGTGTGCACAGTTAATTGTATAGAGATTATTCGACAACGTTCCATGACAGATAAATTTATCAAAAAGAGAAATGGTAACAACTTTATTAAAAGTAACCGAATATCCATCAAGAAAAAGTTTAGAAACTAAAATTAAATTCTTTCTAAAATTCGGAACGTAAAGAACATCTGTTAAAATTAAAACTCGTCTTCAAAAAGACATGTGTACTTCTCCCATCGCTTCACCGCCACTCTCGTAGCATTGCCCGGGTGTGATGAGGATCTCACTCTCACTAAGTTACGGGTCCGCTTGAACCCCCAGAAAAGTGAAACAAACATGATCGATTGGACGCCAGATCCACTACCCATAAATGGGAGGCATGATACCGCTAAGCAAGTTTCAACAACTAGTGTGTGAGAATTACCTTTCTTTCCATTCCTTTTGGGTTTGGAACAGTGACCTCCAATGTCCTTTTTTTCACCTAGATTGAAGCACTTCCTTAGTCGGCTTACTCCAACGCTCCACCCTTCTTCACCTTTTCTTTGCCATTGGCAACACTTGAGTTCACTTGCTTGTGGCTTTTGTCCATTTTCTTGTTCTTACCACCCCTTGGCCTAGAAGAAGAAGAGGGTCCATTTGCCACCAAGGCTTGGGCTCTTTTGCCCCTAATATCGCCTCTCGGCCGAGACTAAAGCTTTGCAATAGATCGCATCGAGAACTTCGATTATTCATCCGTAGTTCAGCTGAATCGTTCAAAACTTTTTCGGCAGAGAGTGAAGCACTAAATCGATTTGGGTCTCGATGTCGATTCAAAGGGCCAAGTACCTCAAGTTTGTTAAGGTGAGCCATCATCTGGGAGAACGTGCTCCCTTCACGGGCGTTCCCTCCACCATTTTCATAGAGAGCAAGTCCCTCATGGGTGATCCGACAAACAACATGGTTTCGATGTTGAAACATCACTTTAAGACTAGTCATGATGTCGGCAATGGTCTCAACGTTTACGGTGTTGGTGTTGCAACACATCCGACATAAAGCCAAGATGGTACACTTTGTCATTTCGTTGAACGCCCCAAAAAGATACTCTTTCTTAACCGCTTTTAGTTGACTCATCTTTTGGCTTTTTTCGGTTTAGGTGTAGTGAGAACCCGGTTATGGCTTTTGTGCAAATGAGGAAAATAGTAAGTTTCTGATTCCAATCAATGAAGTTTTCACCGATAGTTTAATTGTCTTTAAGTATATTGAAGCGATTGGATTAAAAAGGTTGCGACATGATGAATTGAAATAAACAATAATATGCATAAGCACAAATATATCACAAGGTTCGATCACATGTTTCATATTAAAATCTCAAAAAAAATATGAACATGCATCAGCCAACATCTCAAAACAGTTTAAATAAGCCACGTGGGGTGAGTCATTATTTAAACACATTCAAGCAGGTTACAAACAAGAACAGTTATTAAACCTTTAATACCCAGATTAATAGTTGGCTCCCACTTGACCAATATAAAATTGACAGGGACTTTGGGGAAGTATATGCATATCAATTTTATACCTAAGTAATAACCATGATTAAATACATAATTATTATTTCGCTTTGAACGAGCCTCGTGGGGAGGGTCATCGTCGCCACTAGTAATAATCCACAATCATCCATTTGGAATTCATTCATGTGAAAGCTAACTTTTGACCGTCCCGTGGGGGGAATTTCTCCAAAAGAATTCACAAATAAATAAATCATGGAGGTCAAAATTAATTCAATTTTATTATCCGGAATAAAATTATCAATTAATTATTTAAACATACTTAGTAAATTTTGAAGGTGAGATTTTTCATTGGGCAACTCTCATGCAAACACATTTAAACAAATTAAATAAAGCACAAGAAAACACAATAATAAATCAAGCAAAGTGGAAAAATAAACATATTGGACACAAATTATCCAATTGTCATGGTTTGATTTTTCTTGGCCTGATTTTGAAGAAACGCCGTCTTGAATTTCTCCCACTCGATCGTCTCGAAAAGAACTCCATCTCGAAATGCCACGCCAAGTAGCTCACTTAGGATGCACGTCCGTCCGCATCCGGCCGCCCTTGGCCGAAGCGAAAGGTCCTGGTCCAGCGGGGGCACAACTAAGATCGCCCATCTATGCTTTCGGCGACCTCGGCGAGAGCTTCTTTTCGGCGGCCTCCGAGGTTCGGGGGTAACCTTGTAGCCTTGCCCAGCGCATCCATATATGGCGCCTTCATGACCTCGCCTCGCCGTGAACTTCAGCGGCTGAAGCGTCCCGTTATTTCGTGCGCCCGGTTTCGTCCGGCTTCGCGTGGTCCTCGCGCCCATGCGCAGCAGCGCCGTGCTTTCATCGCCATCATCGCGCCCAGCGTCCGATCCCGCCTCGATGCCTAGCGTCGTGCGAAATGCGCATAATGGCGATCGATTATGTCATGACGTGCCTCCCTTGGCACGTTTCACGCGATGCACGTCATCCACGTACGGTTCTGGATCTATCCTTTAATTCTTCGTCTCCGCCTCCATTTCCGATCCGGTTACAATTTATTTACAAAAAATAAACAAACCTAGATCTAGACTAGTCTATTACATTTGATCAAATCAAACAAATCTAATCTACTCGTGAATTTTTCCTCACAGGCAAAAGCAATTGAGCGAATCGAATTAAAAACCACAATTTATATGCATGCACAAATAAACACATTAAATTCCATGACAATTGGATACCTGCAAAAAAGATCTAGCAATTCTACAATCCAATTTCAAATTTAATGAAAACGAATTAAATTACAATTTAAAATTCAGAGCCCAAAACCGAGGCTCTGATACCAGTTGTTGGGAAATAAGTTGCACGAATCTATTCGGGATAAATATTTAAATACAAATTTAATTCTGATAATTATTACTAGCATGAATTAATCCTATATTAATTAAAATAATAATTCAACAACAAATCATGCATATAATTAGTTCACGTAAATCCTACGCATGCAGAATTACTACGAGTTTATGTAAACATACCTCTTGGAATGGTAATGGCCTCATTGATTAAACACACCGAAAAACCTTCCCAAGTATTCCCTTAATCCTTGCTCGACAATCCGGTGGTAGGATGCTCATGAACAATTAACAAAAAGGAAAATAAACTTTGTTGCACCACCTTTGTGGATTTACTAATTTTTCCAAAGACATGGAATTGTACACTCACAATTGACGTTTTTTGAAAAAATACACAATCGGTCGACGTTTTAAAATATTTGATATTTTATCGACGCTGATATTTTTTCGAAAAACCAATTTTCGTGTTATCTGGGGATGAACCATTCATCCCCTATTTAAAACAGCGATGGGGACGAAAATTAGGGCTCAAAATAGGGTTAGGAAATTTTTTTTCTTGATCTCCAAGAAATCTTGAATATATACCATTTATTCTTCTTTCCATGTGTATTTTTCCACAAAAATCTCACACCCTTATTTAACCCATTTTTTCGAAATTAATAGGAGGCTTTTCAAGATTGGATCTTTCTTGAATTTATGAGATATTCTTGTATTCCAAGAATACATATCTTTTTCCATAAAATCTTTTCAAGAAAATCAAGAAAATCCTTCTTCCTATTATTACTCTATATATTTCGAAAATCACAATTAAAGAAAACAAGTGGGAGATTTCTTGAATTTATGGGATAATCTTGTATTCCAAGAATACTTATCTCTTTTCCATAAAATCTTTTCAAGAAAATTCTTCTCCTTCTTTTTCTTTAATAATTTCAAAAATTTAAGGAAAATAATGCAACAATAATTTATTTTATTTTTAAACACCTTTTTCAGTTATTGGACTTTATGTTGGGCTACTTGAGGGGCCTTTAGGAGAATTAAGATTGGACCTTCCAATGGATCTTGAATTATCAATATTGAGCCACAATATTATTCAAGCCCATAAATATTAATTAATCCCACTACATAATTAGTATTGCACTATCCATCTTAACCCATATTACAGTTAATATGGCTCCCGGTTATTATTCCCCGTGTTTAAGATTATCTAGCCCATTAATTAATTCAAGCCACGGAAATAGCTTTCCATTAATTAATATATTTTATCCTTGGTAAAGGAACGATTCAACATTATTATCCATACCGAAAACTAGTTTCACTTGCAAGATTTGGTATGATAAATCTTATGAACCTCCCAAGGGGGCAAATCGAACAAGCGTACTTGCACACGATTCTCCGTATTAAATCTTAGCAATCACATGTGACAAATAATATTGTCCAAGATATAAAGTATTGAATCTCGTTGATTCTCTACCCGTAATAAGTCAAAGCAATAATTACTAACCACACGCGATCCTATTTAAGGGACGAAGATTAAGAAATAACGAACCACTGAGGTCTAATTCTTCCTAGTTCAGTGCTAAAGAATTTGTCCTCCTGTATGTCCTATTCAGTGCATCGGTCATGCACTAGTGTAATCTCTTGGTCAAGACAAACCAATCTGAGCCTTACACTTCAACCTTTCATGATGGATTGTTCATTTCCATCTAGGTCGTGAATGTTGTACTTTTGGTTACAAGGAACTGTTAATTAAATCTTCTGTGATCTGGTATCACTAAATTAACTACAATGTAACACGTACTATTTATTGAACATTTATGCAGTAAATATATGTAACATTAGATGATATTTAAAGCATCAGTGATAAACAATTTATTTCAGTAAATAAGTCCAAAATTCAGTTTTGATTATACAAAGTAAAAGCATACTTTCCAGTATAATCCCAACAGCCCCCGCTAGTGAACGGTGAGTTCTAGTCCCCCGGATTAGTCGGTCCTTAGGCCGGATACTGAGTTTAAAAAAAAAAATTGATTCGTATTAATTGTATGATATCCAAGATCATCGTCTTTAGATTGGCAGCGTAATTTCAGTGGATTGGGGAGTTTGTTGATCATATAAGCATCATACCCATGAGTCCATAGACATGCTTTAGGTGCTAACAATGTCATTTGAGAGAAAATGCTAGCACAAAGAATAAAAAAGACTATTTGATTTTTAATCATGATGAGTAACTGAAAATGTTCCAATTTTGATTGAAAATGAGAGATATTTGAGAATTTAAAGACAAAATATGTAGTAATTGTGTGTGTTGCCTTTATTCTATCATGATATCGGATCTTATTAAATGAGTTTTTGTCACCCGGATAATTTCTAGTGTTAGTGTAATTATAGTGTTTGGATTGAAGATAATAATATAATTTGGTAATTAATCATTATTCAAAATTCTTTCTTTCTTTAATAATATTAAAATTCTCATATCAATTCACATTTATAAAAACAACGTCGGTACTGGTAAGACCCGTTATTGTATAGAAACAATGTTATTATATTCATTAAAATTATAAGTTTTCACGCAATTTCGATGTACATATTATATATGAGCGGGTCTTGTGCACTTAGGTACAAGGATCCACTTCCAACTTTACTTTGTTTTTTTTTTTTTTTTTTTTTATAATTTTAATGGTCCAAGTTTTGGCACAAGTGAAAAATTAGGTCATTGAAGAATGAAAAATAAAGAATTGGGCGAAAATGAGGATACACTTATATAGAAACGTGCAATTAGCTAACACTTAACCATGCAACTAAAAACATAGAAACATGGAAGTAGCTAATACAAATACATACAACTATACAGAATATAAACATGCAACTATCTAGCAATAAACCGTGTAACTAAAAATATAGAAACATGCAACTAGCTAATATAGAAACATACAACTATAAAACACGAAAACATGAAGTAGCTAATATTGAATGTGCAACTAGAAAACATAGAAACATGCAACTTGCTAATACATGAACATATAATTGTATAACACAGATTATGAAACTAGCTACTGTGCAACTAGGAAACATAGAAACGTGCAACTAGCTAATATTGAAACGTTCAACTAGTTAACACTGAAACATGTTATTGAAAATTATATTTGGCGTCATAATACATCAACAGTAGCTTCTTGATAACAAGTTGAATGTTTCTTCATAGACCACTGATCTTCAAGTGATAATTTCACAATTATTGCTTGCATGCTTCTTTGGTAGGAAGTTGCACGTTTTTGTAATATTAAGTTGCATGTTTTAGTAATATGTTGTAGTATGTTTCATTCGAATGCTAAAAACAATGAAAAATGTCCAAAAAGAGAGATTGAAGAGAAGAAGAGAAGAGAAATTACACGAAATTACACTATACATGGAATTTCAAAGTACAAACCCTACACCACAAAAAAAGAACAACCACATATTTTCCCTTCCACCACCATTTATCAACAAAGTTCATATTACAATTAAGCCCTATTACCCTAATTCTTCTAGCCAATTTAATATCGATCCTTGGGCATAATCGTGACTCTCTTTGCATGAATCTCGCACAGAATAGTATCCTCAGACAATCCAACTAGATAAGCCTTCACAATGAAGCTTTGGAACCTCATTCTGTTTTGAAGAAATTAAAAAACATTTCGAAATTACTGTACCACTCGTTTTAATTTGTTGAATAAAATAGCATAGAAAATTTCGAAAGATGTAACCGTCTTATAAAGCTTTGCATTAGAGAAAGTAAACGTTTATTAATAGGTATAGGAATGGAATATCACCTTGTCCGTAAGACTCAAGAAGCAAGGGGTCACATATTTATTAAGTACTCCCTCCGTCCCAAATCAGTTTTTACATTTGACTTTTACACGTGTTTTTACGAACGAATTTTGTATTAGTAATTGAAAGGATAAAGTGACTTTTAAGGAGGACTATGATAGATAAGAGACTCATCTATCATACCCCTCCTTAAAAGTCACTTTATCATTTTAATTAATAATACAAAATTCTTCTTACCAATGCGTGTAAAAGTCAACTGTGAAAAGTGATATGAGACGGGGGTAGTATTCATTATTCTTTTCGAGGCAATTTCCCTTTGAGTGGAAGGTCAGTGAAAAACGTATGCCTTTTAGAATGTGAAAGATTGCATTAGGAAATAGTGAAAACTAGGTTATAACCCCGCGTATTATGCGGTTATAAATAAAATTATATTATAAAATAATATTACATTTCTTAATACATAACATGCCTGACAATTAAAAATATATTACATTTAATAATATATTCTCACCTCATTTTTTTTAAATTTAGTCTTAATAAATAGTTGTATAATACATGTCATTCTGATATTTTATCCCCCATTGTCTCATATATATTTTTAACATGACTAATTAAATTCTTAAATTTTCTAAAAATTAATATGTTATGTGAATAATTTTTCAGGCAATAATAATTATTGTTAAGAATATTTAATTATTATTAATTAAAATTAATTTTAGCATAAAAATATCTTTAAAAATTCAGAATAATATTTTAAAAAAAGAGATATTTTAAATATTTAAACTAAAATAAGATTAATTATGTAATAATATCATAAATTAATCAAATTAATTAAAATTTTAAAGTATTTAATCTAAAATTAATAGACAGTTTTATATGAACAATTACACCACTCCTCAACCCATGCACCACTATCCAAATTAAATACGGGTCAATATATAAACCAAAAAAATTCATTCTCTTCACTTTTTTCTTCAATTTTTCCAGAATTTTCTCCCTCTAGACCTAATCTCCAACACAATCGGACTCTCTCGCTCCCAACTCATCGCGATCTGCTCGTCCAATTCTCTTCCTTCCAAAATCGCTCGTCTCCAACTCCCTCCCTACGAAAATCCAGATCTGTCGTTGTGTTGTTCCACGCTACAGCGAGCCAACACTGTGTTTTTGGTCATCTTCGTCTGAGAGGTAACTAATACTTTATGATTATGTATTTTTTGTGGTGTGTACGCATATAAACTGTACATATTACATTTTTCCCCAATTTGTTTGAAGAATTTTGATTAGAAATCACAGAATTTCATTAATATTTTCTAATTTGTATATCTAGACGTTTGATTATGGGTAATATTGAGGGTGTGAGTGTTTTGATTAATTTGAATCCAATCCTTGATACTTGTTTATGTATATACATTTCTTCTTGATTGATTCGTGCAATACTAGTGTAGTTTGTACATTGGCAGTGTTCATGTTTCCATTTCATTGTTGTTTGTTGCTATTGAATTTTAATTTCTGATGAATATGTTGGTAGTTATTAATTTGTTCATCTTTGTTTGGTGCTTGTTTATTTTTCCTATTTCTGCATGGATTAATATGACATGGGACCTTCCCATTTTTCTGCTTAAAATAATGAATGAATAAGCTAACGGTAGCTTTCTGCTTATGGATTGTAGCTAGACAGAGAATTGTTGTGTGCTCCAAATATGTATGCTTGTCCTTTGAATATATATAACGTAACAAACAAAGTATTTAATGCACTCAAGTGCTGCGTTTATAGAATTTTGTTTCAATGCGTCCGTCTACTCACCTTACTTTTAACGCTCCAGGAAAAAATGAAGAAGGCCTGCATAAACAAAATCTAACTGAATTGGGTAAGAATTGTTGGATGATGACCAACAACTCTGTCTTTCTTCCTGCATATTATTTGCTCAGATGTTTAATGATATGCTAAAATATGATTGATGTCATCCTCTGGGTGGACATGCCCAGTGTGATTGTGTGTATATTGGATTAGTATTCCTTCAGTTTAGATTCTAATATCTTGAGGCATATTTTTTTAGTTAGTTGCATACTGGAATTTCGGGTTAATGTTGATGAGTGACAATTTTCTTCCCTTACTACAGAAAAGTTCAGAGAAAGGCTCGATCCAAAGACGGAGAAGATCCCACCTCATGTTTTGCAAGTCATTGAAGAAGATCTGAGTCATCTGACAAAATTGCAATTGTTGGAAGCGAGTTCTAGTGAGTTTAATGTAACGCAGAATTATCTTGATTTGTTGACAGCATTGCTTTGGGGAGAATTCAGGTTTGTAGTTGAATTGTCATCACTTATGGTTACTATTACTTTTTTATGTCCCAATCTCTGCACATTCTTGTGTTGTTTACATTAATTCCTGAAGTTTGTTAATATTATTGGGTGTAAACTTTGCATACTGAAAGTTCTCTTCATGGTAATTTTATATTTTTCTTGCTCTAAAATTGATGGTTCTCTCAATAAAACTTTACTCAAATTAAATGAATGAGCACAAACTCCTTCCCTCGGAAAGGATTCAATCTGTCAAGATTGAATTGAGTGCTTAATGCCGAGATGCATGCAATGGAATTGTTAGTGATAATAGAAACTACCAACTAATAAAAACCCTAGAGAAGTACGCATTCAAATCCATCATAAGAGAGTTCCTGCATCTATTATTTGCATGTCTTGTGTATTACTTGTGGAATCAGATTTAGGTTATGGATTAGATGGAGATGGAAAATGATTTCAGGAATTTTGGTGAATCTTGATGATGAGAGAGGGGTGGAAGGGAGGAAAAGAAGGAAGATAATTAATAGATAAGGCGTTACATTTGTTTTAAGAATTGGGAGAGAAAAGAAACGGTCAATAATTCTCATTGCATATATATGATACTAATCCTAATACTTTTGTAATTTCTATTTTATTGCCCAGTGATGAGAACTTTGATGTAATCCGCGCCCAAAAAATTCTTGATGAAGACGGATTGACAGATGTCAAGGAAAGGATATTGGAGTTCATAGCAGTGGGAAACTGAGAGGAATTTCACAAGGTCTGGCCGTCTTTATTTTTGTTTCAACTTGTATCTTTTCTGGAAGAATGTGATTAGTTACTGTGTGGATCACGAAAATTAGTTCCTGATTTGTTTGAAAATGTGATTCTTGTTCAAATGATAAAGTTCGGTCTATGATATTACCATCTATTATGGTCTATGGTTATTATGTTGAGGTTCTATTTGTGTTAATTATTTCATCTTGCGGCTTCAGGAGGGTGATGAGAATGCTACTTTGCCTTACTGGTTGTCCAACACATTTGCACTTGTCTATTAGGCCTCCAAATGGGCTGAAGTGAAATTGGAGCCTAATGGTCTTTACTAATTGTTGCTGACACGTAATGGGTTGAAGTTGATGGTTGCAAGTGGGCTCTAAATGGGCCTCCAAATGGCTGCAAATGCCAGTTACTTCAAATTAGACTTAAACATCGGTTGAATAAATTGACTTAAATAGGTGATGCGTGGTTCAATCATGGGATTCGATTAACTGCCATAAACCACTTTCACACAAAATTTGCTCAAATTAATAATATAAAATATTATTTTCAATCCCGCATAATCCATGTGCAAGTATTAATCCTAATTTTAGAAAAAAATCTGAAACAACATTAAAAAAAAATTATTCACGACGCCGTTATGCCCACCACTGTTATTCCCGTCGCCGCTTCGTAGGAATTTTTATTTAAAACAACATTATAAAATTCGAAAAAGAGCACAAATTTCAGTCACAAAAATAAAAAATCTGAAAAAAAACATCATATAATTGAGGATCTTGTCTGCGGCTTCTTCGGATTAAGGCGGCGGTGGTGGCGAAAACGTGAGTAGCAACAAGGCGTCGGTGGTGGCGCTGATTGGGGAGAAGATAATTAATGGTGGTGTTGATTTCTATATTTTTGACGGAGTGGAGGAGAGGATGGCGGTGGTGGAGGCGGCGGCGAAAGCGTGAGTCAGAGTGAGGAGAAGGGTTTCACGGTGAGGGGTATAATTGGTAGTGTATTAATCATTTGATAGGTGTTCTAATCCGTATGGTGTATTTACAAAAAACGGCGGTGCAAATAACCTGAGTCCCAAGTATTCAGCCCAGGCCACAACATGTATTTGGCCAAGTTTTATCTTTGAGGCCCAACGAGACTTGGCAAGAATTGAATTAAACTTTACTTGAGAAGTTCCATTACTCCTACAAAATTTTACTTAAAAAAAATTGCAAGAATTATGGATTCCGCATACGATCTCAAGGAAATATAATTAAAATTCACAACAAATTATGAATTAAACTTCCCTGATAAAATCATCGACGCTTGTCGTTCTTTCCAAGAACTGGTGATGCAGGTATGTTAATAGCCATCCACGAATACACACTAATATCGTCTTACGATTGTTGGAAAAAAATTGGGTGTAGACGAAGATGGCTATGGAAAATTGACACGAAATAAGTCAATGCAAGAGTTATACTCTCTTTCCGTAAGATGATATTGTCCCGTACTCAGGTGCAATTAATACGATTCTATGTCAATCATCCGACCAAGATACACCAACTTTAAAGCTTTCCGACTGTTGCACTATGAATCGAAAACTATCGGCGAATCAAACAATATCATGAGGTCTCTCCGGAACAAGAAAATGAGGGAAGAGAATAGAAAACTTCGACCTCAAATGATAAGACTCAAGAATCAATTACCGAGTGATGATCAAAAGTTAATTCAATGATTATTGTGGAATGAGGAGCCGAAACACGTAAATGAGGGAAGAGAATAGAAAACTTCGACCTCAAATGATAAGACTCGAGAATCAATTACGTACCGAGTGATGATCGAGAGTTAATCCAGTGATGATTGTGGAATAAGAAGAGTGTATTTATAGATTTTTGGTATTGATTCGTGAACATGTACAACATTTGAAATAACCATTCACTTATATTTTTTCACCAAAAGACACAATTCAAAAGTTTTTATGAACATTCACAATTTTTTGTTCACACCATTTCATTTATATCTCTTGATCTAATACACACCTTTTCGAAGCAATTTTTCCATACACTCTAAAGAGTAAAGTGCTACTTCATTTATAAAGTTGCTACTTTCCTTTCTATGTATTAATAAAAGTTCTAAGAGAGGGAAAGTTAGTTAGGTTTAGTTCTTGTATTCTCACTCTATAAATAGCTCTAACATTAAGTCTATACTTAACTTTTCCAATTCATTCTTCCATTGTATTCAGTTGTATTCAAACGGTTATTGTGCTCTCAAATAAGATTCTTCTTCTTCTTTTCTCAATCTTCTTCAGATTGTTAATATGTTATCAGTTTTATACTAGTAATGCAATTTCGATCCTTAGCTTCCGCATCTGATTAGAGTTTTACGCTCGTTCTCATTTTTTTTTTCAAATTCTGAATTGATTGGTTCGGTTTTCGATTGAGTATTTTTTATTTCAACAGTTTTTGTTGAAAATTTGGGGATTCTTGAATCGCTTTTGCGATTTCGTTCGTTTCTTTGATCAATTTGATCCAGTTCTTGGTTGTTTTCAATGGTGGCGAATGCTCCGAACATTTCGCTAGATCCTGCGGTCAATCCGCTTTATCCTTACTTCCTTCACCATAATGATAATCCAACAATGTCTATTGCACTCGAGCCTCAGGATGGGGCAAATTTCATTTCATGGCGGCAATCAGTGGCTCGCGGTTTGAGCGTGAAGAACACGCTTTCGCTTGTGGATGGTTCCTTGCAAGTTCCAACTCCCGATGGTGATAGGGCGGTTTATACTGTTGGGGAATTATTTGCCCGGATCTATTCGGGGTGAATATTTAAATACAAAATTAATTCTAACAATTATTACTAGCATGAATTAATCCTATATTAATTCAAATATTAATTCAACAACAAATCATGCATATAAACAAGCCACATAAATCCTACGCATGCGGAATTGCTGGGAGTTTACGTGAACTAACCTCTTGGAGTGACAACCGTTGAGAAGATGCATACCCGTTCACACGAATAAATCCAAAGAGTCTTCTCAAGTATTCCCTCGTCCTTGTTCAAAAATCCAGTGGTAGGATGCTCACGAACAATTAACAAAAGGAAAAATAAAATTATGTTGCATCACCTTTGTGGATTTCTAATTTTTCCAACACATGAAATTGCATTGGGGATGAAAAATTCATCCTCTATTCATAATACATAGGGGGGACGAAAATTTAGGGTTATTGGGGCTCTTGGGAAATTTCTTTACTTCTTCCTCAAGATACAATCTTGAATATATCCAATATATTCTATTTCCCAAAATATCTCCCAACAAAATCTTCTCCTCCTTATTGTATTAAAATTTTCGAAAATTACTAATTAATAGGGAAGAAATAAGATCTTTGACTTTTCTTGAATTTATGGGATAATCTTGTGTTCCAAAAATACTTATTCCATAAAATTTTTCCAAGAAAATCAAGAAAATCTTTTCTCTCTCTTCCTTAATTATTTTTGAAAAATAGGAAAAATAGGCAATAATAATTTATTTTATTTTAATCACCTTTTTTCAGTTATTGAATTTTATCTTTGGGCTACTTGAGGGACCTTTATGA
This sequence comes from Stenogyne calaminthoides, assembly GCA_037126765.1. Classification (NCBI taxonomy): domain Eukaryota; kingdom Viridiplantae; phylum Streptophyta; class Magnoliopsida; order Lamiales; family Lamiaceae; genus Stenogyne; species Stenogyne calaminthoides. Next base: position 6,338,064 of record JBBCBC010000004.1, on the reverse strand, counting down.
GAATTAAGATTGAACCTTTCAATGGACCTTGAATTATCAATATTGAGCCACAATATTATTCAAGCCCATAAATATTAATTAATCCCACTACATAATTAATATTGCACTATCCATCTTAACCCATATTACTGTTAATATGGCTCCCAGTTGTTATTTCCCGTGTTTAAAATTATCTAGTCCATTAATTAATTCAAGCCACTGAAGAGCTTCATATTAATTAATATCTTTTTCCTTGGATTAGGAACGGCTCAACATTATTATCCATACCGAAAACTAATTCCACTTGCAAGATTTAGTATGATAAAACTTCTAAGCCTCCCAAGGGGACAAATCAAGCAACAAGTACTTGCACACGATTCTCCGTATCAAATCTTAGCAATCGTCATGCAACTAATAATATTGCCCAAGATATAAAGTATTGAATCACATTGATTCTCTACCCATCATAAGTCAAAGCAATAGTTATTAATTCCACACGATCCTATTTAAGGGACGGGGATTAAGAAATAACAAACCACTGAGGTCTAATTCTTCTATATTCAGCACTGAAGAATTTGTCCGCCTGTATGTCCTATTCAGCGCATCATAATGCACTAGTGCAATCTCTTGGTCAAGACAAGCCAATCTGAGCCTTACACTTCAACCTTTCACGATGGATTGTTCATTTCCATCTGAGTTGTGAATTCTTTACTTTGTTACAAGGAACTGTTAATTTAATCTTCTGTGATCTGGTATCACTAAATTAACTACAATGTAACACGTACTATTTATTGAATGGGTATGCAGTAAATATATGTAACATTCAATCATATTTAAAGCATCAGTGATAAATAATTTATTTCAGCAAATAAGACATAAATTTAGTCTGGTATACAAAGTAAAATCATACTTTCCAGTATAACCCCAACATATGAGGCATATGTGCGAGCAAATGACCTAGTGTTGCAGTGGATTCTCAACTCGGTCTCCCATGAAATCAAGAAGACTTTGAGGTATTTTCAAACTGCTCGTGAAGTGTGGAGTGAATTAATTGCTCGGTATGAGTGTTCTAATTTGTCAAAGATTTTTCAACAAGAAAAATCTTTAACTAACATTACTCAAGGTTCCAAGACTTTGGTTAGCTATTATAATGAATTTAAGTACTTGTGGGATGAACATGTTAGTCATAAGGTTGTCTTTACTTGTGGTGTTATGGCCAATTGTTCATGTGATTTGTTGGGATCTTTTAGTTTTGATGAATTATGCCAAAACATTATCAACTTGTGTTATTGAAGCTAATCTACAGATAACAAGTTGAGGGGGAACTCATGAAATCAGAAGTAGATGATCGAGATCAGATGAGTAAGATGAGTTCCGAAGTTAACTGATGAGCTGAGCAAAATCAGAAGAAAAGAAAAAGTTTAACCGATCGGAAGAATCGAAGTTACCCGATAGTATGGATGGACTGAGATCAAAAGAAAATCGGATGATGGAAGATGACTGATCGGATGACCAAAAGAAAGATAAGCATTCCGATCGGATGATCGAAGACCCGATCGATGAAGAGGAGGTTGCGAGGCTAAACCTCGGAAGAAAAGAAGGGTGCAAACCCAGTGGATCGCAAACCCGGAAGATGAGGTTTCCGATCGGAAGAGGATAAGCCGGAGATGGGTTATCGACGAGATCGACGTGATCAAGATCTAGAGATAAGATGACTGATGCAACTATATATTATTTGTGTTGTTCTTCGCTTTATGTTTATACTTGATATGCTAACTTGAGATTGAGCAAAATCGATGCAGATAAAAACCGATATCTTCGACTGATGTTAGGCTCGATATATGATCATATATTCTATTTCCCAAAATAGAAGAAATCTATTGTATTAAAATTTTTTGAAAAAACTAGAAATAAGATCTTTGACTTTTCTTAATTTATGGGATAATAGGTCCAAAAAGATACCGACATTTTTTGAAAAATAGGAAAAATAAACAATAATAATGCGACCAAATTGAAGATTTGAATAGTAAAACAGAATCTTGATCTTATGTCACTTTGAAGAAAAGTCATCTGAAGTCATGTTCATCGAGAATCGAACGCTAATATTATTCGATGATCGTTAGCTCGAAAGTGCTAGTGACTGAGGGTCGGTATCAACATTATTAGTCGGAAGAACTAATGAACTCGTTAAAGCCTCCGAGTGTCATTATACCGCGATCATTATCAATAAGGTCCGTCCAAGAAAATATTGCTTTAAGATATAAAGTATTGAATCAAGGATCCTGAAGACTCAGAAGGATCCTGAAGACTCAGAAGAATCTGAAGAAATAGCCGTTAGATTCAGCTGACGTGGACCAATGAGAGGAAGACAACCAGCCTGAAAATGTTGCAAAAAGCTACAGAATAGTATGGATTTGAATGTGACTCCATCCAACGGTAACATTCAAATCCACACTAAAAATACAAGTTCTTCCTTCATTTGAAATGCGTGAAAACATCATTGAAGCTACAGAGCCAAATCATCTAGCATTTCCACCATAGAACACTGAGCAAGAAATACACACATATATTCAAGAGTGTTCTACCCTAGATCTAAGCACAAATGGAATATCCTAAGCTTAGAGAGATTTTCTCAACCTTAGCATTAAGGCTAAACAAATGTAAGGGAAAATCTCACTCATGAAATTAGAAGTAGATGATCGAGATCGGATTATACCAAAACATTATCAACTTGTGAGACGAGACCGGTCGAGATCGATGAGTAAGATGAGTTCTGAGTTAATCGATGAAATTTGAGCAAAATCGAAGAAAAGAAAAAAGCTAAGCCGGTGATCGGAAGAATCGGTTACGATCGATCGATGGACTGAGATCGAAGATCGGATGATCGAAGTGACTGATCGATCGGATGACCGAAAAAGATAAGCTGATAAGATGATCAAAAGACCAGATCAGAAGAGGAGGTTGCAGATCAGAAGAGAAGGGTGCAGATCAGAAGATGAGGTTGCTGATCAGAAGAGGAGCAGATGAGACCGACGAGATCGATAAGATGACCGATGCAACTAGCCTCCATAATATGCTAACTCGATGTCTTAACTGATGCAGATAAACCGATATATCGACTGATGAATACACACATATATTTGGTTGACCGATCAAAGCGAAATGATTAGATTAAATTTAAACAAAGAAGAAATCAGTAAACAAGAAATCTACATACCAGATCAAAGCACCAAATCGGAAGAAATTTGAATAGTAAAATAGAGATCTTGACCGATGTCGATGTCATGATCAAGAAAAATCATCGAAGAGAAGTCATGTTCACTGAGAATCAGAACGCTATTGATGATCAGTTAGCTCGATCTTAGTGACACGAGGGTCGATCGTCGGTTCAAGTCGACTGAGTGTCGAGATACCGATCGACAAGGTCCGCTGAAGAAAAGTCTGCAGAATCAAGGATCCTGAAGACTCAGAAGGGTCCTGAAGACTCAGAAGAATCTGAAGAAATAACCGTTAGATTCAGCTGACGTGGACCAATGAGAGGAAGACAACCAGCCTGAAAAAGCTACAAAAAGCTACATAATAGTATGGATTTGAATGTGACTCCATCCAACAGTAACATTCAAATTCACACTATAAATACAAGTTCTTCCTTCATTATTCAGTGTGTGAAATGCGTGAAAACACCATTAAAGCTACAGAGCCAAATCATCTAGCATTTCCACCATAGAACACTGAGCAAGAAATACACACATATATTCAAGAGTGTTCTACCCAAGATCTAAGCACAAATGGAATATCCTAAGCTTAGAGAGATTTTCCCAACCTTAGCATTAAGGCTAAACAAATGTAAGGGAAAATCTCACCCTAGTTGGACACCAAACAATCTTTACCCAAACCGAGTGTTAGGTTAAGTTTTGTTAAGCAAGGATTGTAAGTTAGTTGGACTAGCTTACTTTCTGGGTGTGAGTGAGAACTCGTTAAACATCGAAGCAATCCCGTGAGGGAGGGTAGGCAATCCCGTGGAGGGTGATAAGTCCCGAGAGAGTGAGAACTCATTAAACATCTATTGTATCGTGTTGGACTAACATGTAAAACTAAGTCCAGTTGGTTAAGTTGGTGCCCCTGTTGATAGGGAAGAGTGGATGTAGGAGTTGGACTCCGAACCACTATAAAATCGTGTGTTCTTTACTGTTTTATGTTCTTAACTTGCCATATGCATTTGATTATAAGCAAAACATACATGGTTTAAAAAGAAAAATTGGAATCATCATTCCCTCACCCCTGTTTTATATGCATTACATGATTTTTTACACATTTCATGGGTTTTTCACGGGACCAACAAGATCTTTCTAAGCAATATGTTGTGGCTCAAGAACAGGATTGTTTGATGAAGTTTTTAATTGGATTGAGTGAGTCTTATGCTGCTATTCGTAGTCAGTTTTTACTTCATAAGCCATTTCCTCCTCTAGCTAAGGTGTATGCCTTATTGCTTCAAGAAGAGTCTCAAAGGTCTCTGGTTTTGCCCAATTCTGTGGCAATATTAGCTAACAACTCTAGGTTCTATAAAGATAAAAAGAAGGGGTTGAAGTACTCTCACTGTAATGGGAATGGTCATACAGTGGATAGATTTTTTGAGTTGATAGGTTATCCCACTAGTTGGAAGGGTCAAATGGGTGGGAAAGGGAAAGATAGGTCTGCAAATGCCTTAGTTTCATCTCCTGAGAAAGCTCCTATAGGGTCTAATCCCCTGATCACTCAAGAACTTCTTGAGCAGTTGTTGTCCTTAGCTAAACAAGCCCAGAAACCTGTCAATGAGTCTATTCATTCAGCTGCTGGTGTGTTTACACATGCCAATCCTGACACTTCCTCCACTGCACAAGGTAAATAGGGAAGTGCTTCTTGTTTTCTTTCTCATGTTCATGATAAATCCTTTACTTGGATTTTGGATACTTGGGCTACTGATCATATGGTGTCTAGTTTGGAGTGTTTTACTACACCTCCAACATTAGCCAATATTAAGACCAGTTTGCCTAATAATGTTATATCAACTGCAACACATATGGGGACAGTTGTTCTTAATGAACATTTGACACTGTACAATGTGTTGTATGTTCCTGACTGTTGTGCACGGTCAAGAACTTTCCTGCCACGTGTTCGCCAGACAAACATGTGGACCAGTAAGCTGAAGATACGAGCTGGCCCATCAGACAGGTGCTCACCAGCTAGGCAAACACCCTGGTTGTCTACCTGTGCTCGCCAGGAGCTCGCCAGCTCAAGCGACGAGAGGACATCAGAGGCCGCCACACCATAAAGAAAATGCTCGCCCGACAACCTAGCAACTACTCACCTAGATTGACGAACACGAGCAGTAGCCGAACAGAACGCCAGACGAATAGAGAAGAGAAGACTTGCTCGCCCCAGAGGGCGAGCAGAAAGCAAGGACCAAGGCGTTTGGCCTGCGGCCGCACCTTCTAGACGAGCACAATAAGTCCTTCAAAGACTAGCACTAAATAATGAACAAGAAGACCAGGTCACCTGCTAAGCCAGTACCACCTGGATGACAAGTCAAAGACTTCACAAATAGACAAAGACAGATGTCAACCATAGAAGCGTGATAGGAAGCGTGGCAACTCCATGTGTACTCTTGCATGACAAGAAACCGCCAACTCGAGCTTGCCAAAGCAGCACATGCTTGACAAAACTCTATAAATAGACCCTCGGAGGTCATAAATAGAGTTCAGAAATTTTCTTAACATCACCCACATAACAACTTATCTTAAGCTCTTGTAACAAACACATACAATCGTGGTCACCACATTGCTATTGTGTTCGCCACACCCTTAAACCACATAATACAACCCTGGCTTGGTTTGCCCCCAGATGTAGTCGATCTTGACGAACTGGGTCACCAAATCCTTGTTGTCATTATATTTTCCATCGTGCTCGCCACATACACACTGTGCTCGACACGTTAAGTCTTATCTTATTTAGTTGTCAGTCAAGGCATCCACGTTATATTTTCCACGTAAGACGACTATCAACAATTGGCGCTAGAAGGAGGGTATCAGCTATACCAATCCAAACACTTACCCAAAAAAAATAGAATGCCTCAATCGAGAAATACTCAAACTCAGAGGTCGGGACAAAGTCGACCTCATTTCAAGAAGGGGTTCAAACTCAACCTTAGGAAAACCAGACCATGGAAACCATTAATCTTGAAGATATCGCCAACGATCCTGTGGCCACGACGAAGGCCATCACCTTTCTACTGAGAGCCCAGAAAGTGAGGGCCGAAAAAGAGTTGGCCAAGCTAAAAGCCCAGGATGATAACGATCGGCACTCGCATACCCTTGATAGCGACCAGGTCAAAAAAGAAAGCCACACAAAGGCACATAGACAAGAAGGACGACAACTTTTTGGATGACGAGCAGCCTCAGGCGTCCAGACAATCGGCGTTTGGATGGTTGAGGCTCTTAGTTAAAGAACATCTCGGTGTTAATCAACGCCTGAATCTCAGGAAGGTACAATAGCCGAACACACATGGCCATTCGGCCCCTCATGTTTGCCTGCGCCTGAAAAAAAATGGAGGAGCTGGAAAAATCGGTGGAGACAAGATTATCTGTCCGCCATCGTTTAGAAGATCACGGGTGAATGCAAAAAGGGGGACTGCCCCATCACGAGCATGACCCTCCGGGTCCTCATGATGGGACCCAGCCAAGATCTGGGTCCGTCAGCTCCACAAAATTTGCAGAGATACAGAAAGCGATTGAGAACTTACAGGACGATTTGGCCATTACTAAAGGATTTCTTTGAGCAGGCATGATGTCGTGCTCGCCACTAACTCCAACGATCATGTCCGCCGAAGTACAGAAGAAGGTGGCGAAGAACCGACCACCTATCCCCATGTTCGATGTGGAGTCTGACCCACATGTCCATCTCAGTAAATATTCAGACTTTATGATCGCTATGGGCGCCACAGATGTAACACAATGCCGATCATTCCCCATGACTCTGGGCGACCAGGCACATAGGTGATTTTCCACCCTGCCCGCCGCATCCATTACATCCTTCACACAGCTAGGACAAATTTTTTTTTCCCACTTTTCATCCATGTGTGCTCGCCAGGCCCCGAAGCAGAGGCTAGCATATTTTAACCAGTTGAAGGGTGAATCGGACCGGGCATACGTGGAAAGATTCGATAGGTTTCTATACGATGGAGCTCCTGTAGAAGAGGATGCCAAGATCCTCACAATGGTCGGGGGCCTAACCCTAAATACAGACATGTGGAAGGCCATGCATCAGGACTGGCCTAACACGTATGCCGATTTACGTGAGCGGGCAGCCAAAATCATAACTATGCAGGACTTGCTCGCCCAATCTCGGGCGGGCCAGGAAGGGGCGACCAGGAGGCTGGTCACCGACAAAAAATCAGCAGGGGAAGGGGGGTATAAACCCCCAGATTCTTTCAAACCTTTTGACAAAGGGATCGAAGAGCATGCCCTTCAAAGTCTACTCGGCATCTCAGCTGAAACGCTATATAATCAGATCAAGGATCGGGACATGTTGGAAAAACCCCAACGAATCACACGAGATAAAAACCAGCTCAATGTTTCCAAGTTCTTCTCATACCACAAGTTTATCAGGCACGATACAAGTGAGTGTCGTTACTTACTTCGACAACTATGGAAATTATACGAGGAGAATCGCCTTACCCGGTTTCTCGAGAAATCGGCGAACAGGGAAGCCCGGGGTGAAAGACCGAGTGATCAGAAGAAAAAGCGTAAGGCAGAGGAGGTATCAAATAGCGACCAAGAGGAATTCCACCGACAGTTGGAATTGCCTAAGAAAGGAGACCCAACCACAGACAAGGACCGGGAGGGGCAAGAAATCAACATGATTCGCCAGAATTACGGTCCAATGGGAGGATGTTACTAGACACCAACCTTATCAAACAGACGAAAGAAGATGGAAATGTGCGCCATGCAAAGCATCCATCAAGTACATGTGGTGAGCACATCCGCTAGCACGCCACCTTCCCACCAAATTGCCTTTTCAGATGATGATCTTGACGGCATCATCAACCCCCACAATGACTCATTAACAATCAGTGCCCGACTTCTCGGTTTGAAGGTGCACCAACTTCTGGTAGACACCGGGGTGTATGCGAACATCCTGTTCGTCAATACTCTGCATCAAATGGAAAAGCAAGTTGGAGATCTTAGTATGTATATCGAACCATGTGATCATACCATAATAGGTTTCAGAGAATCTATAACCCGACACTATGGTCTGATCAGGTTAGGAGTCGAGTTAGAATCTACTAAGAATCCGGAGATCCGACGAACTAGAATGCTAGATTTTGTAATCGTCGATGCTCCGTCCACTTATAATGGGTTTTTAGGTCGCCCGTTCATCCAGGAATTCAAGGCAGCCTGTTCGACCTACTACTATTGTGTTAAGTTTCCAACTACTGAAGGAGCAGGCAGCGTCAAGGGCGATCAGAAGAAAGCCCGTGACTATTTGCTATCATGCGTACCGGAAAAAAGAATACAATAAACATGGTAGAACTAGTAAGAGAAATCGGAGAAATGAGTAAATCAGGAGTCGGGGCGAGCACAGAGTCCAGGTCGATCGAGCTAACACCCGCCCTATGAACATAGATCTACCCGATGGATGAACGGATAACCTGCCCAATCGTGAGGTTCCAGATCTAGAGCCTCGCATAGGTTTTGACCCTATGGAGGTTGAAGATGAGCACCAGGGGTATATCATAGATCCTCGGTGGAAACAAAAGAAAAGGGAAGCAACGCCTGTTGAGGAATTGGAGTCCGTTATGGCTAACCCAACCAGGCCCGATTTGGAAATTTACATCGGCTCAGAACTTCTAGAGCCACTTCGGACCGAAATGATCACATATCTTTGGGCTAATCTAGATGTATTTGCCTGTTCACATGAAGACATGGTCAGCATAGACCCTAAGCATGCATGCCCCCACCTCAATATCGACCCAACACGGATTCTGGTAATCCAGAAACGAAGAAAGTTCGGCCCAGAAAAGTATGTAGCTCTGGATGCCGAGATTAAAAAATTACTCGACAATAAGCTTATTCGGGAGGTCAAGTGCCATAAATGGCTAGCAAACCCTGTGCTCGTCAGAAAGCCGAATGGTACTTGGAGGTTGTGCATAGACTTTACTGATCTAAATAAAACATGCCCCAAAGACAATTACCCAATGCCACATATCGACTATCTAGTTGACAGTACTGCAGGGCACGAGCTCATGACATTTATGGATGCATTTGTCGGGTATCATCAAATTCCAATGCATCCTGACGATCAAGAAAGTACAGCTTTCTGCAATGAAAAGAATATGTATTGCTGGTGAACAAAATGTTCGACGAGCATATTGGGCGAACAATTGAGGTGTAGATCGACGATATTGTGGTCAAGAGCGAGCACAAAAAAGACCACCTCAGACATCTGGCTCAAACATTTGATATACTCCGAGCATATAACATGAAGTTAAACCCAAGGAAATGCAGCTTTGGGGTCCATTCCGGAAAGTTTCTCGGACACATGGTTAGTTAGCGAGGGATTGAGGCAAACCCTTCAAAGATCCAAGCTATGCTCAACATGCAAGCCCCCATAAATGTGAAGGAAGTCCAGAAACTGACTGGATGTTTGGCCTCCCTAAATCGGTTCATATCACAGACCGGGGATAAGTGCAAGCCCTTCTTTGAGGCCCTAAAAAAAGGAAAATTTCAATGGACCGAGCACTGTCAAAGTGCATTCGTGTCCCTGAAATTATACTTGGCGGACACATAGATCCTATCTAAACTAATACCGGGCGAGCAGCTATACATCTATCTGGCCGCCTCTGAGTGTGCTATCAGCGCTGTGCTCGTCAGGGCGGAAGGAACAACACACTTGCCCGTGTACTATGTGAGCCAGGTACTAAAAGATGCAGAGCTCCGCTACCCTCCGCTGGAAAAGCTAGCGTATGCTCTCATCATGAGTGTGCACAAACTACGGCCATATTTCTTCGACCACTCGGTCGAGGTACTCACCACATTCCCGCTACGCCAAGTTCTCCATCGACTAGACACAACGGGTAGGTTACTTAAGTGGGCAGTGGAGTTAGGCCAGTTCGGCATAACGTTTGCTCCACGAACGGCGATCAAAGGCCAAGCCATGGCCGACTTCATGTTGGAACTAACATATCCACAGTTACCCGAAAAAGGGATCAATTAGTCGTGGCACATGTGTATCGATGGTTCATCAACGAGCACAAGAGCCAGAGCGGGTGTGGTTCTCATCAGCCCGACCCGACAAACTTTCACGACAACTATTCATTTTGATTTCCCAGCCACAAATAATGAGGTTGAATATGAAGCTCTGATCGGTGGCCTACAAATGGCTATGACAATGGGGATTCGAAAACTAAAGATTTACAGTGACTCTCAATTGATCGTATATCAAGTTCTGGGTGAATATGATGCCCGGGGCGAGCAAATGGCTCTGTACCAACTACTAGCAAAGGAAGTGCTCGAGCAGTTTGAGCAAGTGTACATCGAGTAGCTCTCCCGAATAGGCAACTTATTTGCAGATGCGTTAGCTCGATTGGCAACGGTGGAAGGGGTATCCAACTTAACTGATATTGTAATTGTCACAACATGCTCGCCTTCCGTGCCAAGGGTTGTGGTCGCCCAAATGGAGATCGAGCAACAAACTTGGATCGCTACACTGTTTTGGACAGACACTTGTACAAGCGAAGTTTCTCTCATCCGTTATTGAAGTGTGTCACTCCGGAAGATGGCCATTTGATCCTTATGCGAATTTACGCGGGAGTATGTGGAAACCATACAGGCGGACACGCCCTGGCATACAAGACGATTAGACAGGGGTATTATAAGCCTTTGCTAAAAAAAGACTCTCTCGTTTATGCTCGCGCCTGTCATGATTGCCAGGTATATACCCCACTTATCCATAGTCCACCGAAAGAACTTGTCTCCGTCTATAGCCCGTGGCCATTTGCCAAGTGGGGGATCGATCTGATCGGTCCTTTCCCCACTGGCACATCGGGGGTTAGATACGTTGTAGTCGCTGTCGACTATTACACAAAGTGGGCGAGGCCGAAGCCACTGTGAAGGCCACAGAACAAAAAATGTGGAATTTCGTTTGAAAAAATATCATTTGTCATTTCGGGCTTCCCCAATCACTAGTGACGGACAACGACAAATAGTTCGATGGAAGTGAATTCCGACAAAATTGTGCTCGCTGGGGGATTAAAAAACATTATTCCACCCCATACTATCCCCAGTCGAACAGACAAGTTGAAGCTGTCAATAAAATCATCAAGCATACCCTCAAGGCTAAACTTGGTGATTCTAAGGGTGGATGGGCCGAGGAGCTGCTAGAAACCTTGTGGGCATACCGCACTACTTTAAGAACTACCACTGGTGAAACCCCGTTCGCTTTGGCTTTTGGTACGGAGGCGGTTATCCCGACAGAAGTCGAAATTCCAAGTCACCAGACTATGTGCTTTGGCAAACATACCAATGACCAGGCACTCGCCTTTAGCACAGATCTGTTGGAGGAAAAAAGATTTGAGGCCGATCTTAAAAATGTCATGTACAAACAAAGGTCGGAAAAATATTACAACTCCAAGGTTTGAATTCGCAGATTCAAGATTGGCGAACTCGTCCTTAGGTGAGAAACGGGGGTACCAGGTGGAGTGTTCGGCCGATCTTGGGAGGGCCCGTTCCGAGTGGCGGAATGCTTCCTAAATGGTGCGTATGAATTGGAAGAGTTGAATGGGACTTCACTTTCCTATTCATGGAATGCATCAAATTTGAAAAAATATTATCAATAATGGCGAGCTTGCAGTCAGACAATGACTGATCGCCTAAGGCAAGCAAAGCGACCATAAAAGCTGAGCAGAAACTATCAATCATGAAGCCCAAATCCTGCAAAAGGCGACATTATTGAGGCTGAAAACTACGTGTCGACACAAGATGAGAACTGGTGGCAACCAAATGAGGTACGTGTTGATTTCCCAGAACTGGCAAAGGCAAGGACAGATGTCAATCTGAGGATTTGAGAAGATAGGGCCAGCTCCAAATCTGAGGATTTGAGTAGATAGGGCCAGCTCCAGCTAGCCATGCCAGCACCATCTTAGTTGAGTAGTATAAATAGGCCCATCGATGGCCAAAGGAAGAGAGATAATTTTTTTCCACCAAAGCATCGGAAAGAATATACTTGTGCTTATAAACCTCACACTTATGCTCAACATTTCCTCTAGCTATAAGTAAAGTGGCCGGTTTGGTATGACTTCAGACGTAATCATCAACGCCGGCTCAGTGCTCACCCCCACTGATTCTATCTTGTCCCCTGGCGTTTGCTCTTCTTCGAGCTCCATATTACGCATCTCGATCTCGAAGCAAGATATTTCAGTTTCGATTTGGAAAAGCCATTCCAAATCAAGCGAAGTCTCTTCTTCTAGGTCGTACGTGTTCGTCCAGAGCACACGATGTGCTCATCCTGAGCACACGATGTGCTCATCCTGAGCACGCTCCGCTCGATAGATTCATGTTCGCAACCTCACATTCTTGGCTGCTTACACAGAAATTAATCAAAAGATCCCCTTGCGATCCAACCGTCTCCTTCACGGGAGATTCAAGTGCTGAAGCCTGCTCCAAAGGCAACAAACATACACTGATGTTCAGGCATATACGGCGAGCATGGACAAATAGTCGGATGCTCGTATCTGGGGAACTATGTGCGAGCAGGTATTGGGAAGGGTGGCAAGCAGATGTTTGTGCTCGCACCTAGATAAAAACAGAGAGATTGCTCGCCACATGCTCAGGGCAAGTTTTGGACGCATAATCGCAGCTTGCACTAGAAGTGCCCACCAATGCAGCTGCGGCTCCTGAGCATGGTATTAAGAATAGGAGGGTGACTTGGTCGTGAATTGCCAAGTTCTGAACTAGCAGTTACCCCACAAGAGTATGGGATCACTGTAGCAAGGGTAAGTATTTGGACCAAGTAGTATCAAACCGAAGAAGGTTTTGTATGCGTGTAAATCCCTAGAAATGTATGCTTCGTAACTAATATGGATACGATTTGAGATTTCTTTTTTAATACTATTGAATCAACGAAAGCAAGCAGATAACAAACTATTAAACTAACTTCAGACGAAGTGTAAATATTTGAGAATGTTGCTTTGGACAGGAATCTCTACGTATACTATCGAAATTGGTTTGGCAACGAGGACTATCGTGGTGTACAAAGAGAGTAATCCTAAGTGTACTGAAAACTAGGCAATCTACTTCCCTAATCCCGCACTAAGTAAGGTACAACAAAAGCTTGGTTTTTATCCCCGATTACCCAACTAATACCTTCTTTCGCTCACTGACCAAATAACCAAGTTATTTAGGTTGTGCTTAATTACTATAACCCTAATTCAAGTTGGGTGATTCAGTCGTCCTCCCTAAATGAACCGGTATATTACCAACCCCATCACAGACCTTCTCCTCAAGCCTATTCGTTGGAAAAGAGTGATTCGGTCGTCCTCTCTCTAACAACTTTCGTACTCAGTTCAATGGTTTTTATTGGATTGGTTATTCATATTAGCAAATTAAGAAAATTATCCAAATTACACCTCGAATTATCCTAATCGCCTAACCAATTCACTATTTCTACGCGATAATCCTATCCAAAGCAATCAAGGGTTTAACCTACAATCTTGATAATCAAATCACAAACAATCAATTTAACAATAGAAATCATTATGCAATAGTGTGTAAAACAAATCAACAATGATCAATCAATTGAATTCAAAGAGCAATACTCGTATTGAATGAAAGAAACAAACAAAACCCTAAAATTGTGGATTACTTGTAAGAAATTCTTCAAGAAATAAGAAAACCAAGAAATTATAGAAGTAAAATTTAGGAAAACTGTAATATAAACCGTCAATTGGATAACTGAATCGTGTTTCTCGTGGTGGAATTCCTCTCAAATCTTCTCAGAACCCTCGAGTGTTTTGTCCTCCTTTTTCTATCTAATTTCGTCTGTATTTCCTCTGGTTCTTCACCCCTCTGCCTCTTGCTCGTCTTACCTCTCCAAACACCCTTCCTCTCCAGCTTCTTCTGGAATTTCTCACTAATCTGAGAATGTACTGGTGTAGCCATCCCCCAATTGGGGTGCGTATTCCCTTTAATTGTCACAAGATCATGATTGGGCAAAGGAAATAAAGTCCCATCATTAAACCTCAAACAGAGCTTTCCCAATTTTCGATCGAGCATTAGAGATCTGGCTAGATGCCCAAAATCGAGATCGTTTCCTATCAGGGCTCCAGATTCAGGGTAGTGATCATACCCCAAGTGATGCATCACCATGGTTATCAGACCTCCTCTTCTTATCCTTGTCGTCTTGTCCGAGGCAATGTACGAGGTGTCCAGCTGATGGTCGAGGAATGTTGTACCAAAATCAAAGGGCTTCGTGTAAAGGAGGCACCATAAGCTATAGAGCTCGTCCACTATCACTGTACCCCCTTCAGAGCGAGCGAAGATTGTGTTTCCCAAAATTCTCTCCACATACCGGATTACGGGATTGCGGATGAAAGAGACTTTGGCTTTTTGTGACCTGTACCTTTCGCCCAATCCACCAGTGATTTCATTCCAAAACACTTCTTGATTATACTCCTTGTTCCTCTTCCGTGTCAAACCACTGTGAGGGAGCTTCAACACTGCGTTAATTCGTCTAATTGGGTGCTCCACCCATTCTCCTTGAAATTTGAATCGGAACTTCCTATCCTCCAATAACTCCAACGTAGCCAGAAACTGCTCCGTGAGGTCAGCATACGTGTCCATTTCGAGCAGGAGCTCGAAGAAACCATCCATTCGATTTCTATGGAAGAGTTCTCTTACTTCTTCTTCTTCTTCTTCAATCTCCATATCCCTCATCACCTCCAAGTCCGGATGGCGGGTTTTTTCGACCTTTCCAGCTACATTATTCCACCTGTGAGCCATCCAATTCCAATTATGCCCATATTTGAGACCCCACCTCGAAGGCAAAGCGTTCCGACTTCTCAAATCTGTCTCAACAACGTCCAATTCACCACCTATCAAACACTTATCTTGGTGATCACGGTTACTCATTTCCTTCATTACACAAAAAAATGTAACCACATTCTCACAAGAGATTAGTTAAATTAGAGAGACTCATATAACACAATTCACATATCTTTTCATCTTCTCAAACAACTTTTAAGTCTATCATGAAGTAATCCACACAAATTCATAAGAATTGCAAGTTACATGCTCAAGACTTAATTTTTTACCACCACATAAGCAACTTGGTTGGAGAATTAAGCATAAGACCAATTTTCAACCTTTTCCACTACAATGCTCAAATTCCCCAAATTCCCAACACTTTCTCACTAGGGTTCATCATGATTTCACAACAATCATACGATTTCACACTAAATATCATGAACCCATCAACAATAAGAAGAAATAATCACACAAGGTAGCAAAGAAATCCACAAAATCATCAAAATCTCCAACTATAGCATAAACCCTAGTTTCTTAATCCCACCATGCTTCCAACTATAATCCAAGTAAAACTAGATTTAATAGTTTGAAATTGAAAGAACTTACCTTGGATTGAGAAAAAAAAAAACTTGAATTTGGAGGAAATTTGGGAAGAAAAGATGAATTTTTGAGAAAAAGTGAGCAAGGACCGATTTTTTTGTTATTATGTGTGTGTAAAAGTGGTGTTTGAGTGTGTGAAGGTGTTTAAATAGGAATGAAAACCGTCCGGGTCGATCCATGTTTGACCCGGATAAGTTGTTACCCTATTTTCGTGAATTCAGCAGCGAGCGCTCGACCCCGGTGTTTGGTCGAGCGGTTTCGCTCGATCAATTGCTGTGATCGAGTGTCTGTGTTCCCCTGGACCCCGGTGTCGCTCGGTCAGCCTTGGTCGAGCGCTTGGCGTGTTCTGAACTTTTTTCCGAATTTTCACACCCCATGCTCCTTCCTCTTACCACCTTGGGTTTCAAAATAGACCTGCACTCAAAACCCTTAAAAGAAAGAGATCAAAACACCACGAAATAACACAAAACAAAATAAAATCACACTAAAAGCAAATGGGTTGCCTCCCATTCAGCGCTATTTTTAAAGTCCTACTGCCGGACCGAACTTACATAAGTTCACGAAGTGAAAACCATGTTACCTCTCTTGTCCTCATAGGAACGATTATAAAATTTCTTCACCCTATGGCCATTCACCGTGAATATGTTCCCATCTTTTTTCTATAACTCTAAGAATCTACTCTTGAACACTTTACGAACCAAATACGGACCATTCCATTTGGATTTCAATTTTCCCCCAAACAGCTTCATCCTAGAGTTAAAAACGAGAACTTGATCCCCAGCTCTAAACTCTTTCTTTTTCACCCGTGTATAATGCCACTTTTTCATCTTCTCTTTGAATATTCGGGCACTCTCATATGCACGATCACGAAATTCTTCCAACTCATGGAGTTGAAGAAGTCTCTTCTCCCCAGCCATTGTGCTATCAAAATTGAGCTTTTTAAATGACGAATAAGCTTTATGTTCGGCTTCCACCGAAAGGTGGCAGCCCTTCCCAAACACCAGCTGGTATGGCGACATTACCAATTGAGTTTTGTAGGTTGTTCGGTAAGCCCACAATGCATCGTCCAACTTCATAGCCCAATATTTTCGACTTACATTCACCGTCTTCTCAAGGATGCTTTTAATCTGTCTATTCAAAACTTCAACAAGGCCATTGGATTGGGGATGATACACTGTAGAAACTCGATGGTTCACTTCGTATTTGGCAAGAAGCTTCTGCATCAGTTTGTTCACGAAATGGCTTCTACCATCACTAATCAATGCCCTTGGTACTCCATATCGCGAGAATATATTCTCTCTCAAGAATTCAATCACCACATGCGCATCATTCACCTTGGTAGGGATGGCTTCAATCCATTTCGAGATGTAATCAACCCCCACTAAGATATAAAGGAACCCTTTGCTCGGAGGAAATGGACCCATGAAATCCAACCCCCAAACATCGAACACCTCTACTTCCATGAAGATATGTAGAGGCATTTCATCCCTCTTCGTAATCGTGTTGAATCTCTAGCATTGATCACATCTTTTAACCCACTCCTTGCAATCTGAAAAGATCGTTGGCCAAAAGAATCCTGCTTGAAGAACTTTCCTTCCTGTCTTCTCTCCACCCAAGTGGCCCCCACAAGACAACGTGTGACAGTGCCTCATTATATCTTCACATTCATCCTCTGGAACACACCTTCGTAGAATACCATCAATACCTCTCTTAAACAAGAAAGGATCATCCCATATGTACTCCCGAACTTTCTTAAAAAATGCCTTCCTCTGTAGATAGTCCATGTCCACTGGAAGCTCTTCACTGACTAAGTAATTAGCATAGTCAGGGAACCACGGTGCTCTTCCCTCGATTTTGCTCACCAACACATCCTTTACTCCAAAAAGCTTCTCATCAGGGAACTCCTCGTTCACCTCCCTCTCTTCGACCATGTTCTCCTCGGTGAGCTTCAACCTAGATAAGTGATCAGCGATGACATTCTCACTCCCCTTTTTATCTCAGATTTCCAAATCAAACTCTTGGAGTAAGAGAATCCACCGAATAAGTCGTGGCTTATCATCCTTTTTGCTCATGAGATACCGAATAGTTGCATGGTCCGTATACACTATCGTTTTCGTACCTACTAGGTAGGGCCGAAATTTGTCAAAAGCATATACGACCGCCAACAACTCTTTTTCGGTCGTAGTGTAGTTGATTTGAGCAGAATTCATCATTTTTTAAGCATAGTAAATAGCGTGAAATCGCTTCTCTCTGATTTGCCCCAAAGCTACACCCATCGCGTAATCACTTGCATCACACATGAGAACAAAAGGACTATTCCAATCTGGAGTCACGAGAATCAGAGCATTTCCAACGCTTCCTTTAACCTGTTGAAAGAAACTAAACACTCATCAGTAAACACAAAGTCGACTTCTTTTTCAAGAAGTCGAGAAAGGGGTTTAGCTATTTTTGAAAAATCTTTAATGAAGCATCGATAAAACCCTGCATGACCCAAAAATGAGCGGATACCCTTCTCAGTAGAGGGTGGTGGAAGCTTTTCGATAGCTATCACTTTTTCCTTATCAACCTGTATTCCTTTCGAGGACACATGATGCCCAAGAACAATGCCTTCCTTAACCATAAAATGACACTTCTCCCAATTGAGCACCAAATTAGTTTCTTCACACCTGCTCAAAACCACTTCAAGATTGATTAGGCATAAATCAAACGACTCTCCAAAGACGGAGAAGTCGTCCATAAACACTTCCATTATTTTCTCAATCAACCCATGGAAAATAGCCATCATGCACCTTTGAAAGGTGGTGGGAGCGTTACACAACCCAAATGGCATTCTTCTGTACGCATATGTACCATAAGAGCTGTTGAGGTTATACTGGAAAGTATGCTTTCACTTTGTATAACCAAACTGAATTTCTGTCTTATTTACTGAAATAAATTATTTATCACTGATGCTTTAAATATCATTGAATGTTACATATATTTACTGCATAACTGTTCAATAAATAGTACGTGTTACATTGTAGTTAATTTAGTGATACCAGATCACAGAAGATTAAATTAACAGTCCCTTGTAAATAAAAGTACGTTGTTCACGACCTAGATGGAAATGAACAATCCATCGTGAAAGGTTGAAGTGTAAGGCTCAGATTGGCTTGTCTTGACCAAGAGATTACACTAGTGCATGACTAATGCACATAATAGGACCTACAGGAGGATAAATTCTTCAGCACTGAATTAGGAAGAATTAGACCTCAGTGGTTCGTTATTTCTTAATCTTCGTCCCTTAAATAGGATCGTGTGTGGTTAGTAATTATTGCTTTGACTTATGACGGGTAGAGAATCAATGAGATTCAATACTTTATATCTTGGGCAATATTATTGGTCACATGCGATTGCTAAGATTTAATACAAAGAATCGTGTGCAAGTACGCTTGTTCGATTTGCCCCCTTGGGAGGTTCATAAAATTTATCATACCAAATCTTTCAAGTGGAATTAGTTTCCGGTATGGATAATAATGTTGAACCGTTCCTTGACCAAGGACAAAAGATATTAATTAAAGGAAAGTTGTTTCAGTGGCTTGAATTAATTAATGGGCTGAATAATCTTAAACACGAGAAATAATGAGCGGGAGCCATATTAACAGTAATATGGGTTAAGATGGATAATGCAATATTAATTATGTAGTGGGATTAATTAATATTTATGGGCTTGAATAATATTGTGGCTCAATATTAGATATTCAAAGTCCATTAGATTGTCCAATCTTAATTCTCCTAAAGACCCCTCAAGTAGCCCAAACATAATGTCCAATAACTGAAAGAGGTGTTTAAAATAAAATAAATTATGGTTGCTTATTTTTTCCAATCTTTTTCGAAAAACATGAATAAAAGGGGAGAAAGATTTTCTTTGAAATTTGTTATGGAATTAGGATATGTATTCTTGGAATACAAGATTATCTCATTAAATTCAAGAAATCTCCCACTTAGTTATTTATGTGGGTTTTTTTTTAAATTATGAGAAATAAAGGGAAAGAAAGATTTTCTTGATCTTCTTGAAAAGATATTATGGAAGATATGTATTCCTGGAATACAAATGTATCTCACAAATTCAAGAAGATCCAAATCTTGGAATCTTTATCCTAAAACTTCAAAAATACCATAAAAGAGTGGGATTTTATGGAATATTTTAATTATGGAGAAAAGAATATATTGGATATATATTCAAGATTTCTTGGAGATCAAGAAAGAGATTTTCTCTCCCTTTTTCCTAGAAAAAAATCGGCCACCATCCTCTTATAAATAGAGGATGATTTTTTCATTCCCAAGTGCAATTCTATGTGTTGGAAAAATTAGAAATCCACAAAGGTGGTGCACCATAATTTTATTTTTCTCTTTTGTTAAATTGTTCACGAGTTCCTACCACCGGATTGTTGAACAAGGATAAGGGAATACTTGAGAAGGTTTTTTGGTGTGTTCGTGTGAACGGGATCCATCTTCTCAACGGTTGTCCCTCCAAGAGGTTAGTTCACGTAAACCCGTAGCAATTCCGCATGCGTAGGATTTATGTGAACTGTTTATATGCATGATTTGTTGTTGAATTATTATTTGAATTAATATAGGATTAATTCATGCTAGTAATAATTGTTAGAATTAAATTTGTATTTAAATATTCATCCCGAATAGATCCGGACAAATAATTCCCCAATAACTGGTATCAGAGCCTCGATTTTGGGCTCTGAGTTTTAAATTGTAATTTAATTCGTGTTCATTAAATTTGAAATTGGATAGTAGAATTGCTAGATCTTTTTTGCAGGTATCCAATTGTCATGGTATTTGATGAATGTTTATATTCATGCATGCATATAAATTGTAGTTTTTAATTCGATTCGTTCGAATTCGTTTTGCCTCGTGAGAAAATCCACGAGTAGATTAGGATTTATTTGATTAGTTCCATGTAATAGACTAGTCTAGATCTAGGTTTATTTATTTTTCGTAAATAAATTGTAATCGGATCGGAAACAGAGGCGGAGATGAAGAATTAAAGGACAAATCCGGAACCGGACTTAGGCGGCGTGCGTCGAGCGAAACGTGCCAAGGGAGGCACTTGAGTGATGCGGACGCACGTAGGTGTGCGATGGGCGACGGGCGCAGGTGGGACTCGGCTTGGGCGGGCGCGCGCTGGTACGCGGCGCGCCTGCCGAGGTGACCGAGCGCTGCTAGGCGACGTGCACCGGGCGCTTATGCGCTCGCGCACGGGCGCCGATCGACATGGCCGGGGGAGTGCAAGGCGTGCACTCCGACCCACGAGCTGGTCGATGACGTGGCTTGACGTGGCTTTTTTTTGTTGCGGTCGAGTGGGAGCTTTTCGAGACGAACGATGAAGGCCATAAAGACGATTTCTCAAGATCAAGACATGACAAAATTTAACCGTGACAATTGGATATATGTGCCCAATGTGTTTAATTTTTGTTTTGATGTTTTGCATTATATTATGCTTATTTAAATTGTGTTTAAATATGCGATGCATGAGAAAATGTTTTGAAAAATCTCACCTTCGAAAATTACTAAGTATGTTTAAACAATTAATTGAAAATTTTATTCCGGATAATAAAATTGAATTAATTTTGACCTCCATGATTTATTTATTTGTGGATTCTTTTGGAGAAATTCCCCCCACGGGACGACCAAAAGATAGATTTCACATGAATAAATTCCGAAAGGATGATTGTGGGTTATTATTAGTGGCGACGATGACCCTCCCCACGAGGCTCGTTCAAAACAAAATAGTAATTCTGTATTTAATCATGGTTATTACTTAGGTATAAAATTGATATGCATATACTTCCCCGAAGTCCCTGTCAATTTTATATTGGTCAAGTGAGAGCCAACTATTAATCTGGATATTAAAGGTTTGTAATTGTTTTCTTGTTTGTAACCTGCTTGAATGTGTTTAAATGATAACCCACCCCACGTGGCTTATTTAAACTTTTTTGAGATGTTGGCTGATGCATGTTCATATTTTTTTGAGATTTTAATATGATACATGTGATCGAACCTTGTGATATGTTTGTGCTTATACAAATTGTTATTTATTTCAGTTCAGCATGTCACAACCTTTTAATCCACTGTTCAATATACTTAAAGACAATTTGCTTACTGGTGAAAACTTCGTTGATTGGAATCGTAAACTTACTATTGTCCTCACTGCACAAAGCAATAACTGGGTTCTCACTACACCTAAACCAGAAAAGCCAAATGATGAGTCAACTAAAGTGGTTAAGAAAGAGTATGCTGACTGGGAGCATTCCAACGAAATGGCAAAGTGTACCATCTTGGCTTCAATGTCAGATGTGTTGCAACACCAACACCAAAATGTTGAGACCGCTGCAGACATCATGACAAGTCTTAAAGCGATGTTTCAACATCAGAACCTTGTGGCTCGTCAGATCACCATGAGGGACTTGCTCTCTATGAAAATGGTGGAGGGAACGCCCGTAAGGGAGCATGTTCTCCAGATGATGGCTCACCTTAACAAACTTGAGGTTCTTGGCGCTGAATACTATATCGAGACCCAAATCAATTTTGTGCTCCACTCTCTGCCGAATTTTTTTGAACAGTTCAGACTGAACTACCAAATGAACAATCAGAAGTTCTCGATGCCTGACCTGTTGCAAGCTTTAGTCTTGGCATAGTTGATATTGGGGTAAAAGAGCCAAGCCTTGGTGGCAAACGGACCTTCTTCTTCTTCTAGGCCAAAGGGTGGTAAGAAAAAGAAAAAGGATAAAGGCCACAAGCAAAAGGACAAATTTAATTGCGGTGAAGGGAGGTCAAGGAGTGAGTAAGCCAGCTAAGGGGAAGTGCTTCAACTGCGGTGAAAAAGGACATTGGAGGTCAGCCTGTTCCAAACTCAAAAGGAATGGAAAGAAAGGTAATTCTCACGCACTAGTTGTTGAAACTTGTTTAGCGGCGTATGCCTCCCATTTATGGGTGGTGGATACGGGATCCACTGATTGTTGGGAAATTAATTGCCCAGATCTATTCGGGATGAATATTTAAATACAAATTTAATTCTTACAATTATTACTAGCATGAATTAATCCTATATTAATTCAAATAATAATTCAACAACCAATCATGCATATAAACAGTTCACATAAATCCTACGCATGCAGAATTACTACGGGTTTACGTGAACTAACCTCTCGGAGTGACAACCGTTGAGAAGATGGATCCCGTTCACTCGAACACACCAAAAGACCTTCTCAAGTATTCCCTTTATCCTTGTTCAACAACCCGGTGGTAGGAACTCGCGAACAATTTAACAAAAAGGAAAAAATAAAATTATGTTGCACCACCTTTGTGGATTTCTAATTTTTCCAACACATGGAATTGCATTGTGGATGAAACATTCATCCCCTATTTATAGAGGGGGTTTTGGTCGAAATTTTGTGCATGAATAAGATGGGAAAATCTTTTTCTTGATCTCCAAGAAATCTTGAATATATCCAATATATTCTTTTCTCCAAATTTAAAATATTCCACAAAAATCGCAACTCCTCTTGTTATGGTATTTTCGAAAAAATTAAGGAGTAGGAATCCAAGATTTGGATCTTCTTGAATTTATGAGATATTCTTGTATTCCAAGAATACATATCTTCCATAATATCTTTTCAAGAAAATCAAGAAAATCTTTCCTTTCCTTATTTTTTCACTATTTTTGAAAATTACAAAATAAATAGCCAAGTGGGAGATTTCTTGAATTTAATGAGATAAACATGTATTCCAAGAATACTTATCCTCATTCCATAACAAAATTCAAAGAAAATCTTTCTCCCTCTTTATTTATTTATTTTCGAAATCTTAGGAAAAATAGGCAACAATATTTTATTTAATTTTAAACACCTTTTTCAGTTATTGGACTTTATCTTTGGGCTACTTGAGGGGCCTTTAGGAGAATTACGATTGGACCTTCTAATGGACTTTGAATATCTAATATTGAGCCACAATATTATTCAAGCCCATAAATATTAATTAATCCCACTACATAATTAATATTGCACTATCCATCTTAACCCATATTATTGTTAATATGGCTCCCGGTTATCCACAATATTTCACTGAAATAGCTTTCCATTAATTAATATCTTTTGTCCTTGGTCAAGGAACGGTTCAACATTATTATCCATACCGAAAACTAATTCCACTTGCAAGATTTGGTATGATAAATCTTATGAACCTCCCAAGGGGGCAAATCAAACAAGCGTACTTGCACACGATTCTTCGTATTAAATATTAGCAATCGCATGTGATCAGTAATATTGCCCAAGATATAAAGTATTGAATCTCATTGATTCTCTACCCGTCATAAGTCAAAGCAATAATTACTAACCACACACGATCCTATTTAAGGGACGAAGATTAAGAAATAACGAACCACTGAGGTCTAATTCTTCCTAATTCGGTGCTGAAGAATTTATCCTCATGTAGGTCCTATTCAGTGCATCAATCATGCACTAGTCTAATCTCTTGGTCAAGACAAGTCAATCTGAGCCTTACACTTCAACCTTTCACGATGGATTGTTCATTTCCATCTAGGTCGTGAACGGTGTACTTTTAGTTACAAGGGACTGTTAATTTAATCTTCTGTGATCTGGTATCACTAAATTAACTACAATGTAACACGTACTTTTTATTGAACAATTATGCAGTAAATATATGTAACATTCAATAATATTTAAAGCATCAATGATAAATAATTTATTTCAGTAAATAAGACAGAAATTCAGTTTGGTTATACAAAGTAAAAACATACTTTCCAGTATAACCCCAACACTAATCATGTTTGTTTCACTTTACAGGGGTTCAAGCGGACCCAGCAACTTAGTGGGAGTGAGATCCTCATCACACTGGGCGATGCTACGAGAGTGGCAGCTGAAGCAGTGGGAGAAGTGCACCTGTCTTTTGAAGACAGAGTTTTAATTTTAAGATATGTTCTTTACGTTCCTAGTTTTAGAAAGAATTTAATTTCGGTTTCTAAACTCTACCTTGATGGATATTCGGTTATTTTTGACAAATTTGTTACCATTTCTCTTTATGATAAATTTATCTGTCATGGAACGTTGTCGAACAATCTCTATACAATTAATTGTGCACACCACTCACGAAATGCATCCTATAACACATCAACTATTTCCGATAAAAGAAAACGTTCATCAGACGTGAACGAGACACTTCTATGGCATCTTAGATTGGGACATATTAATCCAAAAAGGATTCAAAGGTTGGTAGATGATGGTTCATTGGAGTCTCTCCGGGTTGAATCAATCCCAACTTGCGAATCATGTTTGGAGGGTAAAATTACCAAGAGGGCATTCAGAGCCAAGGGGAATAGAGTCAAAGAAGTGTTGGAAATCATTCACACAGACGTATGTGGTCCAATATCAATCAAAGCAAGAGGAGATTATGAGTATTTTTGTCACTTTTATTGATGATTACTCAAGGTACGACTACATTTTCCTTATGAAGCATAAATCTGAGACCTTTGATAAATTCAAAGAATTTAAGGCTCAAGCAGAGAATCATAGGGAAATACGTATCAAGTCTCTACGATCTGATCGTGGAGGCGAGTACCTCAGCGATGAGTTTTTGAACTACTTGCCAGATGAAGGGATTGTATCCCAGCTAACTGCACCTGGAACCCCTCAACAAAACGGGATTGCAGAGCGAAGAAACAAAACTCTTTTAGAAATGGTTAGATCAATGATGAGTTATGCGGATCTACCCAAGTCGTTCTGGGGTCATGCCTTTGAAATAACGGCTTATATTCTAAACTTGGTGCCATCCAAATCGGTTCCCAAAACTCCCAAAGAATTGTGGACCGGGCGCAAGCCCAGTTTGAGACACATGAGAATTTGGGGGTGTCCGGCCTACGTGTTGGACAAGGAAGCCGAAAAATTGGATCCTCGATCAGAATTAAGGTTGTTTATAAGATACCCCGAGGGAACAAAAGGGTGTATATTCTATGGTCCCGAAGATCAAAAGGTGGTAATAAGCACCCACTTTAGATTTTTGGAAGAAGACTATATGAACGAAAGAAAGCCCAGAAGTGAGATTACCTTAAATGAGCTAAGGGGGTTAACCTTAGTGCCAACTGTACAAGATGACACACCAAACGACACACTTACACAACCAAAATCTCGTCGTAGTGGGAGGGTTGTAAGACAACCCGAGAGATTCATGGGGATAGGAGAGTCCTCGGACTTAGTCCCCGATCAAGATGAATTAGACCCATGGACTTACGGTGAGGCAATCCAAGACAAGGATGCGGTTTCTTGGCAAACAACAATGGAAGCCGAAATGGGTTCTATGGATCATAACAGAGTGTGGGAGCTAGTCGAACCACTTAATGGGGTCAAACCCATTGGCTGCAAGTGGGTATACAAGAGGAAAAGAGGACCGGACGGGAAGGTGGAAACCTTCAAGGCAAGGCTTGTGGCGAAAGGTTATACTCAGAAAGAAGGGATCGACTATGAGGAAACCTTTTCACCTGTAGCAATGCTCAAGTCCATCCAAATTCTCTTGTCGATTGCTGCGCATCTCGACTTTGAAATCTGGCAAATGGATGTCAAGATGGCTTTCCTTAACGGAAGTCTTGAAGAGGAAATCTATATGCAATAACCCCAAGGCTTCATTGAAAAAGGCCAAGAACACCTAATTTGCAAGCTCAAGAAGTCCAATTATGGACTCAAACAAGCATCCAGAGCTTGGAACCAATGTTTTGATCAAGTAATAAAGTCTTATGGGTTTGATCAAAATGAATACGAAAGTTGTGTGTACAAGAAGCGTGTCAGAACTGCATTGATATTCTTAGTACTATACGTAGACGACATTCTGCTCATCGGTGACGATGTAAAGGTGTTGTCAGACGTAAGGGCATGTCTTTCAAAACAGTTTAATATGAAGGACTTAGGGGAAGCCGGGCACATCCTTGGGATCAAGATCACTCGAGATCGCAAGAAAAGGATGATAGGCTTATCGCAAGCTTCATATATAGATACTGTCTTGAAGCGATTCAGCATGCAGGATTCCAAGAAAAGCTTGGTACCTTTCAGACATGGAATCCATCTATCTAGGGAAATGTGCCCTTAAGACACAAAAAGAGATAGATGACATGAAAGACATTCCTTATGATTCGGCTGTTGGAAGCCTTATGTATGCAATGTTGTGCATGAGACCGGATATTTGCTTTGTCGTTGGCATGGTGGCAAGATATCAAAGTAATCCGGGAAAAGAGCATTGGACGGCAGTTAAGAACATTATAAAGTATCTGAAAAGAACTCGGGATATAATGTTAGTTTATCAGTCAGACAGTCTAATCCCCAACGGTTACACGGACTCGAATTTCCAATCAGACTTAGATTCCAGAAAATCTACCTCCGGTAGTGTGTTTTGCATGGGGGAGGAGCCATGACATGGAGAAGCGTTAAGCAAAAATGCATCGCCGATTCTACCATGGAAGTAGAATACGTAGCTGCTTGCGAGGCAGCGAAAGAAGCGGTTTGGCTCAAGAACTTCCTAGTAGACTTGGATGTAGTTCCGAATTAGCTCAAAGACAATCATCGCCATCGTGATAATTGGGAGCGATTTTGCAAATCAAAAGGAACCAAGAGCCCACAAGGCCACCAAACACATTGAAAGGAAATACCATCTTATACTAAAAATCGTTAAGAGAGGAGACATAGAGGTGACAAAGATTGCGTCAGAAGACAACCTAGCAGATCCATTCACAAAGGGTCTGCCTCAGAACACATTCGAGAGACATGTGGAAGGAATGGGTGTCAAGACTGTTGCCAATCTGCTTTGTGTATAAGTGGGAGATATTATTAGGTTCGTGTAGGTGACATTAGATGTCACGCATTAGGAACTACACGAGATATGATGTAGTATACTTAAAAGCAGACTTTGAGTATAAGTGGGAGATTGTTGGGGTTATACTGGAAAGTATGCTTTTACTTTGTATAACCAAACTGAATTTATGTATTATTTACTGAAATAAATTATTTATCACTGATGCTTTAAATATCATTGAATGTTACATATATTTCTTGCATAATTGTTCAATAAAGCAAAGACGTGTTACATTGTAGTTAATTTAGTGATACCGGATCACAAAAGATTAAATTAACGATCCCTTGTAACTAAAAAGTATATTTTGTTTCACGACCAGATGGAAATGAACAATCCATCGTGAAAGGTTGAAGTGTAAGGCTCAGATTGACTTGTCTTGACCAAGAGATTACACTAGTGCATGACTGATGCACTGAATAGGACCTACATGAGGATAAATTATTCAGCACTAAATTAGGAAGAATTAGACCTCTGTGGTTCGTTATTTCTTAATCTTCATCCCTTAAATAGGATCGTGTGTGGTTAGTAATTATTGCTTTGACTTATGACGGGTAGAGAATCAATGATATTCAATACTTTATATCTTGGACAATATTATTGGTCACATACGATTGCTAAGATTTAATACGAAGAATCGTGTGCAAGTACGCTTGTTCGATTTGCCCCCTTGGGAGGTTCATAAGATTTATCATACCAAATCTTGCAAGTGGAATTAATTTCCGGTATGGATAATAATGTTGAACCGTTCCTTGACCAAGGACAAAAGATATTAATTAAAGGAAAGCTGTTTCAGTGGCTTGAATTAATTAATGGGCTGGGTAATCTTAAACACGAGAAATAATGACCGGGAGCCATATTAACAGTAATATGGGTTAAGATGGATAGTGCAATATTAATTATGTAGTGGGATTAATTAATATTTATGGGCTTGAATAATATTGTGGCTCAATATTAGATATTCAAAGTCCATTAGAATGTCCAATCTTAATTCTCCTAAAGGCCCCTCAAGTAGCCCAAACATAATGTCCATTAACTGAAAAAGATGTTTAAAATAAAATAAATTATGGTTGCTTATTTTTTCCAATCTTTTTCGAAAAACATGAATAAAATGGGAGAAATATTTTCTTTGAATTTTGTTATGGAATGAGGATATGTATTTTTGGAATACAAGATTATCTCATTAAATTCAAGAAATCTCCCACTTAGTTATTTATGTGGGTTTTTTCGAAAATTATGAGAAATAAAGGGAAAGAAAGATTTTCTTGATCTTCTTGAAAAGATATTATGAAAGATATGTATTTTTGGAATACAAGTGTATCTTATAAATTAAAGAAGATCCAAATCTTGGAATCTTTATCCTAAAATTTCGAAAATACCATAAGAGAGTGGGATTTTATGGAATATTTTAATTATGGAGAAAAGAATATATTGGATATATATTCAAGATTTCTTGGAGATCAAGAAAGAAATTTTCTCTCCCTTTTTCCTAGCAAAAAATCGGCCACCATCCTCTTATAAATAGGGGATGATTTTTTCATTCTCAAGTGCAATTCCATGTGTTGGAAAAATTAGAAATCCACAAAGGTGGTGCAACATAATTTTATTTTTCCCTTTTGTTAAATTGTTCGCGAGTTCCTACCACCGGATTGTTGAACAAGGATAAGGGAATACTTGAGAAGGTTTTTTGGTGTGTTCGTGTGAACGGGATCCATCTTCTCAATGGTTGTCACTCCGAGAGGTTAGTCACGTAAACCCGTAGCAATTCCGCATGCGTAGGATTTATGTGAACTGTTCATATGCATGATTTGTTGTTGAATTATTATTTGAATTAATATAGGATTAATTCATGCTAGTAATAATTGTTAGAATTAAATTTGTATTTAAATATTCATCCCGAATAGATCCGGGCAAATAATTCCCCAATAAGAGCATGTAAAGGTGGTTTTTTTCCTGATCCTCCGGAGCAATCATAATTTGATTGTACCCAAAATACCCATCTAGGAAATAGTAATACTCAAAACCCCCTAATCTATCGATCATTTGGTCAAGAAATGGCAAAGGAAAGTGATCCTTGCACGTAACTTTGTTCAGTTCCCTATAATCAACACACACACGCCAACCGGTCACCAATCTAGTAGCCACTAATTCATTAGTTTCAGATTTTATCACAGTGGTACCCCCTTTTTTAGCAACAACATGCAATGGACTCACCCAAGGGCTATCAGATATAGCAAAGATCATATTAGAATCTAGCAATTTCAAGACTTCCTTATAAATGACACCCTGGATTACCGGATTCACTCGCCTCTGATTTTGCACTACAGATTTCGTCCCTTCCTCTAGTCTAATCTTATGAATGCATATGGATGGACTTATCTCCTTAATGTCCTCAATCGACCAACCGATGCCCAATTTGTGCTTACGTAGCACTTTGAGGAGTCTATCTAATTGATCATGAGATAAAGAAGAAGAAACAATAACTGGGTACCTTTCATTATCTTCCAAGTAGGCGTACATAAGGTGGTCAGGTGATGGCTTCAATTCCTTTTTCGCTTCTAATGGTGGGGTTTTGTCGAACATCGCCTCGAAAGTCTTCTCCTCCAAGTGCAATTCTTCTTCTTCCCCCACTTGCGTCACTTCCATAAGCTTCAACTCTTCACTATGGAGTGTGTCATCAACACAAGTATCGAGGATATCAACGAAATGATAACTCTCATCCCCCATCGGATATTTCATTGCCTCATAAATAACAATTTTTATCTCTTGATCATCTTCACCGTGATTTTTCCATTCGCCACATCTAAGACCATCCCAGTTGTAGCCAAGATAGGTCTTCCCAAGAATAAGGGCACATGTTCATCTTCCTCCATTTCAAGGACTACAAAGTCAGCTGGAAAGACATGACCATCCACTGTCACGAGAATGTCTTCCACTACGCCTTGAGGTCGAGTGATAGACCTATCGGCTAGTTGAAGAGTCATCATAGTCGGTTCAAGTTCTCCACATTTCAGCTTCTTGAATAGTGATAAGGGCATAAGGTTGATGCTAGCCCCCAGTTCACACAAAGCTCCCTTCTTGATTCCATTCCCAATGTCACAAAGAATCGTGAAGCTGCCCGGATCCTTCAACTTTGGAGGAAGGGATTGGTGCACCATTGCACTCACTTCGTGGTTTAACTGAACGAGCTCAGGTTCATCAACTCTCCTCCTTTTAGCAATGAGATCTTTCAAGAACTTTGCATAATTCGGCATCTGCTCTAATGCATCATAAAAAGGTATATTTATGTCCATCTTCTTGAAAACCTCCAAAAACTTAGCAAACTTCTCGTCTAACTTCTTCTTCATAAACTTTTGAGGATAAGGAACAGGAACCACAGATTTAGGCACCCCCCATTCATCTCGTTCAGTTTCTTTCACCTTGAGCCTTTTTTCTCTCGACGTCTTCCACTTTGGTAAACGTTCTACATCCACAAGCCCTTCTTCCACCTTTTCTTTCTCTTTTTCTAACTTTTCACTTTCTACCTCTTCTACTGGATCATCATCTTCCACCTCTTTACCCTCACTATCTTCCTCAACTTGCCTATGATTCTCCTCCACCTCAGCAGGTAATGGAGGTCCATCATACTTCTTCCCACTTCTAAGCTCAATAGCTTTGCAATTTTCTTTCGGATTCACCTCGGGCATAGATGGGAATTTGCCCGTCTCTCTACCTTGTGACTTCGCTATCTGTCCTATTTGATATTCAAGCGCATTAAATCTCTATTGTTTTCTTGCTGCATCCTCTGGAAATCTAGCTCTCTCCTCTCGTTCTTCTTAGTCGACTCTTTCTAATCAAATTCAAGAGAAGATAATCTCTTCTTCACCTCCTCACCTTGTTGTACCAGAGTTTGCAACATCTCAACGACTGATGTTCCGCCTTCTCCACCACGAGGCTTTGAGCCCGGATCAACACCTGGTGGAACAGTGATTCCAGCCTTCGGATTTCCATAAGAGAAGTTCTTGTTCTTTCTCCATTGATTCAGGTAAGATGTAGAACCCCCTTGATAATTTAAATTGTTTCGCCATTGGTTCTGTGAAGGTGATGGACCCTGAGGCACAAAAGGTTGACCAGAGGTAGGTCGCCCTTGCTGATAATTTCCCTGTTGGTACCCCTGCTGGTTGTAATTCGGCCTCCCCATATAGTTGGCCTCTTCCTGTTGAAATACCGACTGGTCCATAAATTCATTCGCCTCGTTGCTTCCTCCACCAAACTGTTGGCTAACCTGAATATTACTGATTTTTCCAACATAGCCATCAACAGCTTCTGAGTTCCAACGTTGTCTTCCATCTTATTCACACTCTGACGTGATTGATCAGCATTCCATTCCCAGCATTTTTAACTCTTTCCACAATGTCTCTGCTCTCCCGAGCACTCTTATTCAGGAAACCACCACCTGCAGAAGCATCGAGGTGCTTTTGCTCATTGTAATGGATTCCACAGTAAAAGTAGGCCACTGTATCTTGCTCACTGAAACCATGCTGCGGACACTCAATCAAAAAATTAGAGTATCGCTCCCATGCTTGACTGAGACCCTCATTCGGTTTTTGACGGAATATAGATATCTCGGTTCTTGCCTTCATTGTTCTGGATGGAGGATAAAAACGCTCCAAAAATGCTTGCTCCATTTGAGCCCAAGTGGTGATGCTACCTCGGGGAATTGTATTATCGAACCAATCCTTAGCTATCCCGGTTAGTGAGAACGGAAACAATCAGAGCTTCTTTGCATCCTCAGACATCCCATTGTAGTCAAATGTCGAAGCAACCATCAAAAAATTCCGGAGATGTGTATTTGGATTGTCTCTCCCGACCTCTCCTCGGAACTGAGAATCAAGGAGCATCTTAAGGATCCCCGGAGAAATTGAGAAGTTGTTAGTTTTCACCCTTGGCAAAGACACTCCATCGTAGTGTCTTTGAGGTTGAGCCTCAAACATCCCTCGGATAGCCATCTCAGGATTCCCTACCCTTTGTGGGTTTGGTTGGTTGTGGTTTTGGTAGAGAGGGTTGTATTGTGGATTATAGTGTGGGTTTGGGTGATGGTATTGGTTCTGTTGATTTTGGTAAGATGGGTTGTTGTATGGATGATTTGGGTTTTGGAAGTTTGGATTTTGGTTTGGGCATTGGTTTTGCTGGATTGGTTGGTTGGGATACTGTGGTTGGTTTTGGGGATATGGTTGGTTTGGATGTTGTTGGTTTTGGTTTGGGTTTTGTGGGTTCGAGTTATTAATCCCGTCTAGTTGCAACTGATTCTCCCCGTTCCCTCCATTTCCATCAACATTCAACCAGTCATTACCTACCGCAGCCATTGTTCTCTGGAAAGCTCGATTCCTTCTTGCTATAGTTTCAGGGTCTAGTCCAGTTCGATCAACGCTCGTTTCTCCTTTTGAGCGTGTTCTCATAAACCTGAAAACTCAAACAAAGAAATCAAATGTAACTTGCACAAGAATATAGTAAAAACAGAAAAGAAAACACCCACTACTAGCTACTAATCTATTTCCAAGTTTTACACAATGCGCATACGTCACTTCCCCGATAACGGCGCCATTGACTTGGTCGTGAATTGCTAAGTTCTCAATTAGCAGTTATCCCACAAAGTAGGATCACTGTAGCAAGGGTAAGTATTTAGACCAAGTAGTATCGAACCCCCGAATGAGGTTTTGTATGCGTGTAAATCCCTGGAAATGTATGCTTCATAACTAATATGGATGCGATTTGAGATTTTTATTTTAATACTATTGAATCAACGAAAGCAAGCAGATAACAAACTATTAAACTAACTTCAAACGAAGTGCAAATATTTGAGAATGTTGCTTTGGACAGGAATCCCTACGTATACTATTGGAATTGGTTTGGCAACGAGGACTATTGTGGTGTACAAAGAGAGTAATCCTAAGTGTACTGAAAACTAGGCAATCTACTTCCCTAATCCCGCACTAAGTAAGGTACATCAAAAGCTCGGTTTTTATCCCCGATTACCCAACTAATACCTTTTTTCCCTCACTGACCAAATAACCAAGTTATTTAGGTCGCGTCTTCATTACTATAGCCCTAATTCAAGTTGGGTGATTCGGTCGTCCTCCCTAACTGAACCGGTATATTACCAACCCCGTCACAGACCTTCTCCTCAAGCCTATTCGTTGGAAAAGAGTGATTCAGTCGTCCTCTCTCTAATAACTTTTGTACTCAGTTCAATGGTTTTTATTGGATGGTTATTCATATTAGCAAATTAAGAAGATTATCCAAATTACACCTCAAATTATCCAAATCGCCTAACCAATTCACTATTTCTACGCGATCATCCTATCCAAAGTAATCAATGGTTTAACCTACCATCTTGATAGTCAAATCACAAACAATCAATTTAACAATAGAGAGCATTATGCAATAGTGTGTAAAACAAATCAAAAATGATCAATCAATTGACTTCAAAGAGCAATACTCGTATTGAATGAAAGAAATAAACAAAACCCTAAAACTGGGGATTACTTGTAAGAAATTCTTCAAGAAATAAGAAAACCAAGAAATCCTGGAACTTAAATTCAGGAAAACTGTAATATAAACCGTCAATTGGATAACCGAATTGTGTTTCTCGTGGTGGAATTCCTCTCAACTCTTCTCAGAACCCTCGAGTGTTTTCTCCTTCTTTTTCTATCTAATTTTTTCTATTTTTCCTCTTTTCTTCTCTCCTTCAGAATCCTGTCTTCCCTTATATATGCTTCGTGAAAAAAAATGTTTTCTTCCCAGAGCGCTCGAACACGACTCATGGTCGAGCAGTTCTACTCGACCTAACTTGGTCGAGTGCTTCTTGACCTCTGAACTTGGTTTCGCTCGACCACACACATTGGTCGAGCGGTTTCGCTTGACCTCACTTGGTCGAGCTTCTTGATGCCTATATTTCCACGCGCTCGAGCTGCATTGGTTGAGTGCCAGGCACTCGACCTCTCTCTGCTAGCACCTCTCTTCACTCCAACTAATACTTTTCAGTATTTCCTTCATATTTTTTCAACCGGGAGTCCAATTCGTGCACCGCAAAGTTTCACGAGCTCCATTTTTAGACCTCTTTCCTGTCATGCACACCAAAGAAGTAAATTAGTGACTTTATACAGATTATGCTCAATCAAAGCAATAATATTACTAAAAGCACTCAAAACATGGCTAAAACTCGCTCGTAACTCACTCAATTTCACCTCTAATCAGAGGGCGAAACAAAGAGATTAAGACTTTTCCCGAACGTCTCTACACAATGAGCCCGGATGAAAAGTTGGAAGCTCATGTTCGCCCTGGTTCAAATAAAAACTTGGAACCAGACCAAATGCTCGTCGGAGATCAGGACAATTATAGAAGTTATCCTATAAATTGTAAAAAGTCTTGTCTACAGAAATTACAACAATTGTAAACAAATGTAATAGATTAAAACATCCTGCGTGATGTCTTTTGATTTATTCAGTTCTTCTAGCCATTCCTTGTATTGGTCGCACCGAAATAAGACGACCAGAATGAAAAATGAACAAGCCGAGTCTTGTGTTCACCTGGCGAAAAGAATATGTACTTACAATATCCACAATAAAGTGGGCATTGGGTGCATGGTCGCACCTAAATAAGACGACCAGATCAAAAGTGATCGCAATAAAATAAGACAATCGCGAACGAATAAATGTTGCAACTAAATAAGACAACCACCCTGATTGTAACTAAATAAGACAATAAAAAATGAAGTCAGGTTGAACATAAGTACATAAAAAGAAAGTTCGCTTCATTCATAAAAAAGGCACTAATAGCCAAAACTACAAAAAAATCAAGGAAAAGACTGATTATCCGGAGTCGCCAGGAGAGAAGAACTTTCGCCACCCATTCGAGCCCCTAACGCCATCCCGAGCACCCTACTCGAAATCCGAGCCCCTCTACTCACCAACACCCGGAGCACTCTACTTGTCATCACCTTGACTTCCACTACTCCCCCTTATGGCGCAATCCCTACTCCCCATTATGGCTCGATCGATGTGGGGTCTCCTTCGCACCATCCTTTGATCGTGCCGTCCTCTTCATTGGACAAAGGATCCTTGATCTCCAGTCCTTCGGGGAGGTTGGAGAAATCCCACAAGTCTTGCAGGTCGGCCAGGGGCAGCTCTTGATCGCGGGTTGGAGGGTTGTCTGCCAAATACTTCTCAAGGTCCCTAATGAACGGCCCCAGCTGGTCAGCCAAAAGTTTTCACCTCGCCGTACGGAAGGCATCCATAAAAGCACAAATATAGGAATAGTTGGACATTGAATCCACATACGCCTCCGTACGCATCGTTGAGATTTGAAGACCCAGCCAGGTATTGGTCTCCTCGGCCGTGAAAAGTTGTTGGGCAAGCAGGACCCTCTCTCGGGTGAAGGTCTCTTTTTCTGTCTTTAATTTTTGGAGCTCATTGGTCTGGGTGGCCTGATCCTCCTGGATCTTTTTCATTTCCTCTCGGATTTGGCGCATTTCCTCCCGACCTTGGCGCAGTTCTTCCCAGGCCGACTCTGCCTCTTCACGAGCTCTACTCAGCTCCTCCACTTTCTCCCTGAAGCTTGCCAAGAGTAGGGTATGTTTGGTGTTAAGGCTGGACGCTGCCATAAAAGCATTCTCCAGAATCACCATCGATCGGTCGTGATGAACTAGGTCCAAGCGCATCCGCTCTAACAGTGACGGACCATCGAGCACCTCCTCAAGATCGGTCATCCATGACCAGATTGGAGTCTCACAGGCTCGCTGAACATGGTCGGGCAGTTCTGGAATGTTACATACTGTGGGGGAGCAAAAGTAGTTCATCAAATCCAGCATCAGAGATGGTCTTTTGGCCGCAAACCTGAAAGAATGAAGTTATCAATCAGATGAGCAGAATAACCAAAACATACATAAAATAAAGAGGATGAGCGAACAAGGTTACCTGCTCGCCCGAAGGGGGTCCCACCCCAAGAAAGACTTGTCATCCGGAGTTCGAGTCCGAAAACTGGATGGGGCCTAAAGGATTGGAGCGACCTGTGGGGGTACGGTTATGTTCGCCTCCACGGTTGGGATCTCCTCCACAGCGGGAGGCGTGCTCATCTCAAGCACCAGGCCCACCTGCTCTTGAGTCTACAGTCGGGTCCTTTTGGGCGAAGGGGCCTGCTCGCTCGTCCCCTGATCGGCCGAACGGGTTGAAACTTTCTTAGGCTTACTCGCCTCACCACGGGAGGCTCTCTGAGCTTACCGTTCAACCTGAATCTTCGCCATCTCATTCGGTTTCCTCTTTCGGGCCATTTCGGTATGTTCAGCGGTGCTCACAGCAATGGTGACAGCAGGTAAAGCTGAAAGAAGATATTGTTTAGAAATGATACATGGCAAAATTATACATGAAAGAACACAATATGAATGGATGTACCGGTGGGATCGAGGGCGGCCAAATGGTGCGGAGGCACGTACAACCCTCCATTCTTTCGCTCGTCGGCAGTGTTCAACGTTTTCACCGAACTCTCCAAATAAGGCTCAATATCGATTTGCCAAATACTGCTGGAGTACCCGTCTTTGGCCTCTTTATCCGTGGCCGGTTGGATTCCTAAAAAGGAAAAAACAAGTTAATATCAGTCCGCAAAACAAATACAGAAATAAAGACACTCACTTCGGCAAACTCCAAAATCACTCGGAATATCCAAGTGTACACTCGGCTCGCTACCCGAGGCGGGACTTCTCCAGTCACCCCCAACAAACCAAAATTTATCTTTCCAATCCTAAGACATCCTCAACCACCTTCGCGGTATGTGTTAAGCTTGAGATAAACAACCACCCATGTTGGAGGTCGGTCACTCACTCATCGTTGGACTCGGGCACCCGAGACTCAAAAAAGACATCTTTTGGAGTCTCATACTTTTGGTATAGCTGGTTCAACCAGTCGGTCTCGATCACACTCGAGATCTCACTCGTCGGGTAGTCATTTTTACACCTTTTCAACGGGGTTGGTCAGGCCAATCAAAGTCATACCGAGCACTGTACTCATCATAAGTCGGGCTATGGGGCCGACCAACCGGGGGTTCACAAATTTGCTTGTTCCCGGGCTCAACATTCTGCTCGGCATCGAATTCAACATTCTGCTCGCCACTGGCCCCCACGATCTGCTCTCCTACGACCTCAACACTTGCCCTACCTCGAAATAATGCATGTCGGTCCCTTCGGCATTTGGCTCGCCAGTATCATGGCCGTCGACGGCCCCGGTACCATCCCTCGGAAAAAAGTTTCCCTCAGAATCATCCAAGAAATTGGGCCGGGCTAACTCCCGATCCAAATTTTTTATAACTTCCTCGGAACCAGAAGAAAGGATCGCAAATGGCTATCGAGCCCTCCAGCGTTGTCTTAAACCAGAGACGTCCACCCTCGATGGACCAGCCCCACCGTGACGAATTGGGTGGTGAGACAAAGACGACGACTCTCGACAATTCTCCGACCCCTTGGAGTCGAACAAAGAATAAAGGGAAGCCGATCGGGAAGACATATTAAAGACAAAAGGGAAAAAGAGACGAAAAAGCTAATTACCTAAAAAAAAATTGGTCACCGGAGAAGACGGAGTCACCGAAATTTCTTAGAGAGAGAAAAAGAGCAACAAAAAGTGGAGGGAATTCAAATGAAGAAGAAGAATGAAGAATGGAGGAGACAAAAGTATATATAGCTTCTAGAGTCAGGACACTTTGAATTATAAAATTCAAAATAAGCCCCCTCATTTTCCGAACTTCAAAACCCGTGTGCCGGATTTTTCCCGAACTTGCAGGGGGTATATACCTCGAGATAAGCCCCACAAAAATCGAGGCGATGCCTCGATCTCCCCCTCTAAGGAAGCCAACAGTCGGGCCCCGTGACAAATGCAAAGAGGCCCGACTGGGGGTATTGTTGTGCACGGTCAAGAACTTTTCCCACGTGTTCCAACGAAACGTGGGCGGTGTAGGTCGAGCGGGTTTGTGAGGCGAAGTCAAAAAGGGTGAATAGACT
The DNA here is from genome assembly GCA_037126765.1 of Stenogyne calaminthoides. Lineage (NCBI taxonomy): Eukaryota > Viridiplantae > Streptophyta > Magnoliopsida > Lamiales > Lamiaceae > Stenogyne > Stenogyne calaminthoides. Next base: position 6,299,502 of record JBBCBC010000004.1, on the reverse strand, counting down.
TACGAAAACTTCAGCAAATCGGTGTGAGGCGATTAGGGCGATTAGAGTGAAGTGAATCCTGATAACCAACTTCTTGTTCGCTGAAGGCCGGTCGGTTCGGTATATCGGTTTAAGCGATGTGTCGCGGATCTTAAAGTTTTACCGATGTGAAAAACCGGTTTGATAAATCTGATTCCAAGGTTGATCTTTTAATCAGTTTGACTGAAGTGTCACGTTTGATCTGATCAGAAGCTTGGTGCTAACTGATCTCAACTTGGAATATGTATGCGCTTTAAAGGTTGTGTGCGATTGTGTAAGCAGTTAATCAAAGCGGTAAAGGCACACAAGATTTATAGTGGTTCGGACAAACCAGTCCTACGTCCACTCTTCCCTATCACAAGGGGCACCTACTTAACCAACTGGACTTAGTTTTATGTGTTAGTCCAACACAGTACACCGACTAGATGTTTAAAGAGTTCACACTCAACCGATCCCAGAGATCAGAACTAGAAACCCTAGTCTGAAATCTTGCTAAACAACTTAACCTAACTTGGGGTTTGGGTAAGATTGTTTTGTTCAACTATGAAATCTTTTTGCAGTATAAAGCGACCCTAACAACTAGATGAAAAGATTTCTATGCTAAGAACTTATGGGATGAACACTTAATAAAAATAATCTTCTTGATCGCATGCGGAAATCGAGAATTGCTTGAGCTTCTTAATCGATTCGAGTCTCCGTTGTTTCACTTAAAGTGTAATCCCATATATATAGACCTTGAAATCAAAGTGCCGTTGGAGAGCAATTTGAAAGCTATATTTGGTGACTTGATGTGACGAGCCGAGGGGCAGCATGGCCAAAAGCGTGAATTTGTACTTGAAAAAAGGTAGCAGAAATCCCACAATTGTGTTCGATCATCGTGTCTTGTTCTTAAAAGACTATGAGTTATTCTTCCAACTAAGTTTGACATTCTTCAGGATCAATTATGAATAAAAGAATAAATCGATCTGAATCGATCGGTCTACTGATGGATGTTGACTTTAGCTTCAACTAAAGGATCGATGAGGTCTTCCGGTGCGATCAAAGTTTGATCTACATGAGGAGATATCGACTAGATCGGATCGATCGATCTTCATTCTTTGTCTTGCATTTCGCCCAATATTCGGATATCAATTTGTCTTTTGAGTCTTCAGATCGACCTTTACATATTGAGTTTACCTCAATATGTGACCTATCTATTACATCGGTTGTTCTATATAATTATCAATTTGGTCTCCTATAATAGTAATATAAACATTAGTCACTAAATCGACCGGTCTATTACATGTGTTTTTGGAACTTTCATCAAAACTATAAATTTCCCAACAATTTCCCTTTTTGATGAAACCAAAACACTTTGAGAAACCAAAACAGTTGATAAAAAATAGAACAATTAAGAGCATATAATAAGACAACAATGAGACTTTGTCTTAGGATAAAAAATAAACTTTTCTCATTAATGAATGTTGATTACATGTTACATCGAGAAAAGTTTGAAAATAATAAAATTGATCTGAGTAGTCTTCCGATTCTTCACTTTCTTTGGGCTTGTATCCTTCCGGCATCTCTCTTTGATCTTGAGGACGTTGAAAATCGATAAAGTTTCCATTTGACATCATCGGTCTCTTTGGGATCGAGTTATATCGTTTTGCTTAGGATGTCGAAATAGAATCTTTGAAATGCCGATCTGTCAAATATTTCTTCCGAGTACTCTAGTAGATCATACTCTTGGCGAGTTATTTTTACATTGAACTTGGCCTCATTTTCCGGATCTTGGAAAATCCGGGTATTTATTTTCTAACGGTTGAGGAATTCTTCATCGGGGAGATTCTTCTTGTGGAACAAGATTAAGAACAAAGGCATCGAAGCCATTCCTCTCGATCTTATTCCATTCCTCAAATCTCTTAGCATCTTGTGCAGTTTTTTGGGATGATCTCATCAACTCTTCTTTGGCGACTTAAATACGGATTTTTCGGCCCTTCCTTTCTTCACTCTCGTCCCCGAATTTCTTGTTGATTTTTACGCCTCGAACATTTTTTACGCCGCCTTCTTTCTTCTTGACATTTTTCGGGCTTCTTCAAATTTATCTGTTCTTTAGACATCTTTCCAATGAGATCGAGTTTGTGATGTCCCGCACTGTTATGTCGGATGGTTTCTCAATCATCCTTCCCCTTTTTGGTTTGATCAAAAATAGTAGTGAGGTGGGAAGGAACCAAAGTTATTTGTGATCGCCTTGTTGAGATCTGCAATGAGATGCCTTGATTTGAGCGATTAGATTTTGAATCTTTGATATATTTCGATCTTGGCCAGATTCCATGGCGATGGAGAGTGTTTTAATCGGTTTGTCAAGTCAATTCTAGCTTGTCGTTGAGCATCGAGAAAAAAACTTGTTGTTTGTCCACCGAGTCGATTTAGTATCAACGGTCTTTGCTCGATTCGGAACACTTGATGGACCTGCGATTTCGATCTTTGATTTTTTAATCGGGAAATAGCCATTTCCCCTTTCATCTTTTATTTCCTTGATGGCAATGCCTTTGATCATTATAATCCCTCAACTTCTTCTTTCGGGGAGATCTTTGATACAAGATTTGATCTCCGAAGTTGATCAATTTGGCGTGTGATGTTGGAATGTTGAGTGTCACTTGATCCGGATTCGGTTGTTTGTGCCTCTGGTTGGTCATCTTGAGCACAGTTCTCAAATCCAAGATGGATCTCGATTCGACTGTTACGCAACCCTAGCTTCCTGTGGATCGAGCTTTAACAGATTTGAAGATTATCATCCGTAAAATTTCACGCAAACTCATCATCTCTGTTCAATAATTAATAAAGACAAGCTTTTTAATGAAGATCTCTCCGGTGAGGATCTCAAAAACTTCCTCTCGTATGGCGGGTTAGGCGAATCAACTCATCAATCTCTCTCGATTCGCGTTCGATCAATTTCAGTTATGATCTTTGTTGATTGGACTTCGAGAATTGTCGGTCCAAAATTTGATGAGATGAAACAAGTAGCGGAAGTTTTCGGTTCGACCTGTAGAGGTTCTCTGTAGGCAGCTGTACAGTTCCACAACCAAGTAAGCTTTCGGTTCGCATGTAGTTTCGAGACTGAAGTTATTTGCGCGGTGGAAGAATAGGAGAGTTATGCTCGTGACCATTAGTCCGAGTGGTGAATCATTTCGAGCTTGAGGAGAAGGAGATTGATCTATGCGTTTTCTCGAGAATGGCTTGCCGGTCGATTTTTCAAATGGTGCTCTTTCTTCATCGAGAGTCATGGAGGCTTTATCCTTCTTCGGCCTCTTGTCACCGGCCTTCACGGTTTTCTTTTCTTCTTCTTGGGGGCATCTGGTGGGCCATGAACTTTAAGATATGTAGATCTGGTGTAGAAAAAGTTGCTTTCTTCTTGTCTTTTGACTTTGGGGGGTTGGCGATATCATCATCTGGTGGCCCTTGAGAAAAAGCCTTTAGGACTTGATCCATTCTGTTCCCATTTGGCCGCATTTTTTTATCTGTAAGATAAGCGCAACCTTGTTGAGATTGCTCGCTCCATTCATCAACTCCAAATTTCTCATGTTCTTGGAGCGAGAATGGCCTTGAAACCCCCCGCCAATTGATGTTCTTGGCTTCATCAATTATTCTGACCATCTTTGTCTGGGTTTGATCGGATGTAATAGCATAAGGGCTGAATCTGATACCCATAATTGTTTTTGACAATATGTCAAACAACAATCGGTATTTTCTCTTGAGCATTGGTTCGACAAAACCGGACGTATGATGTTTGTCGGCTTCTACAATAAGCTCTTTCACTCATCTTCGTTCTCCCATGAACGCAAAAAAAATCCTTTGGGTAGAAATTTGAATATCGAGTTATATCCTCATTAAACGGTCGATTTTCTTTGGGTGACGATCGAAAAAGTAGTTCATCTCCGGAGCATCCAGATCACTCTTAAATTCCTTAGGAATTCTAGTGCTTCATCTTGCATCATGGATTGCGTTGAAAGCGTATAAAATTTCTCAAGGCACCGCTTTTGAAGAATTTGCTCGACCTCCATGGATTAGGATCCCGAGTGATATTTGCATTTAACTTATCATCCACAATCTTTGTTGCGATTTCGCATAATTGCACATTATCTTACCCATACCGTGAGTGATCATCTACAGATAAGATAGATTTGGTTAAAATTGTGCATTAATACAAAGAATATCACACAAGATACATCAAATAAACATAAATTACCAGATTTCATTTTTTGGAAAGTTGATTTTGAAATTTTAAAAAATTTTGAATCTGAGAGAAATGTCTGGAGTTTTGAGAGAATAAATCGCAAGTTTGTGAAATGGAAAACTCGGTATGTTTTTGATGAACTTTATAAAACGAGGAGGGAAGAAGAAGACACGATTTTGAAGATCAACCGTTTGAAAAGATTGAACGCTCCAGTTAAGCGAGTTTTGATCGTAGGGTCGGGAAAAAGCACGTCTGAAAACCTTTTGGATTTAAAAGCACATTTAGTGTGAGTTAATACATGTTCCCCGTCGCATTAAATGATTTGCGGAAATACGTCCACAAGGATAAAGGGTACAAGAAGGCAAATAATATCGATAAGATCCAGATAAATAACAAAAAGAACAAGAAAAAAAAAAGCGATCTGGTTGGTGATATTGTGTCGGTCAATACCACTTGTCCATGTTGATTTCACTTGTTGATCTTAGTATTACGCTAAGCCTTAAAATTTCCTAAGCGATCCTTTTTCGATCTTCTTTTCACTTGCATCGATCCATTGAAGTTCCAAACTCAACCGATCTTCCTTGAATCGTCGATTTCCTTCGATCCTCCTTGATCGGTTGAAGTTCCCCTTCAACCGATATATTTTTTCCCATAGTCGATGTATCGATTTGTTGGAGTTTCAAGCTCGGTGATCTTCTTCATCGAACCGTATGTATCGATTTTGGTTGACCCTAATCGATGTTTCTCAAGTCAATCAATTCTTGGAATAAGTGTTACCGCCAAAACTTAGTCTAGAATAGTAGCTTCTATTCCTAAGTTGGCGCGATTTGACATATCGCGTAATTATCGCCCGAATCTTTCGATATGTCAATCCACCGTAGAATTTATCCAATTATCGATCGCGTGATTCCTACATCGCTGTCTTTTTGGTCTGATTTCTCTAAAAGGTTTTGAGAACTTCGAATTTGCATTTGCACCTTGCTTGGCCTCTATAAATTGGACCAATTGTTTTACACAACATAACCCATTCACCATACTTATCTTCTTTTGTAGAATCATGTATCTGGTGAACCCTTATTTAGGTTAAACTTAAAGAAACACCTTTACCCCCTTTTCAATGATTTGACTTCTCAAATCAACCCTCTGTGTCCTTTATCATTGCTTATCAAAAGATTTCACATCGATTGTTGCAAAAGCTTCTCTACCACCATGGCGGCGGCCTCTTTGTTTAACCGAGAAGACACTTCTCCTAACCGTATGCACCTTGTGTGTCTATCGTTATGACGTAACTACCATCAACAGACTTAGTCTGAAAATGAACGTGAGTTTGATATGCGATCTTGATCAGCCAACAGCTGATCTTCCTATATCAACTCACCATTTAACAGTTGGAGAGCCCATAGACTCTTTCTTAGGGCTCCTGGCTTAAAAATCCTATCAAGGCCGCTCTCGCTCCATTTTCTTGATCTTCAGCTTCTGCGAGCGCCTTTTTAAAGCCACTTTCACCCCTTGTTAAGTGAGGGAAAATGAGAGCATCAGATTTGAAATCTCTCTCTCTCCTTCACTTCTAGGGTTAGGATGAGGGTTTAGGGTTATAGGTTTAGGGTTTTTGGTCATTACTTATGTACTGACCTCCTGGTCCTGTGTACTTGTATCTTGTAATGTAATCGGACCTTCAGGTCTTTATCAATGAAAAGTTCTATTATTCCATTGTTGTGTAAAATTCCTGTATCCTTATGCGATTTCAAGCTTTAATCTTGTGAATACCACTTGTGAATCTTGCTTGTTGAATATCAGCTTAATCGACTTACAAAGACGTAAAATAATCCAACTGATTTAATCAGATATTCCTTTTAAAAAATGAGCGTTTCCTTTAATCTGATAAACCTTGAATCGATAAAAAAACCGATCGTCGATTTCACAATTCCTTGATCGATCTTCCGATCGGGTTGAGATACCAAACTCAATCGACTTCTTTCAACCTTTGGTTAGTCTCTTAACCACCGGTGGTTCGAGATCATTCCATCCAACATTTTAAGGCCCTAGCTCATTGCATAATTCTCGAATCGATCTCATTTAGTGGCTTGGTTAGAATATCGACTTTTTTTGTATATCGGTATGAATCTTTTCCATTCCGATATTCTTCTTTTCAACATGATCTCTTATAAAATGGTGTCCGACATCCACATGTCTGGATTCTCGAGTGATTGCAATAAGACTATACATTCATCACGTAAAATAGGTACATTCTTAGCTTCAATGTTGTAATCCTCACGACTAAGCGAGAAGCGATTGGGAACAACAAACTCCGCGACCATATATTTCGCTTCAAGAAGTGGATGTTGCAAACCGATGTCCGCTTTTTTGAAAACCACGAGATCGGTTTACTTCCTAAGAACCGACAAGTTCACGAGGTGGATTTTTCGTCAATCTTGCAACCTCCAAAATCGAATACCCACTAAGCTCTAGATTATCATCGATGGGTAAAATAAACCAAGATTTCTTGTCCTTGGATACTTAAGAATTTTATCGCTTTCTAGGTGACTTATCATTGGATTTGCCTCGAAATCGCACATACACCTCTCGGTATAGTAGAGATCCAATGAGAGCCCTATATTCCTTCTCGATTTGTTTTTTCGACCATCCTCATCCGGATCCATCTTGAATCCGGTCATCATAGGAATTTTGGCTTCCTAACAATTTTGAACTCCAAACTTAGCCAATAGATTCCTTGTGTATTTTGCTTGGCGGATGAATATCCAACTTTGCTTTACTTGAAGACCCAGTAATTCATCGACCCATCATGGACATCTCGAATTTCCCTTGCAAAATTTTGTGAATCTTTCACATAGACTTTTGTTGGGAGATCCGAAGATGATGTAAATCACATTGAACCATCGTAATATCTTTTCCATCTTCTAAATAAATCAAGAACCGAGAGAGTGTATCATACCAAGCTCTCGAGGAGCTTGTTTGAACCATAAAGAGCTTTTCTTAAACGGTACACTTGGTTGCCCTTTTCAAAGCCCGGAGGTTGTTAGACATAAACTTCCTCTCGCTAGTACCGGATTTAAGAAAGCACTCTTTCGTCCATCGATACACAAGTGAACCCTTGGATATATGCCAAAACGGCCGAATGGCTTCTAGGCGGCGATTGCAAAGGTCTCATCATAATCAATTCTTCCGATTGTGAATACCCCTTAGCAACAAGTCTTGCCTTATTTCCGGTGATGACGTTTTTCTCATCTCTCTTGTTCTTGAATACCCAACCCGTGCCAATTCGTCTTGATGAATTAGTGCGTCTACCAGTTCCCAAACTTGATTTGTTTAATTGTTCGACTCTTTCTGCATTGCTAGAAATCGGCGTCGTCTTGTAGAGCTTCCTCTATAGTTGTTGGTTCCTTCATAGACGGATATTGACAATACATATGCACTTTCACCAATCGATGTCTAGTTTTAACTTTATCGGATGGGTCTCCGATATCGATCGGTTGGATGGTTGGTTATCCAGTCCTACGCTCGATTTGCGTCGATTTGGAGAACATCGTCCGTTTCGATAAAATTTCATTACTAGTGATTGGGGTGGTAGTTTTGATCCACTTGATAAGAACAAGTCTCGGTGATGTTGGACTCATCATGTGTCGATGTCGCATTTCGTGGGAACTTCAGATGTTCCCCCAGGCAGGATGGTTTAGTTGATCTTGTCTCGGTTGTATCGAACCTTCTTCACAAGACAGGTTTTTCATACCTTAGGATCCGAATGATCCGGTGAATCAGCTAGATCCGGAATGTATACCTGAATTCACGGTTCTCGATTCTTTCTCCTTGATCATTAGGTGATCCATTTTTACGAGCATCGGTACTTGTTGATCGTACATCTTGTTACGAGGCGTGATTTCTCTTGATCGGGGCGATGCTTCATCAAAGACTACATGGGGTGTTTCTTCCACAAGTAGGGTTTGTCATTTATGAACCTCGAAAGCCTTGCTAGATGAGGAATATCCTAAGAATATACCATCATCGACTTGGGCTTCAAAGGTTTTCAACCCGACTCTTCCCATTGTTGTGTATGAAACACTTACACCCAAAAAACATGGAAGTAAAGAGACACGAGGTTTTACGTCCTTCCATAGTTCATAGGGCGCTTTTTGTAGTGAGCCTTAGTCGGAAGACATCCGATTCAGTATGGCATGCGGTGTTGATTCTTACTTTAAATGGTTTGGTATTGCATGTTCACTAACATCGTGCGGCGAACTTCTTTGAGAGTTATGTTCTCCGTTCCGCTACTCCATTTTGTTGAGGCGTCCTTCGGTGATGTTTCATGTTTGTATACCAAACTTAGAGCAAAAATCATTAATAAAGGAGTTCGTAAATTGCGTACTTTATTTGATCGATTTTTACTATCTTGACACCCTTCTCATTTTGTAATCTTTTTTAAAACTCGGGTATCTTCGTTTGTCGCCTCATTCTTCTTATGTAAGAATATAACCCGTAAACTTGGAATAGTCATCCACGATTACCCGACCGTTAATCGGGTCCGAATAGATCCATATGAAGCATTTTAGAAGATTCTTTGGATGCCGGTCCGGAATTCCTTGAATGAAGCTTTGACTGTTTTCCTTCCGACATAAAGACATGTATCGATCCTTTGAAAATACTTCATTCTAAGTCCTTCCACTAGAGACATCCTTGCTATCTTGTTAAGAGTTTTAAAGTTCGGATGGCTCATCATACGTACGAATCAAGCTACCGCTACTTTTGGAACTCTTGACAATCAGCAGCATTTCTTTGGCAAACTGTTCCAATTTTTGTGTAGATCGTCCCTTTCCTTGAACCGATTACATTTGAATCGATTCTTGATAGTGCATTGGTTTCGAGAACTCAAAAATCCGTTGTCGCAGAATTCGGAAACCGATAATAGGTTATGCTTTAGACCTTCGACATACGAGACTCTCAAATTATTTGTACATCATCATTCTCTAAGGTTCAATCCTTTGGTATAACCAAAGTTATCATCACCAAGAAACACACTGGCCTTCGTTTTCTATGTATGAGCCGAGGATCATGTGTCTTGAGCATCCACTATCGATGTACCGGATAGCTTGCTTGCACACCTCCTTTGTTCGGACCACGATCCTCGCAAATCGGGGCTTTAGGTACCCGCTTTTGGATTGGGTCCCGAGGGTTAGGTTTAGTTTTGGGAATCCATACAAACAGAGCACTTCTATTGTGATCGGTTAGATCGGAAGGCCTGATTTGTCTCCATACTGTCAACATAATCATACGTCTCTTTATATGCTTTCTTGTTTTTGTATGATTATTAGTGTGAACCTTGGATGACTTAGAAGACTTGGGATCTATCTTTTTCTGTTTGTCTTCTTTTTTATCGATTGTGGTTCTGACCCTAGATTTCGATTATAGGGGTAGGTACGATCGCTACCATCAAAAGATTCATATCTTTTTGGCATAGGTGGTTTTTGCGGTTTACGAAGCATGCTTATTATGCGGTGACCTTGATTGGGTCTCGATTGGACTTCCCTTTTACAAAGGTTGTCTTTTTTCGATACGATCTGTTGATCGAGTTGAGGTCTCTTCGGAAGAACGGGTTCTTGTTGATTCTCGGTGATGCTTTACCAAAATACGGTTAGGCACCGCTTTACCCGCTCAACCGGTCTTTTTTTCCTTATTAGATACATGTTTGGCTTTTGGTGTATCTTTTGAAAAAATGACACACCTTTTTGAGATGAATCGATCGGGGCTTTTGAGGATGTGGAAGGGTTCTCATAAAGTCCCTTCTTATTAATCGTTGTTCGAAAATAGGTGTTCATGTCTTGAGCGGTTTTAGATGATTTTGTGAAAACCTCTATTTTCTTACGCAGATTATCCTCGAGATGATTTCAGACTTTCATGCTTTTGGAAAGACTCATCGAATTTTGCTTGAAGAATTTTGAAGTCATCACTTGTCATTTGTTTAATTGCCGGTGATCTTTGATCTGCTTCTCGATCGAAGCCTTAACTTTCGAGAATGTTACATTCCTCGGTTCTTCGAGTAAAGTGATTGAAGTTGAGAGACTTTTTTTGAGATCATTCTCTTTTGAAAGTGATTATTTCTAATTCTCGACTTGTCATTTTCAAAACTTCCACTATAGCATAAGTGTCTCTTTGCATTGGAGAGATCCTCAAGCAATTGCTTTCGAGTAATTTTATGGTCAATCTCCCCGGGTGTGCTAATGATAGCGGTGTAAAGCGAAGCAAGCGAGTTTGGAGGTTACCAGATTGGTCCTCCAAGCAAGATCTCATCATAAATGCAAGAGAATATCGGATCTTCAAATTCTTGATAAAGAAGTCTTCTCTGAAGGAGTATCACGAGTCCTCGAGAGGCGGATAGGAATCGTCAAAATTCGGCAACCATGGCTCTTATGTCCCTATATCGTTGCTTCTTACGTTTCCTCTTTTCTTCCCTTTCTCTTGGCGTCGAATGCAGGCGGTCTGCGCTATAGTGACTGGCTTCTCACGGTTGAAAACGCGCTCCTTGATTCGAACCTTTCCTTCGGTGAATCAATGACCTATCGGTGACTTCCTTTTCGATAGTAGTTGGACTTTCCAATTCGATTGGTTATCTCTTCCTTCCTCGGTCGACTATCTCTTTTCCTTTCATCTATGTGATCCCTCCGATCATCGGATCTGGTTCTTCGGAGATCTGTTGGGTGATCTCCTATCTCTTCCTTGTCTATGTTGATAGTCCTTATAAAATCTTGAACTTACCAAGTTGGACGTTTGACTTCTCAAGCTTCCAGTAAGCGAGCGATCTGATACTTCGACTTACTATATTCCCAACAAAGTTCGTTGGCCTTTCTTTCTTTGCTAGTTTCCTTAAAAGCCCGATTTTGAAGTTGAGGCTTCATGAGCACCTCATCTTCATCACTTTGTCCTCTTTCAATCAAATCGAACTCATGAGCTTTAAGGCTCAAGAACAAGTTACTTGGCTTCATTTTTGAAATGTCTTGGCAATCCTTGATTCCGTGACCTTCATGTCCCATTTCTTGGTGAGAGACCTTAGGATTTTGTAGTTGATATCTTTATCGGACATCTCTCTAACAAGTTCTCGCTTGTTTATAGACATTGTAATCCTTCCATCGAAGTTCGTTGATGGTTTAGTTGAAAGATCATCTTGAGTTTTTGAACTTTACAGTTAAAATGGTCTTTTATTCAAGATATCTCAGCTAGAGTATCCCACATTGTTTTCGCAGTTTTGAGATACTTAATCTTTTCTTGGTGACCTTATCCATGGTTTTCATGATAATATGCCTCGCGATAGTATCTAGAGTATCAACTTTCTTTCTTACGCATCCATCAAAAATTTGGGCTTTTTCGCACAAAAAACCCCCGGTGCAAAGTGCGGATCTCCTCCAACCGCGGGGTTGTCGTAATAAATGATGATGGGTCCTCTTTTCGATGACTTCCATCATTCGCCGCTTATCGAACCTAGATGGTTGGACATATATGGCCCAATCTGCATACTCAGGATCATGATACATACGAGGTGTTATCCATCTTTGAGTGATTTTGGAAAATGAATGAGTTTTAAAAATGGTTTTTCAAGATCATTCGATTGACCACAAAGATTCTTCCTCAAGAATCGATGATACAAGAGATTGGTCTAGAAATGATACCACTTGTAGGTCCCGAGCGGGTTTGTGGGGCGTAAGTCTAGAGGAGGGTGAATAGACTTAAAAACTTTTTTTGTGCAAATCAGGTGTGAGGCGATTAACTTTGATGAGTGAATCGGTTTGGTGATAACCAAAAATCGATTCGGTAACTATCGATTTTAACTAATGTGTGCGGAAGCTTAAGTTTTACCCGTGTGAAAAACCGGTTTGATAAATCGATTCCAAGGTTGATCTTTTAATCGGTTTGGTGAAGTGTCACGTTTGAATCGGAAGCTTGGTCTTTGATCTCAACTTGGAATATGTATGAGCTTTAAAGGTTGTGTGCGATTGTGTATGCGATTAATCAAAGCGGTAAAGGCACACTTCCTACGTCCACTCTTCCCTATCAAAGGGCACCTACTTAACCAAATGGACTTAGTTTTATGTGTTAGTCGACCACGAAGACAACCGACTAGATGTTTAAAGAGTTCACACTCGGCCGATCCGAGGAGATCGGAACTTATGCGAAATCTTGCTAAACAACTTAACCTAACTTGGGGTTTGGGTAAGATTGTTTTGTTCAACTATGAAATCTTTTTTCTTGCGTATAAAAGCGACTAACGGTAGATGAAAAGATTTCTATGCTAAGAACTTATGGGATGAACACTTAATAAAAATAATCTTCTTGATCGTGTTCTTAAAGTGAAATCGAGAATTGCTTGAGCTTCTTAATCGTTCGAGTCTCCGTTGTTTCACTCTAAAGTGTAATCCCATATATATAGACCTTGAAATCAAAGAGCCGTTGGAGAGCAATTTGAATTTCGTGCTATATTTGGTAGACTTGCAGTGCTTGATGTGACGAAAGCCAGGCGGCATGGCCAAAAAGCGTGAATTTGTACTTTGTAGCCATTACGAGAGGTAGCATCGAGAAATCCCACAATTGCGACTCACGATCAACGTGTCTTGTTCTTATTGGATAGCGGACTCACTTTTGAGTTATTCTTCCAACTAAGTTTGACATTCTTCTTGTTGGATCATCGACGTATGATTTGGTGAAACATCGATTTCACTGGTGAGTGACTTTGATCGATCTACGATGGAGTCTTGGTGCCGGTTGACTTAGCTTCAACTAGCGGTTTGATGTAGGTCTTCCGTGCGATCTTCTTGAGTATTTAGAGTTTGATCTACATGACTTAATTGAGATATCGGACTAGATCGGATCGATCGATCTTAATTCTTTGTCTTGTATTACCTGTCGGATATCAATTTGTCTTTTGAGTCTTGGATCGACCTTTACATATTGAGTTTCCCCCTCAATATGTGGCCTATCTATTACATCGGTTGTTCTATACAATAATTATCAACCGTGGTCTCTATAGCGAGTAATATAAACATCGATCACCTAAGGATCCTTTGGTCCTATTACATGTGTTTTGGAACTTTCATCGACCCAATAAGCCAAAGATACTAACAGTGCTTTCGCCCGACTAGGCGAACACCAGTTATCTACATGCTTTCGCCCTTCGCCCGACTCGGCGACGAAGAGGACATCAAAGGCCGCCACACCATAAAGAAAATGCTCACCGACAACCCTAGCTACTTTAATTGACGAACACGGCGATGGCCGAACGAATGCAGATTTAGCAGAGAAAAGAAGACCTTCTCACCCCAGAGGGCAAGCAGAAAGCAAGGACCAAGGCATTTAGCCTGCGGCCGCACCTTCTAGACGAGCACAATAAGTCCCTCAAAGACTAGCACTAAATAACGAACAAGAAGACCAGGTCACCTGCTAAGCCAGTGCCACCTGGATGACAAGTCAAAGACTTCACAAACAGGCAAAGACAGATGTCAACCAGAGAAGCGTGACAGGAAGCGTGGCAACTCCATGTGTACTCTTGCATGATAAGAAACCGCTAGCTCGAGCTTGCCAAAGCATCACATGCTTGACAAAACTCTATAAATAGACCCTCGGAGGTCATAAATAGGGTTCAAAAATTTCCTTAACATCACCCACATAACAGCTTATCTTAAGCTATTGTAACAAACACATACAAACGTGCTCGCCACATTTCAATTGTGTTCGTCACACCCTCAAACCACATAATACAACCCTGGCTTGGTTTGCCCTTAGACGTAGTCGATCTTGACGAACTGGGTCACCAAATCCTTGTTGTCATTATATTTTCCATCGTGCTTGCTACATACACACTGTGTTTGACACGTTAAGTCTTATCTTGTTTAATTGTTAGTCAAGGTAGCCACCTTATATTTTCCACGTAAGACGACTATCAACACTGACTTTTCCTTTAACTTGTTAACTATAAGTCATTTAACCAGGTATTCAAATTGTACAGTTAGTTTTATGGCATCAAGCTGTGTTTTGCAGGACAAGTCTACCCTCAAGGTGATTGGTTCTGCTGAGCAACATGGGGGCCTATACCTGCTTAGAGTTGCACATTCAGCACATTCAGTTGCAACTTCTTCAAATTCTGGTACTTTTAACATTTGACATTCTAGACTAAGCCATATATCTCCTTTCAATATGTTTCAAATAAAGGATTTGGACTTAAAATCTTCTGATGTTCACAGTTGTACAATATGTCCTCTTGCTAAACAAAAAAAAAAAAAACCTTCCTATTAGTGTTTCTTCAACTCTTGGTTGTTTTGATCTCATACATTGTGACATATGAGGCCCTTTTTCTACTGTTTCTCATACTAGTTTTAAATATTTTCTTACAATTGTTGATGACCATTCAAGATGCACATGGATTTATTTGTTAAAAACCAAATCTGATGTCAAAATCTCTTTGGAAAACTTTTACAATATGGTGCTTACTCAGTTCAATAAGAAAATAAAGGTTTTGAGAAGTGATAATGGATGTGAGTTCTTGTTATATGATTTTTATCATTCTTTAGGCATAATTCACCAAATTTCATGTGTGGAAACACCTCAACAGAATGGATTGGTTGAGAGAAAACACCAACATCTGTTGCAGGTTGCTAGAGCACTGTTGTTTCAATCTTCATTGCCAATTGTGTATTGGAGTGAGTGTATTCTTACTGCAGCATACTTGATTAATAGAATACCTACTGTTGTTCTTAATAATGTCTCTCCCTTTGAAAAGTTATATGGAAAAAAAATCAGATTATTCTTTTCTTAAGTGTTTTGGATGCTTATGTTTTGCTACCACATTGTATGTGAAAAGAACTAAGTTTGATCCATGTGAAAAGAACTAAGTTTGATCCAAGGGCTGTCAAGTGTGTCTTTTTGGGTTATCCTTTTGGCACCAAAGGATATAAATACTTGATCTGGTCAATGGTAAAATTTTTATTTCCAGAAATGTTGTCTTTTATGAAAATGTTTTTCCATATGCTGCATTCTTTCTGAGAAATGTTTTGGTTCCATCAAAAAGGGGGAAATTGTTGGGAAATTTATAGTTTTGATGGAAGTTCCAAAACAGTTGTAATAGGACCAGTCGAACCTGTTAGTCGACTGATGATATGATAGGAAACCAGCTGAACATGTTAGACAGCTGATGTATTAGACTAGGTCATTCTTAAAGAAGAACTCAAGTTGCACAAGTCAAGCGGAAGATCAGTAGTGAAGATCAGTAGCGGAGATCAGCAGCGAAGATCAGTATCGAAATTTTAGAAGACTTTACTTGCAGACCAGAAGACCTATTCTATGAAGACATCAGCAGAGTTGAATTGGTTGAAGTTAAGGCAACCATATCAGTAGACTCAAGGCGACTGATCAGTAGAAGTGGTGATCAGTTCATCCAAGTCAACGATAAGCTTAACTACTTATCAGAAACATACGGTGTATACCAGACCAGGAGAATGTCAACATAGTTGGACTTACAATGACGCCGAATAAGTGTCCTTGTTAGCCAATCAGGGATCGACACGTATACACAAAGCTGACATTGCAGGATATGGCGTATCAAGTCAAACGACTATAAAGGACAAACAAACACGCTTTCGGCCATGCCGTCCCTGAAGCACGTCACATCAAATCCTGCAACCTAACACAAATAGCCTGAAATTCAAATTGCTCTCCAACGGCTCTTTGATTTCAAGGTCTATAAATATGGGATTGCTCTTCAGAGTGAAGACATGTATAGCAAAATTTCCGCACGAAGAACACAAAACTCAAGTTTATTTTATAAGTGTTCATCCCATTGTTCTTATCATAGAAATCTCATCCTCTAACTTTAGGCTACATAAACACTAGGATAGATTTCCAGTTGGAACCACAACAAATCTTTACCCAAACTCAAAAGTTAGGTTAAGTTTGTTTTGCAAGATTTCAGACTAGGATTTCTAGTTCTGATTTATGGGATCGGTTGAGTGAGAACTCTATAAACATCTGTTGGTTGTACTGTGTTGGACTAACACAATAAACTAAGTCAAGTTGGTTAAGTTGGTGCCCCTTGTGATAGGGAAGAGTGGACGTAGGACTGGTTGTCCGAACCACTATAAAAATCTTGTGTGTATTTACTTGCTCTTAACTGCTTTACACTACTGCACACAACTTGGTTTAAACTGCATACATATTCTAAGTTAGGATCAGTCTGCACCAAACAACTGATCTGATTAGTTGACACTTTAGTCATCTGATTGAAAACAGACTGCAGAATCTAATCTTATAAAATTGGTTTTTCACACGGGTTAAAAGTAGCTTCCGCACATCAGTTAAATTGATAGACACCGAACTGATCTGCCATCAGGCGATTAGTAAGTTGGATATCAGTCCAAACTGATTCACTCGCACTCTGATCAGGCAACCAAATACACTTGTTTGAATATTATGTTTGATTGTTTGCATTTATTCATGCAAGTGTTCCCATGAGTCATTGCTGTCATTGAGGTTGTGAGAACTCAGATGACTTAAGCATGATTCTCAAATAGCCCCGATCAAGGATCATCAAGAATGAAATATTGATGATGCAATGGAGATTGGTGTGCGATCTGCATCATACTCTTAGAGAGTGTAGTAAGATCTCACTTACTACGAGATACTAGGTATCTCATGATGGATGCACAAATACCTTAGAGGTTATTGGTACACCCATCCAAGAAACCGTTTGATGTATTTCCACTATATGTGTCTACGGGTGTCTAGGTTAGTGGGAGCGATGCGATACTCCTTTGACTTTAGCTCAATACGCACGACATGTGTGGAGTAATGAACTTTGACCATGACCAACACTTGCACCCTTCCATGTATGGGTAGATACGACTTGGATTGGGTTCATCACGAAGTGCATGTGCGTGGTAGTTGAGCCAAGAATAGGATTCAATCCTCAATGTGGATTTAGAGAGAATACTCATCTTCTCATCATAATTGGATCAAAGTCATCGGATGATGCACGTCAACTTAGACTTTGTGGCTAAGTGTGACATACAATGATCAATTAGTGATTAGAGATAATACTAGCCATCCATCGACTTCGCTTTTTTTCAGTCCGACGAATGCATCGACTTCACAAAATTACGCAGACTGTCTTTGATAAGGCTTAAGTGAACGCATTGATTAATTATAAATAATTAACTCCAAAAAGCACATAAGATTGTGAGGATACATATTTATGTTTCCTCTAGGGTAATATAGCACTATCTACGGTGTTCCCACCTGGGTAATAAGATCTAGACTTCCTATGTCCCTTCACAATGTACGTGTACTACCATTCAAATAATTATGTAGACTGATGGGGGTTCTAATGAATTTATCCAACTCTCGTTGCAATAAACCATAATTTACGCAAGTCAATAATTAAGACTCAGATTCATAAAATCCACATGCGTACGCAACTCTCATATATAATACATATGCATCAATTTATATATTAAGAGAATAATTAGACACAAGGACACATAAAATCCATCAATCTAATCTAACCAACCTTAAGTCAATATAGAAGAAATTTAATTAAAATCATTGTCTAATCCCACATGATTCAAAATACCCAAACACAATATAAAACTACTCCATAAATTGAAAAATCAAAACTATGAAATAGATGAAAGACATAATTGAAATTAAATTACTGAAATTAAAAAGGTGTCACCTTGAAAGATCTTCAAGAATCCAAGGACAAAAGCAAAAAAAATAATACTTGCAAAAATACAATTCTAGGGTTCTATGAATTGTGGGTGTTGTGGTGAGTCTAAAATCTAGAGACTAAAGGGTATATATAGGTGTAGGAAAAATCCTAGATGAATCGGGAATTGAATCTTCCTAAAATATATGTTGAAATCTTCGATAAAATCTATCAAGATCTGTTTCCATAAAAATCTCTAGCTACTCAAGGATTTGAGACTGCGGTTTTTTTTCCTGATTTTGACTACTGCTTTCCTTAAAAATACATATTCTCGACTTCTTAATTAATCAAAAATATGGGCTGACTAATTAATTTCAAATTGGTTGTTGCATATATCTCTTGGGCTTTTTTCTTTGTTTTCGCGAGTACCTTTTGACAATTGTGCACCAATTTTGTATCGTTCATAACTTAAGCTCCCCAACTTCACTTTTTTTTTATAACTCGGTATCCAGTCCAAGGACTGACTAATCTGGGGACCAAAACTCATCTGCGGAGATCGATTCCTGAAAGAGGGCAGATAGGAAGATAGCAGCAAAAGCACTTCAGTCCTTGATTTCTATTGTGTCGCCTGCTCAATTTTTGGCTTCTCCAAGGAAGAAATCTCAATGCTGAAAGACATATATAGTGTTTTCATAAGCTTTCTTGAGTAATTCATTTCTAGTTAGATATTTGGTAGCTAATTCTCTTTGGTTGGATTTAGTTATTTTATAAGGGATGAAATATATTGATCGAAGATTTTATTTTATTCATGAGAATCAAGGGTTTCTTTTTTATAAGGATACCACCTATAGGGTGCCAAGACTAGATCACTATGTCTTTGAGACAAATTAAACATTTTAGGTTTATCAATTGAGTAAATCTTGATGAAATTTGTTCATAGTATAAAATTTATATAATTATTCTTATAAATTAATACAACTATATCGAATCGCATTGATTCTCTTCCCATCATAAGCCAAAGCAATAGTTATTAATTTCACAGGATCCTATTTAAGGGATGGAGATTAAGAATTAACAAACCACTGAGGTCTAATTCTTGTATATTCAGTACCGAAGAATTTATCCTCCTGTAGGTCCTTTTCAGTGCATCATGATGCACTAGTGTAATCTCTTGGTCAAGACAATCCAATCTAAACCTTACATTCAACCTTTCATGATGGATTGTTCATTTCCATCTGGGTTGTGAATTTGTACTTAGTCACGAGGAACTGTTAATTTGATCTTCTGTGATCTGATATTACCAAATTAACTACAACGTAACATGTACTTACTTATTGAACAGGTATGCAATAAATATATATAACATTCATTCATATTTAATGCAACAGTGATAAATAATTTATTTCAGTAAATAAATAAGAAATTCAGTTTGGTTATACAAAGTAAAAAATATAATTTTCAGTATAACCCCAACAGGTCTGCCTAGAAACAATCACTGATTGTTTCTCAGGTGGATATAAACAATATCCTTTAGTTTCCTTAGGATATCCCACAAAGTAACCCTTTTCACCTTTGGATTCCAACTTGTCGGTAAACATCATTTTACAATCACGGGGCAACCCCATGTTTGATATATGTAAAAGTTGGCTTCTTGCCACACCATGGTTCATATGGTGTATGCTCAACCGATTTAGATGGAATCCTATTCAGAATGTAAATTGAGGTTTATAACGCGTATCCCATAAGAATGTTGGAAGATAGGAAAAGCTCATCATGGACCTCACCATGTCTAACAGGGTTCGATTTCTCCTCTCGGACACACCGTTCATGTGAGGTGTTTCGGGAGGAGTCCATTGTGACTAGATTCCATGTAACTTCAAGTAATCAATGAATTAATGGCTATGGTATTCACCTCCTCGATCTGATCGAAGAGTCTTGATACTCTTACCAAGTTACTTTTCTACTTAGCCTTAAACTCTTTGAATTTCTCAAAATATTCGAATTTGTGTTTCCTAAGATACACGTATCCGTATATTGAGAAATCATCAGTAAAAGTGATGAAATATCTGAAGTAATCCCTAGCTAGAGTGGACAATGGTCTATAAACATCGTTGTAGATCAACTCTAAACCTCTTTGGCATGCACCCCTCTCCCATAAAAGGGTCTATTGATCATTTTGCCCATGAGATAAGATTCACAATCTCCCTACCAGTTATGTTATTGTGATATTCAGCCAAAGCAGAGATAATGATAGTAGGAATGTGGATCCCAGTTCATTACAATTTATATTTGATGTAAATTTGTACTCTTTCGATGAGGTCGTTGAGTATGTGAAAATAATGGAGACAAAATAAACACAAAAGAAAGGCCATGCTTATTTTGATTGCTAAATATTGATCATAGGAATTATGTGTTTAATTCCCGTTTTATTTTATTTCTCTTGGTTAGTTGAAATGTATAACTGTTATTGAGATGTGTTTTGGAAACAAACAAATTGGCTAGGCCAAATTTTCTGGACTGGTACCTAAACGTGTGTTTGGTGCTAAGGCAAGAAAAGATTGAGTGTGTGTTGGACACGTCAATCCCTGTTACCTTTGCAGCTGGTTTCTTGAAACATCTACGTTTGACATAGCACATCAGAAGAAGCATCAAAAGGATGCTTCCCAGACGCAGTGTGTGATGTTGCTCGGCATGACTCCCGAATTACTTAAGGCAACATGAGAAAATGGGTCCTTTTGAGATGCTCAAGCATTTGAAGGATCTATTTGATTCTGAATCTCGTTCTGAGATTTATGAAATGATGAGAGATCTGTTCAGATGCCGGTTAGCTAAAGGAGAGAAGATTTCACCTCATGTGCTTAAGATGATAGGCCTAATTGATAAACTTGGTAATTTAGGCTTTGAGCTAAAAGACCAACATTTTCATTTACGCTATCCTCTAGTCGCTCTCGGATTCATATTTTAGCTTCATTGTGAACTACAATATGAATAAGACGGATGCGACCATTCCAAACCAATTGCAAAATTTGCAATTCCTACTTGATTAAACCCAGTTTAATCGGATGTCCCTTAACTTTTGTTTCCCTCCTTTGGCTGGAGAAACAAAGTTAAGTTGGTTTACAACCATCAAGCGACGACACCACGTGTCCCTATAAGAGTCCCGTTGAATGAAGATCTGAGGAAAAGACCTTGGTCTTAAATACCCATTGGAAATCCCCGGTTTACTTTTAATTTCGATGGAAGACATCGTTTCAATTTAATGAAAACCCATATTTTAGTGAGGAACATTTTAAAGGCGGTGTATTAATTGCTTAATGGAGATCCAACATGTTAATCTACATCACATTTGAGCAATTATTGGGCGCCGCCTACCCAAACATGACATACACGAACTAACAAGTATTATGGGTGCCGTCTACCCAAACAGTTATAATGCGGACTATAACTAATAATGTAAATACTCAATTTACACAAACAATTATACAAGTGGGGAGCAACTAATCAAGTTCTCATTAAATAGCACGTGTAAAATATTCAATAAATATTTAGCACATGCAAACAATTTATTTTAAATCAACACGTAAATCAAATAAAAACGTGTTCAATTAATTATGCATAGGTAAAATAGTGCTTAATTTAGAAATACCAATAAGTTCCAAACTTTCGATTATTCCTAAAAAAAATTCAAATTTGTTTGCCCAGATTTTTATGAAATTTTGGTCCAACCAAAATTCCTTTTAATTTTCTTTTAATAATACAGAATTTTATTAAAAAAAATCCAGTTGGCCAAACACAGCCTTAAGAAAAATAAATAAATTATATTCTTAATTTAACTTTGCAGGGGATATTTAAGCAATTTTTAAGATTTTGCAAGGAAGGGCCTGGTGAGAATCCAATTCTCAAACCAGGACCTTGGCCAATTTTCGCTGGATAGAAACAGGCTTGCATCGGTCGTTACATCGCTCTGTTGGGTTATGGAGCCTGAGTGAAACGGGGATGCAGGGCGCGGGAGGCGCTCGACCAGTGCTCGAGGTCTAGCAGGTGTGCTCGATCGAGCGCTCCCCTTTGCAGCGGTGAGAAGGCGCTCGAGCAAGGTTGCTGATCGAGCAAAACCGCTCGACCTAGGGCTGAGGTCGAGCGGTTCCAAGGCCTGTACGCGGAGGCCCAGTTTCATCTTTTAAGGTTTCGTCCAGGATGGGCCAAACCTAGGTTTTTTGTATAAATAACCCCCTAACTCCCCCATTGTATCTTGAACTACTTGCACTATCTTATACGATATAGTATATCTCTCCTGGCTTGGTAGTGCCCCCAGATGTAGTCAGTTTGACGAACTGGGTAACTAAATTGTTTTGTCTCTAAATTCCGTAGTTCCATTATTTTCTCCCATAATTGCTTGCTTAAATTCCTAACACGCTCGTCACCCCTAAGTGTTTCAGCGTGTCGCCGCTGCCTCGAGGTGACTGCAGCGTTTTTGCCGCCTTGTCTTAGCGTTGCTGTAACGATCGCGACCGGTGCCCAGCACCACCGCGAATGACGGTCGCCGCCGCCTGGGTTGATTCACGGCAGATCACTGTCGTGGCGATGCTTCTTTTGAACCTCCACGAATCCCCTCTCTGCTTGCAACGATACGCCTGAAACACTTGCGACCACATCGGGATTTCTTTTCTCTCACCCAGCGAGACTGTAACCCCGACGACTTGTTTATGCCGATTCAAGTTTTCGCAACATACCCAGATGTATGAAAAACAAATCTTATTAAAAAAAATTCAGTTTAATGGATGATGCCAAGCATCACAAATGGGTAAATTGCAGTTTTGATCCCATAAGAATAGGTTGATTGCAAAATGGTCCTTTTCTTGACAATTTTGGTCCCATTACTTATTTCCGTCCAAATTTAACGGTAGAAAGCCCGTGTAACACACGAGCCGTTATTTTCTCAAAAAACAGGCTAAAATCAAACCTATTCAGATCTAAAATCTCAAAACTCCCCAGAAATCTCAAAATGCCCTTAAAATTCACCTTCAATCGCGTATTTTCCAGAAAATCGCACACATCAATGCGAAAAACCCAGAATCACAGTAGAATCACAAACCTTGAATCACCCAGCCAGAATTGCGAGCGAATCGTGCACCTCAAATCGCGCACCCTTGAAGAAATCGAACGAAACGCGAACCAAAATCGCGCCCAGAAATTGCACACCTCAAATCGCCCAATGTTGCGAATAGGGAATACCAAATCTACTGAACCTCCTTCGATTCGTAAGTTTTCTTAATGACTGGATATACAAAAAAAATTATGAATTGGATTCGTAATTTTTTTTCTCAGTTATTGTGAATCTTATTTGCTTCATCTTTGTGAGTCCCTGGCAAGAGTGTATTTTTAGTTCCCTATTGAATATCCTGGCATCAAAAGGCACAAATGATGTTGTTCGCTCAAACAAAAGATATATGTAGTCTGGAGAAATTATTGAAACAAAAAGATATATGAAGTTTGGAGAAATTATTGAAACAAATAGCTCAAACAAAAGGATTAAATAAACATGGAATGCATATATATATATATATATAATAGAAATGGGAGAAGACTTTCGTAGAAAGAGATATTATATATACCAAACATGTTATACCTTTTTCTATTTTAATGTTGGTATCTAGAAGATGCATTTTAAAATTAAGATTGTAATGGGGAACATGTGGGACTGTTTCTGGGGGGAAAATACAAGGGGAATCCATTTGTTCATTTATGATATACCATATGTGTCTTTATTGAAATACTTTGTTTTTAATTGAGGTGGTCCCCTAAGCTTAATAAATATTTCTATGGATCTTTGACACATAGGATTGTCAATCCTTTTAAAAAATTTACAACCATTACTAGTCATTGAGAACTCACAGTTGATAAATCTTCTTCCGGGGTTAGCATCTGACCAAGAGGTGCGTTGAATAGCGGCATTCCACACCAACATCTAACATTGGTTTGAAATCCAATGTTAGACGATGAAGAAGATGAAGCCATCTAAGTGTTCTTTTGTTTTTTGGTTGGAGATTTGCAAATTGTGTGTTGCAGCAGTTTTGTTTTAGGGTTTTTTTGGGCATAAGAGTGGTAATGAGCCTATTTATAGGCTTTGAACTTAATTCCCTCCAAAAAATATGCCCTAGAACACATTTCCCTCCATTTTGCACAGTTGGTCCCATTTCCCTCCATTTTCTGGTCAACTGACGGATTCCATCCAGTTGACTGACGGATGGGACCAAAACTGTAAAAAAAAGGATCATTTTCGCACTTTGGGACCAAAATGCAATCAACACTATTCTTATGGGACCAAAACTGCAATTTACCCCATCACAAATCAAAATCATTTGATTTCCAGAAAAATCTTATTAAACCAAATTTGACCTATTCAAAAGAGGTTGGCCGAGAGTAAAACGTTTTCTTAATTAGGGCAAATATTGAATGCAACAATAATTTATCATTCGAAATTAATTAGTTACAGATAACAATTAATTATGTTATACATCAAAAAATTCGAGTCGAGCTCCCTTTTCAATTATACAATCAAATCAAGAGCCTGAAGCTCTGATACCACTGTTGGAATTTAGAGGCACGTAAACACGTATTACATGCGCAGCTGAATTAAACAGTTCACCAACAACGAACACGTAATTGCATAATTGAATACGTATAAGCATAAAGAGAAACCTTACAGTAAACCGTACGCATATTTCTCTACTATGGTATCCACGTAATCCCCAATCACGGACTTGCACGTATTTGCCAGCGTTGAATCCCGAGATGAATTTACTAGGAAAAATCTAACTCTAGATCTTATGGAGAGAATAATGAATTAACGTTGTTTTTGAATTCTCAAGAGCTCATATATATATAGAGAAAGCCCAGCTTAAATCTTAAGCTATCCTGATTATGAAATAAAATCCCTAATCTTATAAAATAAATCTCTTAGATTTATTTCCCATATATAAAATCTCTACGGATTTAATTCTCATGTATATCAAATCTCTAAGGATTTGATTCCATATATATTAAATCCTATAATAATATTCCATATATTATTATTGGGAATCTTATTTAATTAAATCCAATTTAATTAAATATTAATAATAATTAATTCCAAATTAATCTATTATTAATTAATTCTCCATAAATTAAATATTAAATCCAATTTAACATTTAATCAATCAACTATAATCCGTAAAATGGAACTACTTGTTGTGTGACCCATATACCCTCATATATCGAGCGATTAGTCAAACTAACGGTCTTAATTGAACCCTAGACAATAAATCAGACATTTTCAATATATGAGGTACATTGCGAGAAACGTGCAACTACTTGTAACTGAAACATAGGCTATTACGATTTCCTCATTTCATTCGCGAATACTCGATTAAGTCTTGAACATGATGAAGTGTCTATTCAAATAACTTAATCGAGACTCGCCGTAGAGGAAATACGGAAGCTTTGGGTAAACGATTCGAGCGGAGTCGAAGTACTGGAGACAGTCCTACAATAGGGGTTCGACGTTCGTAATGTGGTCGAGGGCCCATCGGAGAAGCCGTGGCCCTGGAGGTCAAGGGCGCAGACAAAGAATCCGGCTTTGGCTACGGCCACGGCGTTCAGCTCAAAGAGCCAACCGCTCTCTGAGGTGTAGCCGTGACGCCTTTTAAGGGCGATGGGCTCGAACCTTGCGGTTGCCATGATTGTGTGAATATTTTCATGTTTTGGGTGTTGATCATGAAGCTTTCTTGGTGGGATACATGGAGTTTTTTTTAGAACTCCTCCTTTGTTAAGTTGCCATAGGGGCTATTCTCATTAGCTTCATGAATTGGATGTGCCATTTTCTCTGTTTAGAATTTACACAAGTATTTCACAATGCCTATGATCATATAAAGATACAAGGACAATGTTATTAATTATTAGTTGGCAATTTCCTTCTCCCCAACGGTCCCTACGGCACGAAATAAATGAAGTTATATACATTATTTGGGACTAAAAGCCTTACAAAATTAGGTCACGTTACAATTTCTATTTTAATAACTAGAGAACTCATAGCTGCTATCTAAAAATGTGCACCTGTAAAGATCTTGCACGAAAAAGTTTTCAGAAGTCTATTCATCCCTCCCCTCTAGAATTATGCCCTCACGATACCCGTTCGAGACCTACAAAGAGGGAGCCCATACTTTTGTTCAAAACTTGATTGCTAAAGATTCCTTTGTGAATCCTAGTTCTCTAGATGATACTTCTATCACTCATGTTCCTCATACTGTTGTTCCTGAAATTGTGCATCAGGAAGCTCATGATGAGTGTGTTGATCTTAATAGACAGACTATTGAACTTGGTCTCAATAATAGACAGGCTATTGAACTTGATATATGTGATAGATAGGCTATTGAACCTGGTGGAAATAATAGACAGGCTATTGAACCTGATGAAAGTGTTGAAAATGTGATTTATCATGATGTTTTGAATGATCCTTTTCTCAGAAAGTCATCTAGATCTAGATCACAACCTGCTTATCTGAAAGTTTATGAAACTTCTCTGTCTCAATCTTTAATTCCTGGTAATCCTGAGGCTAATATGATTGTTTCATGTGGAAAACAATATGACATTTCTGATTATTTGTCAACTGATAAACTTTCATCTGCTCATAAAGTTTTTACTACATCCATCTCTCAAAACATTGAACCAAAAACTTATAAGCAAGACAAGGACAATCCTAATTGGCAGCAAGCTATGAGAAATGAGTTAGATGCCTTAGAAAGGACTAACACATGGACTCTAGTTCCCTTGCCACCACATAGAGAATGTATTGGTTGTAAATGGGTTTTTAAAATTAAATATAAATAGGATGGGTCTATAGAGAGATATAAGGCAAGTTTGGTTGCAAAAGGATATACTCAACAAGAGGGAATTGATTACTTTGACACCTTTAGTCCTGTTGCTAAAGTAACCACAATAAGAATATTACTCTCTGTTGCAATAGCTAGAAATTGGTTCATTCATCAATTAGATGTAAACAATGTTTTTTTACATGGTGATTTGACTGAGGAAATTTACATGACTGCACCACCTGGTTATTGCATTGAATCTGATACCAGGGTGTGTAAATTCAATAAGAGTCTTTATGGTTTGAAACAAGCATCCAAACAATGGTTTACCAAGCTTTCTGAATCTTTGTTTGAAATTGGCTATGTGTAGTCTGAAGCTGACAATTCTTTGTTCACAAAGCACACTGATACTTCTTTCACTGTTAGAGTTTGTTATGTTGATGATCTCATTGTTTCTGGAGATTCTATGGAAGAAACACATCATGTTAAGAGTTTTCTGCACAACAAGTTCACTATTAAGGACTTAAGTGTATTAAAGTATATGCTGGACATTGAAGTAGCAAGATCAGAAAAAGGTCTAACTTTGTGTCAAAGAAAATACACATTAGATCTTTTAACTGACTTTGGCTACTTAGGTAGCAAACCCTGTAATACGCCTATGGATTCAAAATTACAACTTGTTCAGGCTACAGAAAAACAACAGAACAAATGCCAAACTCAATAGAAAAATTGTGGGAAAGCTACTTTATTTAACAGTAACAAGACCAGATATCTCT
This sequence comes from Stenogyne calaminthoides, assembly GCA_037126765.1. Taxonomy (NCBI): domain Eukaryota; kingdom Viridiplantae; phylum Streptophyta; class Magnoliopsida; order Lamiales; family Lamiaceae; genus Stenogyne; species Stenogyne calaminthoides. The sequence goes on along the minus strand of JBBCBC010000004.1, from coordinate 6,271,953 downwards.
TATGTTGTACAATCACTATCTCAATTCATGAGTAACCTTTCTAAACAACACATGGTTGCTGTACACAGAGTATTGAGATACTTGAAGGGAACTCCAGGTTTGGGTATCTTCTATTCTAGCACAAATGATTTTAAACTGCATTCTTATACAGACAGTGATTGGGCTAGTATGTTGAAACTAGGAAAAGCATTACAGGTTACACTATCTACTTGGGGAACTCTCTCATATCTTGGAAGTCCAAGAAACAATGTACAGTGAGCAGGTCATCTACTAAGGCAGAATACAGAGCTATGCCAACCACTACATGTGAGGTGCAATGGATCCTCTACATCTTGAAAGATCTCCATGTATCTGTCCAACTACCAACTACCATCTACACTGATAGCAAGTCAGCTTATCAAATGGCCCTTAATCCTTGCCTCCATGACAAAAGCAAACATATCTCAATTGATTGTCACTTCACCAGACAGAAAATCAAAGAACAGGTCATCAAGATCATTCACATACCAACAGAGGAAAATTTGGCAGACATCATGACCAAGCCTCTTCTACCAACTCCATACAACACTTTCAAGTCCAAAATGAGACTCTTGAACATTCACTTTCATTTTAAGGGAGGGTCTCTTCACTTATAAAGTTGCTACTTTCCTTTCTATGTATTAATAAAAGTGCTAAGAGAGGGAAAGTTAGTTAGGTTTAGTTCTTGTATTCCCATTCTATAAATAGTTCTAATATTAGGTTTATACTTAACTTTTCCAATTCATTCTTCAATTGTATTCACTTATATTTAAATGATTATTGTGCTCTCAAATAAAATTCTTCTTCTTTTCTCAATCTTCTTCAGATTGTTAATATACACCCTAAAAATTCCAACAGAAAGTTAGATTGGAATTATTTTGTGAGATAGTCTCATAGCTATAATCAAATATTTTATATTTTTATTTATATTTTATTTTTTTCCTTTAGAAAAAATCCACATGTCGCAACGCTGGCCACAAAAATGGAAGAATAATATCTTAAAATAGGGCCGGTCCATTAATTCATTTGTACTCATATAAAGTCACAAAACTTATCTAGAAGCTGTCAATATTCTAGAAGACATCGACACTCTTTTGACTAAACTTTGATTTTGTAATAAAATTGAATATTCATTTATATATGTATGGCCTGTAACGGCAGTCGTCGATTAATGGAGAATGAACATGTTGCTTGTCCTTCCTAAATCATAAAAAGCACAGAAAATATTGAAAAGCACTCAAAACTTCGTTCTCATTAAAGTGATGACCAAGTCATTGTGGCTTCTAGAAAAACAAAGGGGCCCGTTCTAATTTAAAATTAAAGTCATATTTACATATTATAAATATCATCAATTACCAAAATTTAAATAAAACGTTCAACATTTTTACTATTTTGTTTAAACGTTCAACATTTTTACTATTTTGTGTATGGGTAAACTAGAAACAATATGAAAATAATTATAATTCTAATAACATTTGTTATGTCTTTTCAATCATTTAAAGATATGAATAAGTCTATCTTAATGGTACGAAAAATATATTACTCCCTCCGTCCCAAACGAACCTTCACACTTTATATTTTGGGTCGTTCCATTTCAATTTTCACACCCAAAAAATGGCAAAAAATCTTACAATCTCCACCACACAATCTCCATTCTCACAATCTCCACCTTTCATCCCCTTTAAAAAGTCAATAAAGCTATTTTTCTTAAAATGTGTGCCGGTCAAAGTGTGAAGATTGTAATGAGACGGAGGGAGTATATATTATGGGAGCGTATATTATATCCAAATATTTTTAACTTGAAAAAAATAATACAATATCATTTTCATGAATTTTTATTATGAATATATTATTTTTATTTAATTTTATGTGTTGTGTGTTTTAAAATTGATATCATTTCATTTATAAATTAATACTATTATATTTATAAATTAATAACATAGCATTTATGTGTATAAATATTATGATATTAATTTATAATTGTTATAATATGTGAATGAATATTATATTATTATTATAAATTTTATTTCAAACTACAAACAAATTTAAGAAAAAATTATCAAAAAGAGGTATAGAAATCACTCAACCACAAAACACAAATATTATATAAATATCTAAAGCTAAAAAGATAGGATTGATAGTCGGTAAACTCAAGTAATGTATAAAATATCTAAAGCTAAAAAGATAGGCATTGATAGTTTGATACCAACTACATATGACAAAAAAAACCCATATCAGACATCTTATGCATACACATGAGACGAGTTATAATTAAAGAGTCACTCTTGTGTGAGATCGTTTCGTGATGAGATGGAGTGTAATTTAGGTATTGACGCTTTAACACTTTGGAAGGAGTGGGTGTTGATTGTCTTTAAATTGTCTTTCGCCTCTCATACGGTAGAGATTTTTATCGAAGTTTTTGTGATAATTAAATACAATTTTTTTCAAAATATTAAAGCGTCAAAACTTAATTTATATCTCATTTCACTATGAAACGGTCTCATGTAAGTATGACTTAATCTTTATATATATATATAAAGATTTGATATGGAGCCTACTTAGTGGGCTCCTTATAGAGCCTAATAGCTTACGTGACATTCCTAAACTAAACTCTAAACTATGAACCGCAAACCCTAAACTATTAACCATTCGAATCGGGTGAATCATGAACCGTTTGGATCGGGTTTGGGTTAGTTGAGTTTGAGTTGGGCCGGACAAGATAAAAAAAACTATTAGGCTCCATATCAAATATATATATATATATGTATGATGGGCATTGTCTGGGCACATAGTATCAATAAGATTGAAACATGGAAATTGCATATCAGGTAACTGCTGTTGCTTTTGTTTGTGTGGTGCTAACATACACGCATGGAGAATACTGAGTTGGGTGTACATCACCCCAAAGAGGCTGGAAAAAGCCCTGAGAAAACAGGGTTTCAAGGGCAATTCTTACCGTTTGTTCTACGGCGATTTGAAAGAGATGGGTCAGATGGTTCATGATGCTAAATCGAAGCCAATCAATCTTGATGATGATATCAAGCCTAGAGTTCTTTCTTTTAACACCAAAACTATAAAAAAATACGGTATGTTAATTTCCTACGAAAAAACAGGGTTACTATGAAAAATATCACTAAAATTTAACTGTTTCAAAGGGTTTATGAAGTTTGATCTTTGATTACCAAATTAATTTGGTTGATGATAGATTCTCTCCAGCTAAATTCTGATTCATATACATTTAAGAAATCAGATTTATATGATTCCTCTGTTTTAAGTGAAAATAAAGCTCTGTTTTAGGTACATATTAAATACTCTGTTTTGGTTTATTACTTGCAGGAGAAGAGGCCTTCATTTGGGTTGGCCCAAAGCCTTCAGCTATCATAACAGATCCTGAGCTAGTTAAGGAGGTGTTGACCAAGTCAAATCTTTACCAGAAGCCGGGGAATTCAAATCCACTGGTCAACCTTTTTGCACAAGGACTTGTGAGCTATGAGAAAGAGAAATGGTCCAAACATAGGAAAATCATCAACCCTGCTTTTCATCTCGACAAATTGAAGGTTTTTCTGCTGTTAAATCATGTTTTAGTAACACTTGGGTGCACCAGTGCACGGGTTTCAACTGATACTGTTTAATGAAAACACTAATATTGTTACGTGAAAACAACTAATACTGTTAAATCATGTTTTACGTTGGTTATTCAACAGATTGACTGATGGTCTTGTCTATTGAAGAGAATAGTTTTTTAGTCTTGTAAGTTTTCCCTAGCTTTCGATTTTCGACATTCTGATACTATAACCAGCTCTGGGAGATGAAATATTTGGTTGATGTTAAAGGTGACAGAGTTTAATTGGTCAATCTAAATTTTCACCTCTTATAGCTGGTCACTGAACCAAAATGTTTAAAAATTAAAAGTTATGGACTTTTTTCAATTTGTGAAAATCGACAAGACTGAAATCTAAATAGAAGTAATTTACATGACTAAAAAAACTATTTCCCCCTTGTTTTATGCTATCAATGTACATCGTATTCGGAATTTCCATTGCTTGTTAGAGCTGATGATCCCAGCTTTCTATTTGAGTTGCGATGAAGTTATGAAGAAATTGGAAACAAGAATATCGCCCCAAGGATCTGGCGAGGTGGACGTGTGGCCTCATTTGCAAAATTTGACGAGCGATGCCATATCAAGAACTGCATTTGGTAGCAGCTACCAACAAGGTAGAAGAATATTCGAACTTCAGAGAGAACAACTTGAGCACATCGTTCCTGCTTCGCGTTCCATTTATATTCCAGGATGGAGGTAGTAACATATTTACATAAATAATTAGAATATATACAAGCCTATAGATATTTTGGGTTTCTCTAAGACGTGAATCTGTAGATTTGTGCCAACCAAAAGAAACAACAAAATAAAAGAAATTGAAAAAGAAATTCAATTCACAATTAGGCGTCTCATTGATAAAAGGCTCAAAGCAATGAAAGCAGGGGATGCTATTAATGAGGACTTATTGAGCATATTGTTGGACTCCAATCTCCAAGAAATCGAACAACATGGCAACAAGAGTTTTGGAATGAGCATAGATGAAGTCGTCGAAGAGTGCAAGTTGTTCTATTTAGCAGGGCAAGAGACAACTTCAGCATTGCTCGTGTGGACGTTGGTTTTATTAAGTAGATATCCGGAGTGGCAGACGAAAGCAAGGGAAGAGGTTTTGCACGTCTTTGGGAATCAAACGCCACACTATGATGGTTTAAATCATCTCAAGACTGTAAGTAATTTGGGTAGGTTAATATCGTTTTGGTTCCTAAAGTATTTCTCCAGCTTTGGACGCTCTCTTCACTTACTATCAAATATGGTCCTAAAAGTATACTTTTACTATCACGTTTAGTACTACCGTTAGTTGACTGTGTGTTGACTGACGAAATCGACTATTTTGGGGGTGTTAAATGTAATTGTTTAAAAGTTTGGTCTTTGGATGTAATTACCAAAAAAAGGAACTTCTAAATATTTAGCACCCCAAATAGTTGATTCCCTCAGTCAACGAATAATCAACTGACGGTGAGACCAAATGTGAGAGTACATGTATACTTTCAGGACTGAACTTGACAACGAGTGGAATAATGAGACGAGAAAATTACTATAAGGTACAAAATTTATGAGAAAATTACTCTAAGGTACAATGTGCAAAAATTATGTTGCATTGTAGTATCTAGTTTGAACTAAAGTGCAAATTTTTTTTTGCACATTGTACCTTAGAGTAATATGTGTGTCCACTTTGCACCTTAGAGTGAGGATTCCTAATGAGACCAAAACTGAAAAAAAATGTAAAATATAGTGACTATTCCTAATTTAATTTCACTTGAATCTTGATATAATAAATTCTTACGAGGTCTTCTTCACAGGTTACCATGATTTTGTACGAGGTCTTGAGGCTTTATCCACCGTGGTCTCTCTTGGTCGAAGAGTGAGCGAGGAAACCAAGTTAGGGAAATATACATTCCCAACCGGGGTTCAGCTCTCGTTGCCAGTTATCATATTACACCACAGCCGCGAAATATGGGGAGACGACGCAATGGAATTCAATCCACAGAGGTTCGGTGAAGGGGTTTCAAAGGCACAAAAGGGCAACGGTATATTTTTTCCGTTTGGATGGGGGCCGCGAATATGCATTGGACAAATCTTCGCGTTGATTGAGGCAAAAGTAGCTATGGCTATGATTCTACAACGCTTCTCGTTTGAGCTCTCACCGTCGTATGCGCATGCTCCTACAACTTCCTTCTTAACTCAGCCTCAGCATGGCGCTCACTTGATTTTGCACAAGCTCTAAATTGACTCTTGAATCAAATAACATCACTTTACTCCGAGTATAGTAGCAAGTGAGATCGAGTTCAATGCATATATTACTATAAAGTGGTCCAATATCGAAATAAATGATGTAATTTTATCCCCTTGGATGTGTTGTTATTAACTTATGTGTTATATATATATATATATACACATAAATATGGGGAATATTGTTATTGTAGGATGCTAATTACTTGTTATAAAGTTTAATACTAGCTCCGTCTATCAATTTTATGTCTGTTTGATTTTTACACACGTTTTTGCAAGCGAGTTTGATGTTACTAATTGAAATGATAAAGCGGCTTTTAAGGAGGGGTATGATAGATGAGAGACTTATCTATCATACCCCTCGTTAAAAATCATTTTATCATTTTAATTATTAATACAAAATTAGCTCACAAAAATGTGTGTAAAAGTCAAACAGACATAAGATTGGTGGATTGAGAGAGTACTTATTACTCAATTCAGTTACCATATATGTTATGCGCATAATTTAGTACCAAAACCATTTTTCTAAATAACTTCTAGCTAGCTTGATGGGTAGGAAAGTAATTATTGATATTAATTTTAAGGTATATGATATCAATCTATATATATTCTGGATGAGCCACCGCTATTAAATGAATGAAATTAACGATTTTTCACTTCAAGTACAATAAGGAAATACTCATTATTTAAAAGTACAATTAAATGAACCAACTACTCTCCATCCGTCAACAAACAATGTGGTCATTTTTCTTATTTGTCCGTCTATTAAAAGCATGTTAATTTATTTATGGACACACTCATTTTATCTTCATCATTTAATATTCAATTAATTACTCATAATGTCATTATACTTTAACCACAAAATTCACTTTATTCATAAATGAAACCCACAATATCCTTTACTTTAAAACAAAAACTCATATGAGACAATCTCATATAGGAGACGGGGTACAACCTAACACAAATAACACTCACCCCTCCAAAAGTGTAAGTTAAAGCGTCAATGCTTAAATTATGTCCCGTCTCATATAAGTGTGTCACTTACTTTATTTATTTTATCTTCTTTTATAAAAAAAATGTGTCTAATAAATTGAGTACAAATTTTGTGGATAGAGAGAGTATTAGTTTTTGTTTTTTAAATGTTTTCATTGATTGAGTAATTATTCGGTGGATAAATGTATCATTCTTCTAGAAGAATTACTTGATTATATCGAAGTCGTATACAAACAAGGAGCACTTCACATCTTATCATGGGTGAAAATAAAAGAAAAGAAATACGAAAATTTCACATCATGTGATCAGATTTCACCGGAGGGCCCAAATTTTGGTAGATGGTGCGATATCTCTTTTATATATCACCGCCTGAATTCGAAGTCACATTTATTTTTCATATTTTTGCAAGTGCATTTTGTATTAATAATTAAAAATAATAAATTAATTTTTAAGGAGTGGTAAAATAGATGAGTCTCTTATCTACATTACTCTTCCTTAAAAATCAATTTATAATTTTAATTACTAATACAAAACTCGCTCACAAAAACGCGTGCAAACAAAAAAATTGCCTTCAAATTTGGGACGCCATTTATTATTTGGCAATTTTTGTGTGAGACTAGTGGTTTCCTAATCGGAACAGCTATTAAATCGGATTGGGCACCAATTGGCAAGGTGACACTTCTAAAAACTCGACATTTATGTATTAGGATTAAAAAGTTAAGGTGACGTTTCGAAATTAAAGGAAAAATATTATAATTACACACGTGACATATGATCGGCTTGGTCACTGGCCTGCTGCGGCATGTTAATGGATCAATTTCAAAAAATTGAAAACTTACAGGGTCCATAATCAAAATATGGGTCCGATTATCCGGACCCTATAAGTATACTACAAAAAATTAACCCCAAATAAACCAAGGTAGACTTTAACGATAAGTTCTCTAAAAATGCTGTGGGATCCATGGGATGTAGATCTTCATTTGGTAGCATTTTTTTTCCTTTTATATTCTTCAAGGCTTGGATATTGGTTAGAAAATGGCTGTTATTGCCTATTGGGCTAAAATTTGGGCAGCAACTGCCGTGGGCTAAAGATTAGCAATGAGCCGTGGGCTATTAATTCCCTTTTCTTCGGATTTTGGCTCGTGTAGATGTAGTCCTTAATTCGACCTGCTTTATCAAATAGTTGGCATGTATGTGTTTTGCTTATCAAATGTCAATTCTTCCAATAACAAGCTAAACCTTGTATACCATACCTATGACAAATTCTCCTTTGCACTACATACACCAATAAAATTGGTGTAATTTAATTTTAAAAGTTTTTTTTCTAATTTTTTTTAGTTTTAACTTTTTTTTTTCTTTTTTTAATTTTGGTTTTCTTTTAATTTTAATTTCAGTTTTAGATATTTTTTTAAATTAAATACCGAACCCTAACCCGAATGGTTAAATGATTCATGGTTCACTCGGCCCAAGTGGTTCATGGTTCACTCGGCCCAAATGGTTCAAATATAATTTAGAGTTCACTATTTAGGGGTTAGGATTTAAAGTGCACAATTTTTTATTGGTGCATATGGTGCACAGGAGAGTGACTCCGCTACTATTATATTGCGTGTAAAAATAACACTTTATAAGTAAGGTGTTATTTTTTAATAATAATAATAATAGTAGTGTATTTTCACTACAAGAAAATAAAGAATTGTCTACGAAATTTATAAATGGCTACGGAATTTTTTTACAAAAATAATTTGATCATTAAAAAGTGTGGAAATGCCTACCAATTTTTAGCATAATCTATGAAAAAATTACCTACACAAATAATTTACTAGGCAAACAAATTATTTACGAACAATTTGCCCGAACATCTTATACAATTTTTATTTATATTTTTTTTTTTCTTTAGAAAAATTCCACATGTCGCAACGCTGACCACAAATGTGAAGAATAATATGTAAAACAGCAATCCATGATTAGGGCTGATTCCATTAATTAATTGCACTCATATAAAGCAACAAAATTTATCTAGAAGCTGACATTCTAGAAGACATCGACACTCTTTTGAATAAAACTTGATTTTGTAATTAAATTTAATATTCATTTATGTATGGCCCGTAGCGGCAGTCGTCGATTAATGAAATTTGAAATGAACATGTGGCTTGTCCTTCCTCAATCAGAAAAAACACAGAAATTATTGAAAAGCACTCAAAAAATCGTTCTCATTTTGTCATAATCAGATTTTTCCATTGATAAAAACTTCGTATATATTTATATATTAAAGTGATAACCCAAGTCATTGTTGCTTGAATTGCTTCTAGAAAAACAAAGGTGCCCCTACTGAGACTCCCCTTCTATTTTCATGCTAATTTAAAATTAAAGTCATATTTACATATTATAGAAGGATTTTTTTTTCTGTACTCCTGTAACTTGCCACAATTTTGAAATTGATCCCGATAGTTTTGATCTTTTGAATTTAATTCTATAAATTTGCACCAATTTTAAAATTGGTCATTTTTACCTGCGGTAGAAGGTCACATTCAGGTCAAGGCCCATGTATATTTTTAGTTTCGTTTTCCCTCTTCGTTTATATATTATATGACTTTTTTTATGAATTAAAGCCTTATTTATATTTATTAACTCAGAATAACATAATTTATAATTTAAAAAAATAATTAATTTATAAAATAATTATTTTCAAAATTATACAATATTTTTATTAATCTGTAATTATTTTTATACAATATTATTTAAATTAAAATAATTTAATATAGTTTCAAAAATAATAGTAGTAATTAACAAAAAATAGTATAAACAATTAAAATCAAATGGTCTAAATGAAATTAAATTAATAAAAAAATATTATGTCAAAATTATAATTAATAAAATTAGTTTTATAGCAATTAAATTAATTATTATTATTTTAATTATTCCAATGTTCTTGAGTGTATTAAAAGATAAATATCTTTTTATGTATTAGTTTAAGGGTTTATACTTTATATATGAGTTGGAATCAGAATAATATGAATTTGAATTCTTGAGATTTTGATTGTACTATTTTTTTATCATATGTGATACAAAAATTCACTTAATATGCTTCCTCATATAGTGATGATATTGATTCGTAAAGAGAAAAACTGTAATTTTGAAAAAATTAAAAAATCAATTTAAAAAAAAATTCAAATCAAACCTAATCTATTAAAAGAAAATGTTCTAATGCCTTGGCCACATCCAACTCTTGTGTCTTCAGTACATTCATAATAATAATAATAATAATAATAATAATAATAATAATAATAATAATAATAATAATAATAATAATAATAGTATAAAAAAATACAGATTAATAAAAAGCATATTATATAATTTCAAAAATATTTATTTAAAATTTAATTATATTTTTAAATTATATTATTTTGAATTAATAAACATAAATAAGACTTTAATTTGATAAACAAAAAAAAGCTAAATAGTACATAAAAGAAAAAAGAAAAAAAAATCAAATGGGTCTTGACCTGAATGTGACCTTCTATAGCAGGTAAAAATGACAAATTTCAAAATCATTGCAAACTTATAGAACCAGATTTAAAAAGTCAAAACTATCGGGACCAATTTCAAAATTGTGGCAAGTTACAGGACTAAACAAAAAATTAATCCCTATTATAAATATCATCAATTATCAAAATTTAAATAAAAAGTTCAATATTTTTACTATTTTGTGTAAGGGTAAATTAGAAAACAACATGAATGATTTATGAGTTTTTGTTGGTCCCGGTGAAAAACCCATTTTGCGCGTGCGGAAGCAAACATAAATTGCGATGCATATAAAAACCAGGGTGAGGGAATGGTGATTCCAGAATTTTTGCGTTTTAAGCTCATGTGTTGTGTTTTGCTTATAATCGAATGTGTATGACAAGATAAGAACGTAAAGCAGTAAAGAACACAACAAAGTATAGTGGTTCGGAGGCTCAAGCTCCTACATCCACTCTCCCTGTTCCTAGGGAAATTCCTTCCAACTGGACTTATCACCCTCTCGGGTGCGCCTCTAGATATTTAACGAGCTCTCACTCCAACTGGACTTATCACCCTCTCGGGTGCGCCTCTAGATGTTTAACGAGTTCACACTCCAATCGGGACTTATCACCCTCACTCGGGATTGCCTACCCTCCCTTTCGGGATTGCTAGATGTTTACCGAGTTCACACTCACCTACAAACTTAACCGACTGATTTGGGTAAGGTTTGTTTGGTTTCCAACTAGGTTGAGATTTTCCCTTACATTTGTTTAGTCTCAATGCTAAGGTTGGGAAAATCGCTCTAAGCTTAGGATACATGGTGGGTTGCTTAGATTGAGTTCTAGAACACTCTTGAACATATTTGTATATCTACAGACTTGTGTTCTAGGGTGGGAATGCTTTGGGTATAACTCTCTTTGGCTCTGTAGCATCTCGTGCTATAATCTCCACGCATCCACAGTTGATAATGAAGGAAGAACTTGTATTTATAGTGTGGATTTGAATGTTACCGTTGGAGAAAATCACATTCAAATCCATACTATTCTTGTAAGTACAGCAGCTTCTTCAGGCTGGTTGTCTTCCTCTCATTGGTCCACGTCAGCTTATTCTAACGGTTATATTCCTCAGATTCCTCGCCTTGGAATCATTCAGGATTCTCTGAGTCTCAGTGTCTTCAGAGACATACTGAGTCTTCAGTTCTTCATCTGAGCCTCAGGTTTATCTGAGCCTCAAGATACTTGATTCAGCAGACTTCTCTTGATGGACCTTGTCGGATCAGCATCTCGACACTCAGCCGACCGAGTTCGATTCTCTGAATTCGACATCATCGACCTTCAGTCACTTTGACTCAAAGCTATCGATTTCTTCTTTGACTGATCGATCGGCTCGTTGATCGGATCTACATATCTTCAGATCAACATCTCGGGATAGCATCGTCGAATTCGATTACATTAGGTTTAGCATATCGGTTTAGCACATCCGATCTCAATCACGTCGATCTTGATCATCCTTTCATCTTCATGTCGATCTCGATCCGTCGATCTCGTCGGTCTCATCCTAACTCCTCTTACGTCCGCAACCTTCTCTTACGATCTTACGAGTCGGTTTCTTTCGATCACATGCGCTCTTCGATCGAGATATATCGATTATTCTTCCGATCATCGATCAGTGCATTACGGTCATCATCGATCATTTGACCTTCGATTCTTCCGATCGGTGGCTTAGCTTTTTCTTCTCTTCGATTTTGCACATTTCATCGATTAACTCAGGAACTCATCTTACTCATCTAATCTCGTCGGTCTAAATCGCTGCGGCCTCGTCGATCTCGATCATCTTAAATCGATTTCGTGAGTTCCCCCTCAATCTGTTCTCTTGTTCCCCCTCAACTTGTTATCTGTAGATTAGCTTCAATAACACAAGTTGATAATGTTTTGGCATAATTAATCAAAACTAAAATATCTCAACAATTTTCTATCATATTAACAACACTCTATGTTTTCAAAAAGCTTTGATCTCAGGAAGAAGGACTAACATTCTGAGTCGGAAGCACTCCTAGCACATAATAAAGATATAAGTGAAAGTATAAGGTTAATTATTATTTATTAAATTATCGGAACTTAAAATAAAAGAATTATAATGATTTAAAAACTAATTTTATTGGACTTAATAAACGTCACAACTCCATAAAGCATGATATATTTTAATTAGATAACATTTTTCTTATAATATAAATTTTGATACACAATAAGAGCTTAATTTATTCATTTTAGTTCTTTGTTAATCATAAATGTAAGCATAAATTGTTTGGTGAAGGAGAAATCCACATTACCTGTTTTCAACTGATTCATAAATTGCTCGTTCTCAATTTGATAAGTGTAATATGCTTGTGACAGTAACCCAACCCCTTCTAATTAAAAATGGGCCAAACCCCAAATAGGTGAAATATCATGGAGTACATTCCCAAAATCCATATAAATGAGAGAAGGCCCATTAATAATAAATCCCAAGCTGTGACTTAATTAAATCCAAAGCATCAAAATTATTAAAACAAGCTTCAATAAACATTAAATTGTGCCACCTCAATGGCAGCCCAATCCATCACCCAAACAATGGTTATTAAAATTAAAATAAATTAAATCTGAATCTACAGTTTATATATACACTGCCATACAGGCTCTTATACATATTTACTAATCATGCATACGAGATATTTAGTTGAACTACTCCCTCATATTCAAAATATAAGATGTTTTGATCTTTTGTACAGTTATTAATAAAAAAAAATTATACCAAAATTAGCCTTATTTAATGATAAATTATTTTTAATGACATGATAGGGAGTAAAACAAGAAAGTAAAGAAAGAGTATTAAATAAGGGCAATGTAGGGAAATAGAAGTTAGAACATCAAATAAAAAGTAAATAATGCAATAAGCCAAAACATCTTATATTTTGAATAGGAGGGAGTGCTTAACACTTGCATATTATACTATTCGACAAAAACTTGTATAGATCAGGTTCACGCTATGAACTCGGTTATTTAAGTATCACTGTTACATACAAAAACTCTCACTGTTATGTACAAAAACTATCACTGTTATGAACAAAAACAATCACTGTTTAGAAAATGCTTTATATTTTTAAACAGTGAAAGTTTTTGTGCATAACAGTGATAGTTTTTACACATAACAGTGATAGAGTTCATGTGTGAACGTGGTTCACATGAGTGTTACTCATACTATTCACACATACATACAAGCACACATCTCCTCCTATAAAATAGAAGCTTGGGCTGAGAAAGAATTCACCCCTTCTCTCATTCTCCTTCCCAATTGAAGCTCTGCAAATTTTAGTAATTCTTCATCCTCCCTCTCTGCATTAGTTCAATCAGGCTACCACCATCTTCCAAAGCTCTCAGCCACCATAACCATGGAGAAAATTAGAAACTCATCTTCTACAACCAAATTTCTAACTACTCAAAATATCACTAATACAGATTTAGGCTTGAAGAGCTGTTAAAAATGAGCTTGGAGAGCGGTTATAACAGCTCTCCAAGTAACACCTCTTCAAGCTTGGACAGCTGATAAAAACCGCTCTCCAAGATATTGCACTTGGAGAGCGGTTTTTAACCGCATTGCACTTGGAGAGCGGTTGTCAACCGCATTCCAAGCGATTAAGCTAAGACAGCGGTTTGTAACCGCTGTCCAAGTATATTCATTTGGACAACAGTTGTGAACCACTATCTAACCCTTTTTTTTAATTTTTAAATATATATAAATACACTTGGACAGCGGTTAAAAACCGCTATCCAATATATATATATATATATATATTTAATTTAATTTATATTTTTAAAATCCTGTTTATATAAAATCAAAACCAAAACTAAAAACCAAATTTTACACCACACGATAATTAATTGTCCAATACCAAAACATCAAATAAATTAATAAATTAATGCATACACATCATTAAATAAAAATTAATCGTCCAAATACAACAAATTAAAACATGCATATCAATACAAATATATATATATAAGTAATATGCTATCAAAAGTTATCCCAATCTATCTATAATTATACAAGAATCGATTGTAAAGGTACCCTGTCCAATCCATTTTCCATTTGATCATTCTTTGTTTGGAGTAAGACTTGACTGGACGATCATAGACAAACTACAAACAACGATCAATTAATCAATATAGTTAGATATATAGCATGAATTTTTATTCAATTAATAATAATTTAATTAATAAATCAATAAATTGACTTACGTTGATAGGAACCGCGGTTTGAAAAGCGCGTATTATATCTTCAATATAACAACACACAAAATGTCCACAGTGATCACTATCTCGTTGCATCGGTACCTGTTGATTAGCAATATAATCACGTATTACAATTATAATTATTTTATATTAATTTGATAATTTAATAAATTATATTTACCTTAACATTATTCCAGCTCACTTTATTGAATTTAGCTTTTAAGCCTTGATTAGGAAGGCGACTCCGATATTGAGTCATCACACTATTATTATTTGAATTAAAAAATAAAGTTAGATTAAATATGCATAATTTTAATAAGTAAAACAAATCATTATATTATAATATTAAAAATGAACTTACGCTTCCATGTACGAAGTAAGATTAGGTCGATTTGAAGCCAACCCATTCGCAGCTGGATCCATAAAATACACATTTAATGTGATCATATTTATGGCGACCAGCACCCAATGTTTCCTATATTATATTAAGAATATTAAAATTAACAATAAATTTAGCATATGTGCAAATATCACATATATTATGAATATAAATTTTAATGAAATGTTTATTGTACTCACCCCACATTTGTTGGCCAAAAAATGAGATGATCTCTGTCAGTATAACTCAGCATATGAGAAACTAACCACTCTATGGTCTTTGCCCTATCTCCCATTGAGCAAGACACTTGGGGGGAGACGAAGGAATACATTCCACATGCTCGAGGATCTCTGGTGGTGGTGGTGGTGGTGGTGAGGCTGACACTCATACACAGGGTAAGGCACCTAGGGTGGTGAATATGTATGTAGATGTTTATGGGAGACAAATCAATCACTCTAAAGTAATTAGAGTTATCAGGCAGATTTGGGTTCCAAAAGGTACAACTAACCTGGTAGGACCCTACACCAAATGGGTACCTAAGAACTGATCTGTTTTTCAGGTAAAGGAAAAAACACTAAGCTGAATGAAGACAACATAGCTCTGATGAGTGGAAATGAATTGGCTCCTGCTGCATGGTATCTGGACAGTGGATGTTCAAGACATATGACAGGATATAAGCAAAAAGGCCCTCAGATTACTTTTGGAGACAATTCCAAAGGGCAGACTGAAGGATATGGGACTCTTGAAGTTGAATCTGTTCATATCCATGGTGTTTCTTATGTGTCTGGTTTGAAGCATAACCTGCTTTCTATCAGTCAATTCTGTGACAAAGGATTCAGTGTTGAGTTCTCAAAGAACTTATGTTATGTGAAAGACAATGCTTCACAACAAATATTACTGACTGGTACTAGAAAAGGAAATATGTATCTTGCTGATTGGAGACTATCTCCTAAAGATACACGTTTGGTTGCAAAAAGTTTCACTGATACCAGTTGGTTGTGGCACAAAAGGCTGAATCACTTAAACTTCAAAACCTTGAACAAACTTGCAAGATTAGCACTTGAGAGGGGGTTACCAAATTAAGTGTTCAGTAAGGATCATGTATGTGATGCTTGTCAGAAAGGAAAACAAATCAGAGCATCATTCAAAAGCAAAGTAGATGTTTCTACTGACAGAATACTACAATTGTTACACATAGATCTCTTTGGTTCAGTAACACCTGTAAGCACTAATGGCAGAAAATACACACTTGTAGTAGTTGATGACTACTCTAGATACACATGGGTCATATTCTTACTCAGTGAGAAAGAAACTCAGACAAAGCTGCCTGAACTACTGAAAATACTCAGTACTGAAAAGAATCTGAGTGTGGTCAAAATCAAATCAGATAAAGGCACTGAATTCATCAACCATATTATATCTGATTATTGTGCAGCAAATGAAATAGCTCATGAAACATCAGCTGCAAGGACCCCCCACAACAAAATGGTGTTGCTGAAAGAAGAAATAGGACTCTGAAAGAAGCTGCAAGAACAATGATTGCTGAAGCTGATATTCCTAAAAGATTTTGGACTTAAGCTATCAACACTGCATGCTACTCTCAGAACAGATCCATGCTAACAAAGAATCAAGGAAAAACTCCTTATGAGCTATGGAATGGAAGGAAGCCTCTTGTTTCTTTCTTTTGTGTGTTTGGTTGCAAGTGTTTCATACACAATAATGGTAAAGATCAGTTGAAAACCTTTGATAGCAAAGCTGATGAAGGAATATTCTTAGGATATTCTGAAGTCAGTAAAGCCTTCAGATTTTACAACTGTAGGACTCTTATTGTGGAAGAAACACCACATGTTATTTTTGATGAATCTACTTGTGTTAAGAAGAAACAGGAACATGACTCAGGAGAACTGGCCAAGAGAATCACCAGACTTAGCCTGAAGAAGAATGATAAAACATCCTCTGAACCTGAAAAGAAGAAATCAATCACTTTCTATGAATGGAGTGAATCAGACTCAGATAAAGAAACTCAGGATGATAAAACTCAGGATGGTGAGACTCGGGATGGAAATTCTCCACTGAAGGAAAGCCAACACACTGAAGCTGACCCATCTGAACATACATCAGTTCAGACACAGGTATGTAATGCCGATGAAGATGTGGTCATAGCTGAGACAAACTCTGAATCTATCAACCAAGGGGGAACAAATGTAAATGACAATGTTCTGAATGAAATTTCCACTGAGGAAGATGATTCACTCTCTCCTTTTCATGTGTTCCCTGAATTTGATGAATTACCTGAACCTAACATTTCTGATGTTGAGGATACTACTGAAGGGGGAACATCCAGGAGAAGATGGTTGGATAGTCATCCTACAAGTTAGATTGTGGGTGATCTATCAGAAGGTGTTAAAACAAGAAGGTTCCATGGAGAAAGTGCTTTGTTATGTTGCTTTCTATCTGAAAAAAGAACCTACTGAGATTGAAGAAGCTCTTAAGGATTCATTCTGGATTATTGCTATGCAAGAGGAGCTGAATCAATTCACGAGAAATGAAGTTTGGGAGCTGGTGGACAGACCTAAGAGGCACAATGTGATTGGAACTAAATAGGTGTTCAAGAACAAGAGAGATGAGAACAACAACATTGTGAGAAACAAGGCAAGGCTAGTTGCACAAGGTTATTCCCAAGAAGAATGCTTGGATTATGATGAAACCTTGCACCTGTTGCAAGACTAGAAGCCATCAGATTGTTTCTTGCATATGCTGCTCACATGAAATTCACAGTCTATCAAATGAATGTGAAAAGTGCATTTC
The DNA here is from genome assembly GCA_037126765.1 of Stenogyne calaminthoides. Classification (NCBI taxonomy): domain Eukaryota; kingdom Viridiplantae; phylum Streptophyta; class Magnoliopsida; order Lamiales; family Lamiaceae; genus Stenogyne; species Stenogyne calaminthoides. The sequence continues at coordinate 6,254,159 of JBBCBC010000004.1, read as the reverse complement.
TGAATGGTGTGCTTAAGGAAGAGGTTTATGTGGAACAACCTCCAGGATTTTGTCAGAATGACCAAGTTTACAGGCTCGGGAAAGCCTTGTATGGTCTGAAGCAAGCACCCAGAGCATGGTATGATACTCTTTCTCAGTTTCTTACTGACCATGGGTTTATCAAAGGAACTGTTGATAAAACCTTGTTCAGGATAGAGGATGGAAAAGATATCTTACTAGTTCAGATTTATGTGGATGATATCATATTTGGATCTCCAAATCATCAGATGTATGAGAAGTTTTCTGCTCTGATGAAAGGAAAGTTTGAGATGTCTATAATGGGGGAGATGAATTTCTTTCTTGGATTTCAGGTAAAACAAACTAAGGAAGGAATCTTCATCAATCAAGCAAAATACACCAGAGATGTGATTGCTACGTATGGTGTACAAAATTGCAATACAGTTAGAATTCCTATGAATACTAACTACAAGATGGATCCTGATCCTGAAGGCAAATCAGTAAATCACACTGATTATAGAGGGATCATTTGATCATTGATATATCTCACAGCAAGTAGGCCTGACATTACCTTTGCTGTTGAGATATGTGCAAGATACCAAGCTAATCCTAAGGCTAGTCACATGGAGGCTGCCAAAAAGATTCTGAAATATCTTAAAGGCACAGTAAATAGAGGATTATGGTATCGGTGATGATAACCTTGAATTAATGTGGTTATTGGGATCTCGATTATGGTGGATGTAGAATTGACAGGAAATCAACTACAGGGACTTGTCAATTTCTTGGAAGTAAACTGATATCATAGTTTTCAAAGAAACATACCTCAGTAGCAACCAAGATTATTGAAAGTTGAATACATGGTCGCGGAAATTTGTTCACAGCATGCATTCTTTCGCTCGGCACAACAATTGAGGATTATAAGATTATAGCCAATGAAGTACCTATATTTTGTGATAATAATAGTGCAATTGCTATTACACAAAATCCAGTATTGCACACCAGATGTAAGCATGTTGATATCAGACATCACTTCATCAAGGGTCATGGTTGGAAAAAAGGTATCAGAATGGAGAAAATTCATCGATAATAAGAGATTGACATCTTGACTAAACCTTTGGTGAATCAAGATTTTCGTGAACTATCGATTGAATTAGGTATGTTGGATCCGGTGAATAAGGAAAATCGAAAAAATTGAAGGTTTTCGGATGCATGAAGTTTTTTTCGGTGTCACCGAAAAAACTCGAGGATAAAATAAGGATATCATCGAAGTGCAGTGGAAACTCAAGTAATCCGAAGTTCAAGATTTTCGCTTTTTTATACGGACATTTTATCAAGGTCAAAACTCAGTAAGACTGATGTTTAAACTTAGTCCGAAGAAGTTATTAACTCATGCACCTCATTTATTGTCTAACCGAAACTCAGAAATCATTAGATATAAATGATAAAACACCCGAAGAAATAAATGGGCGGGACATTTGAAATTCTCGAGGAAAAGTTAACAGTCTGCAGAATCACTGTTCACTAGTCACCAATAAGGATAAATTGGCGGCCAATACTTGCAAAATCGTCCTTTCAAATACCCGTTTTAGCCTATTTTTATCTTGACCGTCGGATTCCTTGATCCACACGATTTTTCCGAAAATCAAGTTATATACCCTTTACAAAGAATTCATTCAAACCATTTCAAAAACCTTCATCATCACAACAATCTCCGTTTACACAAAATTCTCCACTTTCCAAAAATTCTTCACAAAATTCACCAAAATGACGCTCACTGTCTACCACAAACTTGTCGTTACCAACAAACCTTGGTACGAGAATGTTGTTTCTCTGGAAAGCACATCAAATGCTGCTCATGAGGAGGAGACGTTACACATGCTCCGAATGGCAAAGCTTACCTACTTGGTCGCAAATTAACCAGACGACGAATATGCCAAAGAGGTAATAGAATTTGTTGTCAATATGCAATTAGATGATGAAAATTGCATAGACTCTAAGATCACGGTGTCGCATCTAGAGAGGTCGGAGAAATATGTGGATTTTGTTAGAGAATTGTACATTATTCCTAAGAATCTGAATGCCATATATGAGTTAAATGATAGAGGAGAGGACCCTACTATGTATATGGTGGGTAGGGAACGGGAATATCTGGATCAAATTGCTAAGCATCCTGTAAAGTTTGAAGCTACCTTAAACAAAAAGCATTTAAAAGCCAAATATCGAGTCCTCTTAGATATTGTAAGCAAATGCATTATGAGTGGGTCTGGTAGTTTCGAACAAATAAGCAAGCCTAAGTTGAGGCTAATGGCGGCAATTGAAGATTCACCTTCAAGGGCATTTAATTGGTTGAACGACCTGATAAAAGTGATCAGTGATCAAGCCAAACATATTCAAAAGGTGAATGGCAGTGTAGTGATTAAAGGAAAAATCCTACATGCAACTAAAATTGCTTTTATCTTGGAAACGTGCAGAGAAGAGGACATATTTGCTGATTCAACATCTTTTCCAAGATCAAAAATCATGTTCAAGCCAACTAAGAAGACATTGAGGGAAAAGAAAGAGAAAGTTACTGAGTCTCAGGAGGAGACTGGAGAAGAAGAAGGAGGAGGATAGTACAGTGGTTGAGCAAATCAGAGAAACTAGACAAACCACTCAGAAATCTACTGAGGAAAGAGAAGAAGAAACCAAGCAAGCCGGGGGGAAAGCTCTGATGAAAATAAAAAGGGAGAACGGAGAAAAACTCAAGAAAAGGACATTGGCTCCTCAGAAGCGAAAAAGGCTTCAGACGATTGCTGGGAAGGAGACCAGCTAAACTGAAGAAACAAAACTGAAGGATAACAAGGGATGAAATCTCCACTCCAAGTTCTTGCTCAGGTGGTGACGAATGTTCAGGAGCAAGAAACTGAGGAACATGTATTCTCAGAGGTACTTGAAACCTCTATGAGTTCTGATAAAATCTCTAAAGAAATTTTCAAGGGACCTCCGATCACAACTGAAGAAGGACCAACTCAGATGTCAGAACAATTAGAACCTCAGGAATTACTAAACCTTGATGCTATTCTGAATCAACCATTTCTTGACCCATCAGCACTACAACTAATACAATCTGAGCCGACTGTTCCTGAGAGCCCAAAGTTGAAGAAGGGAGAGGCAAAAAAAAAAATGGCGAATAAGGGGAGGGCGATTCATCTTGGGCAGATACCCCGGAAGCTTAATGCATATCCTGACCTTCAGGATCTCTTCTTCAGACTCAGAACCACGGTCTACATCCTGAATCAGACTCTTCCGGAGATGCTGAATATAGCCTCTTTCAGAGGAGGAGAATGGTGGAATGCTGAAACTGCAGTTTTGACAGAGTTCTCTGAGTTCAGAGAGACCAAGCTCAGAATGAAAGTTGCTGACTTTGATGAGCTAGTGAAGAGAAATGTGGCTGAGAAAAGGAAAGCTGAAGCTGATGCCTCCAGTTCTATGAATCCAGAAGGAGATGAGGATCAAGATAAAGAAGGTGACAAACAAGCTGAAATGGAAAAACCAGCTGAAACAGAAAAAGAACCTGAGAAAGAAAAAGGAACTCAGGAAGAAATTGAAAAAGAAGCTGATGCTGAACCAACTGATATCAGACAACCTCAGACTGAAGTTAGCATTCTTCAGGTACCTTTTGGCACTGTTATACATTATGCCGAAGTTACTGAAGTACCTAGCTTTAAATCTGATGTTTATGATATGCAGCCTGAGGCTCGGTTGGAGCACCCAGCTCAGTTGCAAAGTATTTTTCAAACTCCAGTGGTTGATTTCACACCAATCCTGGATGAACTGACGAAAGTGGTACCAATGGTGGAGAAAATGACAAAGATGGAGGAGATGTTGGCAAGTCAATCTCAAAATCTTGAGAATCTAAGCTCCTCATCTGACATACTGAAAATTCAGACAACTCTCACAGACAAGATGACTCAGATGGAGTTAGTTCTGGCTGATCAAACTCAGAAAATGGAGAACCTGAGTTCATCATCTGCTATGCTTCAACTTCAAAATACTCTATCAGATAAATTAGCTGTTCTGGATGGAAAGATTGATGGAGTACATACAGAGCTCAATGCCAACATGAACGTACCAAGACAGGACTGCTTATCTTGAAGCAAAACTTATTGAGAAGAATGATCTGATGATCAAAACAGCTGTTGGGGAAATGAGCTCCCTGCTCATGACCAAGATGACAGACATGATGCGTGATGTCTTCTCAAAACAGTTTGCTCCTCTCTCAGATGAGTTCTCAATGGCCAAAAACTACATGATGAGGCTAGAAGGTGAGCATGATCAGTTGGCTAGGACAGTGCGCAGTATGGGCAAAGAACAATACTATATGGATGCTGCATTGACTCAACTTCTCCCAAGGTATGGTGCCAAAAAGGGGGAAAGGCCTAAAGATGGCAAATTAGATGAGTTGTTGGCACAAACCTTGGAGAAGAAAGCTCAAAAAGAAGCAGAGGCAAAGAAGATATTGAATGCTCTGAGTGAGATTGAGGTCACTGAGAAACTGAAATTTGCAGAAGCTGAAAAATCCACCTTCACTCAGACAAATGATCAGATCACTCATGAAGTAATTGCTGAAAAAATGAGTGATAGAAGGATGGTTGAGACAAGCAAGGCAGGAGAAGAACAAACCAGACCAGAGAAGAGAAAAGCAGTAGCTTTTGTTGAACGAGAAAAGAAGAAAAGAGCAAAAGTAGCAAGACCTACTCAGAGGAAACTGATTATGGAGTTCAAAGAATCTGAAGAAGAAACTGAGGAAGCTGGACCCGATACTCAGAAAGAAACCTTCGACACCAAGAAAACTCTGAGAGCTTTTCAAATTGAAAAGGAGAAAAGAACTGCTGCTTCTGTCTCTGGTGCTCCTCTGATCAAGAAGAAGAAAGAAGAAGAACAGAATAGAAGGGGTGGTTTCAAGAAGTTCATTAGTAAGAGAAGAGGCACTAAGAAGACTTATAAATGGTCGCACATTGATAAATGGATACCATTACAGATCAATGATGCATGGGAGGAAATCAAGAGAACCTTCTGGTTCTATTATGAGATTATGAGAGAATGGAGAGGGAGCAGCTCAGACAAGAATGAGGCATTCATAGAATATTTACTGACATTCTATCCTGAGTATCTGCAGAAGTGGATCAACTTGGCAGATGAAGGCAATACTCAGATTGTAGCTCCAGGGCCATATATGTATCCAGATCCTAGATTTGAGATTGGCTTTGTGAATGAGGCTGCCATTTCTCAAGCAATTGCTCAGTATGCCATCCAGCTTGGACTGACAGGAAACAACCCTGATATCATCAAAGAAAGAGATGAACTGAAGAAGAGGTACTTTGGAATGTTCAACTTGGAAGTACCTGAAGATGAGGTGGAAGAAGACTGAAGACCTGTAATCTTTATGTTTACGTCTTTTTGTTTTTCATTATAAGTTGTAATGCCTATCTAAATGATAAATGAAAACTTTATCTTTTATGTTCAAAGATAATATCTCATTATCTTCTTACATGTCTCTAATTATTTGATATGCCAGTTTGTTTGGAAATTGTTGGGAGTTATGCCATTTTGGATTGTAATAGATAAACTGAAACCTGAGTATAGGTTAGGTTTTCTTAAATGTAACAAGATGGTTTTGGCATCATCAAAAAGGGGGAAATTGTTGGGAGATGAATTTAATAAAGAAGTTTTGATTAGATCCCAAAACCCCTGAGTATGACATGTTCAGGATAATCTTGATAGTCTGAGTCAGGTTTCAGTATAGAATTGTTAAGGAAGATATCTGCACAATGTATAGTCAGCAGATATTAATCAAGTTTTGATACTGAAGACTCAGGTAAACCTGAATGGTCAGAAGATACTGAAGAATTGAAGACTCAGAAGATATTGAAGAATTGAAGACTCAGAAGATACTGAAGATCTGGAGTCTCAGAAGTTACTGAAGAACTCAGTAGTTACTGAAGACTCAGGATGACCTGAATGTTCAGAGGCACTGAAAAAATATCTATCTGAGCACATGCAAAACTGAAAGAATAGATATTGCCCAAAATATTCAAGTGCAGACAAAAGGAACTAAAACTAAGTGTTATTTAAGGTTGTCTCATTCAGAAAGATTGAACTAAAAGAGTCGTTTTGTGTGTCTACATTCACTGAAGACAAGAACCAATCAGAGGAAGACAACACTGTACTACACTGACATTGAAAGCGACAGGACACTGAATTTGTCAGTAGTACTATGTTCCAAACTGCAAAAATGTGGTGATTGGCTGCATTGGTTACTTGTTACCCAAACCATTCAAGGGAGTATTCAAACCCTAAAATAGTCGTTCATCAATAACCAGAAGAGGAAACTCTTGATGCTATCTCTTCCAACGGATAGTTTTTCAAAGAGTGACCTTTGGTAAAGTTGCCTATAAATACCAGTGACCTTCAACATTAAGAGGTTACGGGAAATTACAGCAACTCAAGAGCTCATTCGTATTCTTACATATTGAAGCACTCGAAAACCCTAGAATTTCCCAAGTGTTTCACATTGGAGAGAGCTTACTACACTAAGCCTAGATTTGATAAATATATTCAAAGCTTAGTAGAGATATCTTAGCCTTTGCATTTGTTCTTACTGTAAAGGATATCTCACCCTAGTTGGAAACCAACCCAAACCCAAACCCTTTGATAAGGTAGTTTGAGTGTGTGTGATTTGTTGGTGAGTTAGAGTTGTAAAGAGTGAGTAAGTTGCAGGTTAGTCAGCCAAAAAACTCTAGAGAAGAAGTTAGTAAGCTACTTGTGGTAGTCTGAAAACTTGTGTGTGATTGAGTTAGTAAGCTGCAGTGAGTCAGCCAGAAAACTCAAGGTAGAAAAGTGAGTAAGCTACAGTGAGTTAGCTTGAAAGCTTTAGGAAGTGTGTTAAGGAATTTCTCTCGAAGATCGAGAGAGTGGGACGAGGAGAGCTTGAGTCTACGAACCACTATAATTTTTGTGTTGTTTGCTTTTTGTCTTTGCATTATATACATTGCATGATTTTCCTTTGAAAGCATATTTTTCTTGAGATTCGATTGGAACCAATCCATCGAACTTGCATCAAATTGATCCTGACCTTAACCTTTGATTTATTAAAGGAAGAAGATTTTCAGCAAAGTTAAAACGAGTATAAACTTAGGGCCAACCATTCCACACTCTTGATTAGCTAGAACAAATAGTTACCAAACTGAACTAACTCTACTGAATATTTAGTAAGATAATTATCTGATCCAAGCTTCTCAGGATCTCTGATAAAACTCAGGATCAGTTGGGCTAATCTGAAGCTTCTGAAAGCTGCTCAGGATCACTGTCTCAGTAGACTTTGACTCAGGGCGATTTGTGCTTCTCAGGGCAAAATTCTCAGGACATCCTGACCCATCTGATCTCAGTGAAGAAAAGTTTTAAAATTCACTGAACACGTGTATTCCCCCCCATACACGTGTAAGACTCGTTTGCACCGGGACCAACAGATTTTTTTATGGATAAATCTCATTTACTTAGCACATTTGTTTGATCCCTTGAAGTGGATAAGAATAAATTTAGACCTGAAAAGGTACATATGATATATTAGGATCAGATTTCCTTATCTAAGTATCGTTGGTGCATTAATTTATTTCGAAAATTGCACCAAACCAGATATTGCATTTGAAGTGTGTTTCCTTGCAAGATATAGTGCTTCTCCTACAAGGAGACACTGTAAAATATTAAGCAAATGTTCGGCATCTCCATGGTTTGCAAGATTCATATTTAAACAACATTTGTGATTCATCTAGTGGATTTTATAAGAAATAATATATCTTCTAACATCCTTTATGGAGACAATGCAACTTGTATTGCACAGATGAGTAATATAGATATTAGAGGGAACTTGAGAGAACACATATCCCGAAATTCTTTTACTCGTTTGTACTCCAAAAGAGTGATGAAATATCATATGAAAGACTTGGAAGACTCTTGTCTTCAGGGGGAGAGATAACTTCAAAACAATCATGAAGATGTTGTCTCAAAGATTACTAGTTGTACTTTTCTCAATTTTACTAAATTTCTTTCTTTACAGGATTTCTGTTGCAAATCCCAATGGCCATGGTATACAATTATTTACTTACTTAGTATGATAATCTTTAAAATTATACTCCAATATTTAATTCTATCAAGTTCTTAGATGTAGTTTAGCAACTATGTGATGTTTAGCCAGAAAAAAAATGAATTAATATCCCTCCTGAGATTCAAGAAGTTGCTGAAATTTCACAAACTATAGAATCACTAGGAATTCATTTTAAATAATTGAATCATGTCATACGCTCTTTCCTCCATAATGGATCAATTTTGCCTAGTTTCAGTAGATTTCCATTTATCTGGTCATATAATTGATTATATTTTCCCTAAAGTTGGTTACATTGATTTGGGTTTTTCTTAGATTATCATATTATAATAAATGCCCCCGGTTTCTTCTGTTATACTTGCAATCATATAAACAAAATAAAAATGAAAAACGTTTTCTAATTTTTTTTCCAAGGAAAATCTTGTGAGTAGACTTGATTAGTTGACAATTAGTTTTGTATGTAATAATAAATCAAGTATATGGGATATAGCAGTAGCAGTAAGAGTGGGATCATCCTAGTCTCCATATTTGGCACTAAAATATCAAATTGATTTCATAAGGCAACCATTTTCATTTCCTTTTGCAAAACTCTCTTAAACACATTTTAGTAATTATAAGAATCAAAGTTATTAAACAGACTTCTGTAATTATTCTTATCATCTTCAACACTAAGTTCTTAGGGACATGAACAGGAATAACCAAAATGTGAAAGGCAATTAAGTCTTATTTGCTGAAAAAAATTCAGAAAAATGTGCAAAACTGAAGTGCGTACCTTCTCTGCTGTCGTTTCTCGATGGAGCACATCCTGGATCTCCAAAGAGAGGTCAAAACTGACGGACGGTGGACGGTAGACAGCGGCAGGTGGTAGACGACAGCTAACGGTATAAGGCGGCGGACTGTAGACGGCGAACTACACTTGCGGACTGGTGGAAGGTAGACGACGACGGACGACAATACTGTGGAGGGCAGCGAACTGGAGAACGGCTGTGCCCTGGAAGAAGAATTGAAAAATTTTGGAAGAAAAATCGCTAGGGCACGATGTTGGGAGAAAGTCGGAAAAAAAAGCACAAAATGTCTCAAGTACCAGTTATATAACCTTATTATATTAAAAAATGATTAAATTTATTTTTTTTTAAAAAGGCAATGGGGCGCCGAAAGATTTCGGCTGATTTATAGGGGTCAAGTATACCCGCTTTGTATCAGCGCAGGACTGAGAGATATCATGGCGGTCAAACTTTTAATAGCGGGTTTCTTATTTGTTATGGCGGTTTTGTTAAACCCGCTGTTATTTTAGTGATATTAAAAGCTAAAATTGTCATAGTGGTCACTCATTTATTATAAATTAATTTGGCAGATTACTTCCTAAATATTGCAAGTTAATTATCTGTTGAACTTTTAGTTCACATTGACTAGTGCATGAATTTAAATATTGAAGATCTTTTATATTCCACAAAATTTCTTGACATTCATTTAATTTTAAATTCTTATATCCTCCAAATGCCGAGAAATGATCTTCGTCAAATGTGCAATCAGCCAATTGGGTTGTGAATTGAGGTACGCTATGGTGGTGATATATAAATAAATATTGCACAATCAAATATTTGCAAATGGGAAATGTTTAGTTCTTATGCACTAATTATAAAGGAGGTATTCATGATATGCAGTAAGTCAGATTTGAATTACTTTAGCACCATGTAAAATTTCATGCCCCTAACATGAAGTAGGTAAGTTGGAATTCTATAATAATGGTCTAGTAATTAATTTGCTGAAGTCTATTAGTGATTCAGCAGAAACATTCTAGATGTGGTCGTAAGAGATACATGCTCAACTTTAATTCTAAATGCCATATAATAAACATTAAATGTCATTGATGTGAATTTCATTGACATTAACCATTCAAATGAATTCATTGGATAATTCAGAATTTTAAGTTCAATAATATTGACAATAAATTTGCTTCAAGCAAATTTTATCAGTCCACAAGTATCTTCATGACTCCGTTCAAGAAACATAAAAGATACAATTCCAACTTTAGTACGAGAATGTCATACTTTAAATTTTTCTTTAACTACAAAAAATGTTTCATTTAAAGAGGGTTTTAAAGAGGGAAAGAAAACCCTTATTAATTAAAGAGGGTTTTAAAGATGGATGCTATTTACGAGTACAACACGAGGGATTTAAAGAGGGTGAATTTAAAGAGGGTTTAAAACCCTCTTTAAATCTGACACAATATTTAAAGAGGGTAGAAAACCCTCTCCAAATTCAAAACAGCTGTCGTGAAAATCACTGGTCAAAAGCGCTCTGGCCGCGCTCTACACGAGGAGGAAAACGAGGGTTTTTTCCCTCTTTAAAACCCTCTCCAATTTCGAGAGGGTTTTTGGCCCCCTTTAAAACCCTCTCCAACCCCCCTATAAATTATCCCCTCCAGCCGCAGTCATCAGTTTTCGGAAATTTGTGTAGTATTAGTTGATTAATTGTGTAGTATTACTTATTTTATTGTGTAGTATTAGTTGGTTTTATTGTGTAGTATTAGTTGTTTAATTATTTTATTATGTAGTATTAGTTTATTAATTTTGTAGTATTAGTTGATTAATTAATATTTTAATTATAAATATTAGTTGCTTTGTTTAATTAGTATTATTTAGGTTAATTTAGTATTAGCTTAATTTAGCTTATTTAGTGTAGTTGTGATGTAAAGAATATTTTAACTAATTACTTTGGATCGAGTGGAGGGATCGATGTTGATGAATATTTGTTGGTTATTGCTTGTTGTAGAACATGTGCGTTCCGAATTGATTAATTTCAATTGATTAAGTCGGAAATGGATGCACGTAGGATATTGATTAATTGGAGAATACAATAAAATAAAATGAAACTCTGCCGAAATTTTTAGGAAATATTAATTATTAAGTAGGCTTTTGAATATAATTAATTAATTTGTAAATGTGAAACAAATTGATATGGATTATTCTGGCAGTTTACGTTGGATCCCTGCAATAAATTTAGATGTCGGAACAACATGTTTCATTCACCTGATGACGTGAAAGCTCATTTGTATGGAAGTAGATTCATGCCTGAATATTGTATAGAAATGGAACAACATGTTTCATTCACCTGAATATTGTCACGTGTGTTTGTCATGGTTATTAATTATGAATATTGTTGATTAATTAATCTCTACGATTAGTTAATTATGAGAATTGGTGTTAGTATATGAGAATTGGTACGTATATGTGTGCACAAATTAGTATTAATTGATTAATCGTGTAGTATTAGTTGATTAATTGTGTAGAGTTAGTAGATTAATTGTTTTATTGTGTAGTATTAGTTGATTAATTGTGTAGTATTACTTATTTTATTGTGTAGTATTAGTTGGTTTTGTTGTGTAGTATTAGTTGATTAATTGTTTTATTATGTATTATTAGTTGATTAATTGTGTAGTATTAGTTGGTTTTATTGTGTAGTATTATAGTTGATTAATTATTTCATATTGTAGTATTAGTTGATTAATTGTGTAGTATTAGTTGGTTTTATTGTGTAGTATTATAGTTGATTAATTGTTTCATTGTGTAGTATTAGTTGATTAATTTTGTAGTATTAGTTGATTAATTTTTGTAATTATAAATATTAGTTGCTTTGTTGTTTAGTATTACTTGTTTTATTGTGTAGTATTAGTTTTGTATTATTTAACTAAGACGTATATATTAATTAGTACTATTTAGGTTAATTTAGTATTAGCTTAATTTAGCTTATTTAGTGTAGTTGTGGTGTAAAGAATATATTAATTATGTTGGAGTGGAGGGATCGATGTTGATGAATATTTTTTGGTTATTGCTTGTTGTAGAACATGTGCGCGTGACTTGATTAATTTCAATTGATTAAGTCGAAAATGGATGCACGTAGGATCTTGATTAATTGGGGTTAGTATATGAGAATTGGTACGTATATATATGTGTGCACATATATAATGAAAAAGGAATATAAAAGTGATTATTTGACAATTTTTAAAAAATATTTTAATAAAGTGATTATAGTGAAAGACAATATAAAAGTGATTATTTGGCAATTTTATTAAAAATATTTTAATAATAATTTTAAAAAATATATAGTGTTAATAAAAAGGAGTGTACATATATAGTGTTAAAGTAAATTGTGAAGAAGAATATTAAAATATTATTTTTACAAAAAATTTATTCATATTAATAAGCATATAGAAGAATATAAATTATTTATTTTATAATTTAATTATAAATATTTTATTAAACTAAAATGTGTATACATATACATATATATATATATATAATAAACATTTGTATTATAAATAATATAATTATGAAATAACACATAAATATACACTACATACATATATATAATATATACAATTAGAAAGGCATTAATGTCAAGTAACTAGCCGTGCCCAAACGGTTTGGCGAAACACGCAAGACCTCCACATACAAGGAGGTCGCGTGTTCGATTCACCATGGGGCGAAAATTCGCCTAAATTATGCAAACAGTAGGGTGGGGCGCCTGTCCGAGTGGTTGTGTGGGCGTGTGAGGGGGCGCACGACGCGGGTTCGAATCTGCGCGATTTCATTATTAAAATTTTTACACAACTAAAGAGGGCAGAAAACCCTCTTTAATTTTAAAGAGGGGAGAAAACCCTCTTTAATTTGCTCGCGAAACGGGACGAAACCCTCTTTAATTTTAAAGAGGCCAGAAAAGCCTCTTTAATTTTAAAGAGGGCAGAAAACCCTCTTTAATTTGCTCGGGAAACGGGATGAGGGAAAAAACCCTCGGGAACCTGACACATGTCAATACGTCGACAAAGCCCTCTTTAATTTAATAAGGGTTTTGTTTTACCCTAGTTACACGATTGCCGACGCCCATATTAAAGAGGGATAATATCCCTCTTTAAAACCCTCACAAAACAGATATCCCTCTTTAAATCCCTCTTTAACACCCTCTTTAAATTACATACATTTTGTAGTTTGCACAAGCTCCACAAATAAATTAATTTGCATAAGGGATTATGTTATTTGACATATTATGTAAAATAGAATTAGTCAAATTCGACTTATCATATTTTGAACCGCTCATGTCATAATTTGACTAAATTTGCTTCAGGCAAATTAGTACATTATTCAAAGAATCATTATTTTCTATGTTCATATTTGCTTCGGGCAAACTAATACGATGAGATTTTATTTTTCTTATAATTATGTAAGGACTCAATTATAGTTAAAAAGTTTTCAGGTACAATTTATATTGTTTCCACTCAAAACAGGTATAGCAAAATGAATCACAACGTGAAAATTTCAAGTCAATGAGTTATTACAGTTAAGAGCAAACTTGATAGATTTCCTTTTAGTAATACAAGATGACTTTTACTATGATTGTCCATAAGAAAAACTTGATATAAACTTTCATATGTAGTTCAGATTCAACAAATTTTAAGAAAACATCAGCCGCAAAGATTAGTAATAATAGACAAATAAGGATTTATAACAAATGATTCTCAAGTCAATACTGCGACAAACAGTTCTAATTGCTGAAAAACTCTTGTTTAACTTACAGACCCTTGTGTCATCAGGTTGACAATAACCAGGTGGTGGTAACATGTAAACTTCCCCACTTAAGTCACCATGGAGGAAGACATTATTTACATCACATTGATGTATATGCCAATTTTTAGCAACAACAACAGATAACAAAATTCTAACAGTAGTAATCTTTGCAACAGGGGAAAAGGTATCAAGATAGTCAATACCTTCCTCTTGAGTATATATCGATTAAGCGACAAATGGAAGCTAGTTTATACCGTATGAAAAACCGGTTTTTGTAACAAATCGATTATGGTTGTTTTCAATCAGATGACTATGGGGTCAATCTTATCAGATCAGTAGCTTGGTGCTAGCTGATCCTAACTCGGAATATGTATGCAGATTTAATCAAGTTGTGTGCAATAGTGTGAAGCAGTTAATCAAACTGGTAAATGCACACAAGATTTATAGTGGTTCGGACAACCAGTTCTACATCCACTCTTCCCTATCACAAGGGGCACCAACTTAACCGACATAACCAACTGGACTTAGATTATTGTGTTAGTCCAACACATTACACCAACAGATATTTATGGAGCTCTCACTCAACCGATCCCAGAAATCAGAACTAGAAACCCTAGTCTGAAATCTTGCTAAACAAACGTAACCTAACTTTGGGTTTTGGGTAAGATTTTTTGTTTGTTCCAACTTTGAAATCTTTCCTAGAATTAAATTAGCCTAACAGCTAGAGGATAAGATTTCTGTGCTAAGAACTATGGGATGAACACTGAGAAAATTAATCTTCAAGGTTGTGTTCTTCGTGCGGAAATTTTGCTATAGTATGAGCTACTTGATAATTTCCGTGTCTTCACTCTGAAGAGTAATCTCATATTTATAGACCTCGAAATCAAAGAGCCGTTGGAGAGCAATTTGAATTTCCGCTATATTTGGTAGATATGTACGATTTGATGTGACGTGCTTCAGGGACGGCATGGCCGAAAGCATGAATAGTTGTCTTTTATAGCCGTTTGACCAAGCAGCACCAAATCCCGTATTGTCGGCTCCGTTCATACGTCTCTTGTTCTTATTGGTTAACAAAAGCACTTTTCAGTGTTTGTTCTACCAACTAACGTTGATATTCTTCTTGTTCAGATCAACAACGTATGACTTGGTGAAACATCAGTTACCACCTGGTGTGACCGATCGATCGCCATAATCGGTCTACTGATAAGTCTTTGGTGCAGTTGTCTTAGCTCAACTAGCGAGACTCTACCGATGTAGGTCTTCGGTGCGATCTTTCGGTAGTCATCGATCTTGTGTCTTGAATTTATGTTTCAAGACTTCACCGATTATCGACTTTATAAGATCGTCGATCTTCATCCTTCCTTCGCCTTTCCGGCTGCCGGACTTGGTGATCTTTTGTTCTTCTGATCTTTAGATCTGACCTATACATATTGAGGTTCCCCCTTAATATGTGACCTATCTTATACATCAGTTGTTCTATATAATAGTTATCAACTGGTCATCTTATAATTGGTATTAAAAACATCGATACCTCTTGTGTCCATTTGGTCCTATTACATGTGTTTTAGAACTTTCATCAAAACTCTAAATTTCCCAACAATTTCCCCATTTTTGATGAAACCAAAACACTTGAGAAACCAACACAGTTGATAAATATAAAACAATAGAACACATAATCAAAAGACAATGAGATTTTGTCTTAGGATCAAAAAAAAAACTTTTCATTCATCAGATTTATCAATTACATATTACATCAGAAAAGTTTGAGTTTAAATTCATCTGATCCTAAACAGTCTTCCGATCTTCAATCTCTTGGCTTATATCCCTCTGGCATTTCTCGTTGATCCTGAGGAATGTTGAATATCCGCGTATAGCTTCCATTTGACATCATTGATCTGCTGAGGATCAGTTATGCGAGCTTTGTTCAGGATGTCAAAATAGAACCTTTGAAATGCCAGTCTGTCAAATGAGCCATCTGCCTTCTTCGAGTAATCCATCACGTCATACTCTTGACGAGATATTCTTACATTGATTACTCTGGCCTCATTTTCCAGATATTTCAGAAAATCTGGGTGCTTGTTCTCCAACCAGTTGAGAAATTCTGCATCTGGTGACTCTTCTTGTGGCACTAGATCCAGAACAAAAGCATCCAGAATCCATTCACTTCTGATCTTATTCCATTCCTCGAACCTATCAGCATGAACAACAGTTTTCGGAATGATTTCATCAACTCTTCTTGGCAACCGAGGTTCGCCCAGATTTTTCGGCTTTGCCTTTCTCGCCCTCGTCTGCATTTCTTTTTGATTTTTACGCCTCTAATTTTTTTTTTACGCTCTTCTTTCTTTTTCACTAATTCGAGCTTCTTCAACAATCGCTCCTTAGAAGCGGTTTATCGCCCGATTCTTTATCTACCAGATTCTGGCTAGTTGTGTTTTTCGTGACTGGTATAGGTTTGGATGTCCCAGCACCCGCAACTAACTTTCTTGCCTTTGACTTCTCCATCTTCTCAGAGACTTCATTAGAAAACAGATCCAGATGTTCTAGTCTCTGGCCATAGGATTCAACTATCTGAATCAGTTCTTCTGTTGTTCTGATAAAGTCAATTGGTTTCTTAATCTGCCCTTCCCTCTTTTTGGTTTGATCAAAAAGAGCATTGAGGTGGGAAGTCAGAGGTCCAAAGCTGACTGATATGACCTTGTTAAGATCTTCAA
This sequence comes from Stenogyne calaminthoides, assembly GCA_037126765.1. Lineage (NCBI taxonomy): Eukaryota > Viridiplantae > Streptophyta > Magnoliopsida > Lamiales > Lamiaceae > Stenogyne > Stenogyne calaminthoides. The sequence goes on along the minus strand of JBBCBC010000004.1, from coordinate 6,237,747 downwards.
CAGATAAACCTTGAGCTTGAGTAGATAGATTTTGAATCTTTGAGATCAGCTCAGTCTTGACAGATTCAACGGCAGTAGAGAGGGTAAGAATGAGTTTATCATGTTTTTCTTCAGTCATTTCAAGCTTTTCTGTGACCATTAGAAGAGAAACTTGTTGTTGATCAACCTGAACTAACTTGTCGTCAACTGTCTTCTTAAATTCAGCAGTCAGGTTGGTCACGGTTTGAGAGAACTGATCTTTGATTTCTTCAATCTGGGAAATAGCCAATTCCCGTTGATCTGTTATTTATTTGAGGCCAATCTGCCTCTGATCAGCTATTGTGTTGCTAAGTTCATTAGCCAACACTCCCTCAACTTCTTCTTTCAGAAGATCTTTAAAACACGATCTGATCTCCTAAAGTTGATAAGTGGTGATGTGTGTTGCAGTAACATTTTGCATCACCTGATCATTTCAAGTTGTTTGCGCCTCCAGTGGCTGGTCATGAACTGCAACACCAGTTCTACTATCATCGGCAACTCCCACATTCTTCATAGGATCATCTTCCTTAGGAGTTTCTGCAACAGCCTCCAGTTCAACTTGTTCAATTATCCCCAGCTTTCTGTGGATCAGGGCTTTGATCGCTTCAGCAGTTATCAGTTCAGCTGGTGATCCTACCTGAGCAGATTTCTTCATGTCGAAATCAAAATCTGCGAATGCATCAGCACCTCCCATCTGTTCAATAATGATCATGAAATCTGAGAAGTTCTTCAAACGGAGATCTTTCCAGGTGAGGATCTCCATTACTTCCTCTCGAATAACAGGATGGGCTACCAACTCTGGATACAACTCATCAATTTCGAGTTCAATTCTCATTTTGACCATTTTCCCGGTGATGGTCTTGGGTGATCTGGACTCAGGAATCATCTGTTCAGATCGATCAGGTTCCGGTTGATGAGATGTAGAGGGTTTTGGTGGTGTCTGAGTAGCTGGTTCTTGACTGATTGGCTGAATCTGCAGAGGTTCTACTGTGGCAGCAGGTGCGTCGTGTTCTACAGCAGGTGATCTTACTGGTTCGCGAACTAGTGAACTTTCAGGTTCGCGAGCATGTGAAGGAGAAGGAGAGATATGCTCAGCAGCTAGAAGTCTGAGTGGTGAATCAGCGCGAGATTAGGTGAGGGCGATCGTTTGTCCCTTGCTCTTCCCTCAGATTGTTCTGGCGAGCTCTCAACTTGAGAGGCCTGCCTATCTGATGTTTCAGCTGATTTCTGCTGCTCATTAGGTTGATCTGTCACTCCTTCTTCATCTGACTCGTCTTCCAGAAAAAGAGTCATGGTGGCCTGTTTTACCTTCTTTGGCCTCTTCTCCTGGGCCTTTACCAATTTTCTCTTCTTCTTTTGAGGAGCATCAATTGCAGACGTAGCTGCCTCCTTGTTTTTCCCTTTCTTAGTCTTAGGAGGGGTGGGCCGCATATCATCATCTGATGGCCCATAGATGGCAGTTGTGGTTGAGAGAAAGGCCTTGTAGGACTTCAGTCCATTCTGATCCCATTCAGCATTGGGCATCTTGTCCTTCAGAATGACTGCAACCTTGTTGAGATTGCTGATTCTCTTCTCAGATAGACTTTTCTCTGCTCACTAACTCCAAACTTGTCATGTTCTTGGAGCAGATTTGCCTTCAGGAAACCATGTCAATTAATATATTTGGCTTCATCGATGATAGCAGCCATACTATACATCTTTACAGCTGTTAATCCATCTGGGATGAACGAGATACCCATGATTGTTTTTGACAAAATGTCAAACAACAAACGGTATTTCCTTTTCAACATAGGCCTGACAAAGCCTACGGTCTGGTGTTTATCAGCCTCTCTGAAGAGTTCATTCCTGATCAGCTCGTCTTCATTCTCCCTGTAGTGAGCAGGAGAGATTTTCCTTTGGGCAGGTTGAACAGTCGAGTTATATCAACATTTGTAAGTCTGATATCCTCTCCATTTACTGAAGAAATCAGTTCATCTCCTGGATTTTTCGTGTCCACCTTTAAATTCCTCAAGAATTCTAGTGCCTCATACTGCATTATTGGATTGCAGTGAGCAGCACAGTATTTTTCAAGACCACCCTTCCTCAGAATTTGTTCCACCTCCATTGATTCCGGATCCCGTGTAACACCAAAACTAACAAATTTATCTTCAACAATCTTGGTTGCCAAATCCGCATAGTTACACATAATTTTGCCCATTCCGTGAGTGGCCATCTACAATATGATAGACTCGATTAAAGTTTGTTCATAACCATAAATATATCATATATTGATTATCAGACCTATTCTCAGACCTAGTAATCGATGAATACATACGGATATCAAGAAATGATAAGGCATAACACAGGATAACATAAATAGACGTAATCTATATGTTCAATGGATTTTAAAAAAAAAAAATTCATCAAATAACCAAAAATTACCAGATTCTGCTTTTCGTTTTTGAAATAATCGCAAGAAACACTTTGAATCGCAGAAAGATAATTGTGAGTTTGCAAATCGCAAGAATTTTGAGAACAATATTCTGGTAGGATTTTGATGAAGCTTATAAAAGGAGGGAGGGAAAATCGAGGCTAGAAGATCAAACGTTTGAAAAGGATAAACGATCCAGATTGAGCGGTTTTGATCGTGTGGTTAGGAAATGTACGCACGATTACCTTTTGGATTTAAAAACACATTTAGTGGCATTTAATACATATACCCTACGTCCGCATTAAATACTTTGCAGGGTATGCGTCACAAAAGTATGTGTACAGTAAAGGCAAATATTATCAGATAATTTCAGATATGTAAGCAGTAGACAAAGAAACAGAAATTTGTATCTGGTTGACTGATATTGTAATCAGTCAATACCACTTGAAGTCTGTCTGTACTACTTGTTGATCTTAGTTTTCTGCCTAATCCTTATAATTTCCCAACTGTCCCTTTCAACTGATCCGTTCCACTTTGCGTCTGATATTCCCTTTTCTGATCCTCCCTGATCAGTTGAAGTTCCCCCTTCAACTGTTATTTCTGATTACTTATTGACTGATTTATCTGATTTGTTGAGGTATCATACTCAACTGATTTTCCTCATCTGATCAGTCTCTTATCTAATCAGATTTCAGTTGACCTAATCTGATTCTACTCAGACCAAGTCAATTCTTGGGATAAGTGTTACCGCCAAAACTTAGTCTTGAAAATCGGATAGTCGTCTCGATTCCCTAAGTCGGCACGATTTGACATTCGTAATAATAGTCTGGATATTTTGGGATATCAATCACCGTAAGCTTATCCAATCATCAGTCGCGTGTTTCCTACGCACTGTCCTTGTGGTGCCAATTTCTCTAAAAGGCTTTGAGAAATTAAATTTGCATTTGCACCCCTGCTTGGCCTCTATAAATTGGACCAGTGATTTACACAACATAACCCATTCACCATACTTATCTTCTTTAAGTGTTGTAAAACATGTATTCCGGTGAACCCTTATTTCCGGTGAAACTTCCGGCAAAAACCTTTAACCCTTTTCAAAAGATTTCAGCTTCTCAAATCAACCTTGTGTGTCCCTTATTACTGCTTTCATCGTCATCGAAGATTTCACATACAATTATTGCTAAGCTTCTCTACCACCGAGGCGGCGGATCTGCTATCGTAAATGAGAAGACACTTCTCCTAACCGTATGCACCTTGTGTGCCTATCGAGATGGCAGAATTAACATCAACAGACTCAGTCTGATACAAAACATGAGTTTGGTATTCGATCTTGATCAAACAACAGCTGATCATCGTATATCAAACTCAATATTTGCATGTGACACTTGTGGCCATTTGGTCTTTGGACCACATCTTTGGCACTTGTGTCCCATTTAACAGCTGGAGAGCCCATTGATTTTAGGACTAGGGGCTCCTAGCTTAGAAATCCTTCAAGGCCGCTCTCGCTCCTCACTCCGAAGCTCTGAGGGTGGCTTTAGGATTATTTCAAAGCCTCTCACACCCATTTTAAGGTTAAGTGTGGGAAAATGGGAGCATCAGACTTTAAAATCTTTAAAGCCTCTCTCCCCCCCTTCTAGGGTTAGGCTTAGGGTTTTCGGTTTATGGTTTATGTACTGACCTCCGGGTCCTTTTGTACTTGTAACTTGTAATGTAAATCTGACCTCCGGGTCTTTATCAATGAAAATTTCTATTATTCCATTGTTGTGTATTTTCTGTTTCCTTATGCGATTGAAGTTTTAATCGTATGTAACTTGCTTGTTGAACATTAGCTTAATCGACTTACAAAGTATGAAACAACCAAGCTGATCAGTTGATGGTCCCAATTTGAAAACCCAAGAACGCGGAAAATACCATGTAATGCATATAAAATAGGGGTGAGGGCAGAGTGATTCCATTTTTTTTTTTTTGCTTTTAAGAACGATGTGTGTTTTGCTTATAATCGAATGCATAAGGCAAGTAATAACATAAAGCAGTAAAGAACACACAATTTTATAGTGGTTCGGACAACTCGTCCTACATCCACTCTTCCCTTCATGGGGCACCGACTTAACCAACTGGACTTAGTTTACCGTGTTAGTCCAACACCCAACAGATGTTTACCGAAGTTCACACTCAAACGGGACTTATCACCCTCACGGGATCGCTTTATAGATGTTTACCGAAGTTCTCACTCAAACGGGACTTATCACCCTCACGAGATTGCCTATAGATGTTTACCGAGTTCTCACTCACCTACAAACTTAACCTATCAAACCGATTTTTGGTAAGGTTTGTTTGGTTTCAACTAAGGGTGAGATTTTCCCTTACATTTGTTTAGCCTCAATGCTAAGGATGGGAAAATCTCTCTAAGCTTAGGATATGACATTTTTGCTTAGATACAATGAAGAACACTCTTGGGTAAATTTGGATATGTAATGCTCGTGGTTCTTGAATGGAGTTGCTTGAATATTTGGCTTTTAATTTCACTTTGCGCAGATCCTCCATTATCTTCTTTTGAAGATAGTGCAATGTATTTATAGTGTGGATTTGAATATTACCGTTGGAGAGTAATATTCAAATCCATACTAATAATCTTCCAATTTTTTTTTCCTTTTTGCAGACCTTTGTTTTTGTAGCTTTTATGTCACATCCATATATGTTGTTATCTTCTTATTGATCATTTGCTTTTGTGTGTCTAACGGATATGATCACATTTCACCGGATTCTTGTTCATCGCTTCGATTCGTCTTTCGATCCGTCAAAAATCGATCTGTAGATTTACGGTGTCTTTGAAATCATTGTTCATCAAGTTAAGAAAACATTGTTCATCGATTCGACAGATCAGATTTGGATCAGATTAAATGATCAATTCAAGATTAACAGATCTGATCGTTTCAAGATACCGATCGATCTGTCTAACTGATCTGATTCTTGCACTGATGATCGTGATCTGCCTAAATTGATCGATCTTGCGTGAGTGATCATTCTTGCCCCTGGTGATCTTCATTCTTGCCACGGTGATCGATCTGCCTGGTGATCTGTTCTTTTATCGGTGATCTGTTCTTGATATCGCGATATCGATCTGATCTGGTGATCGATCTGCCTGAGTGATCGATCTGATAGTGCATGTTGATCTGATTCTTCGCCTAGTGATCCATTCTTGCCTGGTATTGAATGATCTTTACATCGATCTGATCTTCAATGGTGACCCTTTCGACAAAGAAGTATGTTATGGCCAGTAGATCGGTTTTTATACAGTTGAGACAAGTAAAGGTCTATAATCATAATCAAGATTTCGACCTTTGATCAAATTTCTTTAGCATCGGCATTTCTTCTTCAAAAATCGGCATATTTCTTCTTGTTTAGCTCATCGGTTTACTCGGAACTCATCCTACTTCATCGATCTTGATCACCCTCGTAAACTCGACCTCTTGATCTCGATCATCTTCATCCGATTTCATGAGTTCCCCTCAATTTGTTCTTCCGATTTCCTCAACTTGTTATCGTAAATTAGCTTCAAAAAACACAAGTTGATAATGTTTTCGCATAATTAATCAAAACTAAAATATCCAAACATCGATTCCTTTAATCGATAATTCTTTAATCGATCATTTCCTTTTAATCTGATAAAGCCTTCTCATATCAGTTCCTTGATCGATCTTCCGATCGATTGAGATACCTAACTCAATGATTCCTCTTAACTTTGATTAGTCTCTTAACCGGTGGTTCTCGAGATCGATCCACCAAACATTTCAGGTGCTTTTTCTTCAAGATCCGAAGCCCTAGCTCATTGCATAATTCTCTCGAATCGATCACGACTATCGTCTTGGTTAAAATATCGTTTTTTACGCATTTATCGGTATGGAGCTTTTCCATTTCGATATTCTTCTTTTCAACATGATCTCTTATAAAATGGTGTCCGACATCCACATGCTTGCATCTTGTATGTAGAACATGATTACGATTGATTGCAATAAGATTATTCATCGTGCCATGAATATAGGCACGTTCTTAGCTACAATGTTATAATCCTTTACGACTAAGCGAGCGGTTGGGAGAAACAACTTCCTACAACAATATATTTCGCCCTTCAAGTAGTAGATGTCGTGAACCGATGTTCCGCTTTTTGAAAACCACGAGATCGGGTTTACTACCTAAAAACCGACATGTACACGAGGTTGACTTCATCGATTCGCAACCTCCATAATCGTAATCGAATACCCACTAAACTCTAGAGTATCATCTGATGTGTAAAATAAACCAAGGTTTACTATCCCCTTCAGATACTTAAGAATCCTCTTAGCTGCTTTCAGGTGGCTTTGCATTGGATTTGCCTGAAATCTGACACATACACCTACTACAAAAGTGGTATCTGAACTGCTGGCAGTCAGGTATAGTAAAGATCCAATGAGAGCCCTATATTCTTTCTGATTATTTTTCTGACCATCCTCATCTGGATCCATCTTGAATCCATTCATCATAGGAATTTCGCTTCCTTTACGCTTTTGAACTCCAAACTTAGACAATAAACTCCTAGTGTATTTACTTTGGCGGATGAATATCCCTTACGTACTTTTGCTTAACTTGTAAACAGAAAAAAGTAACTCATCGACCCATCACGGACATCTCGAACTTCCCTTTCATCGACTTTGTCAATTTTTTCACATAAACTCTTGTTGGGAGATCCGAAGATGATGTCGTCCACATAAATCTGAACCATCAGAATATCTTCTCCATCTTCTATTCTGAATAAGGTTCTGTCCACTATTCCTTTAGTGAAACCATTGTCTATCAAGAACTAAGAGAGTGTATCATACCAAGCTCGAGGAGCTTGTTTTGTGCCATAAAGAGATTTTCTTAAACAGTACACCTGGTCGCCTTTTTCAAAGCCTGGAGGTTGTTCAACATAAACTTTCTTAGCTAGTACCCCGTTTAAGAATGCACTCTTTACATCCATCTTATACACAATAAACCCTCGTGGGCAAAAAGATATGCCAAAAAAAAAGGAATGGCTTCGGGGAGCGGCGGTGCAAAGGTCTCATCATAATCAATTCCTTCTGATTGTGAATACCCCTTAGCAACAAGTCTTGCCTTATTTCTGGTTATGACTTTATTCTCATCTCTCTTGTTCTTGAATACCCACTTTGTGCCAATCACATCTTGATGGGTTGGTGCATCCACCGATTTCCAACTCCGATTCCTTTCAAACTGTTCGATTCTTTTTTTTTTCCATGGCTAGAATCCAGTTTGCATCTTGTAGAGCTTCCTCTACTACAGTTGGTTCCTTCAAAGACAGATAACAACAATACATGGCACTTTCACCAATCTGATGTCTAGTTTTAACTCTATCAGATGGGTCTCCGATGATCAGATCAGTTGGATGACTGGTTACCCAGGTCCTTCTTTTCTGATTTGCATCTGTTTGGAGAACATCATCCTCTTCTGATAGTAGTTCATTACTAGTGATTGGGAGTGGTGCAGAATTATGATCCACTTGACATGGACAAGTCTCAGCTGATGTTGGACTCATCATGTGTCGATGTTTGTCGTAGGAACTTCAGTGTTCCCCGAACCGATGGTTGGATTTGATATCTTTATCTCATTGCATACCGCTTCTTTATTGACGGTTATGCGTACCTTTAGGTCCGATTGACTGGTGAATCGGCCAGGATCTGGAATATACAATGTTTATTACGTGTTTCGATCCTTTTTCCTTGATACTTAGTCGATCCATTTTACGTGCATCCAACTGGGGTTGATCTGGTACTTCTTGTTCTGAGGCAGATTTCTCTTGTTCAGAAGATGTCTCATCAAAGACCACATGAGGTGTTTCTTCCACAACTAGGGTTCACCTGTTGTAAACCCTGAAGCATTCTTTGGATGAGGAATATCCTAAGAATATACCCTCATCTGACTTGGCCTCAAAAGTCTTCAACTGACTCTTCCCATTGTTGTGTATGAAACACTTGCACCCAAAAACATGGAAGTAAGAAACACGAGGTTTTCTGCCCTTCCACAGTTCATAGGGTGTTTTGTAGTGAGCCTTAGTCAGAGAGCATCTGTTCTGAGTGTGGCATGCAGTATTGATGGCTTCTGCCCAGAAACGGCTTGGTGTTGCATGTTCAGCTAACATAGTGCGAGCAGCTTCTTTGAGTGTTCTGTTTCTCCGTTCTGCTACACCATTCTGTTGTGGCGTTCTTGCAGCTGATGTCTCATGTTGTATACCAAACTTAGTGCAAAAATCAGTAATAAAAGAGTTCAGAAATTTTGTACCTTTATCTGATCTGATTTTCACTATACTGACACCCTTTTCGTTTTGTAGTTTCTTGAGCAGCTCAGGTATCTTTGTTGTTGTCTCATTCTTCTTATACAAGAATACAACCCATGTAAACTTGGAATAATCATCCACGATTACCAGAGTATATTTGCGTCCGCTGAGACTGTGGTGTAACCGGTCCAAATAAGTCCATATGGAGCAGTTGCAATATCTATTTGGATCTTTGGTCCAGGTATTCCCTTGAATGAGGCTTTAACTGTTTTTCCTCCGACACGCGACACATGTCCGATCCTTAGAGAATACCTCATTCGGAAGTCCTCAACCAAACACATCCTTGCTATCTTGTTAAGAGTTTTAAAGTTCGGGATGACTCATTCTTTTGTGCCAGAGCCAACTGCTACTTTTGGAACTCTTAACAATCAGGCATGCATTTCTTGGACAACTGTTCCAATCTGCTATATAAATCGTACCTTTCCTTGAACCAGTTAACAAGATCTGTTGAGTAGCTCGATTCTTGATAGCACACTGATCAGTCGAGAACTCAACACTGAATTCGTTGTCGCAGAATTGTGAAACTGATAACAGGTTATGCTTTAAACCTTCGACGACATATGAGACTCAAAGAACTTTGTACATCATCATTCTCTAAGGTTCCGAATCCTCTGGTAAAACCAAAGTTATCATCACCAAAGAGTACACGTGGGCTTTCTTGTTCTGTGTAAGAGCTAAGGAGATGTTTACTTCCAGTCATGTGCCTTGAGCATCCACTATCGATGTACCAGATAGTAGCTTGTACACCTCCTTTGTTGGCCAAACCCACGCGAACCTGCAATCAAGTCAGACTTTAGGTACCCCTTTTGGATTGGGTCCTGAGGCGTTAGAGTTGGTTTTAGGGATCCATACAAACATGACACTTCTATTGTAATCAGATAGATCAGAAGGCCTGATTTGTCTCCCATAAACATCTACATAATCATACATCTCTTCATATGCATTCTGATCAGTATGATTATTTGTGCGAGCCTTGAGTGAATCAGAAGACTTGGGATTTTTCCTTGCAGTTTGTCTTTTTTTAACCCGATTGGGGCTCAAAAAAAAATTGACCCTAGGTTTCTGATTGTAAGGGTAGGTACGACTGCTACCATTAAAAGATTCATATCTTTTTGGCATTAATGGTCTTTAGCGGTTTACCTTCAAATTTTGCTTGTTAGGCGGTGACCCGATTAGGTTTGATTAGATTTCCTTTGATAGGTTGTCTTTTTTCGATACTGTCTAATCACGATCGAGTTGAGGTCTCTTCATAAGAACTGGGTTCTTCTATTGATTCCTCGGCTGATGCTTAATCAGTTGGGGTCCATTTCTATTCCCTTTCTGATTGGGCACTTGCCTTACTTGTTCAGCAGGTCTATTTACCTTATCAGATACATATTTTGCTTTTTGTGTATCTATATCGGAAACTCATTTGATTACACCTTTTTGAAGTGAACCAGATGGGGCTTTTGAGGATGTAGAAGGGTTTTTATACCCAATTCCCTTCTTATTAGTTGTCGTTCAAAAATAGTTGTTCATATCCTGAACGATTTTCAAAGATTTCGTTGAAAACACGTATTTTCACGTAAACTATCCTCGATTAATTTCGGACTCTCATGTTGTCGGAAGAGATCATCAAACTTGGCTTGTAGGATTTTAAAATCATCAGCTTGATGTTTATTGATAGCTAGCTGTTCCTTAATCTTCTTCTCCTGATCAGAAGAGTTAACTTTCAGAACTTTCAGTTCTTCAGTTATCTTCTGAACGACTTGGTGATTTTAGTTTTCTTTCTCGACAAACATTTTCCTTAACAAAGTTGAGTATTTTCAATCCTTAGCTTATCGTTTTTCGAACTTCCACTATCGTATAAGTGTTCTCTTTGCGTTAGAGATCATCAAGCAATTTCTCAGAATAGAGTTGCAAGTCAATCTCTCCAGCAGGTGTGCTAATCATAGCTGGTGTGGAAACTGAACGAGCAAAAGGTTTAGAGGTTACCTCAGATTGGTCTTCCTCCTTAGCCATCAGACAGATTTCATCATCAGAAGAGAATATCAGATCATCGTAGTGGTAGAAATCATCAGTGTTGCTTATCAGATAAAAGTCCTCTACTGATGAGTAGCCTGAATCCTCTGAAGGCAGATAAGAATCATCAATTTTTGATGTATCACCAACCATGGCTTTCTGTCTCTATAGCATTGCTCTCTTCATTCGCTTCTCTTCTTTTTTTTGGTGTCAGGTGCAGGCAATCTGCTTATTTGTAATGACTGGTTTCTCATAGTTGAAACACGCCCACGATCCACGAAACTTCTTACGCCGGTGAGTCATTCCATCTGTAGAATCTGCCGGGGTGACTTTACCGTCCCGATTGTAATCAGAATTTCTTCTCTCAGATCTGTTGTCTCTTCATTCATCAGGCCGATCATCTCTTTTCTTATCTTCTCTGCGATCCTTTCTGTGATCATCTCTTCGGTCATCAGATCTGGTCCTTTCTGGAGATCTGTCAGCTGGTCTCCTATCTCTTCCTCTGCTGTTTTGATAATCCCTGTAAAATCTGCGATACTTACCAAGTTGGATGTTAGATTTTTCAAGTTTTTCGGTTAGCAAATCAATGCATTCGGATTTGGCTTATAATATTTCCAACGAGTTGTTCATTAGACTTTGAGTTCTTCTTTGGTTTGCTTTGAATAAGCCCGATTTTGATGTGGCAGGTGTGGCTTCAGCAGGTGACTCGTCTTCTTCTTCTTGCCCTCTTTCGATCAGATCAAACTCATGATCTTTAAGACTCAGGAACAGGTTGCTTGGCTTCATCTTAGCAATATCTTGACAATCCTTTATTACAGTGACTTTCATATCCCACTTCTTAGTCGAGAGATCTCAAGATCTTGTAATTGATGTCTTTATCGACATTTCTCATCTAAGTTCCGTAACTTTGTTGGTGACATGGTGATTCTTCCATCGAGCTCATTGATGGTTTCATTTGGTAGCATCTTAAGTTTCTCAAATTTCACCGGTTTAAATTTTTGGTCCGCTATCTTTAATCAGATCATTTCCTTCACACATTTCAGCAAGCGTATCCCACATCTGTTTGGCTGTCTTGAGATACTTTATCTTTTCTCTGGTTATCTTGTCCATAGTCTTCATGATTATGTGCCTGGCTATCATATCCAGAGTGTATAACTTTTTTCTTCAAAGATCCATCGTAGGCGGGACTCTTTTTCGACAAGACTTTGAACTGCAAAATCTGGATCACCTCCAACAACTGGGTTGTCATGATAGATGATGATGGGTCCTCGTTCAAGAACTTCCATCATCCTGTTGCTTATTGATCCCAGATGGTTGCTCATGTATATCGTCCAGTCTGCATACTCATCAATGGAAAAATTAGGCAAATCATGATACATACCCGAAGTATTATCCATGCTGATCGTGAGTTTGAAAACAAATGAGATTTGAAAAAAGGTTTTTCAAGATCAGTTCAAGTGAACCACTGCTCTGATACCACTTGTAGGTCCCGAACGGGTCTCGTGAGGGCAGAAGTCTAGAGGGAGGGTGAATAGGCTTCGAAAACTTTTTCATGCAGATCGGTGTGATGGCGGTTTGCCTCGATCGTCGAGTGCAAAGTGAATCGGTTTGGATCGATATCAACTTCTTGTCGCTTCGAGGGAGATCGATTCGCAGTATCTATCGCTTAAACCGATTGTCGGAAGCTAGTTTATACCGTATGAAAAAACGGGTTTTTGTAACAAATCGATTCGAAGTTGTTTTCAATCGAGATGACTATGGGGTCAATCTGACGGATCAGTAGCTTGGTGCTAGTTGATCCTAACTTCCAGAATATGTAGGCAGATTTAATCAAGTTGTGTGCAATAGTGTGAAGCAGCTTAATCAAACAGTAAATGCACACAAGATTTATAGTGGTTCGGACAACCAGTCCTACGTCCACTCTTCCCTATCACAAGGGGCACCAACTTAACCGACTTAACCAACTGGACTTATATTATTGTGTTAGTCCAACACATTACACCAACAGATATTTATGGAGCTCTCACTCAACCGATCCCAGAAATCAGAACTAGAAACCCTAGTCTGAAATCTTGCTAAACAAACTTAACCTAACTTTGGGTTTTGGGTAAGATTTGTTGTTTGTTCCAAGTTTGAAATCTTTCCTAGAATTAAATTAGCCTAACAACTAGAGGATAAGATTTCTGTGCTAAGAACTATGGGATGAACACTGAGAAAATTAATCTTCAAGGTTGTGCTCTTCGTGTGAAAATTTTGCTATAGTATGAGCTACTTTATAATTTCCGTGTCTTCACTCTGAAGAGTAATCCCATATTATAGACCTCGAAATCAAAGAGCCGATGGAGAACAATTTGAATTTCTGGCTATATTTGGTAGATATGTACGATTTGATGTGACGTGCTTCAGGGACAGCATGGCCGAAAGCATGAATAGTTGTCTTTTATAGCCGTTTGACCAAGCAGCACTAAATCCCGTATTGTCGGCTCCGTTCATACGTGTCTTGTTCTTATTGGTTAACAAAAGCACTTTTCAGTGTTTGTTCTACCAACTAACGTTGATATTCTTCTTGTTCAGATCAACAACGTATGACTTGGTGAAACATCAGTTACCACCTGGTGTGAGCTGACCTGATCAGTTACAACTGATCAGTCTACCTGATAGCGTCTTCTGGTGCCAGTTGTCTTAGCTCAACTAGCAGACTCGGCTGATGTAGGTCTTCTGGTCTGATCTTCTGGTAGTCATCTGATCTTCAGGTCTTCTGAATTTGTGTTTCAAGACTTCACCTGATTATCTGACTTTATAAGATCGTCTGATCTTCTGTCCTTCCTTGCCTTCTGGCCTATCGGACTTCAGCTGATCTTTTGTTCTTCTGATCTTTAGATCTGACCTATACATATTGAGGTTCCCCTTAATATGTGACCTATCTTATACATCAGTTGTTCTATATAATAGTTATCAACTGGTCATCTTATAACTGGTATTAAAAACATCAGTCAGCTAACAGGTCTGACTGTTCCTATTACATGTGTTTTAGAACTTTCATCAAAACTCTAAATTTCCCAACAGTAAGAAGTGGAGAATCAAAATCAGTGAAAGTCTGTTTGGAATCCATGGGAGTAATACAAGGTTTACTACTCAAGTATCACACTCATTTAAAAGATCAAGTGCATATTTTCTTTGACAAAGTTGTAATCCTTTGTCACTTTTAGCAACCTCAATACCAAGAATATATTTCAGAATACCAAGATCCTTAATAGTGAATTTATCATGCAAAAATTGCTTGACATTAAGAATTTCAGTAAGGCAGTTACCAGTGATGATTATATCATCAACATAACATTACAAAACAGAAAGAGAATCATTGGTTTCCTTAGCGAACAAAGAATTATCAGCCACAGATTGAACATAACCATAAGTAATCAGAGTCTCAGAAAGCTTAGTGAACCACTGTTTAGAATCCTGCTTGAGGCCATATAAACTCTTGTTTAACTTACAGACCCTTGTGTCATCAGGTTGACAATAACCAGGTGGTGGTAACATGTAAACTTCCCCACTTAAGTCACCATGGAGGAAGGCATTATTTACATCACATTGATGTATATGCCAATTTTTAGCAACAACAACAGATAACAAAATTCTAACAGTAGTAATCTTTGCAAGAGGGGAAAATGTGTCAAAATAGTCAATACCTTCCTCTTGGGTATAACCCTTGGCAACAAGCCTGGCTTTATACCTTTCAATGGAACCATCTGGTTTATATTTGACTTTATAAACCCATTTACAACCTATAGTATGTTTTCAGGAGGAAGATTAACTAAAGACCAAGTATTTGTTCTTTTTAGAGCTTGTAGCTCAGAAGACATTGCTTTCTGCCAATTCTCATCTTTGTGAGCTTGTTTATAAGTTTTAGGCTCACAAATTTGGGAGATGTTGGCAATGAAATGGGTGTAAGTAGGGGAGAGTTGTGTAGTAGATAAGAAATCATAAATTGGATACTTAACACCCTTTGATATGGAATGGTTTTGAAAATACGAAGAAGTATCAACATAATTTGATATAGGTTTATGAGTTATAGAAATAGGAAGATTGGTTTTGTAAACATCCAGATAAGCTGGAGAGACTTTGGTTCTTTTTGATCTCCTAAGAGGCTCCTCATTGATGTTGTTTGGAATAGAAGTTGTGACTTCATTAATATCCTCAAGTAAATCAGGGTGAGTGATGTTTTGAGTATTTCCCAAAGGGGGAGGAATTATGTGATTGCCAGCACTATTAGGAAAAGTGTGACCCACATGATTTTCAGTGAAAATAAGATCAGAATCAACAAATTGTTGATTTTGAAATTGGGATATCAAATCATTAATGAATTTGTTGGTAGATTTTCTGTCAGAAAAGGGATAGACATTTTCAAAAAATTTAACATTTCTAAGAGTTGAAGATCTTACCAGTGGTAATATCCATCAGTCTGTAACCCTTAGTACCAAGAGGATAGCCCAATAATATGCATTTCATAGCCCTTTGATCAAACTTGTGCCTGTTAGCAACAAAAGTACTAGCAAAACATAGACAACCAAAATTCCTTAGGTGGCTATAATCAGGAAGTTTACCATATAACATTTGAAAAGGATTTTTGTTATCCAAAACCATAGAAGGCAATCTGTTAATGATATGAGTGGCAGTTAAAATGCAGAAACTCCAAAATTTCAAAGGTAAGCAAGCTTGAAACATTAAGGATCTAGCAACTTGTAATAAATGTTGATGTTTTCTTTCAACTAAGCCATTTTGTTGTGGAGTTTCAACACATGAGGTTTTATGAATGATACCCAATGCATGGTAAATATCATTTAATAAAAATTCAGTTCCATTATCAGACCACAAAACCTTAATTTTCTGGCCAAATTGAGTTTGAACCATATTGCTAAAATTTTCAAGAGAAACTTTGACAGCAGATTTATGTTTTAGCAGATAAATCCATGTACACCTACTATAATCATCTACTATAGTAAGAAAAAAATTGTAACCACCATGTGATTCCATGGAGAAAGGACCCAATACATCACAATGTATAAGATCAAAACATGCAACACTTTTAGAAGTACTGACAGAAAAAATAGATTTCTTCTGTTTTGCAAGAGGGCATATCTCACAAACAGAACGCATGTCTTTGCATTTTACACTTAAAAAAGGAATGAGGGAAAGGTGCTTATTTGAAACATGGCCTAATCTAGTATGCCAAGTATAAGAATCAACGTGAGAATCAACAGAGTTGACAAAAGAGCCTAACAAAGGCCTAGAAGCCTTAAGAAAATATAAGCCTCCTTGTTGCTCAGCAGAACCAATCACTTTCTAGGTCACAATATCCTGATAAATACAATGTGAGACCAAAAAACTAACCACACAACCAGAAGGTTTTGTTAGTTGAGAAATGGATAACAGATTGTAATAGAAATCAGGAACATATAATACATTATGTAACACTAAATCATCATTTAATCTGATTTCACCAGTGAAAGTTGCAATAGCAAAAACATTATTTGGAAGCTTTATCTTAAT
The DNA here is from genome assembly GCA_037126765.1 of Stenogyne calaminthoides. Taxonomy (NCBI): domain Eukaryota; kingdom Viridiplantae; phylum Streptophyta; class Magnoliopsida; order Lamiales; family Lamiaceae; genus Stenogyne; species Stenogyne calaminthoides. Next base: position 6,221,401 of record JBBCBC010000004.1, on the reverse strand, counting down.
ATCAGAAGGAACAGGTGATGAAGAAAACAAAGTTTTATCAAACACCATATGATCAGTTGCACCAGTATCAATAATCCAAGTAGATGTGCCACTAGAGACAATATTGAAACAAGAATGAAAACCTGAAGTATCAGATTCCTGAGACTGCAGCCCACCAAGCTGTGCAAAAGCTCCAGCAACAGAGTGAGCATTGCCTTTCTCATTTTGTGACTTAGCATAAGTCAGAAACTGTTCATACATTTCTTGAGAAAACAGAGGGTTAGTAGCACTAATTTCAAGAGGAGGAGATTTAACAGAGGCATGTACAGAAGTGTCCTTTGTAGTTTTAATATGCTTAGGACCCCTCCAACCTGGAGGATACCTTATGATTTGAAAACACCTGTCAACTGTGTGGCCTGGACCATGGCAATGAGAACACTGCAATGACCTCTTCTTATCTTTAAAAAATTTGGCATTCTTGGCCAACATGGCAATGAAATCAGTACTCACAGAATCAGAACTCATAGTTAAAGATCTATGAGATTCCTCTTTCAACAATAAACTATAAATCTTAGACAGAGGAGGAAAAGGTACTTGCAACAATAGTTGACTCCTCAAAGAAGAATAGGAATCATCAAGACCAATCAGGAATTTAACACAAGCATCCTTATCTTGAGTCTTACTTAGTTTCAAAGGAAGTTCACAAATGCAAGCATTCATAGCACCACAATCACACTTAAGAGCAGACCTATGGCTCAAATATTCATCCCACAAGGATTTAAATTGATTATAATAAGTAACCAAAGATTGAGAACCCTTCGAAACAACACTCAAAGATTTTTCAAGATGATAAACACACTTAAGATCGGATTTAGAGTACCTGGCATTGAGTTCATTCCAAATCTCTTTTGCCGAAGTGAAATAGTCTAGGGTTTGTTTGATATCAACATGAATCGAATTCAAAATCCATGTCAATACCAAGTCATTCGCCCCAATCCAAGCAGCATGAATAACATCATCTGCCTCCGTAGGAGGAACAAGAGAACCATCGATCAGGGGAAGCTTATTCTTGACACTCAAGGCACGCTTCACCGCGTGACTCCAGGAAATGAAATTAGCCCCAGTCAACGGATCGAGAACGATCGAAACCGCCGGATTATCATTCAGATGTAAGGCCAACGGCGAAAGCGGATTCAACAAGGGATTGAGCAAAGTCGGATCGGTAGCCATCAAGTAATACCCAAAATCTCGAAATCAGACAAGAAAAACGATGCACAAACACCGAATCAGACAAAGAAATCGCGAAAAACTTGTGATTCAAACGAAATCCTAAAAATCGGGAACGAAACCCTAAAATCGCTAAACAAAATCGCAGAGAATGCGATAAACACAGACAACAAGACGGAAGCAAAAAAAAAATGGATCGAAACTAGATCAGAATAACCTGATCAACTAATACCATGTAGAATTCCTTGAACTAAACATGGAAATAGGAATTGTATTGAAGAAGATGAAAGAATCGTTTTGAGAGAGAGAGTTCTCAAATAGAGAGAGAAAGCACAACACGACTTAATAAATAATGACAATAGTGATACCCTTTTTTATACAAGTGAGGAATATCTAAAACCCTATGTGAGTAGTATTATTAAATACAACTAAAAGTATTAGTTGGACTTAATAATACAAATGTTGACTCCTAAGAATAGGGATTAAATCTCAATGGTCCTATAATTTTGCACTTTTTTATTTATTTAGTCTCATAGTTATTTTTAGAAAGATTAGTCTCATAACTACTTGCACTGTTTAATTTTAGTCTCATGATTATTTTTTAAAATGATTTAGTCTCATAATTACTTGAATTGCTCAATTTTTATATGATATTGCTGTAATAACACAAAACAACGTTGTTTCATTAGCGTGTTGTGCAATTAAATGACATAGACATTATTAATTAATAAACCTAATGTATTGGTCAATTTTATCAAGATTATACATGAGCATGCACTCATATAATCTAAAACACATTTACTCATTTCCTGTATATATCATTACAATATGAAGGACCAACTTAAAGTTTAAATGTATAATATATAAATATCTCTCTTTTTCTTTTCTTTTTTTCAATTTGGTTATGGCAATTACTTACAGGAGAAGAGTCATTCTTTTGGCTTGGCCCAAAGCCTTCAGTTATCATAACAGATCCTGAACTAATTGAGGAGCTTTTTAACAACTATAAAATTTACCAGAAGACGCAGAGTTTGAATCCACTAGCCAAACTGCTCACACAAAGACTCGTCACCTATGACTATGAGAAAGAAAAAATGGTCCAAACACAGGAAAATCATCAACCCTGCCTTCCATCTTGACAAATTGAAGGTTTTTAACTCATGTTTTATGTGTCACAATTTTTTTCTTATTTAATTACTTCATTTTCTCTAGTCTAATAAAAGTTGATGTTCTGTTTTTTACGCATATAACCCAAAATAGTCTTATAACTTTTCATCTTTTTCAGAATTGTCCCAAAACAGTTTGATGTACGAAATTGATTTTAATTTTACGCGAATTGTACCATTTTCGTCCCAAATTCGCCGGAATTGACGAAACGACGTCTTTTTTGGTCATGTGTCTTACATGTGAGCATTCAATTTGGAGATTTCCGGCTGAAATGCATGACCATAAACGACGTAGTTTTATCAATTCCAGTGAATTTGAGACGAAAATGATACAAATTGTGAAAAACTGGGACCAATTTCGCACATCAATTTTTTTTTTGGGGACTATTTTGAAAAAGGTAAAAAGTTAGGGACTATTTTGGATAATATCCCTATTTTTTACATAAAAACTGTATATATTCAAGATTTCATACATTACTAAAGAACCTGAAACGACGCGCAGTTGATGATCCCGACATTTTGAGTTATGATGAAGTTTTGGAAAAATGGGAAGAGAGTGTCTCATCCCATGGATCTTGTGAGGTGGACGTGTGGCCTCATATGCAAGATTTGATGATCGACGCCATATCAAGAACTGCACTTTGTAGTAGCTACGAAGAAGGGAGAAGAATATTCGAACTTCAAAGAAAACAATTCCATCACATCATCCACTCTTCGAGTTATGTATATGTTCCCGAATGGAGGTAGTAACATATATGAACAATGAAGAATAAATCTGATGATGTAAATGCAATATCTATGGAATAAAGTCATACTAATACTATTCAGGATCAAAGCTAATACTGTGGAGTTACTCTTCAGCACTGACAGGTTCAGGAGAGTTCTTCAGGTCTACTGAATACTTCAGGGTGGTGAAACCTGCTGAATGGTTCAGGACAGAAAAGTCTACTGAGTTTCTCAGGATGGAAAAAAGCTCTGAGTTTGTTAGTGACAATTATTAAAAGCGGGCAACAGAGAGATACAAAGCAGTTACACGAGCCGAATTCTGTTATAGGTTATTAGGGGGTTTGGGTTCTATATATAGTGGTGTTTAGTCATTGATTCAGCAGCTGCTACACTTGTAAACTTTATAAAGAGTTATTAGAGAGAAAACATTCGGGAATTATTGAGAGAGCATAGTTCGATTAGAGATTCAAAGTTCATAATCACATCGATTAGAACTTGGTAAATGCTCTGGAGTTGAGCGGATTGTATCTTCTATTATTTGATTGATTGATAGAAAACTCGTCCCTGATCCTCCATGGATGTAGATCACCTTGATCGAATCACGTAAAATCGTTGTTGCGTTCTTGTTCCTTTGTGTTGTTAATTTTCTAGTAATATGTGCTAAGCGTATTAGTTGCAGATAGAAAAGATATAGGTTATTCGACTCTTGGACTATCAAGTGGCACCGTCTATGGGAAGAGAATTCAACTATGACAACATCGATGAGGCTGGACGTGGAAAAGGTCACAGGGAAGAATGACTTCGGGCTGTGGAAGATTAAGATAAGAGCTCTTCTCATTCAACATGGATTGGTGGAGGCTTTCAATACAGAAACCGAATGGGCCTCTTCAAGCAACCAGGCAAAGAAGGATGAGATCCTCATGAACGCACATAGTGCGATTATTCTGTGTTTGGGGGACAGACCACTTAGAAGTGTCTAAGGCAAAATCTGCCTTTTGAGATTCTTCAAAGATTGGAAGAATTGTACCAAACGAAGTCAGTTACAAACAAGTTCTATGTCAAGCAGAAACTGCATGCCTTCAAGATGACAGAGGATAAAAATCTTGGTGATCAGCTGGATGAATTCAATCGGTTGGCAGATGATCTGGAGAATGTGGAAGTAAAGCTTGAAGATGATGACAAGACCTTGATGCTCTTGAATTCTCTGCCCAAATCCATGGAGAATTTCAAAGATGCATTGTTGTTTGGAAGACAAGGTCAAGTCAGTTAAGATGATATTCAAATTGTACTGAAGACCAAGTTCCTGCAGATTCATGTTGACAAGAAACAAACTCAAGGCACAAATGAAGGCAAGAAAGGGAAGAAACCATTTCAGAAGAAGAAGAATCAAGAGGGAAAGGGGCAAAATAATACTCTGAAGACTCCTGCATATTGGGTTGAGAAGAGGAAGTGTTTCTCATGTCACAAATCTGGACACCTGAAGAGAGATTGTCCTGAAAAGAAAGGCAAAACAGATGAGAAACCTGCAGATGCAAATGTGGCAAATGAAGGCTATGAGAGTGCTGAAGCTATTGTTGGGGAATTAATTGCGTGGATCTATTCGGGATGAATGTTTAAATACAAATTTAATTCTTACAATTATTACTAGCATGAATTAATCCTATATTAATCCAAATAATAATTCAACAACCAATCATGCATATAAACAGTTCACATAAATCCTACGCATGCGGAATTACTATGGGTTTACGTGAACTAACCTCTCGGGGTGACAACCGTTGAGAAGATGGATCTCGTTCACACGAACACACCAAAAGGTCTTCTCAAGTATTCCCTTTATCCTTGTTCAACAATCCGGTGGTAGGAACTCGCGAACAATTTAACAAAAGGAAAAATAAAATTATGTTGCACCACCTTTGTGGATTTCAAATTTTTCCAACACATGGAATTGCACTTGGGGATTGAAAAAATCATCCCCTATTTATAATACTAAGGGGGACGAAAATATTAGGGCTTTTGGGTGATTGGAAAATTTCCTTGCTTCTTCCTCAAGAAGCAATCTTGAATATATCCAATATATTCTATTTCCCAAAATATCTCCCAAATAAAATCTCCTCCTCCTTATGTTATGGAATTTTCGAAAATTTCATTACAAATAACCAAGTGGGAGATTTCTTGAATTTAATGAGATAATCTTGTATTCCAAGAATACTTATCCTCATTTCATAACAAAATTCAAAGAAAATCTTTCTCCCTCTTTTTATTCATAATTTTCGAAAAAATTGAAAAACTAGGCAACAATAATTTATTTTATTTTAAACACCTTTGTTGGGATATTTTAGTTTTGATGAATTATGCCAAAACATTATCAACTTGTGTTTTTGAAGCTAATCTACAGATAATAAGTTGAGGGGGAACGAGAGAACAAGTTAAGGGGGAACTCACGAAATCGATTTAAGATGATCGAGATCGAAAGAAAGAGATGAGACCGATCGAGATCAGATGAGTAAGATGAGTTCCGAGTTAACTGATGAGCTGTGCAAAATCAAGAAAGATGAAAAGATAAAGTGATCGAAGATCAGATGATCAGATGAAGATCGGGGATCAAGAGAAGAGAGGTTGCAGATCGTAAGAGGGCGGAGATGAGGCCGATCGAGATGAAGTGATCAAGATTGGATAAGCTAACCTGGCTAATTTCGATGTACTAAGATCGATATGGTGATATCTCGATTTGAATGTGAAATGACCCCGAGGGGGTAGAAGAAATCGATATCGTTATTAGAAGAAAATCGGGTCCGGTTCATTCAGTCATGTTCACCGAGAATTAGCGACCGAGGGGATTTTCAAGGAAAAAAGGCCAAGAGAAGTCTGTTGAATCAAGAATCCCGAGATCAAGACTCGTGAGAAACCTCAAGACCTCGTAAGATCCTCAAGATTATAGCCAAGTAGATTTTTGAATGTTCAAAAATACAAATTTAATTCTTCCAACGTAATCGCACGGGGTTACACTATTACAAGTTAAGGAAGAACTTGTATTTATAGTGTGGATTTGAATGATACCGGCTGGATGGAGTCACATTCAAATCGACTATTCTGAAATTTTGGACAACTTCCCTAATAGTCCAAATTTGAATCTAACGGCTATTATCTTCGTGATCTTCTGAAGAAGAAAATGATCGTGATTTTGATGGGTTCTTCAAATGGGACGAAATTCAAATTTTCTTCTTCTAGACATCCTACCCTCAGTCACCTTTAACGGGTCATAAAGCGTTCGATTCTCAAGGAACATTAGCAACTTATCTTCGATGACTCATTAATCATCCATTATAGCATCGTGTCAAGATATATTTATCTCATCGCATTAGTACACCATGTTAACATTTGAGAAACTCGATGGATCCGTCATCCGGATCAATTTTTCTTCTTTCGCGATTTTGCAATTTCGCTTAAGAAAAAATCTTAATCATCGATCTTGAAACATCTCGATCTCGGATCTCGATGAAGGAAGTTCCCCTTAACTTGTTCTTCGCCCCCTCAACTTGTTATCGTAGATTAACTTCAAAAACACAAGTTGATAATGTTTTGGCATAATTCATCAAAACTAAAATATCCCAACAACCTTTTTCAGTTATTGGACTTTATGTTTGGGCTACTTGATGGGCCTTTAGGAGAATTAAGATTGGGCCTTCTAATGGACTTTGAATATCTAATATTTAGCCACAATATTATTCAAGCCCATAAATATTAATTAATCCCACTACATGATTAATATTGCACTATCCATCTTAACCCATATTACTATTAATATGGCTCCCGGTTATTATTTCCCGTGTTTAAGATTATCCAGCCCATTAATTAATTCAAGCCACTGAAATAGCTTTCCATTAATTAACATCTTTTGTCCTTGGTAAAGGAACGGTTCAACATTATTATCCATACCGGAAACAAATTCCACTTGTAAGATTTGATATGATAAATCTTATGAACCTCCCAAGGGGGCAAATCAAACGAAGCGTTTCAAGACACGCATTCTTAAAGATTAAATCTTAGCAATCGTGATGTGACCAAATAATTTTTCCCAAGATATAAAGTATTGAATCTCATTGATTCTCTACCCGTCATAAGTCAAAGCAATAATTACTAACCACACACACGATCCTATTTAAAGGGCTAAGATTAAGAAATAACGAATCGAGGTCTAATTCTTCCTAATTCAAATCTTTCAAGAATTTATCATCCTCAGAGGGTCCTATTGGCATCAGTCATGCACTAGTGTAATCTCTTGGTCAAGACAAATCAATCTGAGCCTTACACTTCAACCTTTCACGATGGATTGTTCATTTCCATCTAGGTCGTGAACAACGTACTTTTAGTTACAAGGGACTGTTAATTTAATCTTCTGTGATCTGATATCACTAAATTAACTACAATGTAACAAGTAATGTTTATTGAACAATTATGCAATAAATATATGTAACATTCAATGATATTTAAAGCATCAGTGATAAATAATTTATTCCAGTAAATAAGACAGAAAATTCAGTTTGGTTATACAAAGTAAAAGCATACTTTCCAGTATAACCCCAACAGCTATGACAGTTACTAATGTGAGAATTAGTAATGAGTGGGTTATGGATTCAGGCTGTTCATTTCATATTTGTCCAAATGAGCATTTGTTCAGAAGTTTGAGAAAATTTGATGGGGTCGGGGTTCTGTACTGCTGGGGAATGATCATGCATGTCAGGTTAAGGGGAGTGGCTCTATCAAACTGAAGATGTTTGATGGAGTAATGAGGATTCTCACAAATGTGAGGTTTGTTCCAGAATTGAAAATAAATCTAATTTCTCTTGGATCTTTGAATCTACTGGGGTATAAGTTCAATACCAAAGATTGTTTCATTCATGTTACAAAAGAAAGAAGAACTGCCATGAAAGGCAAGAAGGAGAATGGGCTTTACATGCTTTTGGGAAACTCTGTTTCAGGATCTGCAGATGTGACTATGTGAAATCTTGATGCTAATCTATGGCACAAGAGGCTTGGACATATTGGTGAAAAAGGGCTGAATGAGCTAGCCAAGAGAGAGGCATTTGGAGAAAGAAAGACAGCGGTGAATTATGATCACTTGTGTGTTGGGAAAAGCAAAGAAACAAGCCTTCAGGAAGGGTGTTCACAACACACAACAACCTCTGGATTACATACATTCTGACATATGGGGGCCATCAAGAGTTGAAACTCACAGTGAAGGTAAATACTTCATTATTCTGATTGATGATTATAGTAGGAAAGTGTGGGTGATTATCTTAAAGCACAAGTCAGATGCACTTCAAAAATTCAAAGAATGGTTGACATTACAAGAAAATAAGAAGGGGAAAACACTGAAACATCTGAGAACAGACAATTGTTTGGAGTATGTTTCTGAAGAATTTCAAAAGTATTGCATTGAGAAGGGTATCACTAGGCATAGAACTGTTCCAGCTAATCCAAAGCGAAGTGGATTAGCTGAGAGGATGAATAGAACTATTTTGGAGAGAGTTAGATGAATGCTAGCTGATGCTCAGATGCCTAAGGTTTTCTGGGGGGAAGCTGTGTCTACTGCCTGTTTTTTGATTAACAAGTCACCCTCATCTGCTATAGAGTGCAAGACCCCAAATGAATTATGGTATGGGAAACTTTCTTACTATCATAGTCTGAAAGTGTTTGGATGTTTGACTTTTGCTCATGTCAAACAAGATAAGCTTGAGCCAAGGGCTTTGAGATGTGTGTTTGTTGGGTATCCAAGAGGTGTGAAGGGGTACAGATTGTGGTGCATTGAACCTGGTCAGAGGAAATGCATCGTCAGTAGAGATGTGACATTCAATGAGAATGTTATGGGATATAAGCACAATGGACCAGCACAAGATATTGATGGAAACTTAACAGACGATAGTCATTCAGTTAAGTGGAGCCTGTATCAGAACAAACAGAAACTGGGGCTCACATCAACAATGAACCAGAACAGACTGAAGAAGCTGATCAGATGGATCTTGATCAGAATGAAGACAATCAGAATGTTGGTGCAGAAGGTTTTGATCTCAGAAATTATAGCCTTGCTGCAGATGAAAAGATACACCCTCCCACCAGATTTGGACATGCAAATATGATGTCTTATGCTCTTGTCACTGCAGAAGAAATAGAGTATCAAGAGCCTCATGTTGGGGAATTAATTGCTCAGATCTATTCGGGATGAATATTTAAATACAAATTTAATTCTAACAATTATTACTAGCATGAATTAATCCTATATAAATTCAAATAATAATTCAACAACAAATCATGCATACAAATTCGTCACATAAATCCTACGCATACGGAATTGCTAGGAGTTTACGTGAACTAACCTCTCGGAGTGACAACCGTTGAGAAGATGGATATCCCGTTCGCACGAACAAACCTAAAGAGTCTTCTCAAGCATTCCCTCGTCCTTGTTCAACAATCCGGTGGAAGGATGCTCGCGAACAATTAACAAAAAGGAAAAATAAAATTATGTTGCACCACCTTTGTGGATTTCTAATTTTTTTCAACACATGGAATTGCATGGGGATGAAAAATTCATCCCCTATTTATATTAAGGGGTGGTGGCCAATTTTTCTATGAGGAATAAAGATGGAAAAATCTTTTTCTTGGTTTCCAAAAAATCTTGAATATATCTCATATATTATTTTTTCCATATTTAAAATATTCCACAAAAATCCTACCTCCTTTTGTTATGGATATTTTCGAAAATTAAGGGCCAAGATTTTCAAGATTGAGATCTTCTTGAATTTATGAGATATTCTTGTATTCCCAGAATACATATCTTCCATAATATCTTTTCAAGAAAATCAAGAAAATATTTTCTTCCTTATTCTTTCATTATTTTCGAAAAATACAAAATAAATAGTCAAGTGGGAGATTTTTTGAATTTAATGAGATAAACTTGTATTCCAAGAAACTAATTTCACTTGCAATATTTGTATGATAAAACTTTTGAGCCTCCCAATGGGACAAATCAAGCAAGGCACACTTGCACACGGATTCTACGTATTAAATCTTAGCAATCGTCATGTAACTAATAATATTGCCCAAGATTCAAGGTATTGAATCACATTGATTCTCTACCCATCATAAGTCAAAGCAATAGTTATTAATTTCACATGATCCTATTTAAGGGACGGGGATTAAGAAATAACTAACCACTGAGGTCTAATTCTTCTATATTCAGTACTGAAGAATTTATCCTCCTATAGGTCCTCTTCAGCGCTGTTGGGGAATGGATTGCTCGGATCTATTCGGGATGAATATTCAAATACAAATTTAATTCTAACAATTATTACTAGCATGAATTAATCATATATTAATTCAAATAATAATTCAACAACAAATCATGCATACAAATTCGTTACATAAATCCTACGCATGCGGAATTGCTAGGAGCTTACGTGAACTAACCTCTCGGAGTGACAACCGTTGAGAAGATGGATATCCCGTTCACACGAACAAATCCAAAGAGCCTTCTCAAGTATTCCCTCGTCCTTGTTCAACAATCCGGTGGAAAGATGCTCGTGAACAATTAACAAAAGGAAAAATAAAATTATGTTGCACCACCTTTGTGAATTTCTAATTTTTCCAACACATGGAATTGCATGGGGATGAAAAATTCATCCCCTATTTATAATACTAGGGGTTGGTCGAAATTTTAGGTGGAAACAAAGATGGAAAAATCTCTTTCTTGACCTCCAAGAAATCTTGAATATATCTCATATATTCTTTTCTCCATAATTAAAATATTCCACAAAAATCTCAACTCCTCTTGTTATGGAATTTTCGAAAATAAGGGCCAAGATTTCCAAGATTGGGATCTTCTTGAATTTTATGAGATATTCTTGTATTCCAAGAATACATATCTTCCATAATACATTTTCAAGAAAATCAAGAAAATATTTCCTTTCTTATTTTCTTCATTATTTTCGAAAATTGCACGATAAATAGCGAAGTGGGAGATTTCTTGAATTTAATGAGATAAACTTGCATTCCAAGAATACTTATCCTCATTCCATAACAAAATTCAAAGAAAATCTTTCTCCCTCTTTTATTTATTTATTTTCGAAAAAAATAGAAAAAATAGGCAACAATATTTTATTTAATTTTAAACATCTTTTTTCAGTTATTGGACTTTATATTTGGGTTACTTGAGGCTCCTTTAGGAGAATTAAGATTGGACCTTCCAATGGACCTTGAATTTCCAATATTGAGCCACTATATTATTCAAGCCCATAAATATTAATTAATCCCACTACATAAATATCAGACTATCCATCTTAACTCATATTATTTTTTAATATGGCTCCCAGTTATTATTTAGCGTTTAAGATTATCCATCCATTAATTAATTTCAAACCAAATAGCTTGACCTTTTTAATTTTTTTTTTTCCTTGGTCCAGAACGACTCAACAACCGGAAAATTAATTTCACTTGCAAGATTTAGTATGATAAAACTTCCGAGCCTCCCAAGGGACTAATCAAACAATACGACTTGCACAATCGATCAAAAGCAGATTAAATCTTAGTAATCGTCATGTAACTAATAATATTGCCCAAGATACAAGGTATTGAATCTCATTGATTCTCTACCCGTCGTAAGCAAAAGCAATAGTTATTAATTCCACACGATCCTATTTAAGGGACGGGTATTAAGAAATAATTAACCACTGAGGTCTAATTCTTAAGATTCGTCAAGAATTTATCCTCATGTAGGTCCTTTTTTAAGACCATAATGCACTAGTGCAATCTCTTGGTCAAGACAAGCCAATCTGAGCCTTACACTTCAACCTTTCACGATGGATTGTTCATTTCCATCTGGGTTGTGAATTTCGTACTTTTAGTTACAAGGATTTGTTAATTTAATCTTCTGTGATCTGGTATCACTAAATTAACTACAATGTAACATGTACTTATTATTGAACAATTATGCAGTAAATATATGTAACATTCAATGATATTTAAAGCAACAGTGACTTTTTAATTTATTTCAGCAAATAAGTCCGAAATTCGGTCTGGTTATACAAAGTAAAAGCATTCTTTCCAGTATAACCCCAACAAGCGCATCATAATGTACTAGTGCAATCTCTTGGTCAAAACAAGCCAATCTGAGCCTTACACTTCAACCTTTCACGATAGATTGTTCATTTCCATCTAGGTTGTGAATTCTGTACTTTTAGTTACAAGGGAATGTTAATTTAATCTTCTGTGAACTGGTATCACTAAATTAACTACAATGTAACACATACTAATTATTGAACAGTTATGCAGTAAATATATGTAACATTCATTGATATTTACAGCAACGGTGATAAATAATTTATTTCAGCAAATAAGACAGAAATTCAGTATGGTTATACAAAGTAAAAAGCATACTTTCCAGTATAACCTCAACAATCTTCCACGAACCTAATGTCACCTACACGAACCCTTTGTGTAGAATCTAAATGACATCTAATGTCACCTACACGAACCTAATAATATCTCTCCCACTTATACTCAAAGCAGATTGGCAACGGTCTTGACACCCATTCCTTCCACATGTCTCTCGAATGTATTCTGAGGCAGACCCTTTGTGAATGGATCTGCTAGGTTGTCCTCTGATGCTATCTTTTCCACCTCTATATCTCCTCTCTTAACGATTTCTTGTATAAGATGGTATTTCCTTTCAATGTGTTTGCTGGCCTTGTGAGCTCTTGGTTCCCTTGAATTTACAACTGCTCCGGCATTATCACAATAGACTGTGATTGTGCTGGGCAAATTCGGAACTACGTCCAAGTCCGCTAGGAAGTTCTTGAGCTAAACTGTTTCCTTCGCTGCTTCACAAGCAGCTACATACTTGGCTTCCATGGTAGAATCTGCGATGCATTTCTGCTTAACGCTTCTCCATGTCATGGCTCCTCCCCCATGCAAAACACACTACCCGAGGTAGATTTTTTGGAATCTAAGTCTGATTGGAAATTCGAGTCTGTGTAACCGATGGGAATCAGACTGTCTGACTGATAAACTAACATTCTATCGCGAGTTCTTTTCAGATACTTCAGAATGTTTTTAACTGCAGTCCAATGTTCTTTCCCCGGATTACTCTGATAACTTATAGGGGTGAAAACGGATCGGATATTTCCCGACCGATCCGGAGCCGTATCCGATCGGTATCGAATTCGGTATAAAAAACTAGTATTCGAGCGGATACGGATTCGGATACGAATAGTTGACTTCGGATTCGGAATCGGATTCGGAATACATAATATCCGACCGTATTCGAGTTTTTCCATATTTTATCGGATATTATCCGGATAGTAAATCCGGATATCCGATTTTTTTTATTTTTTATTTTTAATTAATTTTTTTTAATTTTTTTTTTATCGGGCAAAGTTAGTTGTTAGTAGTTAGTAGTACACCAAGCACCCAAATACTCAACGAAATCACAAATTCATCTTATAACTCCTATAAATCCAAATTCGTTCCCAAAGGGAATCGAACTTGGGTCTATGAGCCCAGTGGCCAGGTGGGCTAAGCCTCTGGTTTATATTTTATATTAATATATATATAATAATAATATAATATTAGTACATAATACTTATGTAGGCGTTATGTTGTGCTGGAGTGGTGATGGTTACGAAGGATATAGCTTTTAGTTTCATATTATTAGCAGTAGATATAATTTTTATAATTTGCATTAGAACTTCTATGAAATATTGCATAGGTAGTTTTTTTTTATGTGTTTCAATCACATTTTGATGATTTTCGTTTGAAATATATTATCCGATTATAGTTATTTGAATCCGGCTCGGATTCGTCCGATATCCGTCCCGTATCCGTATACCGAATATTCCGAATTCGTATCCGAATCCGGCTTTTCCGTATTCGACTCCGAATTCGAGAAAAAAATATAGTTTATGATACGGTATAAGCACTATCCATCCGTATCCGATCCGTTTTCACCCCTAATAACTTACCACCATTCTAACGGCGAAGCAGATATCTGGCCTCGTGCATAGCATTGCATACATGAGGCTTCCGACAGCCGAAGCATAAGGAACGCCCTTCATGTCATCTATCTCCTTTTGCATCTTCGGGCACATTTCTTTGGATAGATGTATCCCATGTCTGAAAGGTACAAAACCTTTCTTGGAATCTTGCATGCTGAATCGCTTCAAGACAGTGTCTATGTATGAAGTTTGTGATAAGCCTATCATCATTTTCTTACGATCTCGAGTGACTTTGATCCCAATGATGTGACCGGCTTCCCCTAAGTCCTTCATATCAAATTGTTTTGACAGCCATGCCCTTACGTCCGACAATACCTTTACATCGTCTCCGATGAGCATAATATTGTGTATGTATAGTACTAAGAATATCAATGCAGTTCCGACACGCTTCTTATACACACAACTTTCGAACTCATTTTGATCGAACCCGTAAGACTTTATAACCTGATCAAAACATTGGTTCCAAGCATGCGATGCTTGCTTTAGTCCATAAATGGACTTCTTGAGCTTGCAAACTAGATGTTCTTGGCCTTTTTCAATGAAGCCTTCGGGTTGTTGCATATAGATTTCTTCCTCAAGACTTCCGTTGAGGAAAGCTGTCTTGAAATCCATTTGCCAGATCTCAAAATCGAGATGCGCAGCTATTGATAAGAGAATACGGATGGACTTAAGCATAGTTACAGGCGAAAAGGTTTCCTCATAGTCGATCCCTTCTTTCTGAGTGTATCCTTTTGCCACAAGTCTAGCCTTGAAAGTTTCTACTTTCCCGTCCGGTCCTCTTTTTCTCTTGTAGACCCACTTGCATGCAATGAGTTTGACCCCATTAAGTGGTTCGACTAGCTCCCACACCTTATTATGATTCATAGAACCCATCTCAGCTTCCATTGCCGTTTGCCAAGAATCTGCATCCTTGTCTTGGATTGCCTCATTGTAAGTCCATGGGTTCGATTCATCTTCACCGGGGACCAAGTTCGACTACTCTCCTATCCCCACGAATCTCTCAGGTTGTCTAAAAACCCTCCCACTACGACGAGGTTCCGGTTGTGTAAGGGTGTTGTTTGGTATGTCAACTTGTACTATTGGCATTGAGGTAAGCCCTCTTAGCTCATCTAAGGTAATCTCACTTTTGGGCTTTTTATCGTTCATATAGTCTTCTTCCAAGAATCTAAAGTGCGTACTGATTACCACCTTTTGATCTTCAAGACCATAGAACATGCACCCTTTCGTTCCCTCGGGGTACCCTATAAACAGCCTTAATTCTGATTGTGGATCCAACTTATCGGCTTCCTTGTCTAACACGTATGTCGGACACCCCAAATTTTCATGTGTCTTAAACTGGGCTTGCTCCCTGTCCACAACTCTTTAGGGATTTTGGGAACCGATTTGGATGACACCAAATTTAGAATGTAAGCCGCTGCTTCCAAGGCATGACCCCAAAACGATTTGGGTAGATCCGCATAACTCATCATCGATCTGAACATTTCTAAAAGAGTTTTGTTTCTTCGTTCTGTAACCCCATTTTGTTTAGGGGTTCCGGTTAAATCAATCGATACAATCCTTCATCGTGACAAGTAGTTCAAAATTTATCGCGAGGTATTCACCTCCACGATCAGATCGTAGACACTTGATACGTTTTTCCTTATGATTCTCTGCTTGAGCCTTAAATTCCTTGAATTTATCAAAGGTCTCAGATTTATACTTCATAAGGTAAATGTATCCATATTCGAGTAATCATCGATAAAAAATCTAAATACTCATAACCTCCTCTTGCTTTGATTGACATTGGACCACATGTGTGAACGATTTCCAACACTTCTTTGGCTCTATTCCTTGGCTCCGAATGCCCTCTTGGTCATTTTACCCTCAAACCTGATTCAAGAGTTGGAAATGGTGGGAGAGACTCCAATGAACCATCTTGAACCAACCTTTGGATCCTTTTTTGGATTAATATGACCTAGTCTCGGATGCCATAATGTGTTTCATTCACATCCGATGAACATTTTTTTTATTACGGTTTAAATCGATGTATTATAGGATGCATTTCGTGAGTGATGTGCATAGTTAATTGTGTAGAGATTATTCGACAATGTTCCATGACAGATAAACTCTTTATTTAGAGCAATGGTAACAACTTTATTAAAAGTAACCGAATATGCATCAAGAAAAAATTTAGAAACCGAAATCAAATTCTTTCTAAAGCTAGGAACGTAAAGAATATCTCTCAAAATTAAAACTTTGTCTTCAAAAGACAACCGCACTCACTAATACAAATTTGGCTTTGCACAGCTGTTAAAAAACACCTTAGACAGAGGTTATAAAGGTTGTCTAAGTGACAGTTGTCTAAGCTTAGACAATTGTTAAAAAACTGTTGTCCAAAATATACACTTAGACAAAAATGCAAAAGTGTCCATGATTTAATAAAGTATCAAAATTGATAATTAGACAGCGGTTTTTAGCCACGGATCCACAAATCTCATATATAACTCACAAAGCCTCCCAATTAATTGAGGCAATTATTCGCTCTCATGAGGGACCGAACACGGGACCTTGGGCGCCTGAGCGGGGATCAATTCCGCTCGGGCACATGCTTTCTTGCGTTTACTTAATGAAATTAATTCTATATGTCCTAAAAATTATTTTTTCTTACAATTTTTTTTAAAATTATTTATTTCAATTATCTTATTTATTAATTCAATCACATTTTTATATAATAATTTTTTTTATATAAATTTAAATTAAAATTAAAATTAAATTATATTATATTAAAATTACATTTTTTACTTGTTTTTTTTAAAAAAAGTACTACCTTTCTTTTAAACTTGTAATACTTTTCCTTCTAAACAAGTAATACTTTTCTTTAAACAAGTTATACCTTTCTATCTAAACAAGTAATACTTTTCTATTTAAACAAGTAATACTTTTCTATCTAAATAAGTAATACTTTTTTTAAACAAGTAATACTTTTTCATCTAAACAAGTAATACTTTTCTTTAAACAAGTTATACTTTTCTATCTAAACAAATAATACTTTTTTACTTAAATAAATTAATTATGTATGTACTTCTATGTAAATTCGAATTTTTAGATGAAACAAATATATTTTATGGTATCAGCGAGTCATGATCTCACACATGAAAAGAATCTCGAATGCAATATTTGAATTATATATATATTTTTTAATCGATTAAAGCTTAATTTATAAACCCATGAATCATGTAGTATAAAATCATACAATTTCTTACAAGTACTAAAACGCAGTAGCTGCATGATTACATTAAACTATGGCCTTGCTCAAATAATCAGACTAGCTAGTCATGATTTGATTAAATCATAGTATGATGAAATTGTGATTCGTGTTAATCACTAAACAAATCATATAATTTTGGATATACAATAAATTATTATTGCAAACCACACAACTTGTTAATTAATTAGTTAACTTAGACTTCCGTATAATATTTTATTCTCTCATTTTTTTGCCACAGCTAAAGTCAAGGCAAGACGTAATTACTAGTTGTTGAGGAATTGGCTCGGTTGGACAGCGGTTATAAACCGTTGTCCAAAGGCACTGTTTAATGCAGTTAATAACCGCAGTCCAATTGGTACTTAGACAATGGTTATTAACCGCACTCTAATATATTTTTTTTTTAATATTTTGTGTGAAACCGCACTCCAAAGATAGTTTTGGAGTGTGGTTATTAAAAAGGGTTGTCCAAGTGGAGTTGTTCAAGTTTAAATGTGTAGTAGTGACTTCTCCCACTGCTTCAGCTGCCACTCTCGTAGCATCGCCCAGTGTGATGAGGATCTCACTCCCACTAAGTTGTCGGGTCCGCTTGAACCCCTGCAAAGTGAAACAGACATGATCAGTGGATCCCGCATCCACTACCCATAAATGGGTAGCATACGCCACTAAACAAGTTCAACAACTAGTGCATGAGAATTACGTTTCTTTCCAATCCGCTTGGGTTTGGAACAGGCTGACCTCCAATGTTCCTTTTCACAGCAGTTAAAACATCTCCCCTTAGCTAGCTTGTTTACTCCTCCATCTCCCTTTAACCTCCATTTGCCCTTGGCAACGCTTGAGTTCACTTGCTTTTGGCCTTTTGTCTTCTTCTTGTTCTTACCACCTTTTGGCCTAGAAGAAGAGGAAGGACCTTTTGCCATCAAGGCTTGGCTCTGTTACCCCAATATCCCCTCTGCTGAGACCAAAGCTTGCAACAGATCAGGCAACATGAACTTTTGATTGTTCATTTGGTAGTTCAGCCTGAACTGTTCAAAAATTTTTGGCAGAGAGTGGAGTATGAAATCGATCTGGGTCTCGATGTCATATTCAGCGTCAAGTACCTCAAGCTTATTGAGGTGAGCCATCATCTAGACAACGTGCTCCCTTACGTGCATTCCCTCCACCATTTTCATAGAGAGCATGTCCCTCATGGTGATCTGACGAGCCACACGGTTCTGATGTTGGAACATCGCTTTAAGACTTGTCATGATTTCTGCAGAAGTTTCAAAATTTTGATGTTGATGTTGCAACACATCTGACATAGAAGCCAGCATGGTGCACTTAGCCATCTCATTTGAATGCTCCCAGTCAGCATAATCTTTCTTATCCGTTTTGCTGGACTCATCAGTGGGCTTTTCGTGTTTTGGGACAGTAAGAACCCAGTTATGATGTTGTGCAATGAGGACAATAGTAAATTTTCGATTCCAATCAACGAAGTTTTCACCAGTAAGTAAATTGTCTTTAAGTATATTGAACAGTGGATTAAAAGGTTGCGACATGCTGAACTGAAATAAATAACGATTGTATAAGAACAAAATTATCACATAATTCGATCACATGAATCATATTAAAATCTAAAAAAAATATGAACATGCATCAACCAACATCTCAAAACAGTTTAAATAAGTCACGTGGGTTGGGTCATTATTTAAACACATTCAAGCATGTTGCAAACAAGAACAGTTGCAAACCTATAATGTCCAGATTAATAGTTGGCTCCCACTTGACCAATATAAAATTGGCAGGGACTTCGGGGAAGTATATGCATGCATATCAATTTTATACCTAAGTAATAACCATGATTAAATACAAAATTATTATTTCACTTTGAACGAGCCTTGTGGGGAGGGTCATTGTCTCCACTAATAATAATTCACAATCATCCAATGGAATTTATTCATGTGAAAGCTATCTTTTGGTCGTCCCGTGGTGGGAATTTCTCCAAAAGAATTCACAAATAAATAAATCATGGAGGTCAAAATTAATTCAATTTTATTATCCGGAATAAAATTGTCAATTAATTATTTTCAAAAACATACTTAGTAATTTTCGAAAGTGAGATTTTTCCAAAATAATTTCTCATGCATCGCATATTTAAACAAATTAAATAAGCACGAAAGAAATAAAGCAAATATCAAAACAAAAAATTAAACACATTGGGCACATATATCCAATTGTCACTGTTAATTTTTGTCATGTTTTGATCTCGAAAATCGTCTTCATAGCCTTCATCGTTCATCTCGAAAAGCTCCCACTCGACCGCAACATGTTCTTTAAAACGTCCTCCATCTAGGTTCGAGACGACGTCCGACATTGGGTAGCTCATAGCCTGGAACACGTATCCGCGTGCACCAAGGCCCACGCCCGCGTCCGAACGGCCATCCCCGCCTGTCGCTCGGCAGCCCTCGGCAGGGGTTGGATCCGCGCGCGCGCCCGCTTCGTCTCCTGAGTTCGCTCGACTGCCAGCTCCCTCGCGCACGCGTCCGTGCACGCCCGTGCGTATCCAGCCGACAGCCTCCACGTCTTGATTACAATCAGGGATATCATAGATACGAGACAAGAAAGTATCTTTGTACCACCTAAAATCAGTAAGAGTTTTACACCTCATATTTAAAAGAAGGGTTCTAGTATTTTCATATTTATTGGTATATTGACCAGTAAAATGATCCAAAATAGTAAGAATCAAAGAGTAAACCGCATTGGTTTTAGTTTCACCATTTTCAATTTTAATAGAATTAAAAATTTCCATTCTATTTTGAGGAGTCAAATAATTATCCCACCAACCTTTAAGTTGACCGATAAAACCAGAAGTAATAGCTTGTGCAGTACTAATATCACTATTACCACAAGCCATGTTTTTACAAGGATCGTGCAAAGATTAATATCAATAGTATCCAGTGGATCTTTTACAAACACAAATAGGAGATTACTGAGAAATTCCATAGTCCATGAGTTAACCTGAAAAAAACTTTTACGCCCAGAAAACGCCTGCGCCTATTCATCGACATTACGGCAACAAGGGCTAGCCCACATAGTTAACTCATGAATATCACTGGAAAGCTCAAACCTACTGGTTAAACCGACTCTACCTTTGATATATCAAATTACAGATCATTATAGGAATATAATTCCAAATGCACATGATAGTAGAGTATATTTAAGTCAGGTCATGATTCAATACAAGTATTCTAGCCGTCCATAGAGGCGGCGATCATTAGAAAAGAAATAAAAATTACAAAATTTAAATAACAATATACCTTTTAAAAAGCCACAAGCATAAACCAGAAAATGTACAGTAATATTACAAGGTTTACAAGGTTACACACAAGAGAGGGATATGGAGAGAGAAAGAGAGGGCGAGTCAAAACTCAAGCGTGTCCCTCAAATGAAAAAAAAACACACCAATAAATAAATGAAAGAGCCGGACATGAAACCCCGGATTTCAAAACAAAAAATAAACAGTGTGGAAAAAACAAAACCACAAAAGTTTAAAATAAAAAGTATGAATAGTAATTCCTATTCAAAAATAGTTCTTTGTCTGTTGACGTAAGCAATGACAAAATTTAATTTTGTCAGATACTATAGACACATCTTGCTGAAATGTGCTAAGTCAAGATCTTCACTAAATCTCCAATAATGAAGCTTGTTTTTTTAGGAGTTTAAGAGACTCCCTGAAATTGGCCAATTCTTGACGATGAGTTGGATAAACATTTCTTCCTTGATTTCTCCTTAGTGAAGCTTCAAGCCATGGAATCCATACTTCCAAAACTCTAATCATTTTCTTAAGAATTTTAAGATAATTTTTATCATTAATAACATTGTTCTCATTATCAATAAGAATTTGAGAAGGAATTCTCCAAATGTTGTAATGTAAGACTCCTGTATTAGTCAGAAGATAGTTTAATCTGGAACGAATTATTCCATGCTGAATATCCCATCCTTCTGTTGTGAAGGATGTAAAGAAACCATTAGGGTAAGAACCTTCCATTAAGACTTTGCCTTATTTTAATTTCCCTTTGAGAGAATTCTTCAAAAGATCGAAACTTTCTTGAATAGAAAATTCCTGATCATCTTCATTTGGATCCTGCTCATCTTGAAGATCAGATCCAGAAATCATTGAAGCGTCTGATTTTGAATTAGAAAAATCAATATCTTTGAATAAATCATTCTTAATATGATCCATATAAAGATCCATAATTTTTTCTTTTGAGAAAATACCAAAATACTTCTTAGAGTATTCAGAGAATGATGGAAGAGAACTAGAAGTCTCATTAACAGAAATTTTTCTGTATTCTTCCATTTTGGATTTAATCCGTGAAATATTTTCCTGTAATGGTGACTCATTGGAGCCAGGGGTAATAACATTTAAGTTATTCCAAAATCGCATTGTATGGATTCTCCATAAACAAGGTCTACCATGTTCAGTATAACCAAACTCTGGTCTCCATTTTAGAACCCATGGGATTCCAGAATCCATAAAGAACATACAAGTAGTTTTACCACTCGTATTATGAGACTTTAAGTCTGAAGAAACAATAGTATATTCTTCTAAGAGATTTTTAACCTCTTCTAGCAAGATATCTGCTAAAGCTCCAAAATTTCCCCACCATGAGAAAAGCCAGTTAGGAATTTGATTCCTGCCAATGTTTTCACATATTTTAATCAACCAAGTATGAGAATGCTTAGCATTCTGATACAATAACGTTTTATAAAAACTTTGAAGGTAATCCCAATAATTGTATTAGTAAGTGGTATGTGTGACTTCATTAGTCATACTTCTTTCAGTGAAAGGTGAAGTTCCCCATTCTTGGATGGAAATAATCTTTTTGATAATAAATTTAGAGTAATTGATAGCTTTACTCTTAGGAGGAAAATGCTGGATTTCAACACTTCCGAGACTAATGAGAATATTCTCATAAAATCCTCTGGATTTGTAAGTCTCAACATTCCAATTTGAATTTGGAAAATATTTTTCCATAAGAATCCATGGGGACTCTTTAAATTTCTCATCATCATCTTCAATAATAAGAATTAATTCTTTCTTAGAAGAATCAAAGAATTTGTATTCTTTTTGTGCAATTGAAGAATATGATTCTTCGACTTCTGCTTTTGAGGAATTGTCCTCAACTGGTACATTTTTTCCCCTTTGTCTCAGGAATTCTTGAAACTCCTTTTGTACATTGTCTCCTTTTGAAGAAGAGCCACTTCCAGAAATATTCTGGTTGAAAAGGAATTTCTTCCCATGTTGTATGATCGGAGGATGGCCCCTTCCTCCTCTTCCTCTATAAGAGGAATAAGGATTCCTTCCAGCATGACTCATTTCTATCAAGAAGAAATAAATTCACGAGTTAAAAAATCTGGAAGATGATTATCCTTCCCTTGCTTATAAACAATATCAAAATCAAAATAAGCAAGATGTGATTGCCATCGGACAAACATTTGTTTAGAAACATTATGTTCAAAATCTTTGAAGAGCATAAAAGTAGCAGTCCTGCAATCAGTTTTAATAGTAAATTTCTGATTATATAAATCATCCTGAAATTTAAGGACACATTTAACAATAGCAAGAATTTCTTTAGCAGTAGCAGAATAATTTTTCTGACTATTATTCCATTTACCAGAATAAAATCTAATGATATAATCATTTTTATTATCAGGATTAATTTGTTTAAGAATACCTCCATACCCCAAATCTGAGGCATCAGTTTCAACAATTTTTTCCCAAAAGGGATTAGCCAACATAAGACAAGGAATATTTTTTACCTTATCTTTTATCCTGATAACAGCCTTAGTATGATCATCATTCCAAGGAGAAGGATTCTTTTTAAGTCTATCATATAAGATAGCGGAATCTTCAGCAAGATTCTTAATATAAGAAGACACATAATTAAGGCTTCCTAAGAATCTCTGTAACTGAGTTTTATCAGTTATAATATCAGGGAATTTGTTACCAAATTCAATAATATTTCCTTTATCAATAATATGACCAAGAAATTTTATTTTAGTCTGAAATAAAATCATTTTAGGTTTTGAGATGACAAGACCATTTTTAATGACTAAATTTTTAAACATATCAAGATGTTTAAAATGTATTTCAATATCTTTAGAAAATACAAGAATGTCATCAATATAAACAATAATGAAATCACTATAAGGATTAAAAATGTCATTCATAATTTGTTGAAATTCAGACGGAGCATTTTTAAGCCCAAAAGGCATAACAGTCCATTCATAATGACCAAATGGTACATTAAAGACAGTTTTATACCTATTAGGTTGATTAATCTGAATTTGCCAAAATTCTGATTTTAAATCAAATTTAGAGAAAATAAGAGCATTGACTAATCTGTCAAGAAGATCATTTTTATTAGGAATAGGATGCCTAATCCATTTTAAAACCTTATTAAGAGGTTTATAATTAATAACTAAACGAGGAACTCCTCGTTCCAACTCAGAATGTTTATTAACATAGAAAGCAGTACAAGACCAAGGAGATTTAGAAGGAGTTATAAGCTTCTTTTGTAATAAGGAAGATATTTCCTTTTTACATAACTCTAAGTATTCAGAGTTCATCTGACAAGGTCTAGATTTAGTAGAAATTTTATTCTCTTTAAAGTCATCTTCATAAGGAAGAGAAACTATATGTTTCTTTCTTTCCCAAAAAGCATTAGGAAAATCATTACAAATTTCAATGGAAAATTTATTTATTAAAAATTTGATTTTATCCTGTAGTTTAGGATTATTTAATCTATTACTTATAGTAATAGAATTAAGCTCATCTTTAAGAAAATTGATTTGACAATTTTTATTATTAATTTGATCTTGAATCAAATTAAGAACCTTATGAATAGGTTTGGTAATAAACTTAAAAGTAATAGGTTTATTATTATAAGTACCAATAATACCCTTTTCACCAACAAAAGTCAGAGGATATATTTTAAAAAGAAAAGGAAGACCAATAATCATTTGACTAGTGATGTCTTCAGCAATAAGAAAGTCGTTAGGAATACAACAACCATCAACACAAACATAAGCATTTTTAAGCTTATAATTAATCTTTAAAGATCCTCCACCTGCATGAGAAAGTGAATGAGTAGTTTTTTCGAAAAACTTGGTAGGAATTATTCCTAACTGTATAACACTCAAATCAGCACCACTATCAATCATGACAATAAAATCTTTCTTCTAAGAATTATTTATAAGAAGAGAAATCTTAGTATACCACTTCTGTGATATAACCATATTAATGGTAGATAAATGATTCTTCTCAACATTAAAATTATCATCAATATCCAAATATTGTGAAAAAGTATTATAGCTGGTTTCACAATCTTCAATTTTTTCTTTACCTTTCTTCATAAAAGAAAGACGAACAGAAAGATCAATATTTTGTTTTTGAAGGATTTTTACATCATTTTTGAGATTATCAATCTCATGGACTAAATCATTTAAAGTTACAGGATTATTTTTCATATTTTTTAGGCGAAGAAGTCTTTCCAATTCACCCATATTATAGTAATTATTATCAATCTTTTTAGAAAGACTAGTTTTATTATTGTCTTCATTTTTAAAAGAATCATGAAATTGTTCAATGATTTTATCTCTTAAACTAGAATCTTTAATATGTTTAAGAAATTCAAAAATATTATTATTAGTTAAGACACTAATATTCATGTCTTGAAATTGACTCATAAGTTTATAAAACTCATTATCAATATTATTGGCATTATCAGTATTACTGATACAATTAAGACAAGGTTTTCCAAGAATACAATCATTGCATTTTTCTTTATCAGATTTAACAGAATTATCATCATCCGAAGAGGATTCAACAGAAGAACAATCATTATAAGACTTTTCTGATTCAGTATCATTATTAGGACCCATGACAATCTTAAAAAGAGTTTCTTTTAACTCTTCATTAATATCAAGATTTTTAATTTTGTCCTTTGCATAGCACTGATTAGCATAATGACCAGTCCTATTACATTTTTTTACAAATAATTGTATATATATATATATATATACACTAGTAATTGAACCCGTGCGATGCACGGCTGTAGTTGACAATTATTTTAATAGTGGGTAATATAATTTTTGAAAACCTCTTTAAGAATAACGTTTTAGTTATATCGTTTAGTCATTTGCGGATAATTTTGAAAATAAGATTTAAATAATATATTTATAATATTATATATATATAATATAATTAATGGTTTTTTTTTTGGTTGAGTGATTCTTTCTTGAAAAGGAAATGTAGCAAATTAGTAAAGTTTTTATTAAAATATATTTTGATGTTAATTATAAAATTTAAGTAATATATTTAAATAAAATATAGATACATACAATAAATAGATATAGATATAACTAATATATATATATATATATATATATATATATATATATATATATATATTTGGTTGAGTGTATCTACTTGGAAAAAGAAATGTATCAAATTTAATAAATTTATGACGAAAATTCGTATGAGACGGTCTCATGCATGAGATGGAGTACAACTTGGCACAATTAACACTCACTCCTCCTAAAGTGTTAAAGTGTCTATGCTCAAATTACACTCCGTTGTATCGTGAGACGGTCTCACACAAGAGTGCCTCTAAAATTATTATTAAAATATATTTGTTACCATAATTAATTTCACTTATCATCATGGTATTAATTAGTACATATATGTACACAATTAGCTCTAAAGCAGTATAAATATCCCATGCATTTATATGTGATTATTAGTTAGTTATCAATGGTGCATATAAAACGAGGGATGAGGCGAGTGCTCATTTTTTATTTACACTTAAGCTCCATTGCTTTTTATAAACTAATCGTATTATAAGTAAACAACACAAAGACAATATATAAAAATCCTACATATTCTAGGAAATTCCTTCAAACAGGACTTATCACCCTCCACGGGATTGCCTAATAGATATTTACCGAGCTCACACTTAATCGACTTATAACCCTTACCTCGGGACTTATCACCCTCCACGGGATTGCCTTGAGATGTTTAACGAAGTTTCCATCAGGACTTATCATATCGGGTTTCTAACAACTACCCTCACTTCACCTTTGGGTTTGGGTTTTGGTGTTGTCTCCAACTATGGTGAGATCCTTACAATGGTTTAGCCTCAATGCTAAGGTGGGAAAATCTCTTCTTATGATACATCATATTAGATTGGGTTCTAGAACACTCTTTTGTATATCTATAGACTTGTGTTCAAAATCATAACATTGAAGCTTTAGCATTGTTGCTATCTTTTTGATTCTTCCATAATGAAGGAAATTTATAGTGTGGATTTGAATGTTACCGTTGAGAGAGTTACATTCAAATCCATACTCTTCTTTTAAATTCGCAGGCTTTTCCAAGTGGTTGTCTTCTCTCGTTGGTTTAGATTCCACGTATTTATATTCTCGGCTTGATTGCCTCGGATATTCGGGATATATTTAAGCATTCAAAGATATTCTTGAGTCTTGAATCTTTCGAGTCTTGAGTTCTCTGAACCTCGAAAAGAAAATCTCGATTTCTTTCATAAAAACTAACTTTTTTCTATATATTAGACTAAGAAAGATAATTTCTAAAGATAATTCGATTCATCTATCAAAATTATTAACATGTCATATTCAATTTTGGGATCTAATCAAAATCCTCTTTATTAAATTCATTTCCCAACAACTTTTTTGATGATGATGCAAAACCTATCTTGTTACAAACATATAACCTATTATTTTAGCTTTTTTTATTAAAAAAAAGGTAAATCTCCAATCAATTTAAAAAACATTCAACAAATTTCTTTAGTAATGAATCTTTTCTAAATAGATCATTACTAAAAATAATTTCTTATAGCATCATATAATATATATGAGCATTAAGAGACATTCAATCGGGCATATCTAAATAAAAGACATGTAAAAAAAAAGATAATGAGGTATTATCTTTGAGCATAAAGATAAAGGTTTCATTGATTGTATGTTGAATGATTACAATGAACTTATCAAAAAATAAAGACACAAACATAAAGAATTACAAGTCTTCTTGGTCTTGGTCTTCATCTTACCTTTGTTTTGATAGATTATCGATTTATATAAATAAAGTCTCTTTTTTGAAAAATCCTTTTGAGTCTCGGTCAAATTTATCGAGCCTTGAGATTTTTTTTTCACTCATTCGATTTCCTTTATAGATCCGATCGTTCGATCGATTAGATTTTAGATCAACATATCGGTTTTATCATCATTTCATCATATTTAGCAAAGTTTATCATAATCTCGAATCCGATCTTGATCATCTTGAATTTATATAGCTTTTTTAAAAAAAATTTCAAACTCATCTAACTCATCGATGATTCCAATTTCGTCGATCTCAATCATTTACTTTTGAGTGAGTTTTTTTTTTGTCTATAATCCAGATATATCCGATTTGGTTTTGATTTTTTTTCATTTATACTTTTAATATTTTTGTTGACCTAAGATTTTAGTAAAGTAGTTATATATTACTCGATATATATAACTTTATCAATTATATGGTATCCTTGTGATGCAAATTTTTTAAAATTTTGAGAACTCAAATTTGCATCCCTTGCTTGGCCTCTATAAATTGGACCAATGTTTTACACAACATAACTCATTCACCATACATAAGAGAATCATGGTGAACCCTTGTTTATGAGACCCAAACACTTTTACTTTTTCCATGATTTCATCTTCTCAAATCAACTCTGTTCATCCTTTTTGCTATTTTCATCATCGCCAACGATTTCACATACGATTGTTTATGCAAGAACTTTCCTAACCGTATGCACCTTGTGTGTCTATTTTTACCATAGACTTAGTCGAATGAACGTGAGTTTGATATATATTTATGACCGAATAAATTTATTTGGAAAATTTTGAAAAATATAATGCCGCTCTCACTCCTTGGAGAGTCCATTTATGCATAGGATTACCTTTAAGCCTCCTCATTAAATTGGGGAAAATGAAAGCAAGATTTAAAATCCTCTTAATCATTTTAGATCGGGTTTGGGTTTGGATGAATAGGATATATAGGGTTTAGGGTTTAGAGTTATGTATTGACCTCCGTGTTTTCTTGCATTTGTAACTTGTAATGTAACCGACCTTGGTCTTTATCAATGAAAAAGTTCTATTATTCCATTGTTGTGTAAAATTTTTTTTTCCTTGGTACCGCTTGTTGATATCGGATCGTAGATAGGTTTTAAAAAGAAAGATTAAATTAAAAACATTGAAAAAGTAATCTTTTGAGCACGCGCTCGATACCACTTGATGGTCGGGTGGGAAAACCTATTTTAGCGGCGTCATGAAAAAGACGTTTTAAGCATATAAAACACGGGATTAAAAGATCCAATTTTTTATTTACATAAGCTCATGTGTGTGGCTTATAAACTAAGTACAATGACAAGTATAGACATTAAACAAAAAACAATATATAGTGGTTAATCCTACATCCATATTTTAGGGAAATTCCTTCAATGGGACTTATCACCTCCACGGGATTGCCAATAGATATTTCCGAGCTCACACTCGAACTGGACTTATAACCCTCTCTCGGGTTCGGGGGACTTATCACCCTCCACGGGATTGCCTACAGATGTTTAACGAGTTCACACTCCAACGGGACTTATCATCGGGTTTGCCTAACAACTACCTCACTTCACCACTGGGTTTGGGTTTTGGTGTTGTCTCCAACTATGGTGAGATTTTCCCTTACAATGGTTTTAGCCTCAATGCTAAGGTTGGGAAAATCTCTATATGATACATCATGGGTTGCTTAGATTGGGTTCTAGAAACTCTTTGAATATATTTGTATATCTATAGACTTGTGTTCTAGGGTGGGAATGCCATTATAACGCTCTTTGGCTCATATATTATCTTTTCACTTCCCTATCGATAATGAAGGAAGAACTTGTGTTTATAGTGTGGATTTGAATGTTACCGTTGGAGAGAGTTACATTCAAATCCATACTCTTTTTGTAAATCTGCGGCTTTTCCAGTCTGGTTGTCTTCCTCTCGTTGGTCCACGCCACCGGATTTCAATCGGCTATATTCCTAAACCGATTGCCTCGGAACATCTGGGATATATTGAGCATTCCATGCAGTTCTCGAACCTTGATTTTTCTAGCCTTGATTTCGAAGTCTTCGGTTCTCAAGATCTATCGAGTCTTATATCTATTTCCATAGTCTTGAAAGTAACTGTTCTATTCTGCCGACTATACAGTTAAGATAATATCATAACACTTTAAACCGAATCTCGATTCATCTATCAAGATTATCCTGAACATGTCATACTCAGGGGTTTTGGGATCTAATCAAAATCCTCTTTATTAAATTCATTTCCCAACAATTAGTTATATCCTGTAGTCATTTACGGAAGATTCTTTTTATACCACCATTTTTATTCTTTTTATACCACAATCTATGTGAATCTCTTTGTTGGCAGGAAGTATCTAGTTAAATTATTTTATCACATATAATTACTTTCCATAATAATATTCATCTAAAGACAATGCAAACTACTGTATTTGTTCGGTGATCGTTGATTCAAATCTACAACGTCATTTGAGCATGATTAGATAAACATAACAAAGCTTGAACATACATGAAGTTTTATAAATATTCAAAGCTTAACTTAACCAAAGCTAAGTTAAATTGACACTTATTATATTTCCAAGTTGCAAATATATTACTAATAATTTAAGATTTCGAATTGGATTTAAGCAGAAAATTAGATTTCGAATTTGATTTAAGCATAAAACTACATATAATAATAAATTAGATATATTAGGAAAGAAAGATATTCCAAAATTCCAAAGATATTCGAAAGATTTTTGCTCAATTCAATATTTAGAATTATTATAAAGATTACAAAGATTTTTTCTCAATATTATTATTTGTTAAAAAAAAAAATCCACAGATATGTCTTCCGATTTAGCAATAATTAGAAAATTACGTATAATATTAGATTAGATTTTTAGGAAAGAAAGATATTCCAAAGTTCCAAAGATATTCGAAAGATTTTTCTCAATTCAATATTTGAAATTATTACAAAGATTTTTTTCCAATCTATTATTATTTGTTAAAAAAATTTCCGTAGATATGTTTCCCGATTTAGCAATAAATTTTGGCGGAAAAATCCAATGGTTTCCAAATTTAGGGCGGTTTCTGCTTTTATATATATAGATTTTTTCAAAAAAAATTATCATATTCCAAAGATTAAAATTAGAGTTTGTGAATATATACTACTTTTTAAAAAAAAAAATTCAAAAAAATTCCTCATATTCCAAAGATTCATTTTTCAATTTAAATATTCCAAAGATTTGTCTCAATCCATTATATTGAAATATACTAAGATTTTTTTTCAATATATATTTTAATATTTTTTTCAAAGGTTCGTTTCTAAATTTGGTAATAATATTTGGCGGGAAAATCCAATGATTTCCAAATTTGAGGCGGTTTCTGCTTTTATATATATATATATAGATATACTAGAATTCATCCCCCTAAACAAAATATATCAATATTATCCCATAAATTAATATCTTCGTACTAACCATTTAAGTTATTGCATTTCATTTTTTATTTTTTATTTTTTGTTGGAGAAACTACAATTTTTCTTTATTAAGTTTGTCGGAAGAAAGTACAATTAATAAACTGAAATAAATAAATACTGAGACGAGCACATATTAATATTTCTCATAGGTTATGCAGCCAATAGACGTGATGAGCAAGAGTATTGTCTCGGGAGAAAAGCTAAGTCTTATATCCACTCAGGTGCACCGCGCTCTTATAATGCATTTTAGAATTATACAACTTATACTAAAAGATGCAACTTGTTTACACTGAATCGTGCAATGAGGGGCGGAGTTAGGAAAATTCAATGAGGGGGGCCAATATATAATTAAAAAACTTATATAACCAATAATTTTTTAAGCACACTTGCGTGAGATAGTCTCACGGTGAGACGAAACATAATTTAAGCAAATCTGGAAAGAATGGGATGTTGATTTGTGTTAATTTATGCTCGTCTCATATATGAGACCATAGTTTTTATCATAACTTTTTTAGCTTGTGAAGTTGGGATCGAGCCAATGTCTGCAAAAGAAGAGAGCATACACCTAACCACTTTGACACCATTGAATATATATAACTATGAACACTGTTGTGGGCATATAGCGCGAGGTCGAGCCCGATCTAGAAAGAAGTAGAGGGGGACCGGACCAAGTTTTGCACAAGTATGACACCCCACTGAGGAAATAGAAGCATAGGCTCACCGAGCACGGGTATGCGTCTTCGACGCACCTCGCAGGTCGCATACTAGCACAAGTACGGAGCATTAATTGAGATGAGACCCGTGGCAGGCGAGCAGCACCGGGAACCTTAACTAAGAATGACCTTAATCAGAGATGTGTCAGTAAAGGATGGTAATGATGAGTTGCTAGGAGTAGTTAGATGGCAAAATCCCTGCAAATCCGGATTTGTCTCGGGCGACATCCTAGCGAGGTGCGCGAGCTCTTAATACCTCGAGCGACCTCCCAGCGACCTCCGACCTAGGTCACATCAATCATGTAGCATTTAATGTTTTGCAGGGCTATTTTCAGCTACTTGTACTTGTAATTCAGAAGAGTGAGCTCCACTCTCCCAAATACTATAAATATGAGTCATTTATGACCAAGAAAGGAGAAAAAATTAATAACTTACCTAACCTCTTGCAAATTGATTGCTCAACATATATCTTTCTCAAGAAATCATATCACATAAATGCAATCCACTTTATATATTTATTGTTTGTGTCACTAAGATCATTAAGCCACATCTTAAACCATAATCCTCATATTTTAGTACACAACAATTGACGCTAGAAGGAGGGTACTCTTTAAGAAATATCGAGCTAAATTCTTAGTGTTTTCTCATTGGAGTATTCCTCACGAATCTTCGATACAAACTCATTTCATACACCCAAATCTCTCAAAAAACCACTCAACCATGTCTCAAGCAACTCTCATTACCAAGAGAAAAGCAGATTCGGTTTCATGTCACTCAGGCGGAGCAGGGGCTAGTGGCCCGGCCGTTAGCAACTGCACGACTGGGGGACCCGCCACCGGGATTGCTCAAAAGCTCGAGCAGATCTGTACCCCGAAAGAAATCGATGAAGCTATCGCAGAGTTACACCGAAAACAGGCCGAAGTACAGATCCCAAATGACGACCTACGCCACAACCTGAACTGGGAGGCCCAAAGCAAGGGCAAAGGCCAGTCTCACCGCGAAGAGTCTTACAAGGAAAGAGCCAACTACGAGGGACCTCGCCACGAAGGACCTCGCTGCGAGGAACCTCGCCATGAGGGACCTCACCACGAGGGAAGTTAGGAAGCCAACTCTCGAGGGACACGATGTACTCCAGTCTATCGGCGTAATCCAAACGAAGGGCCAAATCCCATCCACAAATGTTTATTCTCAGAAGGTTTCAATAGCGGCTTACACCGGGGTCGCAGACCCGAGCGAGAGCAACCCAGGCCAACACAGCTTGCACGGGCCGAGACTGAGAGATCATTTTCAGGATCAGTGGCCTAAGGCAGACCCAGACAACGAGTATCGACGAAAGATCGGCTCGAACGAAGTCCTTCACCTCGCAGAGTGGAAGGAACTCCTTCACCCTGCAGACATCATCGAACCCCATCACCTCGCCGATAAGAAAGAAACTCTCCACCTCGCCATCATCGCGACGAGGTCGCAGGACAGAACGAGTCCCCACAAATGGCTGCCATTCTTCAGAATATCAAAGATCTCCAAGAACAGTTAGCAAACAAGGGGGGAGTACCTCTCACCACGAAGATACCCATTTCGCCATTATCACCCACACCCCTGTACAGATCAAGATAAATGACAGCTCCATTACACAATATAACGGCAGCACTGATCCGATCAATCATGTAAACAAATACACGTCCTACATGAACTCCATGGGCGCAACCGATGCCACCCAGTGCCGACTCTTCCCGCTCACGCTAGGCGAACAGGCCTACCGTTGGTTCAACACCCTACCACCGACCTCCATAGAGTCTTTCCATCAGATGGCTCAATTGTTCCTCACCCACTTCTCCTCGCTGACCCCACACAAAGGAACCAAGCAGCGTCTGGCGAACATCATCAGTTCGAGGAAGAGTCGGACCGAGCATACATTGATCTCATAGACCAACTCATTATGGAAGGCAAGCCGTTGGGCGACGAAGCCAAATAGTGCACGGTTTGAAGAAGGGAACCAAACTCTGGAAAATGATGAACAAGGAATACCCGTCAAGCTACACCGATTTTCGATACCGAGCGGGGATTATGATCACCAATGTCGAGATACTGGCCTCAAAATTGGGCGAGCATCGACCAAGCAAGGTGAAGGTCAAAGTCAAGAAGCCTGATCCAAAGTCCGAGAAACCTTTCAGAAGACCCGGGTCCACGAACTACCGAGCTCCGGGAATGTTCAAACCGATCGACAATTCTCTGGAGGTGAAGCTCCTAGAAAAACTGACCATGAATGCAGCCCAGATCTTTCAGGCGATCAGAGGCAGACAACAGATCCCACCGGCCCAGGAAATATTCCAAGACATCTCTAAGATCAACCCAAAGAAGTTTTGTGATTACCACAATTCCATTGGGCATATCACTGAACATTGCCGCGAACTTCAAAGAGAACTCTGGAGTTGTACGAAGAAGGTAAATTGGAAAGGTTTGTTAAGCCAAGGCAGCAACAAAATCAACGACAAGCACCTCCGTCAGGAAACCAGCCCAACCAAGGAAAGCAAGGTCCACAGATCCCAGCGGGGGCAGAGAATATGGTCATCCACATGATCTGCCCTACAGGAGGGACCCTTGGGGGTTTTCTCCCAGTGACCTCCCTGTCTAACCGACATCAGAAGGCCGAGATGCGAGCTCTTGATAATGCTGTGCTGAGTTGCCTTCCAGTCAACACCATCGTCCCAAATCAGAAACAACTCACCTTCACCGAAGAAGATAAAGATGGAGTGGTCTACCCGAACTGGGATCCGCTCGTAATCTCAGCCAGAATAATGGGGGCTTTATTTCATCTCGTCATGATCGATAATGGGGCTTTCTGCAACATCCTATTCAAGAAGACACTAGACCTGCTAGGCGATTTCCACTCTTACGTCGAGCCCTGCGAGGTCGGAATCTGAGGTTTCGGAAACCAGCCTGTTGAGGACTATGGGATGATCCGCCTGTCTGTTGAGATCACGTCAACCTTGGACATCGAAGTGAAGGCGACAAGGCAGCTAGACTTTGTCATCATTGATGCACCATCAAACTTCAATGCTTTCTTCGGCAGGCCTTTCGAACATGAGTTCGGGGCTACCACCTCGTCCTATTTCTATTGTATTAAGTTTCTCGGATCTAACGGGAAAATTGGCACCATCAAGGGTGACCAGATCGCAGCAAGAAAATATTTAACTTACACCTGTGTCGATTTAAATTCTGCTTTTTATTTCGGTAGGAAACCCGGTGGGGCTAAGTTGTAAGAGCCGAACTCCACCCCGGAAGAAAAAAGAAAATGATAAAATGGAGATAGATAATGTAATAGAAATGAATGTAACACCTAT
Organism: Stenogyne calaminthoides; assembly: GCA_037126765.1. Lineage (NCBI taxonomy): Eukaryota > Viridiplantae > Streptophyta > Magnoliopsida > Lamiales > Lamiaceae > Stenogyne > Stenogyne calaminthoides. The sequence goes on along the minus strand of JBBCBC010000004.1, from coordinate 6,186,345 downwards.
GGAAGTTGGCGTCGCCGCTAAAGAGAAACCTGCACAAGAGTTACCAGACTTGGAACCTCGCCTTGGTTTCGAGCCAATGGAGGTCGACTCCGAACAACGAAAATCCAACCTTGATCCAAGAACTGAAAAAAATGATCAGCGAGCAACCCCTATCGAAGAGCTCGAAATAATCCCAGTCGACCTCGATCGAGCGGAACTAAGCGTGACTATCGGGACACGAATTCCCAGCGACCTGCGAGATCAATTAATAGATTTTCTCAAGCAGAATTTAGATGTATTCGCATGGTCACATGAGGACATGGTCGGTATCGACCCCGAGGTCGCATGCCACAAGCTAAACATCGACCCGACAAAGAAGCCAGTGTCCCAGAAAAGAAGGAAGTTCGGTCCGGAAAAATACACAGCCCTGACCGAGGAAGTAAAGAAACTGCTAGATAACAAGTTGATCGAGCAAGCAGATCAGCCGCAGTGGGTGGCCAATGCGGTGCTAGTGAAAAAAGTAAACAACTCTTGGTGGCTATGTATCGACTTCACCGATCTCAATTAGGCTTGCCTGAAGGATTACTTTCCAATGCTGCACATCGATCACCTCGTAGATAGCACCGCTGGGCACGAGATGATGACATTCATGGATGCGTTCGCCGGGTATCACCAGATCACCATGGATAAAGATGATCAGCAACACATATCTTTTCTGACAGAGAAAAACGTGTATTGTTGGAAGAGGATGCCATTTGGATTGAAGAACGCAGGGGCAACCTACCAGCGTTTGGTAAATCAAATGTTCGCCGACGAGATTGGAAAGACAATGGAGGTATACATCGACGACATTGTGGTGAAAAGTGAAAAGAAGGAGGACCATCTGTGCCACCTAGCCTGGACCTTTAACATCTTGAGAAAATATAACATGAGCTTGAATCCCAAGAAATGCAGTTTCGGAGTTGGTTCGGGAAAATTCCTGGGCCATATCATCAGTCAGCGAGGTATCAAAGTCAACCCTACAAAAATCAAAGCCATCATAGACATGAAACCACCTCGCAACATAAAAGAAGTCCAGAGGTTGACCGGTTGTCTCGCGGCTCTCAACAGATTTGTATCCAGGATGGGGGATAAGTGCAAGCCTTTTTTCGAAGCCATGAAAAAAGGAAAGTTCTCGTGGACCCCATAATGCCAAGCCGCGTTTCTGAAGCTCAAAGTATATCCCTCCGACCCCCAAAACTTAGCAAAGCCCGTGCCAGGCGAGAAGTTATTTCTATACCTAGCGGCCTCGGAGTCCGCCCTCAGCGCAGTCTTGGTACGAGCAGAAGGTCAGTCCCATCTGCCCATATATTTCGTCAGTCAAACCTTGAATGATGCCGAGCTCAAGTATCCACCGCTCGAAAAGCTCGCTTACGCCTTAATAATGAGTGTCCGGAAGTTGCTACAGTATTTCTTCGATCATCAAATAGAAGTCCTGACTACCATGCCACTGAGGCAAGTACTGCATCGACCTGATACAGCTGGGAGATTACTAAAATGGTCCATCGAATTAGGTCAGTTCGGGATCACCTTCGTACCCCGAACTGCGATCAAAGCTCAGGTCCTCGCCGACTTTCTCACCGAGCTCACCTTTCCAGAAAAGACACCGGAAGCGATCGACGTCCCTTGGACATTTCATGTCGACGGCTCCTCGACGAGTACCCGAGCGGGGGCTGGAGTGGTCCTAATCAGTCCCAAACAACAATCTTTCACCACGGCTGTAAGCTTTGATTTTCACGCCACCAACAATGAAGCGAAATATGAGGCCTTGATAAATGGCCTGGAAATGGCAATGGCCATTGGTGTACGAAAGTTAAAAAGTTTACAGCGTTTCCCAGCTGGTCGTATGCCAAATATCAGGAGAGTACGAGGCACGAGGTGAACAGATGGTGAAATACCAACAGATAGCAAAAAGCCTCGTTGAAAAATTCGAAGAAGTGCAAATAGAGCTGATACCTCGAGCAGAAAACACACAAGCAGATGCTCTAGCCCGCTTGGCCACATCGGAAGGCGCCGCAAATATGGACAACATAGCGGTTACTAAACTCAACACCCCTACAGCGGATCGCGTCATCATCGACATAAAGGAAGTAACCTGGACAAACCAAGCAAGTCCATCAAACTCGCGAAGAGAGATTTTTCAGATCGCTGCTCCAGAAGAAAATTGGATGACCGAAATCAAAGACTACATCGAGAAAGGAACACTGCCAAAAGACAAGGTCGCAGCTCGCCGATTACAACTAAGAGTAGCGAGGTACACCATGATCAATGAATAACTTTACAAGTGAAGTTTCTCATTGCCACTTTTTAAATGCGTCACCCCGGAAGAAGGCCAAGTAATCTTGAAAGAGATCCACGAAGGATATTGTGGAAATCATACCGCAGGTCATTCTCTCGTATACAAGATGATCAGACAAGGCTATTATTGGTTAACCCTAAGGAAAGATGCAATTGCGTACACGAAGAAATGTCAGCAATGCAAGTTTTTCGCTCCAACAATTAAGCGAGCTCTGGAGGAGCTCACGTAGATCTACAGCCCATGGCCGTTCGCAAAGTGGGGGATTGACCTGATCGGTCCTTTCCCAAAAGCCCCTGGCAGTTCAAAATTCGCGGTGGTTGCGGTAGACTACTTCACCAAATGGGCGGAAGCAGAACCTTTAGCGACCATCACTTAGGAGAAAATCATACGATTCATCTGGAAAAACATCATTTGTCGTTTTGGCCTCCCGCAAGCGATTGTTACAGACAATGGAAAGAAGTTCGACGATTTCGAGATCGATGCCTTTTTTGCAAAGTTGAAAATTGCAAAGCTGTTCTCCACCCCCTATCACCCTCAGTCCAATGGACAAGTTGAAGCTATGAACAAGATAATCAAACATACCCTAAAAACTCAACTTATTGAGTCAAAGGGATTATGGGCTTTCAAACTTCCGAGCATCTTATGGTCATATAGAACCACGTCCCAAAATTCAACAGGCGAAACACCTTTTGCTTTGGCTTTCGGGACGGAGGCATTCATACCAGCCGAGGTCATGGTCAGAAGCCATCGAACGTCGCAGACAATCACATAGGACAACGACCAGGCCATATCTCTCAGTCTCGACCTCCTCGAAGAAAAGAGACTGGAAGCCAACTTGAAAAATGCAAGTTACAAACAAAAGTTAAAAAAAATACTACAACTCAAAGACAAAAATCCGAAGATTCAAGGTTGGCGACCTCGTTTTAAGAAGAATCCTTGGGGTCCAGAAGGGACTTTTTGGTCCGACCTGGGAGGGCCCCATGAAGATTTCAAAATGCCTGCCAAATGGGGCTTACGAGCTCGAAAGCGTGGAGGGCACTCCCGCGATGTACCCATGGAATGTGACCTACCTGAAGAAATTCTACCAGTAACTACCTATGTTTAGTCATGCATCAGATGTTTCTAAAAACTCATCAGAATTAGAAATAAAATCGAGATTGTTTGTAAATTCCCTACGAATTAAAACTTATTGCATAAACTTTTTACAACTTTTCACATTTACGAACTTGGGGGACTGGTCCCCGACGTCTCACGAGTTCGATCAAAAATAGATTCGTAAATGAAAAAGATAAAGTCAAATTTCCGAAATTTTTTTTCTAAAGACTAGGAACAGGGGGACAGAGTGTTAGTATCATGAGGAGTCATTTCAACAAAATCATATGTGTCCAAAGTCTTTAGAAAAGGCAATCAGGTCGCATACCCTATCTAAGTCGACCTCGGTCGCATACCACATCTAAGTCGACAAAGCCAAGAATATGTGAAGGCAATCATGTCGCATACCCTATCTAAGTCGACCTCGGTCGCATACCCTATCTAAGTCGACAACCAAGAATATGTGAAGGAAATCATGTCGCATACCCTATCTAAGTCGACCTCGGTCGCATACCCTATCTAAGTCAACAACCAAGAATATGTGAAGGCAATCATGTCGCATACCCTATCTAAGTCGACCTCGGTCGCATGCCCTATCTAAGCCGACAGTCAAGTCGGTATCGATTAACAGATCTTTTATCATTATTGTTAATTATCCAGGTTTTTCAAAAGACAAGATACACAAACTAGCCAATCTTAAAGTGTTGGCGAAAAATAAATAAGCACTCAAAGGAGAAGCGAGAAAGATAGAGGAAAGCAACAATCAAGTTCAAATAGAAAATAAAAGTTCGTTGATAAACGCACAAAGGTAACCAAAGTACAACGCCCGAAGGCAACAGAAATCCTTCGCCCCATGGGCAGACACTTACACACCCCGAAGGGCAACCTAACAAACTGATTAGAAAACCCCGAAGGGCGGTCACAGAGAAACGCCCAAAGGCAAGTGGCATACTGCAGCAGAAAAATCATCAAGGAAGTCAGTTCGGCGGAGCATCCGAGGTCCCCTCAGTAGGGTTAGTCGACACATTTTGTTTGACCCCGGGAATCTCAACGCCAGCCCGTTTCCTTGAACCATCTCCATCATCTTCACCAACACCGCTACCACCAACGACCTCGCCCTCATCTTGTTCCCTCCCCGCCTCTTCGTTCAACATCCTGAGGAGCTTCTCATGGTCATAAAGGTTGACTCGTGGGGGAGGAAGCTGAAATTAATACTGTAGGTGGCCACGTCCTTGATGGGAGATCTTCTTCTTCCCCGATGGGATTGTTGCGCATATAGGAGACAATCAACTCTTTCATAGCGTCTCGGGCCCCTTCAAGGTCGCCGGCTCGGTGGCAGGCTCGAACGACATTGGAAAAGGAGTGAATATATGCCATGTTCGAGGCATGGTGGTGCTCCAGTTTAACAGTGGAGGGATGGTCATGAATCTCAGCTTCTAGCCGGCGACACCGATCCTCCAACTCGGCTATCTTGTCCATGCACCCCTTCATCTTTGTATCTCGGAGATCGAGACTTTTCTTCATCTGTGAGATCTTACCCTCTAAGCCATCTCGCTCGTGGACCACCTCTTTCAACTTCTCCTCGGCTGCAAGTTTAGCAGTAATGGCAGCCTCCCGCTCTTTCGATGACCTCGCCAGATCCATCTTCATCATAGTGCAAGCCACCTCAACTTTCTGGGCCTGGATCCTCGCCCTTCCATATTGCTCTCGGCTCCTCTCAAAGAAGGTCAAAGAGCGACACATGTGGGCAATCCCCGAGGTCAGATTCTCGGAGAAGTGTTGGGTATGGCATGGGCCTCTTCGTGAAGATCCAAAGTCCAGGACTTCGGAGCATCAATGACGATCTGACGAAGGTAAGAAGGTTGTGCATCATTGGCCGCAGAAGTTCGCGACCACGAAAAATTGCGGGTAGCCTCACCTCGGAAGACCCCATCATCCAGCTTGTATCTGTGAGGTAACCATGCATGAATATGATTTTTTTTGGGACAAGCAAAAAATAATGATAATACGACAAAAAAGAGAGTTACCACTGGGTTCAGCCCAGGAAAGTACGGTCCTCGGCCTTACGATCCCGGCGCTGGGTGATCTCCACAATTGTATCCGAGTTCCCGGCCGAACCCGAGAGCACCACCTTCCCACTCTGGGAGTTCCGGAGTGCATCCATATTCACGGATGCTCGGGTCCATTTTGGAGAACTCCCTTGGATGGCCGCGCCTCAGTGGCCCCCCATTTTTGACCTGCATACCGGGCGGCAAAGAGGTTGGCTTTCAGGGTGGAGTCTCAAAGGCCCGCTCACAGCCACAAATGCATCCTTCTTTTGTTCCGATCGCTGCCTGGATAGGGCCAGAGCACGAGCGACCTTCTCTAGCATGTCCTCGGCATTTAGGTTCTGCATCTCGTCAAGGATCTTTGCAGAGGTGAAGTGTATAGGCTCGATAAAGAAAACTGGAAACAGACGAAAAGTCAGGCCAATTAACAAATGGACAAATAAGCAGGTCAGGTTGAATGATGTCCAAATCACTTACCAGGAATATGGCCGACCAGCGAGGAACGAGGCAGGACTGTCAAGCCAGCAAACTCCAAGCACTTCAACCTTTGTAGAACGGTCAAAGATCGCTCGTCGGGATCAATAAGGCACACCTGGATCAACCGAACGAGGAAAGGGAGAGAGAATTCGGAAGTCTTGGAATTCTTGGGAGCTGCAATAAGGGGGAAAATTAAATCAGTATAATGGATGAAGGTAAATTCAAAAGACTTATGTTTAAACGTCATGTAATCACGAGGTATCTCGCAATATCCGAGCGAACCAAGGGCGAAGACCGGACTTTACCACGCTCCCCCGACCAACCACCACTTCTCTTTCCAGTCTTGGACCTTGTTCGGAAGGTCCTCAACTAGCTTCATGTGGGGGCGAGCTTTCACGTAATAGTATCCTCGACCTTTTCCCCACTTCGCCAGCGAGATGAGAGATTTTATCTCCTTAACGGAAGGGAACACTCGGGGCTGAACCCGACCGAACAACGATAAGAGCCCTATAATTGTGCTCCACCCATTTGGAGCGATCTGCGTAGGCGCCAGACCCCAAAACCACAACAGATCGGTGATAATGGGGTGAAGTGGGAAACGGAGCACCGCCTTCATGGTATCGTAGTTCATCACCACACAACCATCCGACACCTGATCAGCAAAATTGACCTCATGCCGAGGAACCCAGAAATGAACATCGCTCGGAACTTGGAACCTGTCCCGCCACACGAAGAGTTCGGCCTCGGTCACGGTACTATTCATATCTTTCTCGGTGAATGAACTGTCTTCCCGAATCCGAGTCGGTCGAGGAACCATCTTGCGAGAACCAACCACGTTTTCCCGAAGCCGAAGTCCGCGGTCCACTTCATCGACTTCATCATCCTCACTTGGGACATCGGGAATAACCTCGTCCAAAAGAAAATCGAACTCGGCAGGGTCCACCAGCTCGGGGATCGCAATGACGGCCCCATCTCCCGTTTCTTCTAAAATTTGAACTTCGGGATCGGCGGGATTAAGGTTTGGACACGGAGGCTCGTCCGTCGCACGACAGCGCAAGCGGCACCGCTTCTTAGATTTAACCTCCCCGGGGATAGGCACGGGTACTTCACTTACGGTCTCGGAAGAGACGTCGACCACGGATGGCTCGCCCCCGCCGCGGCCTCGCCGCTGACGGGCCACGATGGAGGGAGCAGAACTCCCCGCCGCACTTCCTGACGGGCTATTATCTCTAGAATCCATCGTCGAGAAACAAGAAAATAGAACAGAGGGAAGAAGGAATCGAGAATTTACCTTAGGAATCACGAGTGCTGGAGTCTCACACTGAAATAGCCGGAGTCTCACACTGAAATGGCCGGAGTGACGGAGTAATTTTTGGAGATGCGGAAATGGAAAAAGGAGGAAAGGAAACGAAAGGAGTATTTATAGAAGGGGTTTAGGGCACAAATGATTGGACCGCGGCCTTTTGCGTCCAGCGCGTGAAAGCCACGCGCCATCATTGCCTACTATGAGTAGGCACGGCAGACGAGGCGAACAGCTGTCGCGTCAGCGATTTCCAAGACAACAACCACGCGTACTCAAGAAGCCACCAGACATCGCACCTCGCGTTATTGACTGGAAGGATAGCACATCCCCCTTGGCAAGCATAGGCGAACAAGCTAGGGGCTATTGTTGTGGGCATATAGCGCGAGGTCGGGCCCGGCCTAGAAAGAAGTAGAGGGGGACCGGACCAAGTTTTGCACAAGTATGACACCCCGCTGAGGAAATGGAAGCATAGGCTCACCGAGCACGGGTATGAGTCCTCGACGCACCTCGCAGGTCGCATACTGGCACAAGTACGGAGCATTAATTGAGATGGGACCCGTGGCAGGCGAGCAGCACCGGGAACCTTACCTAAGAATGGTCTTAATCAGAGATGTGTCAGTAAAGGACGATAATGATGAGTAGCTAGGAGTAGTTAGACGGCTAAATCCCTGCAAATCCGGATTTATCTCGGACGATGTCCCAGCGAGGTGCGCGAGCTCTTAATACCTCGAGCGACCTCCCAGCGACCTCCGACCTAGGTCACATCAATCATGTAGCATTTAATGTTTCGAAGAGCTATTTTCGGCTACTTGTACTTGTAATTCAGGAGAGTGAGCTCCACTCTCCCAAATACTATAAATATGGGTCATTTATGACCAAGAAAGGAGAAAAAATTAATACCTTACCAAACCTCTTGCAAATTGATTGCTCAACATATATCTTTCTCAAGCAATCATATCACATAAATGCAATCCACTTTATATATTTATTGTTTGTGTCACTAAGATCATTAAGCCACATCTTAAACCATAATCCTCATATTTTAATACACAACATACACATATAGTATTAATTACGAAAAAAGTTGTGGTGGGTGTGGGGGGAGGGCATGGCCACCCCATCCTATACGGTAGCTCTGCCCCTGCGTGCAACTATTTTTTTAGTATAGCGTAAACAATTTGTATCTTTCAGTTGAACATGTTGCATGATTTTAAAATACATTATGAATATAATATAGGTCTGGATGCACATGAGACCTACTCATTTTGAATATGTCTCATGTGCATCAAGTGCACTATGCAAATATATTTTTAAAATGTAAAACTTATTTTTTTTAAATATTTAATTTATTTACACCGAAATGTTGAAATGGTTTAAAATGGTAAAAGTAATCAATGGAGCGGTATATATATATATATATATATATATATATTTAATTCTCTTTCTACTTCCGTGCACAATAATCGAATCAATAAAATAAATCAATTCATGATTTTCATATGACTGGTCATGTGACATAAATGAACATTCATCCACCCAATTAAAATCTCAGAACGTAAAACACGACACTATTAATTGGTCTGAATTTTCAAGTCCCCCAAATTCAAATAATCCACATGAAGGCCAAAAACTTATGACTCGTGTGACAAGTATATACGAAAAAAAAAAAAAAAAAAAAGGCCATCTGTCAACATTTCCTCTCCATATTTAATTGCTTCTAGAACATGTAGTGTGAAACCAATGGTACTAAGCAAATTCCTAGAAAAAGACGTCATGGGTATTACTATATAAAGAGTAGAGCCTGAGTGGATATGAATGAAAGAGGTAGAAAAATGGAAGTTGTGCAGATAAGTGTTGTTTTGTTTGCCTTTCTAGTGTTGAGATATGCATGGAAAATACTCAATTGGGCTTATATCAAACCAAAGAGGCTGGAAAAAGCTCTGACCAAACAGGGCCTTAAGGGGAATTCTTACAATTTGGTGTATGGCGATATGAAGGAGATGATAAAGACAATCGAGGATGCGAAATCGAAGCCCATCAATCTTGATGATGATATCAAGCCTAGAGTTCTGTCTTTTTTTATTACCACAATTCAGAAATATGGTATGTTATGTTATTCTCTGCTTCTTTTTGGTGATTTGTAGTTAGCTATATGATGTGTGTTTATCAATGAACAGGAATATTAGTTGATTTCAATTAACAGTATTAGTACTTTAACTAAAAAGTATCAGCTCTGTACAAACTCAAGTGCATATTAAACAGTATTAGTTGTTTTCACTAAAAGGTATTAGCTCTGTCCAAATTCAAGTGCATTTGTGAACAATATTAGTTGTTTTTATTGGAGAGTATTAGTTGCTTTCACTTAACAGTATTAGTACTTTCACTAGAAAGTAGTACATTTTTAAACAGTATTAGTTATTTTCACTAAAAGGTATTAGCTCTGTGCAAACTCAAGTGCATTTTTAAACAGTATTAGCTGTTTTCATTAGAGAGTAATAGTTGCTTTCACTAAAAAGTATTAGTTCTGTAGAATTGAGGTATAAGAGACTTGCAATTTGCAGGAGAAGAGTGCTTTATTTGGCTTGGTCCAAAACCTTCAGTGATCATCACAGACCCTGAACTAGTTAAGGAAGTGCTAACCAAGACTAATCTTTACCTAAAGCAACAGAATTCGAACCCGTTAACCAAGCTCCTCGCGCAAGGAGTCGTCGCCTATGACAAAGAAAAATGGTCCAAACACCGCAAAATCATCAACCCGGCTTTCCACCTTGAGAAACTGAAGGTACAGAAAATCCTGTTTCGTGTGCTAGTCTCGTCTCATTACTTAATTGACAGAATTTTTAAGATGAGGTTTATTGCTTTATGCAGCTCATGATTCCAGCATTCTATTTAAGTTGTGATGAAGTTTTGAGCAAATGGGAAAAGAGCCTCTCGCCCGAAGGATCTTGCGAAATGGATGTGTGGCCTTATCTGCAAAATTTGACGAGCGATGCAATATCAAGAACTGCATTCGGTAGTAGCTACGAAGAAGGGAGGAGAATATTCGAACTTCAGAGAGAACAGGCCCAGCTCCTTATACAGGCCGCCCGCTCTATATATATTCCAGGATGGAGGTAAAACTAATACACATGTATGAACAAATAAATCTTAGAAACTGTAAAGGAGATATTTTGATAGACGTATTGTATTGGCGTCGTGTATGTAGATTTGTGCCAACCAAGAGGAACAAGAGAATGCAAGAAATCGACAGACTTGTTCAGTCGTCGATTAGGCTTCTCATTGGGAAAAGACTTAAGGCGATGAAAGCAGGGGAGGGTATTAAGGAGGACTTATTGAGCATATTGTTGGAGTCCAATCTCCATGAAATTGAACAGCATGGTAACAAGAGTTTTGGAATGAGCATCGATGAAGTCGTGGAAGAGTGCAAGCTGTTTTATTTTGCGGGGCAGGAGACGACATCCGTGTTGCTCGTGTGGACGTTGGTTTTATTGAGTAGATATCCCGAGTGGCAGAGGAAAGCGAGGGAAGAAGTCTTGCAAGTTTTTGGCGATAAAGCGCCCGATTTTGATGGTTTGAATCAGCTGAAAATAGTAAGCCACGTACTTAAAACTTCTTGATTTAGTCTTATAAGCCTTGATACTTGATAAAAACTTGCATGCGTCAGGTACTAATTATTTTACTAAAAGGTATTAGTTGTTTCCTTGAAAAGTGGCGTACAAGAAAATTACTCTTGATGCTTACTCTCTTGTGATCTTCGCCCATCACAGGTTACCATGATCTTGTACGAGGTGTTGAGGCTTTTTCCGCCTGTGGTTGCTCTTGGTCGAAGAGTCGGGGAGGAAACAAAGTTGGGGAACTTCACATTGCCAATTGGAGTTCAGGTTTCTTTGCCAATAATCATATTGCATCATAGCCGTGAAATATGGGGGCACGACGCCATGGAATTCAATCCACAGAGGTTCGGTGAAGGAGTTTTGAAGGCACAAAAGGGCCAAGGTATATTCTTTCCTTTCGGATGGGGCCCTCGGATATGCGTTGGACAAATGTTCGCGATGATGGAGGCGAAAGTGGCAATGACTATGATTCTACAACGCTTCTCGTTTGAGCTCTCGCCTTCGTACACACATGCTCCTTTTAATATGCTCACAACTCAGCCTCAGCATGGTGCTCACTTGGTTTTGCACAAGCTCTAGGCTTTTGTTGTTAATTTTGTGTAATGAAATAAGTTCAGCATTGTAATTGAGATTTGGTTCATATGCATTTTTGTAATATATATATATATATATATATATAACTGTTGTTTTAATAATATATGGAATTTTTTTGGCATTTTCGTCAATATTCAGATTCGTACAATTATGATGCAGTTTACACAATGGCGGTCGCAACAATTAAACTCAGGATGGACACAAAGAAAATAAATTTTTTAATATTATAAATTTATTACTAATCTCAAATTTAATATAATGTAGTTTTTGCGTGAGAAGTCCATAGTTTGAGAACGACACTTTAACACTTTGAAAGAATTAAGTATTAATTAATTTGTGTTAATTTATAAGTGGTCTCTCGCAAGAATTTTGCCTATTACGGTTAAAATCAATTTTGTATGAAAGAAAATATAAGAATTGACAACATTCCAACAAGGTGTTTTACTACGTCGATATCGGGATATCGTCTTGTTGATAATAATCGATTTCTATAATCGCATGTACACGACGTCTTCAGATTGTCAGATTAACTCCGCCAATTGTTGTCTTATTTAATATTTTTAAATTATTTTTTAAATTATATTTTTTAATTTACCATCATGTCCCCTTTTACAAATTATTTGAAAAAAATTTAGAAATTTAATAACTTAATCCAAGAGATGAAATTAGATTAAATGAAATTGATACATCTTCTTCGTCAACAACATTATCCAGGCCTAGTAACTTCATATAATCATAAGCATAGTTAAATGACCTTTCAAAAAAAATAAATTTAATGAGAACAAAAAATAAAATAAAATTGCAGGTTTCTGAAAGATAAATCTAGAAATTTTATATAATTATATAATTTTACTATGCACAGTGGATATCAACAAAAATGGAGTTAAAATTCCATCAATTTACTAAGCACCAGTAAGTATCAACAAAAATGGATCTAACCGAATACATATGCACATTAATTTTCACATAACATATCCTTCAAACTATTTCAACTTCAAATCCATTTTCCTAGTGTATTTTCTTTCGCTGTAACCAGAGAATTTCTGCTATTGCCAGATGTTGTTGCCGATGTGGATAAGATGAAAAAGGGTCGCAGCCATTTGCCTGCCCATTATAATACTGATAGGCAAATTGCTTAGGATTTTTTCCGGCAGCTTTGTAGCTAACGATAGGGTACGCCGGCGGCCTCGAAGACCGCTTTGTGAATCGGCGCGTGGCCGAGATCGAATATCTAGGCGGCACGCCGCCGGAGAACAACAACAATTTTGGCGGCGAGTAGTCAGTACTGCAGATCAAGGCAGAGGAGAGAGTCCGAGACACAGATCTCTTTATGGTTTTGGGGACGGAAAGGAATGCCCTAATATTAAAGGAGGGCGGCACCGCCGCCACCGCGGCGGAAGCAGCAAGGTCGTAATCCTCGACGAGATGAGCAAGATCCTCATCCAAAGTTATGTGGTGGAGATAGCGGCGGATTATAAAAAAAAAAAATTGTCAATTCTTAATTCAAGAGGAGGAAGAAGAACGATTTTTATAAAAATAAAATAACTCACGAGGAAGAAGAATGAAATATTTATATTATTTTAAAAAGTGACAAGGGATTGTAAATCATTTTTTAACCTTTTCACCCTTGTCATATTTTATTCTATACATTTTCAATCTAATAAAATTTAATTTCAATTGACCTTTTGTATTACTAAATTTTAACGTTTCTTTCACCAATTCCCTTCGAGAATCCATTTGCATTCAGACTATTTTTTCAAAACCATCCCAATTCTCCCAAAATGCAAAATCTCGTGGAGCGGCTTCGAAAATGGAGATGACTTGGGATGGAAATATGCTCTAGATGCAGCCAACTTCGGTTGTGGAGGCAGCTTTGGCGGCGGAGATGGTTGAGGACAAAGTGCTCTGGATGGCGCGACTTTGGCGATGGAGGCGGCGTTGGCACTGATTTGATTTCTAATTTATTGTTCACTGTTTTTAGTTTGCAGGATGGGCTGCGAGAAAGCGACTTCGGCGATGGAGGCGGCTGGCTGGATTAGTTGGCGTTCTTCGCCAACTCGGCGATCTCGCCGTGTGAGTTTTATGTTGCAATTTTGATTTTATGTTTCCATCCTTTTCGGTTTCCTTACCTTTTTATGGTTTTTTGTTGTTGGAATATTCGTGCTTTGGATTGAAACGTGAGGAATTAGGGATCACAGGAGGGAAATTTTCTCCTCACCCACAGAAGCTTCCATTTGCTGTAACTAACATAGATGGTGATAAATACTTATTGTACTAATCATCCATAGATCTTTCTTAACATTTATCTTCTATCAAATGTGAAGGGCTAAAATTGAAGAGAATCCTTAGTCTAATGGTTCATCTGATGATAAAGCTCGATTGAGAATACCCATGAAGGGAAGGTTGCAATTGGAATTCTCTCTCTGCCTGGCTCTCTTTTGTTTGCTTTTCTCCTTATGCCCCATAAATGAATGCATCTCATTATTGTTTTGATATTATGGGGGTGTTCATCTCAGTGTTTGAATTTCGGTGATTTGAATAATAATACTATAATTGTTATATCTTGATTTTTAATTTGTCGTTCAACTTTGTGTTGCTTTTGGTTGTTTCTGTTTGGGGTTTGGTGTTATGGATAACATGTGAAGAAATACTGGTTTGTATGAGATAATTAATTACTTAAAAAAAAGAAACGCTTAAAGTGAGTTATTAGGTGTTAATTTTAAATTTCTACAATTCTATTCAGTATGTATTATTTTTTTGCTTGTACGGTGTTTAGATGACATTTGAATTTTGACGGAATTAAGGTTCTTTGTATTTTTCTTCGGTTACCGCTCTATAACCTGGCATTGTTAAGTTTCAATGATCTAATGTTGAAACTTAGATTAAATTTGTTTTTATTGCTCTGCAGTATTTACATCTATAATAAAGTTGTGATCTTGATCTGATGTGTATGTTTCTAGATGAATTAGGTTTCTGTTGGTATTTGGTGTACTAATAATCAAAAGTGGAGTTCTCTATTATCACTTTCTGAATTCCTATAATTAAAATGGGCATTTTGGTTGGTATAGAGGGCATTGCATGAATGCATTGGATAACTATCTTATCCATATGGTGAGTTTTGCATATCATTTTTTGAATGTTGATTTTTCCCAATCTGAAATTTGGTTCTTGATGAAATTTTTTAACATTGTTTTCGGATTTGGATATTGTATTTAGATTTGGATATTGTATTTGGATTCAACTTCTTTTTTTATCCTGTATAGGCTGGACATTTTTGGTGCAGATTCAGTTCCTGGGTTTTTGTTCAAATATTCTGCTAGAGGAGTTTCAGCGTTTAGGTTCCGCTAAACCACGAATTGGGTTTTGCAAACAACCAGTTAAGTTAAATTATTTCTTCTGGTTTCTTAGTAAAGAAGACGAATTTAATTTAGTGTTGTGGGTTCCATCGGGATTGGTGGCTACGATTTGGCATTGATTCAGATTGCAATAACTGGAATAGTCAATACTCATCGCTTTGAATTAAATTTATATTTTTTTTATATATATTATCCTTTTTTTTTTCAAATTTGGAACTTTTTTTTAGCAGTCTTGAGTGAATTGAGTCCCTCTGCTCAGATTTGGAAGTTGATCACACCGACGTGATGATATTAATGCTCGCTTGGTGAGTCAGTTGTATATTTATTTTTCTATAGATGATTTTGTTTTAGCTAATTTTGTTTTAGGAAAATTGAATTCAGCTGATTTTGTTTTAGGAAAATGCAAGCACCAAGACAAGGATACTTCACCCTGGTAAGAATAGTTATGTCGTTAATGCATATTGAATTCTGATTTGGCTAAACAAATTCTGCTTCATCATAGCATTTAATTGTGTTTAGGCATATGACTCATCATCATGAGATATCGAGTCTAACAATTTTTAGTTGTGCAAGGAAACCTTCTTTATTGTGCAATCCTTGGCATAGTAGGTTTATACCAGAAAAAGATTGTCTATCAATGAGAAGCCTGAGGAGAGTTTATTTGGCAGATTACAAATAAAGGTTCAACTTCATATTATTTCATTTTCAAGATTATTCCTCCTTTCAATAAAGTTCAATTTGTATTTGATAATCCATAGTTTTTTTATTATAATGAAGAGTGCATATTTATACCTCCCAAAGTCATAAAGTTCATATTTATACCTCCCAAAGTACTATTATATGTTTCACCGTGATGTGTATCCTGGATTTGTATTTGTTAATTATCGAAAGTGTTGTGATATTCTTTCGTAGAACTTGGTAGATGTTAATGTTTTCAGTATTGTTGGGAAATTTAGAGTTTTGATGAAAGTTCTAAAACACATGTAATAGGACCAGTCAGACCTGTTAGCTGACTGATGTTTTTAATACCAGTTATAAGATGACCAGTTGATTATTATTATATAGAACAACTGATGTATAAGATAGGTCACATATTAAGGGGGAACCTCAATATGTATAGGTCAGATCTAAAGATCAGAAGAACAAAAGATCAGCTGAAGTCCGACAGGCCAGAAGGCAAGGAAGGACAGAAGATCAGACGATCTTATAAAGTCAGATAATCAAGTGAAGTCTTGAAACACAAATTCAGAAGACCTGAAGATCAGATGACTACCAGAAGATCAGACCAGAAGACCTAAATCAGCCGAGTCTGCTAGTTGAGCTAAGACAACTGGCACCAGAAGACTCTATCAGGTAGACTGATCAGGTCAGCTCACACCAGGTGGTAACTGATGTTTCACCAAGTCATACGTTGTTGATCTGAACAAGAAGAATGTCAACGTTAGTTGGTAGAACAAACACTGAAAAATGCTTTTGTTAACCAATAAGAACAAGACACGTATGAACGGAGCCGACAATACGGGATTTGGTGCTGCTTGGTCAAACGGCTATAAAAGACAACTATTCATGCTTTCGGCCATGCCGTCCCTGAAGCACGTCACATCAAATCGTACATATCTACCAAATATAGCCAAAAATTCAAATTGCTCTCCAACGACTCTTTGATTTCGAGGTCTATAAATATGGGATTACTCCTCAGAGTGAACACACGGAAATTATCAAGAAGCTCATACTATAGCAAAATTTTCGCACGAAGAACACAACATTGAAGATTAATTTTCTCAGTGTTCATCCCATAGTTCTTAGCACAGAAATCTTATCCTCTAGTTGTTAGGCTAATTTAATTCTAGGAAAGATTTCAAAGTTGGAACAAACAACAAATTTCACCCAAAACCCAAAGTTAGGTTAAGTTTGTTTAGCAAGATTTCAGACTAGGGTTTCTAGTTCTGATTTCTGGGATCGGTTGAGTGAGAGCTCCATAAATATCTGTTGGTGTAATGTGTTGGACTAACACAATAATCTAAGTCTAGTTGGTTAAGTCGATTAAGTTGGTGCCCCTTGTGATAGGGAAGAGTGGACGTAGGACTGGTTGTCCAAACCACTATAAATCTTGTGTGCATTTACCTGTTTGATTAACTGCTTCACACTATTGCACACAACTTGATTAAATATGCATACATATTCTGAGTTAGGATCAGCTAGCACCAAGCTACTGATCTGATCAGATTAACCCCATAGTCATCTGATTGAAAACAACTTCGGAATCTGATTTGTTATAAACTGGTTTTTCACACGAGTATAAACTAGCTTCCGCACAATCAGTTAAACTGATAGATACCGAATCGACCGCCCTCAGCGATCAAGAAGTTGGATATCATCCCAAACCGGTTCACTTGTACTCGATCGTGCAAACCGCCATCACACCGACTGCAAGACGAAAAAGTTTTCGTAAGTCTATTCACCCTCTCCTCTAGACTTACGCCTCACGAAACCGTTAAAGGGACCTACAAGTGGTATCGAGAAGCGGTGGTTCTCTGGACCCGCGGCTTTGAATATCATCGGTTCTTGAGGAAGAACCTTTGTGGTCACTTGAACTGATCTTGAAAAACCTTTTTCAAATCTCATTTGTTTTCAAACTCACGATCAACATGGATAATACTTCGGGTATGTATCATGATTTGCCTAAATTTTCCATTGATGAGTATGCAGACTGGACGATATACATGAGCAACCATCTGAGATCAATAAGCAGCAGGATGATGGAAGTTCTTGAACGAGGACCCATCATCATCTATCATGACAACCCAGCTATTGGAGGTGATCCAGATTTTGCAGTTGGAAGTCCTGTCGAGAAAAGTCCCGCCTACGATGGATCTTTGTCAAGAGAGAAAGTTGTACACTCACGGATACGATAGCGGACACATAATCATGAAGACCATGGACAAGATAACGGAGAAAAGATAAAGTATCTCAAGGCAAACCAAACGGATGTGGGATAAACATTTGAAATGTGTGAAGGAAATGATCGATTAAAGATAGCAGATGCAAAGGTTGAACTGGTGAAATTCGAGAAACTTAAGATCTTTACCAAATGAAACCATCAATGAGCTCGATGGAAGAATCACCATGTCAGTCAACAAGTTACGGGAACTTGGACGAGAAATGTCAGATAAAGACATCAATTACAAGATCTTGAGATCTCTGACTAAGAAGTGGAATATGAAAGTCACTGTAATAAAGGATTGACAAGATATTGCTATGATGAAGACAAGCAACCTGTTCTTGAGTCTTAAAGCTCATGAGTTCGATCTGATCGAAAGAGGGTAAGAAGAAGAAGACGAAGTCTTTCTTTGAAACCACACCGCCACATCAAAATCGGTTGATTCAAAGACCCGGCTTGAAACAACTCAAAGGCTCTCGAACACGTTGGAAATATTATAAGTCAAACTGAACAGATTGCTTTGCTAACCAGAAAACTTGAAAAATCTAACATCCAACTTGGTAAGTATCGCAGATTTTACAGGGATCTGATGACCGAAGAGATGATCACAGAAAGGATCGCAGAGAAGATAAGAAAAGAGATGATCGGTCTGGTGAAAGAAGAGACAACAGATCTGAGAGAAGAAATTCTGACACAATCGAGACGTAAGTCACCCCGAGCAGATTCTCTGACGGAATGACTCACTGGCGTAAGAAGTTCCGTGGATCGTGGAGCGTGTTTCAACTGTGGAGAAACTGAGGTCATTCTGGTATGATTGCCTGGACGACACCAAAAGAAAAGAAGAGCGGAAGCGAATAGAGCAACGTTATAGAGACAGGAAAGCCATGGTTGCTGATACATCAGAAATTGATGATTCTTATCTGCCTTCAGAGGATTCAGGCTACTCATCAGTAGAAGACTTTTGTCTGATAAGCAACGCTGATGATTTCTACCACTATGATGATCTGATATTCTCTTCTGATGATTAAATATGTCTGATGGTTAAAGAGGAAGACCAATCTGAGGTAACCTCTAAACATTCTACTCGTTCAGTTTCCACATCAGCTATGATTAGCACACCTGCTGGAGAGATTGACTTGTAGCTCTATTCTGAGCAATTGCTTGATGATCTCTCTAACGCAATAGACAATTATACGATAGTGGAAGCCGAAAACGATAAGCTAAGGATTGAAAATACTCAGCTTGTTAAGGAAAATCTTTGTCGAAGAAAGAAATTTGAACTAAAATCAGCTGAAGCTGCTCAGAAGATAACTGAAGAATTGAAAGTTCTGAAAGTTAATTCTTCTGATCAGGAGAAGCAGATTAAGGAACAACTAGCTATCAATAAACAACAAGCTGATGATTTTAAAATCCTACAAGCCAAGTTTGATGATCTCTTCCGACTACATGAGAGTCTGAAATTAAGCGAGGATAGTTTTACGAAGAAAATCTGAGGTTTTTTAAAACTTGAAAAACCGATTCGGGATATGAACAACTATTTTCGAACGACAACTAATAAGAAGGGAATTGGGTATGAAAACCCTTCTACATCCTCAAAAGCCCGTCTGGTTCACTTCAAAAAGGTGTAATCAAACGAGTTTCTGATATAGATACACAAAAGCAAAATATGTATCTGATAAGGGAAAGAGACCTGCTGAACAATTAAGGCAAGTGCCCAATCGGAAGGGGAAAGAAATGGACCCAATCGATTAAGCATCACCGAGGAATCAACCGAAGAACCGGTTCTTACGAAGAGACCTCAACTTCGATCGTAGATTAGGTATCGAAAAAGACAACTTTGTCAAAGGAAATCTGTCTGAAACCTAATCGTGGTCACCGCCTAACAAGCAAAATTTCAAGGTAAATCGCTAAGACCATTAATGCCAAAAAGATATGAATCTTTTAATGGTAGCAGTCGTACCTACCCTTACAATCAAAAACCTAGGGTCACAGACTTTTGAGCCCCATTTGGGTTAAAAAGAAGACAAACCGAGGAAAAATCTCAAGTCTTCGATTCACTCAAGGCTCACACAAATAATCTTCTTGATCGAGAATGCATATGAAGAGATGTATGATTATGTAGATGTTTATGGGAGACAAATCGCGCCCGATCTATCGATTACAATAGAAGTGCCCTGTTTGTATGGATCCCTAAAACCAACTCTAACCCCTCAGGACCCAATCCAAAAGGGGTACCTAAAGCCTGACTTGATTGCAGGTTCGCGTGGGTTTGACCAACAAATGAGGTGTACAAGCAACTATCTGGTACATCGATAGTGGATGCTCAAGGCACATATTTGGAAACAAACATCTCCTTAGCTCTTACACATAACAAGAAGGCCCACGTGTACTCTTTGGTGATGATAACTTTGGTTTTACCGGAGGATTCGGAACCTTAGAGAATGATGATGTCTGAGTTCTTTGGAGTCTCGTATGTCGAAGGTTTAAAGCATAACTTTGTTATCGGTTTCACAATTTTGCGACAACGGATTCGGTGTTGAGTTCTCGACTGATCAGTGTACTATCAAGAATCGAGCTACTCAACAGATCTTGTTAATTGGTTCAAGGAAAGGTACGATTTATACAGCAGATTGGAACAGTTGTCCAAGAAATGCATGTCGATTGTTAAGAGTTCCAAAAGTAGCGATTGACTCAGCACAAAAAGAATGAGTCATCCGAACTTTAAAACTCTTAACAAGATAAAGAAGGATGTCTTTGGTTGAGGACTTCCGAATGAGGTATTCTCTAAGGATCGGACATGTGTCGCATGTCGGAAGGGAAAACAAAGTTAAAGCCTCATTCAAGGGAATCTGGACCAAAGATCATCAGAGTATTGCAATCGCTCCATATGGACTTATTTGGACCCGATTACACAAGTCGATCTCGTGGGACGCTTAAATATACTCGTAATCGTGGATGATTATTCCAAGTTTACGGGTTGTATTCTTGTATAAGAAGAATGAGACAACAACAAAGATACGAGCGCGCTCAAGAAACTACAAAAGCGAAAAGGGTGTCGATTATAGTGAAAATCGGATCGGATAAAGGTATGCAATTTCGAACTCTTTTATTCTTGATTTACGCACTAAGTTTGGTATCTGACATGAGACATCTGCTGCAAGAACGCCACAACAGAATGGTGTAGCAGAACGGAGAAACAGAACACTCAAAGAAGCTGCTCGCACTATGTTAGCTGAACATGCAACACCAAGTCATTTCTGGGCAGAAGCCATCAATACTGCATGTCACACTCAGAACAGATGCTCTCTGACAAAGGCTCACTACAAAACACCCTATGAACTGTGGAAGGGCAGAAAGCCTCGTGTTTTTTACTTCCATGTTTTTGGGTGCAAGTGTTTCATACACAATAATGGGAAGAGTCAGTTGAAGACTTTTGAGGCCAAGTCAGATGAGGGTATATTCTTAGGATATTCCTCATCCAGCAAGGCTTTCAGGGTTTACAACAGGCGAACCCTAGTTGTGGAAGAAACACCTCATGTGGTCTTTGATGAGACATCTTCTGAACAAGAGAAATCTGCCTCAGAACAAGAAGTACCAGATCAACCGGTACCTGATGCACAGAAAATGGATCAGCTAAGTATCAAGGAAAAAGGATCAGAACACGTAACAATGTATATTTTAGATCCTGTTGATTCACCAGGTCAATCAGACCCTAAGGTACGTACAATTGTCAATAAAGAAAGTTCGATGCAATTTGAGGCGATATCAATCGAACCATCTGGTTCAGGGGGAACACCTGAAGTTCCTACGGACAGACATCAGCACATGATGAGTCCAACATCAGCTGAGACTTGTCCATGTCAAGTGGATCATAATTCTGCACCACTCTCAATCACTAGTAATGAACTACTATCAGAAGAGGATGATGTTCTCCAAACAGATGCAAATCAGAAAAAAAGGACCTGGGTCACCAGTCATCCAACTGATCTGATCATCGGAGACCCATCTGATAGAGTTAAAACTAGACATCAGATTGGTGAAAGTGCCATGTATTGTTGTTATCTGTCTTTGAAGGAACCAACTGTAGAGGAAGCTCTACAAGATGCAAACTGGATTCTAGCCATGCAAGAAGAACTGGAACAATTTGAAAGGAATCGGGTTTGGAAACTGGTGGACAGACCAACCCATCAAGATGTGATTGACACAAAGTGGGTATTCAATAACAAGAGAGATGAGAATAACGTCATAACCAGAAATAAGGAAAGACTTGTTGCTAAGGGGTATTCACAATCAGAAGGAATTGATTATGATGAGACCTTTGCACCGATCGCTTCGCTTAAAGCCATTCGGCTATTTTTTGACACATATCTTTGCCCAGAGGGTTTATTGTGTATCAGATGGATGTAAAGAGTGCATTCTTAAACGGGGTACTAGCTGAGGAAGTTTATGTTGAACAACCTCCAGGCGTTGAAAAAGGCGACCAGGTGTACCGTTTAAGAAAAGCTCTTTATGACCTGAAACAAGCTCCTCGAGCTTGGTATGATACACTCTCTCAGTTCTTGATAGACGGTGGTTTCACTAAAGGAATAGTGGGATGAGAACCTTATTCGAGAATAGAAGATGGAGAAGATATTACGATGGTTCAGTTATGAGGACGACATCATCTTGGATCTCCCAACAAGAGTTTATGTGAAAAATTGACAAAAAGTCGATGCAAGGAAGTTCGAGATGTCCATGATGGGTCGGATGAGTTACTTTTACGGTTTTACAAGTTAAGCAAAGTCTGAAGGGATATTCATTTGCGGTGAAGTACACTAGGAGTTTATTGGCTAAGTTTGGAGTTCAAAAGCGTAAGGAAGCGAATTCCTATGATGATTTGGATTCAAGATGGATCAAGTGAGGATGGTCGGAAAACTAATCGAGAAAGAATATAGGGCTCTCATTGGATCTTTACTATACCGATTTCGGCCAGACCGGATATCACTTTTTTCAAGAGGTGTATGTGCGATTTGAGCAAATCAATGCAAAGCCACCTAGAAAGCGGACTAAGCGGATTCTTAAGTATCTGAAGGACGATAAACCTTGATTTATTTTACCCATCGGATGATAATCTAGAGCTTAGTGGGTATTCGATTACGATTATGGAGGTTGCGAAAATGTGTGAAGTCAACCTCGGTACATGTCGGTTTTTAGGTAGTAAACCCGATCTCGTGGTTTTCAAAAAAGCAAACATCGATTGCGACATCTACTCTTGAAGCGAATAATATATGGGCTGCGAGGAAAGTTTGTTGCTCCCAAACCGCTTCTGGCTTAGTCGGCGGTGAGGATTATAACATTGTAGCTAAGAATGTACCTATATTACGTGACGATAATAGTGTTATTGCAATCACTCGAGAATCTCGTTCTACATACAAGATGCAAGCATGTGGATGTCGGACACCATTTTATAAGAGATCATGTTGAAAAAGAAGAATATCGAATGGAAAAGATCTATCTTGATAAAATGTAAAGTTTGATAATTTAACCAAGTCACTAACTGAGATCAGATTCAGAGAATTATGCAATGAGCTAGGGCTTCTGGATCTTGGAGAAAAAACACCAGAAATGTTTGGTGGACTGATCTCTAGAACCAGCTGGTTAAGAGACTAATCAGGTTAATAGGAATCAGTTGAGTTAGGTATCTCAACTGATCAGAAGATCAGTCAAGGAACTGATATGAGAAGGCTTTATCAGATTAAAAAGGAACCAATCAGATTAAAGAATTATCAGATTAAAGGAACTGATCAGTTTAGTTGTTTCATACTTTGTAAGTCGATTAAGCTAATGTTCAACAAGCAAGTTACATAAGATTAAAGCTTCAATCGCATAAGGAAACAGAAAATACACAACAATGGAATAATAGAAATTTTCATTGATAAAGACCCGGATGTCAGATTTACATTACAAGTTACAAGTACAAAAGGACGGGAGGTCAAGACATAAACCATAAATCTAAAAACCCTAAGCCTAACCCTAGAAGGGGGAGAGAGAGGCTTTAAAGATTTTAAAGCCTGATGCTCCCATTTTTCCCCACTCCCTAAAAGGGGTGTGAGAGGCATTGAAATAATCCTAAAGCCACCCTCAGAGCTTCGGAGTGAGGAGCGAGAGCGGTCTTGAAGGATTTCTAAGTCAGGAGCCCCTAGTCCTAAAATCATTGGGCTCTCCAGCTGTTAAATGGGACACAAGTGCCAAAGATGTGGTCCAAAGACCATATGGCCACAAGTGTCACATGCAAATATTGAGTTTGATATACGATGATCAGCTGTTGTCTGATCAAGATCGAATACCAAACTCATATTTTGTATCAGACTGAGTCTGTTGATGCTAATTCCGTCATCTCGATAGGCACACAAGGTGCATACGGTTAGGAGAACTGTCTGCCGCCTCGGTGGTAGAGAAGCTTAGCAATAATTGTATGTGTGATATTCGATGACGACGAAAGCAGTAATAAGGGACACACAGGGTTGATTTGAGAAGCTGAAATCTTTTGAAAAGGGTTAAAGGTTTTTGTCGGAAGTTTCACCGGAAATAAGGGTTCATCGGAAAACATGGAGTATAAGTTAAATAAAGAAGATGAATGGTTTATGTTATGTTGTTTGCCTAAATCCCCATATCCTTTTATAGAAGAAAAGCAGGGGTATAGGTGCAAATTTAATTTTCTCAAAACCCTTAAGAGAAATTTACACCACAAGGACAGCGCGTAGGAAACACGCAACTGATGATTGGATAAGCTTACGGCGATTGATATCCCAAAGTATCCAGACTATTATTACGAATGTCAAATCGTGCCGACTTAGGGAATCGTGACGACTATCCGATTTTCAAGACTAAGTTTTGGCGGTAACACTTATCTCAAGAATTGACTTGGTCTGAGTAGAATCAGATTAGGTCAACTGAAATCTGATTAGATAAGAGACTGATCAGATGAGGAAGATCAGTTGAGTATGATACCTCAACAAATCAGATAAATCAGTCAATAAGTAATCAGAAATAATAGTTGAAGGGGGAACTTCAACTGATCAGGGAGGATCAGAAAAGAGAATATTAGACGCAAAGTGGAACAGATCAGTTGAAAGGGACAGTTGGGAAATTATAAGGATTAGGCAGAAAACTAAGATCAACAAGTAGTACAGACAGACTTCAAGTGGTATTGACTGATTACAATATCAGTCAACCAGATACGCATTTCTATTTCTTTGTCTACTGCTTACATATCTGAAATTATCTGATAATATTTGTCTTTACTGTACACATACTTTTGTGATACATACCCTGCAAAGTATTTAATGCGGACGTAGGGTATATGTATTAAATGCCACTAAATGTGTTTTTAAATCCAAAAGGTAATTGTGCTTACATATCCTAACCACACAATCAAAACCGCTCAATCTGGATCGTTTATCCTTTTCAAACGTTTGATCTTCTAGCCTCGATTTTTCCTCCCTCCTTTTATAAGCTTCATCAAAACCCTACTAGAATATTGTTCTCAAAATTCTTGCGATTTTCAAACTCACAATTATCTTTCTGCGATTCAAAGTGTTTCTTGCAATTCAACCTATTTCAAAAACGAAAAGCAGAATCTGGTAATTTCTGGTTATTTGATGAATTATTTTTTTTCTAAAATCCATTGAACTTATAGATTACGTCTATTTATGTTATCCTGTGTTATGCCTTATCATTTCTTGTTATCCGTATGTATTCATCGATTACTAGGCCTGAGAATAGGTCTGATAATCAATATATGATATCTTTATGGTTATGCACAAATTTTAATCGAGTCTATCTTATTGTAGATGGCTACTCACGGAATGGGCAAAATTATGTGTAACTATGCGGATTTGGCAACCAAAATTGTTGAAGACAAATTTGTTAGGTTTGGTGTTACACGGGATCCGGAATCATTGGAGGTGGAACAAATTCTGAGGAAGGGTGGTCTTGAAAAATACTGTGTTGTTCACTGCAATCCAGTAATGTTGTATGAGGCACTAGAATTCTTGAGGAATTTGAAGGTGGACACGGAAAATCCAGGAGATGAACTGATTTCTTCAGTAAATGGAGAGGATATCAGACTTACAAATGCTGATATAACTTTCATTATTCAACCTGCCCAAAGGAAAAATCTCTCCTGCTCACTACAGGGAGAATGAAGATGAGCTGATCAGGAATGAACTCTTCAGAGAGGCTGATAAACACCAGACCGTAGGCTTTGTCAGGCCTATGTTGAAAAGGAAATATCGTTTGTTGTTTGACATTCTGTCAAAAACAATCATAGTATCTCGTTCAACCCCGGATGGATTAACGGTTTGTAAGGATGTATAGTATGGGCCGCTATCATCGATGAAGCCAAAAAATATTAATTGGCATGGTTTCGCGAAAGGCTATTCGCTCCAAGAACATGACAAGTTTGGAGTTAGTGAATAGAGAAAAGTCTATTCGAAGAAGAGAATCGCCAATCTCAACAAGGTTGCGGTCATTACGAAGGACAAGATGCCCAATCTTTGAATGGGATCGAAGCGGATTTGAAGTCCTACAAGACGTTTCTCTCAACCACAATCGCCATCTATGGACCATCGATGATGACATTCGCCCCCCCTCTAAAAAGCTAAGAAGGGGAAAAACAAGGAGGCAACTACGTCAGAATCGATGCTCCAAAAAAGAAGAAGAAAAACGGTAAAGGCTCAGGAGAAGAGGCCAAAGAAGGTCAAACACCATGACTCTTTTTCTGGAAGACGAGTCAGATGAAGAAGGAGTGCCAGATCAACCTGATGCGCAGCAGAGATCAGCTGAAACATCAGATAGGCATGCCTCTCAAGTTGAGAGCTCGCCAGAACAATCTGAGGGAAGAGCAAGGGACGAACTATCGCCCTCACCTAAATCTCGCGCTGATTCACCACTCAGACTTCTAGCTACTGAGCATATCTCTCCTTCTCCTTCACATGCTCGCGAACCTGAAAGTTCACCAGTTCGCGAACCAGTAAGATCACCTGCTGTAGAACAAGACGCACCTACTGCCACAGCAGAACCTCTGCAAATTCAGCCAATCACCAACATCCAAACTACTCAGACACCACGGAACCCCTACATCTCATCATAGGGAACTCGATCGATCCGAGCGGGTGATACCGAGTCCAGTCATCCAAGACCATCACCGGGAAAATGGTCGAATGAGAATTGAGCATAAAATTGATGAGTTGTATCGAGTTGGTAGCCCATCCTGTTATTCGAGAGGAAGTAATGGAGATCCTCACCTGGAAAAATCTCCGTTTGAAGAACTTCTCAGATTTCATGATCATTATTGAACAGATGGGAGGTGTTGATGCATTCGCAATTTTGATTTCGACATGAAGAAATCTGCTCAGGTAGGATCACCAAATTGGCGATAGCTTTGAAGCGATCAAAGCTCTGATCCACAGAAAGCTGGGGATAATTGAACAAGTTGAATGGATCTTTGTTGCGAAACTCCTAAGGAAGATGATCTTATGAAGAATGTGGGAGTTGGATGATAGTGGGAACCGGTTTGCGAGTTCATGACCCGACCCATTGGAGGTGCAAACAACTGGAAATGATCAGGTGATGCAAAATATTACCGCAACACACATCACCACTGATCAACTTCAAGAGATCAGATCGTGTTTTAAAGATCTTCTGAAAGAAGAAGTTGAGGGAGTGTTGGCTAATGAACTTAGCAACACAATAGTCGATCGATCGGTGATTGGCCTCAAAGAAATAACGGATCAATGGGAATTGGCTATTTCCCAGATTGAAGCAATCAAAGATCAGTTCTCTCAAACGGTGACCAACCTGACTGCTGAATTTAAGAAGATAGTTGACGACAAGTTAGTTCAGGTTGATCAACAACAAGTTTCTCTTCTAATGGTCACAGAAAAGCTTGAAATGAGTGAAGAAAACTTGATAAACTCATTCTTACCCCTCTCTTGCCGTTGAATCTGTCAAGACTGAGCTGATCTCAAAGATTCAAAATCTATCTACTCAAGCTCAAGGTTTATCTGTTGAAGATCTTAACAAGGCCATATCAGTCAGCTTTGGATCTCTGACTTCCCACCTCAATGCTCTTTTTGATCAAACCAAAAAAGGGGGAAGGACAGATTAAGAAACCAACTGACTTTTATCGAACAACAATGAAGAACCGATTGACGGTTGAATCTATGGGCGAGACTATACCATCCGGATCTATTTGCTAATGAAGTCTCTGAGAAGATGGAGAAGTCAAAGGCAATGAAGTTAGGCTGGTGTCTTTGGGACATCGAGAACACATACCCGATCGCGACAAACACAATTAGCCGATCTGGCCGATAAAGAATCGAATGAGAAACTGTCTAAGGAGCAGATTCTTTGAAAAGCTCGAATTAGTGAAAAAAAAAAAAAGCGAAAAAAAATTAGCAGAGGCGAAAATCTGAAAAAAAGAAATCTGGATCGAGGGGAGAAGAAAGGCATGGGAAAATCAGGCGAGAACCTCGGTTGCCCGGCAAAGAGTTGATGAAATCATTAAAAAAAATGTTGCTTTCATCCGATAGGTTTGAGGAATGGAATAAGATCAGAAGTGAATGGCTTATGGATGCTTTTGTTCTGGATCTAGTGCCACAAGAAGAATCACTAGATGCAGAATTTCTCAACTGATTGGAGAGCAAGCACCCAGATTTTCTGAAATATCTGGAAAATGAGGCCAGAGTAATCAATGTGAGAATATTTCGTCAAGTGTATGACGTGATGGATTACTCGAAGAAAGGCAGATGACTCATTTTGATGATGGCATTTCAAAGGTTCTATTTTGACATGAACAAAGCTCGCGATAATCGATCCTCGGCAGATCAATGATGTCAAATGGAAGCTATACCGGATATTCAACATTCCTCATGATCAACGAGAAATGCCAGAGGGATATAAGCCAAGATATTGAAGATCACAAGACTGTTTAGGATCAGATGAATTTAAACTCAAACTTTTCTGATGTAATATGTAATCGATAAATCTGATGAATGAAAAGTATTTTTTTCTGATCCTAAGACAAAATCTCTTTGTCTTCGATTATGTGTTCTATTGTTTTATATTTATCAACTGTGTTGGTTTCTCAAGTGTTTTGGTTTCATCAAAAAGGGAAATTGTTGGGAAATTTAGAGTTTTGATGAAAGTTCTAAAACACATGTAATAGAACCATCGGACACTGTTATTAATCGATGTTTTTAATACTGTTATAAGATGACCCGTTGATAATTATTATATAGAACAACCGATGTATAAGATAAGTCACATATTAAGGGGAACCTCAATATGTATAGGTCGATCTAAAGATCGGAAGAACAAAAGATCATTTGAAGTCAGAACGGGCGGAAAGGCGAAAAAAGGACGGAAGATCGGGGCGATCTTATAAAGTTAGATAATCGGTGAAGTCTTGAAACACAAATTGAAGACACGAAGATCGGATGACTACGGAAGATCGGACGGAAGACCTACATCACCGAGTGCGCTAGTTGAGCTAAGACAAGCGGCACCGAAGACTCTATCAGTAGATCGATCGGTTATAATCGATCGGTCACCACACCGGTGGTAAGCGATGTTTCACCAAGTCATACGTTGTTGATCCGAACAAGAAGAATGTCGGCGTTAGTTGGTAGAACAAACACCGAAAAATGCTTTTGTTAACCAATAAGAACAAGACACGTGTATGAAGCGGAGCCGACAATACGGGATTTGGTGCTGCTTGATCAAACGGCTATAAAACACAACTATTCATGCTTTCGGCCATGCCGTCCCTGAAGCACGTCACATCAAATCATATATATCTACCAAATATAGCCAGAAATTCAAATTGCTCTCCAACGGCTCTTTGATTTTGATGTCTATAAATATGGGATTACTCTTCAGAGTGAACACACGGAAATTATCAAGAAGCTCATACTATAGCAAAATTTCCGCACGAAGAACACAACCTTGAAGATTAATTTTTTCAGTGTTCATCCCATAGTTCTTAGCACAGAAATCTTATCCTCTAGTTGTTAGGCTAATTTAATTCTAGGAAAGATTTCAAAATTGGAACAAACAACAAATCTTACCCAAAACCCAAAGTTAGGTTAAGTTTGTTTAGCAAGATTTCAGACTAGGGTTTCTAGTTCTGATTTCTGGGATCGGTTGAGTGAGAGCTCCATAAATATCTGTTGGTGTAATGTGTTGGACTAACACAATAATCTAAGTCCAGTTGGTTAAGTCGGTTAAGTTGGTGCCCCTTGTGATAGGGAAGAGTGGACGTAGGACTGGTTGTCCGAACCACTATAAATCTTGTGTGCATTTACCTGTTTGATTAACTGCTTCACACTATTGCACACAACTTGATTAAATCTGCATACATATTCTGAGTTAGGATCAGCTAGCACCAAGCTACTGATCTGATCAGATTGACCCCATAGTCATCTGATTGAAAACAACTTCGGAATCTGATTTGTTATAAACTGGTTTTTCACATGGGTATAAACTAGCTTCCGCACAATCAGTTAAACTGATAGATACCGAACTGATCTGCCCTCAGGCGATCAGTAAGTTGGATATCAGTCCAAACTGATTCACTTGCACTCTGATCAGGCAAACTGCCATCACACCTGATCTGCCCGAAAAAGTTTTCAGAAGTCTATTCACCCCTCCCCTCTAGACTTCTGCCCTCACGAAACCCGTTCGGGACCTACAAGTATGATGCTTTTATGAATCCGACCAAGAGTGTAGAGGTATGAAGGTTTTAGTCGTTTGATAGCAAAAAATTGTAGCAACAAAGGTTTACCATTGTTTCGTTCGATTTCAATTGCTGTAATATAAATCTTCTTTCTCAGCTGTATATATTTAACTAATCCTACAATCTGCAATTCTTTTTATGATCAGTATTCTTGAAATGAATTTATGGTCATGTTTTTGACATTGTCTCTACAGTCTGTTGGATTTACAGGTGCCACAACTTTTATTGTTGCTATTCTGGGGTTTTTTTTCCGTTCAGTTGGCTCTTATGGTGCATTACTTTTGCGGATGGAATATAAACATCAACAGCAATGAATCAAGCTGGTTCCTCAGGATGTGCATTTTACTTCTGCTCGTCTTTAGCTCTGCTGCAACGTAATAATCCTCACATCTTTGATCATTGAATGTCTCTAAAATTCCATTAACTATCAATGCTTTAATAGTTAATTATCGAAAAGTGTATCCTGGATTTGTATTTGTTAATTATCGAAACTACAATCTGTAATTATTTTTATGATCAGTATTCTTGAAATGAATTTATGGTCATGTTTTTTACATCGTCTCTACATTCTTTTGGATAAATATTTTTTCTTCATCCATTGCCCACTCTACTTTTTTACTTCAGCCTGCTTAACTTATCAAATTAACATGTCATATTGGCATCAAGAGCTGCTGCCTGCTGGAAGGGGATTGGAAATCTAGATTTACTATTAAACCTCAGGTGACGACTCACTTCTCTTGTATATTTGTATAGAGTTTGTGGGTTTCGAGTTTTATGCTACAAAAACTTATTCAACTATGTTATGTTACATAGGGCAACTTTAGGAGGTATAATATGGATAGAGGAAAAATGCAGAGCATTACCATGAATGGGATGTGGGTCATCTTATTCACTTTGTGGGGCATTCGGCTGGAGCGCAGTTGTTCGAGTCTTGCAACAAATGCTTGCTGATAAGGTAGATATTCTTGGTAATAAATTAGTCAAACATTTTAGACAATCTCGAATTGGAAAAATTGTAAATTAAATATGATTTCAGGCATTCAAGGGATACAAAAAACACTCGTGTAGCTCTTCCATGGGGTTATGAAGTCAGTATGGAGCAGAGAGGTAAATGCTGAATTTGGTTATTATTACTGTATCTTGCATCCGAGATAACAATAGTGTTGGTCATGACTACTCACATACCAGGCCACTAGCAAGTAGTGCACCAAATTCTTGGTCATGATGATCAGTAGTGAACGTAATGTTACTAGAATGGCTGGTGGGGTTACTGCCACTCCTGCTCATGGTAAGCAGCTTCCTGGTCCAAAGGACTGCACATATAAAAAAGGAAAGGTCAGTGTTTCCATTCATATCCTGAAATTCTGGAGTAGAGTTGTTAAAATTGTATTTTAATGGCATGAATTTTAGAGTCAACAATGGAAAAAAATGTCATTGAATTCATATTTTAGTGTTGCAACAAATTCTTGCTGATAAGGTAGATATTCTTGGTAATAAATTAGTCAAATCTTTGCACCATTTGATTGAGAATAGCTCTTAATTGCTTCTTCATTGTCTGTTATTGATTCAATTGATGTGTGTATGCTGAGATTGGAGTTTATGTGTCTCAGGTGTATTCAGCTTTTGGCTTTGTCTACAAGATTGCTACATTTGAAAAGGCTGCTAGATTTCAGGTCAACTTATGACCAAGCTTTTGAAACTTTGCTGCAAATTTATTGCTTACATTTGTTTATGCTGGTGAATCTTTACAGACTTTAATTCAGTTTGGTGATGTTCAGACCACATCTATAACAAGGGATTTATTGGATGGTAGAAGTATGCCGAGGCGTGTCCTTTTAGGTCAATCTAAAACAGACTTCTTCCCAGTCATGTAAACGAGAGTTATTTACACATATCATGCTTTGCTCATACAGATTTGAATATTAAGTTTCAATCCCATCGAAGCAGGTAAATGCTTATCAATTCACTTCTTGATGATTCTTACATTTTGCTTTGTCTGCTTCATTGTTGAATAGTTTCATGAGTTATTCTTTTTAATAGAACTTTTTGGCTAAATATGATATCTCTGATTGATTTTTCTTTCATTCAGGGTTTAGTGAAGCTCAGCAGCTATTATACAGATGTGTATTTTCATGCATTGTAGTAATATTCTCCATCATCTTTTTTTTTTTTAATTCCCTCGAATTTTCTTCCGAGTTCCATAATGGAGACTTACACAACCTTGCCTTCTTACTTTCTTAGATCTGGGACATAAATATTGCAATAATGCACTATGTCTTATAAGCCTGATTTATTGAAAGATGGAAATTGTTGTACCCGGTTTGATTACCGACGAACAAACAAACAATTTGATAAGACTCCGATCAATATAATGACGAAAACAATAAATAACACACGATTTGATTACCCAGTTCATCTGTGAAATAGACTACGTCTGGGGGCACCAAGCCAGGATATTTTACTGTATAATTTCTGCCTAGGATACTAAGATTTCGATCCCCTACAATGTACAATGTAAGTTATATTTATAGACACAGATCGAGGGTTACAATCTTCGTGGGCTTCTTCTCGTGGACCAACCTAGGGTTTCAGCTGCCAGGCTTGGATTCCCTTTCTTGTCCCGCAAGTCGCGCTCAAAGATACACTTACCCTGGTTATGTTCCGAGAAATCCGCCTCACTAACTACCCGAATCTTTTCCATGTTTATCTTCAACTGAACTCGAGACCTAATTGGTCCCGACTTCCGGGTTCTTCCGAGTTGCTTCGTGAACTCTTTGTTATACCAAGCCGCCCCTGTGACCTGCGTAGCCTCCCAAACTTCCAGCGACTTACCGACCTTCCGAAGTCGCTTCACGTCTTGCTCTAGCTGGATGGAGTCGGATGATAAGCTAACCATAAGACCGTCTAATCCCGGCCTTCCTCAGGACGAGTTATTTCCCCTTGCAACAATTGCCCCTCAAGGCGAGGTCGCAAGATTGCTTTGGGGCCTTGTCTTGAACCGTTGACGTTTACCGACTTATGGCAAGTCGACCTTGGGACCTGTACTCGAGTCAAACCTTCGTCCTTGGGACGTCGTACAGTCGTCTCGATCTCCCAAACCGACGTGACATGTGACAGAATTGTAATGATGGTATGGCAGCCAGGTGACGTTTCAAGCCGCAAGCTCGCCCAACCAGCGATCGCGTGTCTCTTACGCGCTACCCGTGCGGCCTCAATTTCCGCGGGGGGCCTTGAGAGTTCAAGTTTGTGTTTTCGACCCCCCGCCCTTCTCTATAAATAGGCCTAGGGTTCCATACCTTAAACCCTTCTTCTTCCTCGTTTCCAAGACCTGTAAAATTCGAGCCTCTGTATCCGCTTTCCCGGCTAGCTTTCAGAGATCCCACTGCTTTTCAGGTAACCGTCTACTCTCTGTTTCACATCAATGACATCCGGCTCTAAATTTGCTCTTGCGCCCCCTCTGTTCATGGTTTCATCGTCATCCGACGACGACAACACGACGATCACTGAATTGTACCGCCACAGCCAAAGTGAGACTGCCGCCCCTAACCCCGCAACGCCTCCGACCGCTGGTGCCTCTAGTGCCGGTCGGAACGATAATGGAGACGATGATGACCAGTTCCTGATGGAGTTGGAAGAAATTACCCACATTCCTGCCCTGGAGCCGAGTTCCTTTCGTATAGCCGCACCGGCGAGGGAGGAGGGGTCCGGGTCTTCTAACCTGCCCCCAAAATATGGGACCTACGAGCGGGCTTTTGACTATCGCTCTTATGAGGCCCAGGTCCCATACAAGAGACCGGCCCGCGACTACCGGAGGTCGATCAAGTCGGACTTTGTGGCATCGCATGACAAAAATAGGTCGGTTCACACCGATAGCTACGTGCGATCCCTCCGTCGCCTTTACAAGGTCCCCGGGGACGTGCATTTTTATGGGGCGACCTCTGACGAAAGCGCCGACCAGCCACCACCCGGGATGATCGCCGTCAACGAGCAAACAATGGAGGTCGGGATCTGGTTTCCGCTTCACCCGACCATCTCCCACCTGCTGGCGGCTTGTAACCAGAGCTTAACCCATATCACTCCTAATGGGTGGAGTTACATTCTTTCTACTATGACCGTACTCGGGCAGGCAGGGTTGCGCCGACTACCAACCCCCGGCGAGCTGGCCTTTGTGATGACTCCCATCCACCAAGCCGGCGGCTATAATGCAGTGCAGCTTCGTAAAGGTAGGGAGCTCGCGAGCGGGATCCCAAATAAGATTGAGGGGTGGCATAATAAATGGTGGTTCGTCGGGGGGCGTGGGAGTCTGTGGACCCATCGAGCACACTGCCCATTGTTGGGATATTTTAGTTTTGATGAATTATGCCAAAATATTATCAACTTGTGTTATTCAAGCTAACTTAAAGATAACAAGTTGAGGGGGAACTAGAGAACAAAGTTGAGGGGGAACTCACGAAATCAAAAGAAGATGATCGAGATCAGATGAGGCTGCAGACGAGACTGATCAAGATCAGATGAGTAAGATGAGTTCCGGAGTTAAATGATGAGCTGAGCAAAATCAGAAGAAAAGAAAGTTAAGCCAGTTGATCAGAAGAATCAGAAGTTACCTGATTAGATGGACCTGAAATCAGAAGATTAGATGATCAGAAGTGACTTGATCAGATGACCAGAAAAGATAAGCTGATCAGAAGACCAGATTAGAAGAGAAGGGTGCAGATCAGAAGAGGAGGTTGCTGATCAGAAGAGGAGCAGATAAGACTGATCGAGATCAGACGTGGTCGAGATCAGATAAGATGACCTGATGTGCTAATCTGATGCAGATAAACTGATATGCTGACCTGATGCTATACTGATCTGATCAGGTGAGCTGGTCAAATCAGGCGAGAAGAAATCAGAAACCACAAGTCACCTGATCTGATGTCCTCAGAAGACAAGTCACCTGAAGACAAGTCATCTGAAGTCATGTTCACTGAGAATCAGAACGCTACTGATGATCAGATAGCCTGAGTGCTAGTGACCTGAGGGTCAGGATGTCTGAAGTCAGAAGAGCTGAACTCAGTAAGCCTGAGTGCCAGTATGCCTGATCAGACAAGGTCCGCTGAAGAGAAGTCTGCTGAATCAAGAATCCCTAAGACTCAGAAGGATCCTGAAGAATATAGCCGTTAGATTCAGCTGACGTGGACCAATGAGAGGAAGACAACAAGCCTGAAAAAGTTGCAAAAGCTACAGAATAGTATGGATTTGAATGTGACTTCATCCAACGGTAACATTCAAATCCACACTATAAATACAAGTTCTTCCTTCATTATTCGTGTGGGAAATGGGTGAAACATCCAAAAAGCCAAATCATCTAGCATTTCCACCATAGAACACTGAGCAAGAAATATACGCATATATTCAAGAGTGTTCTATCCTAGATCTAAGCCCAAATGTAATTTCCTAAGCTTAGAGAGATTTTCTCATCCTTAGCATTGAGGCTAAACAAATATAAGGGAAAATCTCACCCTAGTTAGACACCAAACAATCTTTACCCAAACCGAGTGTTAGGTTAAGTTTTGTTAAGCAAGGAATTTAAGTTAGTTGGACTAACTTAAATTCTGGGTGTGAGTGAGAACTCGTTAAACATCTAAGCAATCCCGAAAGGGAGGGTAGGCAATCCCGTGAGGGAGATAAGTCCCGAGAGAGTGAGAACTCATTAAACATCTGTTGTATTGTGTTGGACTAACACATTAATCTAAGTCCAGTTGGTTAAGTTGGTGCCCCTGCTGATAGGGAAGAGTGGATGTAGGAGTTGGACTCCGAACCACTATAAAATCGTGTGTTCCTTACTGCTTTATGTTCTTACTTGTCATATGCATTTGATTATAAGAAAAACACATGGTTTAAAAAGAAAATTTTGGAATCACCATTCCCTCACCCCTGTTTTATATGCATTACATGATTTTTACGCATTTCATGGGTTTTTCACCGGGACCAACACCCATCATTGTCCCAACCGACTATGCCAATCTGGTCGACCATGGTAAGTTTCACCTTCTTTCCGACTTAGATGCTTGTACTGATCTAATTCTCCTCTTCTTTTACAGTTTTCACACCCACTGCTGCCGACCTTTACTGGGACTTCAAGGAGGCGTTTGACATTGTTCGCGACACTCCACCGAGCTGGCGGGACGTGAACACTTTGATATCTGAGCTTGACCGACTCAACGCCGGCCTGTATACTTACCCGCGTCATTTGAACATCCCCTGTAAGTATCCTTACTCCATGCTTATTAAATTTTTGGTGTCGATCTGTCTGACCGACTACCCTTCCAATGCTTCTGCAGTCCCCAACATCCCCGTTTACCATCGTAAGCCTCCTGCGGACATCATGGCCTCCCACAAGAAGTCTGTTCTAGGAAAAATGAGGCGACTGGTGGCCTCTGAGGCCGCCCCTCCGAGACCGCCCCCTGCCGAGGTCACTCCTCCAAGCTCGATCCCTGTCGGCCCCTCCGCCGCCGACAAAGGCAAGAGGAAGGCCACGGGGTCGACTCTGCCGACTTCCGGGCATCCTCGGAAGAAAGTGAGGGAGGAGATTATGACCTGTGAATTGGAAATCAACAGGATCCTGGGGAGGTCAAATCGAGTCCACCCCACATCGCAGCCAGCTATTTCGCCCCCGGTCTCGCCGCCCACCAGCTCGCGGCCTGCTTCGCCGGCCCGGAGGAGAGGTCGTCATGACGATGATGACTCCTTCTTAGGCTGGGAGAAGGAGCGGGTGAATGAGTAAGTTCCCAACACGAATTGCATGATCTTTTTTGTATTATTTTCAATGCTTTGATGACTTGCTTTCTTTTACAGCCCCGACTTCGGCCCCGCCGAATTCTGCCCGGAGGTGGTTAGCTTCCTGAGGTGCTCACCCCTTCAATTGGTTGAGCTCCCTAGCAAGTGGTCGGGCTATCTCTCCCGCAGCATGCAGAACCTACCCCGGGCGTGGACGCGTACAGACCACGCCAACGCTCGTCGCTAGAAGGTGACGGGCAACATGTACTTGGCCATGGTCCACACCCAAAAGACGGCCTTTTATCTGGAGAGGACCAGCGCTCAAATGGAGACCGAGCTCCGACATCTTCGGGAGTCGCGAGCTCGGGTAGCTGATCAGGCCAAGGCTATCTTGGCGGCGGCCGAGACCTAAAAGGGGATGGAGAAGACCAATTCGGAGCACCTTCTGCGGATCTCGACCCTCGAGGGTCGCCTGGCTGAAATGGAGGGTGGAATGGCTGTGGAGAGGCTGAAGTTGGCCA
The DNA here is from genome assembly GCA_037126765.1 of Stenogyne calaminthoides. Lineage (NCBI taxonomy): Eukaryota > Viridiplantae > Streptophyta > Magnoliopsida > Lamiales > Lamiaceae > Stenogyne > Stenogyne calaminthoides. The sequence continues at coordinate 6,148,545 of JBBCBC010000004.1, read as the reverse complement.
GAGTGGAAGGGCGGCAGGCCGAGGCAAAGGCCACGCTGGCGGCCGAGAAATTGAAGACGATCCAGGCGGAGAAAAATGCGTCCGAGGTGGAGGCCTGTCTGAGAGTGGAGCTGGCCAGAATGAATGGGGAGCGGGACACCAGGGAGGCCCAGTTCAACGCTGCTGAGGAGGTAAACGTCAATTTTGCGTACGTGATGGCCTTTGTGGGTGCCATCCGAATCTGTCACCGGGCGAACCCCTCTGGCGACCTTACTGGGCTTGTCGCCGATCTCAAGGACTACGTCCGTGACAACCCTCTGGCCCCCGATGTTCTGCTGGATATCCAAGACTGGAGGACATGGGTGTCGACCTCTCATTCTTTCCAGACCCCAGGCAGATCGTGCGCCCCCTCCCAGACTCTCCGGAGACTGACCCCCCTGTTGTCATATCTTCTGAACCCAGCATGGAGGAGGTGCCGGGCTTGGAGGTCGTTCCCCCCGCAGTTGTCATTCCCTCTGAGCCTATCGTAGAGGAGGTGCCGAGCTCGGAGGTGGTTCCCCCAGCAGTTGACATGCCCTCCGAGACCGTTGTGGAGAAGGTATCGAGCTCGGAGGTCGATCCGCCGGCGATTACACAGCAGGAGCCTCATTTCGGGACGGTCAAAACCCCTCCCTCAATTGCCCCTGCCGAGAAGGATTGAAGTTGCAGCCCTACCAGTCACTTTTTATTTTTATTTTATCATTGTACCGGCCTTCGGGCCTTGATCTGTAATGCACAACCTCCCAACCTTCGGGTCCTTATCAATGAAAGAAGTTATTTTGTTTTTCGTCTCATCTCGTATTTGTCTTTTAAGTAAAACTCCCATATTTCATCCCCCTAAGTCGAGGTCGCAAACTCGCATTGGGGCCTTGACTTGAACTATATTCTTTAACCGGCTTTCGGAAAGTCGGACTTGGGAAGTGCCTTCGCCGAATCCCCATTCTCGGGGAGGCAAACTGTTGCCTTGGTTTTCCGAACCGGCGTGATGTGTGACAGACCCGCAATGATGGCCTGGGTATTTGGTGACGCCGCACGTCGTAAATTGAACCAATCAGTAGTCGCGTACTGCCTACGCGCTGCTTATGCGGCACCGATTTCTTTGGAGGGGCCCTCGAGAGTCGAGATTTTGCAATCTCACCCCCGCCTTTTCTCTATAAACAGGATAGGATTTTCAGAATTACAATACACATTTTCCCCTTCTGCTCTCCCCATATATCGCCCTCAAGGTTATGTATGGATAACTCCGGCGAGACCCCTATTTTGAGGCACTCTCCGGCAACGGGCTTCTCCCGCTCTACACACATGGCCTCCGATATTCAGTCTATCCCTGCGTTTCTCCCGTTTCTGATCTTGCCTTCATCGGAGGATGATCATACGGTCATTGCCAAGTTTTGCCGCCATCCGAGTGGCGAATCTGTCGCCGCCATGACGGAGGTGCCCCTGGCCCTCTGTGCTTTGGGCGTCGATCGGGATGACGGGATTAGTGGTGATGGGCATTTCCTGACATGTAATATGGATTTAGTATTGTATATGCGAATCCGATCAGGTCAAAATGCCCTTCACAATCCCTTGAATTTTTTGCACCACATGTATGACACTCGTGTTCATTTAAAGTGGGAGGTCCTATTACAGCATCTGACACTTCACGGATGTTAAAACATCCTTTTCTGATAGTTTTGCAACATCCTCCTCAGCGACCTCCTTCATATCAGAGAGTCGTGTCCCTAGTAACAATGTATTGCAGACCAAATCGCTAGCTCGAGTAGCTCCGTAGTGCAGGCTAGGTCGCTAGCTCACCTCTGAAAAATGTATTGTATTAGGAATGCTTCTTTTTACCGACCGGGTCTATTGTAATGGGGTTCTTCCCGACCTTCGGGTCTTTATTAATGAAATTCTCTTTTTTAACTCCTTTGTTGTGTTGACTCGATTTCCTTATGCAATTTTCGCTTAGTCCTTGTCGTCTTAATGTTTACGCGACTTGTTTACTGGACATTTGCTTAATCGTCTTAAAAAGTCGGGGGATAACCGCACCGCTAGGGTGACGATCTCGCCTCCAGTATTTCTAAAGTCACACCTCGGATTTGCATGTTATCAATCATGTCTTTCATGCGACCTGCATGTTATCGATCATGTCTTTCATGCGACCTGCATGTTATCGATCATGTCTTTCATGTGGCATGCATTTCACCGATCATATATTTTTCATGCGACCCGTTTGGTTTCTACACATAGGAATTTTTCTTTCAAGTAGAATAGAGAATTATCGTTAACCAAAGTATTTGTTTACATCGATGTGATCAGTACAAGGGTGTAAACCTATTGATAATACTTCTTCAGATGAGCTGCATTCCACGGGTATTGGGCCTTGGTTCCATCTGTCTTCTCGAGCTCATATGCCTCATTTGGTAGGACCTTCGATATCTGGAACGGGCCCTCCCAGTTTGGGCCGAGGGCACCTTTGGGGTCTCCGAGTATCTTTTTCAGTACTAGGTCTCCGACCGTGAAAACGTCAAAGTCGCACCTTAGAGTTGTAATACCTCTCCGACCTTTGCTTATATCTAGCATTTCTCATGTTAGCCTCCAACCGTTTTTCTTCGAGTAGGTCCAGGTTTCTTTCCAAGGCCTCATCGTTATGATCAAAAGTGACCGCTGGTTCGGAGGGTCGGGAGGTCGATTTCCATGGGAACAACTGCCTCAGTTCCGAAGGCTAGCATGTAAGGGGTTTTGCCCGTTGAATTTCTGCAGGTCCTTCTATATGACCACAGCACGTCCGGGAGCTCGCTAGCCCATTTTCCTTTTCCCCCCTCGATCTTGGCCTTGAGCGTGTGCTTTATGATTTTATTCACGGCCTCGACCTGACCGTTTGATTGGGGGTGGTATGGGGTAGAAAACAACTTTGTGATCTCCCACTTTCTGAAGAAGGCATCAATCTTCATACCATTGAATTGCTTTCCATTGTCTGATATGATTGCCTGGGGTAGCTCGAACCTGCAGATAATGTTCTGCCAAATGAACCTGATGACATGATCTTGGTCTATGGTTGTTAATGCCTCAGCCTCGACCCATTTTGTGAAGTAATCCACCACTACTAGGGCATACTTGACCGATCCTGGGGCCGTTGGGAGTGGCCCAATGATGTCTATCCCCCACTTCGCAAAAGGCCAAGGACTGAGGATGCTTGTGAGTTCTTCTGGTGCGACCTTGATGGAGGGAGCATAGATCTGGCATTTGTGGCATTTGCGGGTGAAGACGATAGCATCGGCCCTTAGGGTTGGCAAAAAATATCCCTGTCTTGTGGTCTTGTGGGCCAGCGACTTCCCCCCAGTGTGGTTTCCGCATGCCCCTTCGTGTATTTCTCGTAAAATGGCTTGCCCTTGTTCAGGTGTGATACATCGAAGTAAGGGCATGCCGAAGCTTCGCTTGTATAACTCCCCGCTGATCATTGTGTATCGTGCGGCCCGTAATTGCAACTGTCGGGCTTGGATGCGATCGGGTGGTAAGAGGTCGCTTATCAAATACTCCATGATGGGTGTTATCCAGGTCGACACCGGGGTTTCTAATGTTGTCACGGTTACTTACGCGGTGGATAGGTGGGGAAGTGTCGTGATGGTGACATCCTTCATATCTGGTGATCCTTCGGAGGTCGCCAGCCGGGCTAAAGCATCGGCTCGTGAGTTCTGCTCTCTTGGTATTATCTTAACATGGATTTGTGCGAACTTCAGGCATAATGTTTTTACGATTTCCTGATAGGCCGCCGTCCTATCATCCCGAGACTCGTCCTCCCCCGAAACCTGGCAGGCCACGAGCTGGGAATTGGTATGGACTTGCAATCTCTTGACACCCATGGTTGTTGCCATTTCTAAGCCGCTGATGAGCGCCTCATATTCGGTCTCATTATTCGTTGCGGGAAAATCAAAAGTAATGGCGTTCTGGAATGAAATACCCTCGGGGCTCATTAACACCAGACCGGCTCCCGACTTGTGAGAGGTAGCCGATCCATCTACGAACAACTCCCACGGCAAGCTGCCCGAACTCCCTGCCTCAGAAGGGAAGGTGAGCTCGACTATGAAATCGGCCATCTCCTGGGCCTTGACCGCAGGTCGTGGCGCGTATGTCACTCCGTATTGCCCAACCTCAATGGCCCATTTGAGGCATCGACCTGATGTGTCTGGTCGGTGAAGCACATTCCTCAATGGCAGGGAAGTGAGGACCTCGACCTGGTGATCGAAAAAGTACGGTCTCTGCTTCCTCACACTCATGACTAATGCGTAGACCAGCTTCTCTAACGATGGGTAGCGTTGTTCTGTGTCATTCAATGTCTGGCTGACAAAATAAATGGGCAAGTGGATCTGGCCCTCCGCTCGGACCAGTACTGCGCTTAAAGCGGTCTCCGAGGCCGCGAGATACAAGAACAGCTTCTCTCCCAGGACAGGTTTGGACAAGATGCTCACGTCTGCCAGGTAGGTTTTGATTTTTTCAAAAGCATCCTGGCTCTCGGGTGTCCATTCGAACTTTGCTTTCTTACGGATTGTGTCGAACATCGGCTTGCATTTGTCCCCCATCCGGGAGATGAACCTGCTTAGTGCGGCCAGACATTCCATGAGTTTCTGAACCTCTTTCACATTTCGGGGTGCCCCCATATCTAGTATGACCTTGACCTTCTCTAGGTTCGCCTCGATCCCCCGTTTACTGACCAGATGTCCCAAGAACTTCCCCGACTCCACTCCAAAGTTACACTTCTTGGGATTGAGTCTCATATTGAACTTTCTGAGGATGTCGAAGGTCTGTGCGAGGTGAAACAGGTGATCCTCCCTTTTTAAGCTTTTGACGACTATGTCGTCGACATAAACTTCCATCGATTTCCCAATCTGATCGGCAAACATATGATTGACCAGCCTTTGGTAGGTTGCCCCTGCGTTCTTTAGGCCGAACGACATTCTCTTCCAGCAATATAGATTTTTCTCGATCAGAAAAGAGGTGTGTTGCCGATCTGGTTCGTGCATGGCTATTTGGTGATAGCCCACGAAAGCATCCATGAACGACATCATCTCATGTCCGGCCATGTTATCTATCAGGTGATCTATGTGCGGCATGGGAAAGAAATCTTTTGGGCAAACCTCGTGAGGTCGGTAAAGTCGATACATAACCGCCAGGTTCCATTGAACTTTTTCACCAGTACGGCGTTGGCCACCCACTGTGGCTGGTCGGCCTGCATGATCAGGTCGTTATCCAGTAGCTTCTTCACCTATTCGGCTAAAGCGGCATATTTTTCGGGGCCAAATTTCTGCCTTTTTTTGGGCAACCGGCCTCCGAGATGGGTCAATATGAAGTCGGTGACATGCGACTTCAGGATCGATCCCTACCATGTCCTTATGTGACCAGGCAAAGACGTACAAGTTCTTTTTGACAAAGTCGATGACTTCCCCCTTCAGGTCGCTCGTTATCTTGGAACCGATAATGACTTCTAGGTCCAGATGAGTTGGATCTATCTTGACTTTCTCTAGTTCCTCCCCCGGGATGGCTCTTGGGCCATCTTGTCGGGGGTCGTAGATTTCGGCCTCGATTAGGAATTCATCAGGCTCGTGCCCTATTCTGGGATCGAGGTCGCTGTAGGTTCTTTTTTTTGCTTGCTCTCTTCTCATTTAATTCCCCGTCTTGTTCACTGCTATCTATTACAAATGTTTGTTTGATAGGTGTTGGTGCGGAATTGAAAAAAGACGAAGAGCAAATCAAACATCCTCTTGCATTGACTTGGTCGCCCTTAACGGTACCAACCAACCCACTCTTGGTGGGGAATTTTACACAGAAATAGAAAGTTGAAGACGCAGCCTCGAAATCATGCTCAAAAGGCCTTCCCAGGAAACCATTATAGGAGCTGGGAAGGTCTACAACTAGAAAATCTAACAGCCTGAAAATCTAACAACCTAGTCGCCCTAACTTCACTATTCAGTGTGGAGACCAGCTCAACCTCCAGCCGGATCATTCCCGTCGGCCTCACAGTCGCATCACCAAACCCCTTCACGACATGGTCGCACGGGGTGATGTAGGCATCATAATCCCCGAGCTGATCCAGGGTTTTCTTGAAAAAGATGTTGCAGAAGGCACCCCCATCCACCAGAAGTCGGAACACTGTAGTTCCCATGATATTTGCTCGGATCACCAGGGGGTCGACATTAGGGTAGACTACCCCGCTTTGTCCTTTTCACTGAACTCGATTCTACTGGACTCTTCCCCCAAGGTGAGGACAGGTAGCACCATCTTCTTGGCGTTCTCCATCTCCCTTACTTCGGCTTTCGTCTTTCGTTTGGAGGAGGAGTTCGAGGCCAGTCCCCCAACTGCCCCTAGGGGAGAGAGGGTGTGAATGACGCGATCTCCCGCGTTTTCTGGCATGGGCGGGATAGGTCACTCCCCCTGCCCCGCTCCTTGGTTGTCATTCATGTGGACGCGCTCTCCTTGCTGGCGACCTCTCGGAGCCTGGTCGCCATTCTTTTGAGGTCGCTTGATGAATTCGTTAAGCAGGCCATCTTCATACAATCTCTAGAGTTGGGGAAACAGGTCTTTACACTCACTGGTATAGTGGTCGACCTGCTCGTGAAAGTGGCAATACTTGTTGGGGTTTTGCTTGACCTTACTCTTGACCGGTTGAGGCGGGAGGAGTAATTCCCACTCTCAGATCTGGGCAAAGATGTGTCCGGGCGTCATGCCCAGCGCGTCCATCAGCTTCACCGAAATTCTCTCCTCAGAAGGCTTGAAATTTCCAGGTGGTTTGTACTGTGTGGCATCCCTCTTGGAACTCTTTTTTGGCTCCGCGACCTCCTTAGCCTCGGAGAGTCGGGTTCCAGGAGCTCCGCTGTATGTATCAGGTCGCTAGCCCGCCTCCGAAAGTCGGCATAGCTAGTTGGGTATTCGGTCATCATGCGCCGCCAGAGTTTGGTCCCCTTCTTGAGGCCGGAGACGGCCCCCAGCATTTTTGCTTCATCCCCAATGGGATCTCCTTCCAAGATCAGCTTGTCGATCCTCTCAATATAGGACCGATCAGATTTTGTATCCCCCTGCTGGGTGTTCATCAGGCGTTGCCTGATCGCAGGTCGGGGTGCCAGGGCAGTAAAGTGCATTAGGAACAGGCGAGCGAGTAGCTCGAAAGTGTCCACTGACAAGGGTGGCAGGGAGGTAAACCACTGATGAGCCTGATCGCTCAGGGTCAGAGAAAAAAACCGACATTTGGTTGCGTCAGTGGCGCCCATAGAGGCCATGTACGAGTTGTACTTCGCTACATGGACCTTTGGGTGGACCTTTGGGTCCGTGTTTCCACTGTAGCGATCCAAGGTCACTACGTTAATCTTCCTTTGAGTAGGTGCCAGAGTGACCAGAGTTCCGAGTGGAGAGTCCGGGACAGCGAGGAAAAGGTCTGTCCCCACTGGCCCATTTCGATTCTCCATGCGCTCAATCAGTTGTTGGACTGTCAGGGTCAGTGCTGTGACCTGAGCGTCGCGCTGATCTGTTGTAGCCTTCATTGTCGGGGGGTGGTCGCCGCAATGCATGGTCGATCCCCTCGGCAGGTCGTTGTGGTGGAGGTTCAGTGCAAGGGTCAGGTCGTGCTCCACCTGATCAGCTTGTCGAGGCTCAGATTGCGCCTCATCTTCGACGATCCCTGGGGCTTTCTGGACCCCCAGGTCGCCTAGTCGGTTGAATACGTTGTTTGACCCTGCCGGCCTCTTGAGGAGCTGGCGATTGCGGACCAAGGCGTGTCTAGCCGGATCATAGGCCAGTTGGCCCGCAGAATGTCCCCTCCGGGCCCGTTGTTCCTTACACTTTGAGGGTTCGGTGTCCAGGACGACATTCTTGGGGGGAGGCTGCACGTCCTCATCATCGAATGCGAGGCATTTTTTGTTGAGGACAGCCATTATAGCCTTTGTGTTGGTCCCGGTGCTAACGAGTCTCACACGTGTATGGGGGGGGATACACGTGTTCAGTGATTTTTAAACCTTTTCTTTCACTGAGGTCAGATGGGTCAGGTTATCCTGATGATTTTGCCCTGAGAAGCACGGATTGCCCTGAGTCAAAGTCTACTGAGACAATGATTCTGAGCTGCTTTCAGAAGCTTCAGATTAGCCCAACTGAGCCTGAGTTTATCAGAGATCCTGAGGCGCTTGGATCAGATATTTATCTTACTGAACCCTCAGTAGAGTTAGTTCAGTTTGGTAACTATCTGTTCTAGCTACTCAAGTGTGCGGAATGGTTGGCCCTAAGTTTATACTCGTTTTAGCTTTGCTGAAAATCTTCCCTTCAATAAAACAATGATTAAGGTTGTGATCAATTTGATGCAAGTTCAGTGGATTGGTTCCAACTGAATGTCAGTGAACTATGCTTTCAGTGAAAAACATGCAACAGATAATAATGCAGTACAGAAAGCAAAACAACACAGCAATTATAGTGGTTCAGAGACTCAAGGCCCTATGTCCACTCTCTCTGATCTTCAGAGAAATTCCTTAACCACTTCCTAAAGCTTTCTGGCTAACTCACTATAGCTTACTCACTTTTCTGCCTTGAGTTTTCTAGCTGACTCACTGCAGCTTACTAACTCAAACACACACAAGTGTTCAGACTACCACAAGTAGCTTACTAACTTCTTCTCTAGAGTTTTCTGACTAACTTACTGTAGCTTACTAACTCTTTACAACTCTAACTTACCAACAAAACACACACAAACTACCTTGACAAAGGGTTTGGGTTTTGGGTTGGTTTCCAACTAGGGTGAGATATCCTTTACAATAAGAACAGATGCAAAGGCTAGGATATCTCTACTAAGCTTTTGATATTTCTTATCAATCTAGGCTTAGTGAATGAGCTCTCCCCAATGTGAAACACTTGGGAAATTCTAGGTTTTTTGAGTGCTTCAATTTGCAATAATACGAATGAGCTCTTGAGTTGCTTTGAAATTTCCCGTAACCTCTCAATGTAAAGGGTCACTGGTATTTATAGGCAACTTCACCAAGGTCACTCTTGAAAAACTATCTGTTGGAGGAGATAGTATCAAGGGTTTCCTCTTCTGGTGTTTGATGAATGGCTATATTTAAGGTTTGAATACTCCCTTGCATGTTTTAGGAAATATGCAGTCATGTAGCCAATCACCATTTTTTTGTTGTCTGGAACTTAGTACTACTAACATGATTCAGGGTCATGTCGCTTTTAGTGTCAGTAAAGTACAGTGTTGTCTTCCTCTGATTGGTTCTTGTCTTCGGTGAATGTAGACAAACAAAACGGCTCTTTTTGGTCAATCTCTCTGAATGAGACAACCTTAAACAACACTTAGACTTAGTTCCTTTTGTCTGCATATGAATGTTTTGGGTAATATCTACTTTTCTGAATATTTGTGTTTTTCTCAGTTTTTGTAGTCTTCAGATATATTATATTCAGTGCCTCTGAACATTCAGGTTATCTTGAGTATTGATATCTTCTTGAGTCTTCGATTCTCTTTGGGTCTTGATATCTTACGAGTCTTGATGTCTTGATGACATCTTGAGTCTTGATGTCTTGATGACATCTTGAGTCTTGATGTCTTGACAACTTCTTGAGTCTTCATTGTCTTGACAACTTCTTGAGTCTTGATGTCTTGATTACTTCTTGAGTCTTGATTTCTTCAAAATCTAACTTTGATCTATATCTGCGACTATACATGGTGCGAGATAACTTCTGAACAATCTATCTTTGAAAAACGACTACGTCTATCAAGATTATCCTGAACATGTCATACTCAGGGTTTTTGGGATCTAATCAAAACTTCTTTATTAAATTCATCTCCCAACAATTTCCCCCTTTTTGATGATGCCAAAACCATCTTGTACATTTAAGAAAACCTAACCTATCCTCAGGTTTCAGTTTATCTATTACAACCAAAATGGTATTTCTCCAATCAAGTTCTTTAACAATCTGGCATATCAAGACATGTAAAAAGATAATGAGATATTATCTTTGAGGATAAAGATAAAATTTTCATTGATGTAGGATAAGAGTTACAGATTACAATGAAAATCAAAGAAAATACAGAAGTACAAAGTCTTTAGTCTTCTTCCACTTCATCCTCTGGCACTTCTAGGTTGAACATCCCGTAGTATCACTTCTTCAGTTCATTTCTTGCCTTGATGATTTCAGGGTTGTTTCCTGTTAGGCCTAGCTGGATGACATACTGGGCTATTTCTTGAGAAATGGCTGCCTCATTTACATAGCCATTCTCAAACCTAGGAGCTGGGTACATGTATGGACCAGGAGCTACTATCTGAGTGTTTCCTTCATCTGCCAAGTTGATCCAACTTTGCAGGTACTTAGGATAGAATGTCAGTAAGTACTCAATAAAGGCTTCATTCTTATCCGAATTTGCTCCCCTCCATTCTCTCGAGAATCTCATAATAGAACCGGAAGGTTCTCTTGATCTCTTCCCATGCATCATTGAGGCTGTATAGGCATCCACTTGTCGATGTGCGGCCCTTCGAGTCTTTTACGTACCTCTCCTTTCGCTTAGGAACTTTTTAAAACCACCTCTTCTTTTACGCTCTTCTTCTTCTTTCTTCTTCGATCGGTGGAACACACGATCTTTGAAGCGGCGATTTTCTTTTCTTTTTTAATCGAAGAGCTTTTTGAGTTTTCTTGGTATCGGAGGCTTTCTTTACGGGTTTCGGTTTCTTCCTCCAGATTCTTGAATTCTATTATCGAACTTCCTCTCGAGTAGGTTTTGAGTTTTTTGCTCTTTTCTTCCTTTCTTGTTCCACAAATGCCCTGGCCTTTCTCTTTTCGAGTCGACTTGATCTTCACGGGCTTTGCTTGTCTCAATCATCCTTCTATCACTTTCGGTTTCTCGAAATTACTTCTGAGCGGTTTTGCTCGGATGTTTGAGTGAAGATAGGTTTCTCAGCTTCTTTGAACTTTAGTTTCTCAGTGGCTTCAATTTCTCTTAAGGCATCACCAATTTTCTTTCCTTCAGCTTCTTTTTTGAGCCTTTCTCTCAAGGTTTGTGCCAACAACTCACTTAATTTGCCATCGGGGCCTTTCCCTTTTTGGCACCATACCTTGGGAGTAGTTAGTCGGTCTTGATATCCATATAGTATTGCTCCTTACTCATCTCTGCACTTCTCCTGCCAACTGATTATGCTCATCTTCTAGCCTTATCATGTAATTCTTGGCCACTGAGAACTCATCCGAAAGAGGAGCAAACTGTTTTGAGAAGACATCATGCATCATCTCTGTCATCTTGGTCATGAGCAAAGAGCCTATTTCCTCAACAGCTGTTTTGATCATCGGATCATTCTTCTCAATCGACTTGGCTTCAAGATGGGCGATTCTTTCTTGACATCGCTTCATGTTGGCATTAAGCTCGTATGTACTCCATCAATCTTTCCATCTAATGTAGCTAATTTACATGATAGAGTTGTTTGAAGCGTGTCGGATGATGAACTCGGGTTCTCATTTTTTACGATTTTGAGCGACGGAACTAACTCCATCTGAGTCATCTTGTCTGTGAGAATTGTTTGCAGCATGCTTGATGAAGAGCTTAGATTCTCAAGCTTTTGAGATTGACCTGCCAGTATCTCTTCCATCCTTGGCTCTATCTTCTTTAACTCATCCAGATTGGTGTGAAATCAACCCTTTGGAGTTTGAACAACATTTTCAAGCGAAATTTGGGTGCTCCAACCCCGAGCCTCGATGCGCATATCATAAACATCGATTTAAAAGCTAGGTACTCCAATAACCGGCATAATGTATACTTGATTGCTAAAAGGTACACGAAGAATGTTAACTTTCGATCACGAGGTTATGCGATATCGATTGGTTCGACATCGATATCATCCCCATCGACTCTCGGTTTCCTTCTCTTTCTCGATATCTATCGAGGTTCCTTCTCCTTCTCGATTTCTTTTACGCATCATCTCCTTATCCTTATATTTAGTTTGATCATGGGATTTGGAAGCATCAACTCCTTGATAGCTTTCTTTTCGGCTAGCTTCTTTTTCACTAATTCATCAAAATCAACGACTTTCATTCTCGGCTTGGTTTTTACGAAACACGAGAATTGATCGAGCATTTGTCTCGACATTCCACCACTCTTCTCCTCTGTTTGAAGCAATGTTCAACATCTCGGGAGTGTTTGATTGAGAATATACTTTGTGGTTACGAGCACGAAGAACATATCCTGAAGGTCAGGATAGGCATTATTTCGGGGTATTTGTCTAAGATGAACCGTTCCCCTTGTTTAGCCATTCGGTCTCTTGGCTTCTCCCTTCTTCAATCTTGGGCTTTGAAGCGATGGATTGAGTGTATGAGTTCTAGAGTGATGGATCTAGAAATGGTTCATTTAGAAGCACATCAAGTTGACAATTCGAGGTTGGTGATCCGAGAGTCGAGCAGTCTTTCTTCGATGAGGGATCGAGGTCCCTTGAAGATTTCCTAAGAGATTTTATCTGAGCTCAGAGAGGTTTCGAGTACCTCAGAAAAAACTTCTTCCTTAGTTTCTTGCTCCTGCACATTTGTCACTACCTAAGCAAGAACCTGAAGTGGAGATTTCAACCCTTGCTGGCCTTCAGGTTGAGTTTCTTGATTTCAGCGGCCTCCTTCTCGACCAATAGATTGAAGCCTTACGTAGGCTTACGAGGGCAGTCTTTCTTCTTCGATTTCTCTCCTTTCTCTCTTTTAACTTGCATCGGGGCTTTCCCCTAGCTTGTAAAGGCTTCTTCATGAGTTTCTTCTTGGTGAGTCTCCTCCACGAGACTCAAAGTTTTTCTCTTTCTTTCCTCTCAAAGTCTTCTTTGTTGGTTTGAACATGATTTTTGACTTTGGAAAGGAAGTGGAATCGGCAAAGATGTCCTCCTCTTCTCTACACGTTTCCAAGATAAATGCAATCTTGGTTGCATGTAGAATCTTTCCTTTGATAACTACAGAGTCATTCACCTTCTAAATTTGTTTGGCTTGATCACTCACCACCTTGATCAAATAGTGCAACCAATTGAATGTCGTGGAAGGTGAATCTTCAATCGCCGCCATTAGCCTTAACTTAGGCGTGCTTACCTGTTCGAAACTACCAAATCTACTCATGATTCATTTGCTTACAATATCAAACAATACTCGATATTTAGGCTTCAAATACCTCTTATTTGAGTAGCTTCAAACTTTCTTTGGATGCTCGATAATTTTATCCAAATATTCTTATTCCCTACCCATCATGTATACCGTAGGGTCTTCACCTCTATCACTTAACTCATATATGGCATTTAGATTCTTAGGAATAATATATAATTCCCTAACAAAATTCACATATTTCGAACCATGCTCCAAATCTTGAGATCATGTCGAGATTCTATGCAATTCTCATCATCTAACTGCATATTAGAGATAAACTCAATTACCTCTTTCGCATATTCGGCCTCTGGTTGATTCGCGACCAGGCATGTAAGCTTTGCCAAACGAATCATATGCAATGCCTCCTCCTCATGAGTTGCATTGGACGAGCTTTCTAGAGAAATGACATATTCGTACCAAGGTTTATTGGAAATGGCGAGTTTGTCGTATACAGAAAGTGTCATTTTTGGAGAATTTCTAGTGAAGGGTTTTGAGATAGATAAAAATTTCTGGGCAATCGAAGGTTTCGAAGCAGAGTGTTTGTAAAGATGAAGGCTTTTTGGAATAAGGCTTTGAAAGAAATTTTTCCAATGGATATGGGATTTTGATTTATGGAAAATCGCGTAGATGAAGAAATCGACGGTTGAGATTAAAAACCGACTAAAACGGGTATATAAAAGGACGATTTCGCAAATACTAAGCCGCCAATTTATCCCTATTGGTGATTAATGAACAGTGCATTTAATTATTGTTCCTGCAGACCATTGACTTTCCTCGTGGATTTCAAAGATCCCGCCCAATTATTTCTTCAGGTGTTTTGTCATTTATTGCCAATGATTAATGAGAATCAGTTAAACAATAAATGTGTTGCATGAGTCAATACTTCAGACTAATTTTCTCCATCAGTCTTACTGATTTTTTACCTTGATAAAATATCGATTATATCTTCGAAAATCTTGATCTTCGAGGATAAGCCGAGCTTCCCAAGACTCAGTGTTCAGTACTCTCAATTTTATTTTTCAGTAAAAACCTGAGAAAACTTCATGCATCTGAAAACCTTCAATTTTTCAGATTTGCTTTATTCACCTGGATCCAACATACCTAATTCAACTGATAGTTCCTGAAATCTTGATTCAGCCAAAGTTTAGTCAAGATATCAGCTCTCTGTTTATCAGTATGAATTTTCTCCATTCTGATGTCTTTCTTCTCAACATGATCTCGATGATGAAGTGATGTCGATATCAACATGCTTACATCCCGGTGTGCAATCTGAGGATTTTTGTGTAATAGCAATTGCCTTATTATTATCACAAAATATAGGTACTTCATTGGCTATAATCTTATAATCCCTCAATTGTTTATGCGAGCCAAAAAAAAATGCATGCTGTGACTTCCTATGACCATGTATTGACTTGAGTAATCTTGGTTGCTCTTTGAGGTTTGTTTCTTTGAAAACCATGATATCGGTTTACTTCCAAGAAATTGACAAGTTCTGTGGTAGACTTCTGTCAATTCTACATCCTCCATGTCGACATCTGAATAACCGGTTAATTCAAGGTTATCATCATCCGGATACCATAATCCTCTATTCACGGTGCATTTAAGATATTTGAGAATCTTTTTGGCGGCCTCCATGTGACTAGCCTTAGGATTAGCTTGGTATCTTGCACATATCAACAACCAAATGTTATATCGGGCCTACTTCTTTGTGAGATATAGCGATGATCAATGATCCTCTATAATCGGTGTGATTTCTTGATTTGCCTTCAGGATCAGGATCCATCTTGTAGTTAGTATTCATAGGAATCCTAACTGTATTGCAATTCTGTACACCATACTTTGCAATCAGATCTCTGGTGTATTTTGCTTGATTGATGAAAATTCCTTCCTTAGTTTGTTTTCACGAAGTCAAGAAAGAAATTCATCTCCCCCATCATTGACATCTCAAATTTTCCTTTCATCAGGATAGAAAACTTTTCACACAGCTGATGATTTGGAGATCCAAAAATGATGTCATCTACATAGATCTGAACTAGTAAAATATCATTTCCATCTTCTATCCTAAACAAAGTCCTATCAACAGTTCTTTTGATAAAACAATGGTCAGTAAGAAACTGAGAAAGAGTATCATACCTTGCTCGGGGTGCTTGCTTAAGACCATACAAGGCTTTCCTGAGCACGTAAACTTGGTCATTACATGCGAAACCGGGAGGTTGTTCCACATAAACCTCTTCCTTAAGAACACCATTCGAAATGCACTTTTCACATCCATCGATAGTATTGAATTTCATGTGGGCGGCATATGCAAGAAACAATCGATGGCTTCTAGTCTTGCAACAGTGCAAAGGTTTCATCATAATCAAGCCTTCTTCTTGGGAATAACCTTGTGCAACTAGCCTTGCCTTGTTTCTCACAATGTTGTTTTTTTCATCTCTCTTATTCTTGAACACCCACTTAGTTCCAATCACATTGTGCCTCTTAGGTCTATCCACTAGCTCCCAAACTTCATTCCTTGAGAACTGATTCAGCTCCTCTTGCATAGCAGTAATCCAAAATGAATCTTGTAGAGCTTCTTCAATCTCGATGGGTTCTTTTTGAGGATAGGAAGCAGTGAGAACAAAGCACCTTCTCCATGGAACCTTCTTGTTTTGACACCATCGATAGATCACCCCAATCGACTTGTAGGATGACTATCCAACCATTTTCTCTGGATGTTCCCCCGAGTGCGAGGCGGTGTATGTTTAGATTGGTCACCTTCGATTAGGGTGTGTTGGCTTTCCTTGATTGGAGAATTTCCATCCCGAGTCTCTCACCATCCCGAGTTTTTCCATCCTAAACTTCTTTGTGCGAGTCGATTCACTCCATTCATAGAAAGTGGTGACTTCTTTTTTTTCGAGTTCGAGGAGGATGTTTTATCATTTTTTTTTTCGGGCTAAGTCCGGTGATTCTCTTGATCGGTTCTCTGAGTCATGTTCCTATTTCTTCCGAACACAAGTAGATTCATCAAAAAAACAACATGAGGTGTTTCTTCCATAATAAGAGTCCTACGGTTGTAAACTTGAAGGCTTTCTTGACTTGAGAATATCCTAAGAATATCCCTTCATCGACTTTTGCTATCAAAAGTTTTCAACCCGATCTTTACCATTATTGTGTATGAAACACTTGCAACCAAACACGAAAAAAGAAAGAAACAAGAGGCTTCCTTTCATTCCACGGCTCATATGGAGTTTTTCCTTGGTTCTTGGTCAAGCATGGATGCATTGCGAGAGTAGCATGCGGTGTTGATAACCGACCCAAAATCTCTTAGGAATATCGGCTTGACAATCATTGTCTTGCGAACTTCTTTCGAGTCCTATTTCTTCTTTCAACAACACCATTACATTTGTGGGGTCCTTCTGCGGTGATGTTTCATGAGCTATTCCATTTCTTTGCACAATAATCGGATATGATATGATTGATAAACTCGGTTCCTTTATCGATATGATTTTGACCACACTTTCAGATTCTTTTTCAATCTTGAGCCTTTTCGATAGTTCGAGGCGATTTTATGCGAGTCTCTTTCTTCTTGAGTAAGAATATGATCCATGTGTATCTAGAGTAGTCATCAACTACCACAAGTGTGTATTTTCTGTCATTAGTGCTCACAGGTGTTACTGGACCAAAGAGATCCATATGTAACAGTTGTAGTATTCTATCAGTAGAGACATCTACTTTGTTTTTGAAAGATGCTCTGATTTGTTTTCCTTTCTGACAAGCATCACAAACATGATCTTTACTGAACACTTCATTTGGTAACCCCCTCACAAGTGCTAATCTTGCAAGTTTGTTCAGGGTTTTGAAGTTTAAGTGATTCAGTCTTTTGTGCCACAACCAACTGGTATCAGTGGAACTTTTTGCAACCAAACATGTATCTTTAGGAGTTGAACTCCAATCAACAAGATACACATTTCCTTTTCTAGTACCAGTCAGTAAAATTTTATGTGAAGTATTGTCTTTTACATAACATAAGTTCTTTGAGAACTCAACACTGAATCCTTTGTCACGAAATTGGTGATATAAAGCAAGTTATGCTTTAGACCCGGAACACATATGAAACACCATGGATATGAGCGAGTCAACTTCAAGAGTTCCATATCCTTGGTTTGTCCTTTGGAATTGTCTCCAAATGTGATTTGAGGGCCTTTTTGCTCAACATAGTCAGTGATTAGTTGCTTATATCCTGTCATATGTCTAGAACATCCACTGTCTAGATGCCATACAGCAGGAGCCAATTCATTTCCACTCATCAGTGTTATGTTGTTTTCATTATTTCGGTGCCCTTTTCCTTCTTTGAAAAAGCAGGTCGGTTCTTAGGTACCCATTTGGTGTAGGGTCCTACGGGTTAATTTGTACCTTTTGGAACCCAAATCTACCTAACAACTCTAATTACTTTAGAGTGGCTGATTTATCTCTCATAAACATCTACATACACATTCACCACCCTAGGTGCCTTGGCAGTATCTTGTGCATGAGTGCCAGCCTTAGCATGAACATGAGCCTTAGAGTTCTTCTTGGGTTCGGGCCTTTTGTTCAAGTGCCTTAGCTTTTTGTCTTGGTGGTCTCTGTCTCTCTTGACTTGGGTTAGAAACCTTTACCCTTAAGGCAAGTGGGGTTTGGGGTCTTTCGATGTCGAGGACTTGGTCTTTTCGGTTGAGAATATCTCTGCTTTGAGTGTTTCTCTTCGAAAATTCCTCGATGGTTGGTCTGAGAGATCTCTTTAGGTTAGTATTCTTAGCCTGAGGCTTTGAAGTACTGGCCTGAAAATTTCCTATTGAGTGTTCAGGTTTTCTAGTCTTTTCCTGAGGTCTGGGCTTTCTTCCCTGAACCTTGGTTTTTTCTGAAACCATAGGTCCTTTACCCTTGTCTAAAACTACGGGCGGTTCTTGAAGAAGAAGATTAGATGCCCTTTGGTTTAACAAAAGGCGATCTTGGTGCTACTAGAAGCGACATTGAAGACCTTGTGAGGTTCCCCTAGAATGTATCCCAATCCGGCTTTTTTATAGTTCGGTCTTTGATAACTCTGAATTTCATCTATCACTTTAGATGCAGAATTCAATAGAGCTAACTTTCTCTGCGCATTATCCTCACATTTCTTTAGAGTTTCATGCTTCTCAAAGAGGTCATTGAATTGGTTTTGATAAAATTTGAATCTCTTTTAGTGGATTTCTCTAATTTTCCATTCGGGATCTCTATCACCTTCTCTTTTTTTCGAGAGTTGTACTTTGAGAACATCTAGTTCATCGATAGTTCCCATCAATTGAGAAGTGATCTCGGCATTTTTTAGAGTCTTTCCACTTGATTCTCGTGATCGGTTCCTTGTTACGCTCTTGAGTTTTGATGAGTAGTTCTTGTAAATAGAATAGTCCTTCATAAGATTCTCAAACGAATCCATCGGTCAAAGTTATTGTTCTGAGTTGAACTTGAGAACTCATGTGCTTGTGTAGGAGCAACAATAGGGATAGAAGAATTTACCTCCTCCTGACCATAAGGCGGACATCATCATCATCATATCTTTATCGAGAAAATTTCATCGAGGCTGGAACCTTCTTGAGAATGTTCTTCCTCTTCTGCAATCATAGCTTTTTCTTCTTTGGAGATCTTCTGTCTCTCTTGGCTTGTCTCTCCTTTCTTTCTTTAGCTTTTCATTTCGGGGGCGGTCATATTGAAAGTAACCTTTTCTTCGGCGGTTGTAGCATCTGTTGGTATCATCATCGATCACTTTCTTCCTTCCTTGGTCTTGGAGTCCTTCATCTTGGATGAGGATCCTTGACTTCTGGTCCTTTCTTTTCTCGGTGTATATCGTCCTCGACCTTACGAGTCTCTCTTGTACTGTGATTCTGCAATATTTCTTATATTTCCCATATCTCGCTATTGAGTCTTTCAAACCTCCTTGCCATCGAGTCTTAGCTTATTCTCTCTGCTTTCATCGATTTTGGGCAAGTGAGTTCTCGAACTCTCTAGACTTCTGAGGATTTCTCTTTGGCTTTGAAAGCCACATTCTTGCTAGATGAAGAATCATCTTTCTTTGTCGATTTCTTAGTTTTCTTGTCAATCATAAACTCATAAGCTTTCAGTTCAGAGAAAACTTGTTGATATGGCATGGAATCAATATTTTTGGTGTTTTCAATCACCACAGCATGTATATCCCATTTCTTAGATAATTCTCTAAGAATTTTCAGTGTCATTTCTCTTTGTGGGTATCTTTTCCCAAGAGCACTCAGATCATTCATGATGCTAGTGAATCTGACCTCAAGTTTGTCAATGGATTCACTATCTTCCATTTCAAAGCTATCAAACTTTCCAATAGCAACAGAAAGTTTGTTTTCCTTAATATGATATGTGACTTGACACATAACAGCAAGTGTGTCCCATATTTCTTTTGCAGTTTCATAGTGAGAAATCATCCCCATAACACCATCATCAATAGTGCTATACAAAGTATATTTAGCAATGTAGTCCAGATTGACTAACTTTCTCTCATCAGGAGTAAGTTGATCATCAGACTTTGGAAATTCATCTCTGGGATCATTCCTCTCGATGCTCGGTGATTAAGGGATTCACATGATAAATTTGAATGGTCCTTGAAACCACTCTCCACATTCTTTCATGTTTTGAATCTGAGATGAGCTGCATTCTCAATCTCCATAGGTCATAGCTCTCAGCAGAGAACATAGGAAGTTTCTTAGAAGGCATGATGACTAAGCCTTGTAAGATATCGACAAAAACAGATCTATTCAATTAGACCACCAAAGTCTTTTCAACCAAAATAGACTATGGCTACCAAAGCAAGTGGTCAAAATGAACCCTTTTTGCTCGATACCACTTGGTGGTCCCGGTGCTAACGAGTCTCCTGCGTGTATGGGAGGGGGATACACGTGTTGATGATTTTTAAAACTTTTCTTTTCGAGGTCGGATGGGTCGAGTTATCTGATGATTTTGCCCGAGAAGCACGGATTGCCCCGAGTCAAAGTCTCTTGAGACAATGATCTGGTTGCTTTTCGGAAGCTTCAGATTAGCCCAACTGAGCCTGAGTTTATCAAAGATCCTAAGGTGTTTGGATCAGATATTTATCTTACTGAACCCTCAGTAGAGTTAGTTCAGTTTGGTAACTATCTGTTCTAACTACTCAAGTGTCTTGGAATGGTTGGCCCTAAGTTTATACTCGTTTTAGCTTTTTTTGAAAATCTTCCTTCAATAAAAGCGGTGATTAAGGTTGTGATCAATTTGATGCAAGTTAATTGGATTGGTTCCAACCGAATGTCGATGAACTATGCTTTTCGATGAAAAACATGCAACAGAGATAATAATGCAGTACAGAAAGCAAAACAACACAGCAATTATAGTGGTTCAGAGACTCAAGGCCCTACGTCCACTCTCTCTGATCTTCTTAGAAATTCCTTAACCACAAAAAAAGCTTTTACGGCTAACTTCATTTGTAGCTTACTCACTTTTCTACCTTGAGTTTTACGGGCCGACTCACTGCGACTTACTAACTCAAACACACACAAGTGTTAGGACTACCACAAGTAGCTTACTAACTTCTTCTCTAGAGTTTTTCGACTAACTTCTTTGTAGCTTACTAACTCTTTACAACTCTAACTTACCAACAAAACACACACAAACTACCTTAACAAAGGGTTTGGGTTTTGGGTTGGTTTCCAACTAGGGTGAGATATCCTTTACAATAAGAACAGATGCAAAGGCTAGGATATATCTACTAAGCTTTTGATATTTCTTATCAATCTAGGCTTAGTGAATGAGCTCTCTCCAATGTGAAACACTTGGGAAATTCTAGGTTTTTCGAGTGCTTCAATTTGCAATATCTGAATGAGCTCTTGAGTTGCTTTTTGAAATTTCCGTAACCTCTCAATGTAAAGGGTCCTTTGGTATTTATAGCAACTTCACCAAGGTCACTCTTGAAAAACTATCCGTTGGAGGAGATAGTATCAAGGGTTTCCTCTTCTGGTGTTTGATGAATGGCTATATTTAAGGTTTGAATACTCCCTTGCATGTTTTAGGAAATATGCAGTCATGTAGCCAATCACCAATTTTTGTTGTCTGGAACTTAGTACTACTAACATGATTAGGGGTCTGTCGCTTTTCGATTGTCGATAAAATCTGATGTTGTCTTCCTCTAATTGGTTCTTGTCTTGAGTGAATGTAGACAAATAAAACGGCTCTTTTTGGTCAATCTCTCTGAATGAGACAACCTTAAACAACACTTAGACTTAGTTCCTTTTGTCTGCATATGAATGTTTTGGGCAATATCTATGTTTCTAAATATTTGTGTTTTTCTCAGTTTTTGTAGTCTTCAGATAGATTATATTCAGTGCCTCTGAACATTCAGGTTATACTGAGTATTCAGTATCTTCTTGAGTCTTGATTACTCTTTGGGTCTTGATATCTTACGAGTCTTGATGTCTTGATGATATCTTGAGTCTTGATGTCTTTAGTGACATATTGAGTCTTCAGTGTCTTCAGCAACTTACTGAGTCTTCATTGTCTTCAGCAACTTACTGAGGGTGTGTTTTGAAACACTTAAAATAGCTTCCAGAAGCACTTATTTTCAAAGCTCCCTCTCACAACTTTTGAAAATAAGTCTTACGAAAATTTGTTTTTAAGTGTTTCAAAACACATTCTCGAGTCTTGGTGTCTTGATTACTTCTTGAGTCTTGATGTCTTCAAAATCTAACCTGATTTATATCTGCTGACTATACATGGTGCAGATAACTTCCTGAACAATCTATACTGAAACCTGACTCGGTCTATCAAGATTATCCTGAATATGTCATACTCAGGGTTTTTGGGATCTAATCAAAACTTCTTTATTAAATTCATCTCCCAACACTTTGCGTCCTCTGGAGTCTGCACCAGGTTCCACCAGTCAGGGGTCATCACCGGGTTTGGCTAGCGAGCACGATGTGAGCCGGTGTGTTGAGGGCTCATAGAGGCCTCGTACCCATCGCGGGCGTCCAGCTCATGCCCGTTAGGATTACCTTGATTGCTTGCCATCGATATTGATCGGAAACGAGGTGGGTTTTCCTTCGAACATAATTATATCTCAGGAATCACTTCCCACAGAGCGGCGCCAATTGTTTGTACCCGGTTTGATTTAAAGCGAACAAACAAACAATTTGATAAGACTCGATCAATATAATGGCGAAAAGCAATAAATAACACACGATTTGATTACCCGGTTAAATCCGTGAAATAGACTAAATGCAGGGGTCACCAAGCCGGGATATTTCTTTGTATAATTTCTGCCCTAGGATACTAAGATTTTGATCCCTAAAATGTACAATGCAAGTTATATTTATAGACCACGAGATCTAGGGTTACAATCTTCGTGGGCTTCTTCCGTGGACCAACCTAGGTTTTTCATTCGCCAGGCTTGGATTCCCTTTCTTGTCCCGCAAGTCGCGCTCACAGATACACTTACCCTGGTTATGTTCCGAGAAATCCGCCTCACTAACTACCAGAATCTTATCTTCAATTGAACTCGAGACCTAATCGGTCCCGACTTTCGGGTTCTTCCGAGTCGCTTCGCGACCTCTTTGCTATACCAAGCCGCCCCCGCGACCTGCGTAGCCTCCCAAACTTCCAGCGACTTACCGACCTTCCGAAGTCGCTTCATGTCTTGCTCTAGCTGGATGAAGTCGGATGATAAGCTAACCATAAGATGGTCTAATCCCGGCCTTCCTCAGGACAGGTTATTTCCCCTTGCAACAGAAATGCTTTAGGAGTTTCTATTGCCTTCAATCTTGGACTCTTCGGTGAGCTTTTTGAATAATTTTGGAATTTGGTTACTATTCGTTCCATGATCATTTCAATCTCTGTTTTCACTCAAAGGGAACTCATTTGTTTGCCTTTCCACAAGGTTTCGAACAGATTGAGAAATAATGGTCAGGTATGGTTTTGCTTTATGTTTTTCGTTCTTAAACTAAAAAGGTGGCATTCAAATTTTCAAATTTTTTTACAAAAAATTTGCAGGGTTTTACATATTTTTTTTTAAACTTTGATGGTGTTCGTTTTTAAATCTAATATAATTTTTACATAGAATTTCTTAGATTTAGGAAATATAAATTGATGGGCACTGTATTTTGCTCTATGTGTGGTTATTTTGTTAATATAATTCATGAAATAAAATTTCAATAGGTCTTCAAGAGTATGACATATTTTTTGGATAAACTATTGTTTCTTTAAATTCATACACATAATCATTAATTTATGTTTATCTTTTTATTTGCCCACCATAATGGGAGGAGTTAAGTACATTTTAACTCCCAACCCATAGTCTTATGTATTCTAAATCTTAAATTTAATTAAATTAAAGTTATAATTATTGCACGGTAAAGATATTAACCCACAAGTTTTCAAAATCCCTATATAATTTACCTTCCCTTTGTTTATGTTCACCATATTCGTAGTCACAGTTTGTGAGAGAATAGTTGTTCACAAGGTAAAGGATCTACGATATACGGTACGTGCTTGCTTGATTATTCTTCTGACCCTTGGCCTTTTATATTGTAAAAATTGTGCACATGAATTATTGGATTATAATAACGGGACTGTAGCTTTTTTTAGTGGGGAGGAATCATGTACATGATAAATACATTTATATTTCAAATTTAATTTTCCATTTGTTTATACAATGTTTCTCTTGGATTCTTTCATAATTTATTGTTATATTAGGAGGGTTGATGATTTTATTTTATGATTTTCATTCTTCAAATATGTATGATTTAAACATTTTTTTTTTTTTGGAAGTGGGGTTTGCATCCCACGTGTAGTTATCTGAGTTCGTAAAATAAGTCTCTGATGATGTTGTGCAGTGTAGATTTGTCTCATCATTG
This sequence comes from Stenogyne calaminthoides, assembly GCA_037126765.1. Taxonomy (NCBI): domain Eukaryota; kingdom Viridiplantae; phylum Streptophyta; class Magnoliopsida; order Lamiales; family Lamiaceae; genus Stenogyne; species Stenogyne calaminthoides. The sequence continues at coordinate 6,124,528 of JBBCBC010000004.1, read as the reverse complement.
AAAAATTTATAAATTTTATTTATTGATAAATATGCACCACCATACTTCGACAAATCGGTGCACAATTGCACGGGCCACGTGCAACGCACGTGTCAGAAAACCTAGTCTTTTAAAAAACAAAGAATGAAATATATATATTTTTTTATAAAAAATGTTATAAGTACAAATTTGTAAATTGATAATTGTATATTTTAAATTATTAAATTTATTATAACAGTACGACAGTACGACATAATTCGACATATAGTACGATGTAGTACGATGACCAGTACAACTCATAGTACAACAGGTTGCAGGTCATTAAATTTAAGCCTTTGGATTTTAAATCTAATGACTCAAATTAACTGACTATTGTCAGTCAGTACGACACGCTGACTGATGTAAGAAACACCCTTAAAAAAAATTACTCTATTTATACAACTTAGCAAATAAAAAAATTATACTTGGAGGCCTTTCAAAAAAAAAAAAGAATTATTTGAAAAAAAAAATTACTTAAAGTACCATTCAGACAAAAGAAAATTACTATAAAGAAAAATAATAAAAACAATATTAAGAATTTTGCCTACAATGGATAAAAAAAATTATATATGAAAGAAAAGAGTTTACAATATTATAAAAAAAATACTCTATTTATATAACTTAGTAAATAAAAAAATATATATTTGAAGGACCTTACATAAAAAAAAATTACTTAAAAGAAAAAAAATTACTTGAAGGACCTTTCATAAAAGAGAAATTACTTAAAGGAAAATAATAAAAATAATATTAAGAATCTTGCCTATAATGGTTAACAACAATTATGTATGAAATAAAATATAAGAGTTTACAATATTGTTAAAAAAATACTCTATTTATTAGAAAATATATATATATATATATATATATATATATATATATATATATATATACTTGAAGGACCTTTCATGAAAAAGGAATTACTTAAAGAAAAAATAATTAATTAAAAGGCCTTTTAAAAAATTACATAAAGAAAAATAACAAAAACAATATTAAATTTTTTTTGTATAATGATTAAAAATAATTATGTATGAAAGAAAATATAAGAGTACAAAATTGTAAAAAAGTTACTTTATTTATATAACTTAGCAAATAAAAAAATATACTTGAAGGACCTTTCACAAAAAAAGAATTACTTAAAGAAAAAATATTGCTTGAAGGACCTTTCATAAAAAAGGAATTACTTAAAGAAAAATAATATTAAAGTGACTATCAAAATTGGGATTTGAACCCAAATCATGTGCATTAATAAAGCCTGATTTGTCATTGAGCCAAACATCTTAATATTTAATTATTTGACATGAAATTCAGGTGGAGAAATTGACTCACCTTGCCCCAACGTACGTCCGCCCTTGAATTTACATGATTCTAAGTTGTATACTTATATTCAATCATAAGCAACATTTTTCTGTAAATTTAAAAAAATAAACAATTTATAATGTCCCATTTTGGATCGCTTGGAAATGGGATTAAGTTTTTTATAGTTAAGTAACTTTGCATCGTTTGAAAATTGGTCTCGATTGTTTGACTTTTTTATTTTGGTCTTGTAAGTTTAAAAAAAAAAAAAATTGGTTCTTTTTACCTACTGCATCAGGTTACTAAGCAAGTAATCACTACGTATGTAATTATTTTATTTTTCCCTTTATTGAAGTTTTTCAATCCTAATAATTTTGGTCGGGTTTTGGGGCGGATTTAAAAATAATTTGTATATTAAAAGATAAAGCGAATCGGATCGATTTACCGGGTCTAAACTGACATAAAAATACAAAATAAACTAAAATATGTAGAAATTACACTTCCTCCCTAAAAAAATACGAAGAAAAATCCAGATCTAAAATTATTAGATTAAAAAAGTCTAGGTGTCATTTCGAAATTAAAGAAAAAAATAAAATAATTAAATACGTGGTGGTTACCTGTTAGGTGACCTGCTGCAGCAGATTATAGGACCAATTTAAAAAAAATTAATAATTTACAGCATCAAAATAAAAAAATCAAAACAATTGAAACCAATTTCAAAACGAAGTAAAGTTACTGGACTACAAAAAACTTAACCCCTTAGAAATTAAGGGCAAGAGAAAGATAACATCAGTAAACCCAAGCGGAAGCATACAGCTAGTGAGATTTTTAGGTTTAAATTGTTTTCCGCTTCCAGCTTGTGAAGATTTTTAGGTTTGCTCATTAATTTCTTACAGATCTTGGCGTGCATGTTTTGTGTTTGTGAAAAGTTGATAATTAATTACACCATTCAAATTAAGGCTTAAGGCTTATTTTTGTTCTATGAATATTTTCTAAGGCAAACTATTGTGTGCACCATTTTTACCGTACACCACTATTACTATTGTTGGTACCGATCAACACTTTACTTACCAACAATAGTAATAGTGTTGATCGATCTCACCAAATAGTAATAGTGGTATGCAGACGGTGAAAATGGTACAACAACAATACTTCCTCATATTCTAATTATATAGTTTTATTTTCATATAAAATATATTTTTCAAATTTATTTACTAATATAACTTTGTGCATTAAGTATGTTGGTAATGATAGTACTTATTAAAAATGTTATAATAAAAATTTTGTTTGTCTAATTTATTTTTTTAAAAAAAAAATTATACCAATCAAACTTTATAATTGAGATCGAGGAAGTACTATTTTCAAAAAAAAAAAAAACCAACATGACTAATTTCAACCTTTATAATGTGCTTGTTTGACTCTGTAGACGTAATGTTATTGAAAACTCAAAATTCGAGCATAGTGAGTCACTGAGACAGTGACAAGCAGAAAATATCAGAAGGTAAATACATATACTAAAAATCAAAATAGATTAAATAATTTTAAGATAATGAGCTAAATCAACATGTAGAACAAAAGGTCAAAGAACAAATAATCAGATCTCGACACTATTACCCCAGATTGAGGAGAAAACGTTATCCACGCAAAAACTTGTATGTAATATTATATATAAGTGATATGTGTAATTATAGATCAATTGAACTTTTTATCATTTTTTTCATGGGTCAAGCTTTGTTGGGTCGGGTTAGAAGCAAATTCTTTGGCGGGTTTAATGGGTTTTCTTCCTTTTTTCGCATCGCGCAACGAGGCCAAATTTCTTCTTCTTCTTCCTCTTCTCTTTAGATTGCTGGCAGATCTCACGGGCTTTCTTTTTCCTCGCCTCTTTAGCCGCGACATACCGCTGCCACTCTCCTCTTCGCTGTTTATAGGCGGAGAATTTGTCTATCGTTTCGTGTCCTAATTTCTTGTACAATTTAGTTTTCTTCGATTAGCTCCGATCATTGGATGAAAGTGTGGATTATGTGAAGAAGAAGAGAAATATGTGTGTGATGTTGGATTATCCTCAACACAAAGTGTGTGTTGAAATTGAGATCATTCTCGCACTTTTTTTTCACATTGTTCTAAGATTTGTTTTCGCGTTTGTACTGATTTTTGCTTATGTAGTAACACTCTTTTGTTCATAGAGTAACACTCATTTTTTCATGTAGCAACATATCAAGTTGTTCTTTAAATCTGTAATTTTGGACTGAGAATTTTTTTTCGTGCTTGTCTTGATTTTTTGTTCATGTAGTAATATTTTTTTGTTCATAGGGTAACACTCTTTTGTTTATATATAACACATCAAGTTGTTCTTTAAATCTGTAATTTTGGAATGAGGATTTCATTTCGCGCTTATACGGGTTTTGTTCATTTGGTAACATGTTTTTCTTCATATGGTAACACCTTTTTTGTTCATGAAGTAACACATTTTTTTTAGTAATATGTAACCTTTGTACACATGTCGTCGTGATACTAAATGAATATTCATGTGTTATCATATGAACAACAATGTGATACCATTTAAAATGATCATGTGATTTTTATTTCACGTAGTAACACATTTCGTTTATATAAGTATCACATTTTTTGTTAATGTGTTCAATAAGAATTGAACTTGCGACCAAATACATTAACAACAGACCTAAAAATCACTAAGCTACAACACATATTTGATAAAAATATCATTCTATAAATATACATTTGTTCATTTCAACCCATAACCCATGACCTTGGGCCACCACCGTGCCCGCCAAGACCAGACCCGTGAGTTTTCAATAAAATTGTCTAAAATATATTATATTGAACATATGATTATGGTGTAATATTTCAAAAGAGTCCTACAAAACCACGAAATGACAAGTATATGTTTGTAGAAAACACTTGAAATAAAAGATCAATTTCGTTTTCGTTTCTAATATAGACTGGATCAGTTTCGTTTGAAAACACTGGAAATGACAAATATAGACTAGGGTACAAAAGCTATTAAATTTGGTGTAATATATGTATGGTTAATTACAAATTGCGACATGTATTATTGTTTTTCTTTTTTTATAAATTGCCACTTATACTATTTTTTTTTAACAAAATGCAACGCGTGTCTTATAAAAAAAGTGGTGATTCCAATCAAGAGACTCATTTTTTGTGGAACTTTATCGCCTATAAATGATATGTTGTATATACCACAATATTAAAAGTATTTTAGCAAATATCAAATTGAAGAAATTCGATAAAAATATTTCAAAAACAATGGGTCGGGATTAGAATCTGTCAATTTTTACTAATAAATGTTGCATTTTGTTAAATAAAATAGTATAAATTACAAATTTATAAAAAAAAAAATAACACAGGTTGCAATTTATCATTAACCCAATATATGTACATAGGTAGCGCCTAAGTTCCTAACAACAAAAGCACACAAGACTACAAGAGATCTTATGACTAATTATTCCTAAATGAATTAAGACAAATATTTATTGTTGTCACCGATAAAATGACAAATACATGTGTGCATCATTTGCATCAATTTAGAATATGGCAAATTTTTTTTTTTTTGGTTTTTTTTTTAACCCAGATTAAACCCAAACCGACTCGACCCGAACCTAACCCGAGTGGTTCATGATTCATCCGACCCGAATGGTTCATGGTTTAGGGTTTAGAGTTTAGGGTTCATAGTTTAGAGTTTAGGGTTTATGGTTCATCCAAATTAAAATTGAATCAAATTGGTGCACACAAACATCACTCAATAAATATTAGTGGGAAGCTCTTCTATGAGGCATTTATAAGATAAAAAACGGAATTTTAAAATCTTGGAAGAGATATGTTTTGATCCAGATTGCATAATCCAGATTAAAGCAACCCTGTATATGAAAAAATGATCACCTTTTATTTGGTTTTTCTAAGGTAAATGATCACACCCCTCGCATTGCTATATTTCAATGAGAATGCATAAATCATTCCAATAAAGAAAATAATGTGACCATAATATTATGTGAAAGCAAACAAATCCTAGAGCTTGTGAAGAAGCAAGTGAGCACCATGTTGAGGTTGAATTGTAACAACAGAATTAGGAGCATGCGTATCTGACGGCGAAAACCTCAAACGAGAAACGTCAGAGAATCATCGTGAGCGCCACTTTAGCCTGCATCATCGCGAAAAGTTTGTCCAATGCATATCCTCGGCCCCCAACCGAACGGGAAAAATAGGCCTTGCCTCTTCGGTGCCTTCGACACTCCTTCACTGAATCTCTGTGGATTGAATTCCATCGCATCGTCCCCCCAAATTCCACGGTCGTGATGTAACACGATTAAAGGCAGTAAAAGCTGAACACCAGCTGGTAATCTCAAATTTCCCAGCCGTTTCCTCGCTTACTCTTCGATTAAGAAGAGATATCGGCGGATACAACCTCAATACCTCGTGCAAGATCATCGTAACCTGTGAAGAAAATGTCACAAGAAGATTTTTGATACGGCAGGCATCATTAAAAAAATCAGTAATATTTCATTAAAAAAACATGCATATCATTTAAAATGCATACCTTATATAAAGTTATTTCGGTATGAAAGGTATACCAGAATTCGGTATTGAATGGTATATACTGATACCGTTCAACAGTTTTTGCTATATACGATATATGCAAGCAATTTTATATACCAAAATTTTCAGTACAGTACGATATGGAACGGTATTTTCGATATCTCGGACCAATCTACCCCTAAATAGATTAGTTAAACAAGTTCCAATGTTCACTTACCATCTTCAGCTGACTTAAACCATCGAAATCTGGTGTTCGATCACCAAAGATTTGCAAAATTTCTTCCCTGGCTCTAATCTGCCAATCTGGATATCTGCTCAAATAAACGATTGTCCAAACAAGCAACACGGAAGTCGTCTCCTGGCCCGCGAAATAAAACAGCTTGCACTCTTCGACTACTTCGTCAATGCTTAGCCCGAAACTCTTGTTACCCTGCTGCTCAATTTCTTGAAAATTAGACTGCAACAATATGCTCAATAAGTCTGCATTACTAGCTTCCCCTGCTTTGATTGCCTCGATTCTTCTATGAATGAGACCGCGTATTGAGGATTGAATCTCTCTTTCGATTTCCTTCATTCTCTCGTTCTTTTTAGTTGGCAGAAAGCTGCATACAATGAAAAACATAAAACACATAGAGTAAGTCTATTGTACAACAGGTGCACTGTGCGACTCAAAGCGCATTTTTTAACGACATTAGTTGTTTTCACCTGAACAGTATTAGTTGTTCCCATTGAACAGTATCAGTTTCACAACTAATACCTTTCAGTGGAACCAACTAATACTGTTCACTGTAAACAACTAACACGGTGCATTTGGTGCATAGGAGACTATGTTATTACCTCCACCCTGGAATATATATTGAGCGTAAAAGCGGTGAGGATGTGCTGAGCTTGTTCTCTCTGGAGTTCAAATATTTTCATCCCTTCTTCGTTGCTGCTACCAAATGCAGTTCTTGATATGGCATCGCTCGATATATCTTGTAGATCGGGCCACACGTCCACCTCACGAGATCCTTCGGGCCCGAGACACTTTTCCCATTTGTTCAAAACTTCATCACAACTCAAACAGAAGGCTGGTATCATAAGCTGTGCAAGCAAAACACACACCTTGTTTCGATCTTTAGGAATAATTTAAAGTAAAGTAGCACATAAACACATGATGTAGAAACAGAGGAGAACCTTCAATTTGTCAAGATGGAAAGCAGGGTTGATAATTTTCCGGTGTTTGGCCCATTTGTGTGTATCATGCTGAGCAAGTCCTTGCGCGAGAAGCTTTGTCAGTGGGTTCGGATTGTTGGGCTTCTGGTACATGAAATTCTTGCTCATTACCTCCTTAACTAGTTCAGGCGCTGTGATGATAATTGAAGGCTTTGTGGCCAGCCAAAAAAAGGACTCATTTCCTGCAACTTGACATAACCATGTTTTACTCATTCTTATGCTTGCTGCTAAAGTAACATACTATCAACTTAGTTCCATTGAATCTAAACAGAATAAAACGCAAGCAAGCAGTGGTGGCCCTGAGCCCTTAGATTTTCGGGACTTACTATTATTTATATGCATGTATTATGTACACGCTATGCTCATTCCCTTTTAACTTTATATTCATCTATAAGTTCCATCAACAAATTAAAGCCTATGTAAAAATTGAAAAGATTGGTTCTTAAAAAAAAAAATCAATCCTCCATCCCATGTTGCTTTAGTTTACTGTTGACACAAGTTTTAATGTATAAATTATTTAGTATTAATATTTAAGGGGATAAAATGATATTTTCAAAGATGATTTTGTGTGAGTACACTTTTCTTGCTCAATACATAAGCACAAGATATGAAGCAAAATCATGACATAATCCAAAAGACAAAAGCACACTTTTCAAGAAACACCCAAAAAATAAAGATCCAAACCACATCAAGATCAATTTCACCACTGTTAAATCACACAAGTAGAAGCAGAAAACAAACTTACCATGTTTGTGAATGGTTTTGATGAAAAAAGATGCGACTTTTGGCTTGATATCATCATCAAAACTGATAGCCATCGATTTGGATTCCTCAATCATCTTGGACATCTCCTTCAAATCACCATAAATCAAATTGTAAGAATTTCCGTTGAGGCCCTGTTTTCGAAGAGCTTTTTCCAGCCTCTTTGGAGTGATGTACACCCACTTCAGTATTCTCCATGCGTATGTTAGCACTACAAAGGCTAAACTAGCAGCAATTATCTGGTATTCCACTTCCATTTTTTTTTTTTCAATCTCATTGCCAAATTGGTCTTATTTATAAATTCATTTTTGGTTCTTTATTTTATTATTATTATTTTGGGGGTGTCGACTTGTCGTTGACTGACGCTATGTTTTAAAAGAGCCATGGTCATCCCATAGAACATCCACAATGTACATCAAATCTCTCCTCCATATCATCTCCACATCATCTATTTTTAAATACTTAACTTTTTTAAATAAAATCTCACAATAATTCATTTAATCATTCATCCATTCATTCACTATTTATGGATCTCACCATAACTTCATCCCACTTTATGCATTTTATAATTATTAAGAATTATATTATTTTTTAATATTGATATTATTAATCAAAATATTAAAATAAGATAGTAATTAATTATAAAATAATTCCAAGTAAATAAAATTGAGAAAATCTAAGTAGAATATTAAATTAAACATTTAGATTACTTGTGGTTAGGAAACGTAACATTCAATTAAACATTACAATGAATTAAAACATTCAATTGTTAAAAAGTCTCAATTCACATGCATATTTGAAATTAATCCAAATTTTAAATATAAAAAGTTTATAAGTTTACATATATTCAAAAGCATAAATAAAAATAAAAAATGAAAAAGTACTCTCTTATGTCATCACATTTACTTTTTTTGTAAAAATACATTTTCTTTTCTTCATCCATTCCATTGGATGAATGGTAATCAAATGAAGACTCACAATGGTGTTAAACACCAACTTTCATCCATCTAATGGTTAAACACTTATTGGATGGTACATTGTGGATGCTCTCACGTAATTACCAAAATTTGAGTTCAGGTTCAACTTTTTTTTTAAAGGACGTGGCCTTTCTTTTTCTTTTAACGATGTGGAAGAGATGAATGTTATTTTGTAACGCGTTTTATGGATGAAATTATTTTATACGAGTTTGTCTCTTTTTTTTTTAATATTACTGTATTGTATGTTATTACTATACCGTCAAAAAAAAATTACCTCAAATCTCGATATAAATTTAAAGGGCGTGGCCTTTCTTTTTTTTTTTTTAACGATGTGGAATAGATGAATGTTATTTTGTAACGCGCGTTTTATGGATGAAATTATTTTATACGAGTTTGTCTCTTTTTTTTTTAATATTACTGTATTGTATGTTATTACTATACCGTAAAAAAAAAATTACCTCCGTCTCGATATAAATTTTTTGTTTCTCTTTGTTGTTTTCTTTAAAGAATAATAATAAAATAATAAAAATGAAAGGATAGTTTTGGGTATTGGAAGAGAGAAAAACGATATATGGAGTAATGAGTGGAGTAGTGAGTGACATTCTTTGTAATATTATGTTAAAAATTAGGATAAAAATTATGAATAGTGAAGTTACTTTTTCCATTTATAGAAACAAGAAATTTATTGTGGGATGGATGAAAAAAGAAAGGAAGAAACTTATAGTATGATAGAGGGAGTACATGTTATTATTATTATTATAATAAATATTATTATTGTTATGTATATATTAAGATGATAAAAAATTAAGTATTTTTTAAATAGTAATAATGCAAATACATAATAATGATCCTAAAACAATAGAGAGTGTGAATCAGAAAGACCTGCTCAATTGGGATGTAATTAAACAATGGGTTCTAATTTTTAATTGGTTTAAGTACTATGCAGTCCAAAAAACCCAATACAAGTACTATGAAGTCAAAAAATTAAATTAAGATACTTACAAGTCTAAAAGGAGGTAGTAAAAGTCCATTATACCCCCTACCCTAATATCTATCAGCCGTTCTAAATCATTATTTCATTTCTCCTCACCCGCTCTCTCTTAACTTATTTCTCTAAAAAAAAAATACCACTTCTTTGCCGATCTATGCCCCCCACGGTGGCTTTGGCCGATCTACGCCTCCCATGGCTGAAGACGGAGAAGTAGTCAGAGGCGGCGGATCTGCGAACCACCCCCACCGTCGCCGATCTATGCCCCCCATAGCTGAAGAAGAAGGCTGAAGACGGCGTATCTCATTTAATTTTGTGGATATGGTTGGATCTCATTTATGTATTCATGATGAAGAAAATTTTGTAGATTTTGAGGTTTGAGGTTAATTCATTTAAGCTTTGAAGGAAATTTATAGATTTTTTTTTATTTTGTATATTTTTTGTGGTTGCATCGAATCGGAATTTTTTCTACAGCAACGGAAGGAAAAAATTTATTGTTTCTGGGTTTTCTGGTTATCTGGGTTTTTGGGATGATTTAATTACTGCAACAGACATGCTCATGAATGTAGGCAAGTATTCTGTAGGGAGTATGGACTATCATTTGCTGATTATTGACTTTTTTCTTTTATAAAAAGATTATTCTGTAAAGTTATTGAATACCCAAACCACATTTATTTACATTTATCTGGGTTTTTGGGGTATGCATATGTTCATAAGCACATGAACTTGTGCATAATTTTATGCATATATTCACGTATTTTTATGCACTCGTGCATGTCTAAAGAGTGATTTGCGGTTTTCTGGAATTTTTGTTTTAAAAGAAAGACGAAATGAATGTAAAATTTTAAATTTAGATGTGTAAATTATTGTAATTGCCCAATTTTTATATTTTAAGTATGTGTTTTTTTTTTTTTAATTGAAAATGAACAATAAACACAAGAAATGAAAAATAGAAAGATGAATATTTCTTGGATAGAGGTTGAGCGTGCAGGTGGGCTTTCACTATGAGCATAGGGGAATAAAGAACAAGTCATTTCAGTCAGTTAAAAATCCGTGTGAATGTTGATTAATTGAAGGTGAAGGGTATTTAAGTTTTTCACCCACCCCATTTGGACCTCATAGTAATAAATAAAAATTCTTTCACCTATTAGTACTATAACACTCTATTTTGGACATAAAAGTCACATACTCTAATTCTATTAGGACGTTTCACTAATGATAAAAGTTTAAATGAATTTTAATGGATTTAAATTATACAGCCAACGAATTGATTATAAAATTAAAAGTAAATAAATCTATAATATAAATCAATTGTTTTCAATAGAAGACGTGTAGAACGAAGGTATGGACAAAATATTACATGAACCAGTTACACCATAATAATATTGATGCATCACTATCCATTTTATTTTCGGATAACTTAACGGGTCAATATAAATATCAAATATTTCTCATTTTTCATTTCAGTTTTGGCCTATATTCTCTCTCTAAACCGTCCTTTTGCCTATTCTCTCTTGTACTCGCTGGCGATTTCTGTACGACAGATTTCTTCGAGGGTTCATGAGAATATTTCTTCAATTTTATGAAGCTTAATCGTCTAAATTCTTTGAAGATTCGTGCGATTTCTTTACTAGAGACATGTGTGATTCGTGCGATTTCTATGTTCAGTCTATTATAGGTGAGATTCGTGGGATTTCGGTGTTTTCTGGTTTTGGTTCTTCGAAGATCTTCAATTAACGGTTGACTTCGTCTAACAGGTAACATGCTTATGTTCCTTCAATTCCTTTGTTATGATGTTACGCATACCATGTGTTTGATGAAATGATTAAATACAACTTTAAGAGAGATGGGATGTGTATGAATTGGGTTGTTGTGATCATTATTAGTTTTTTTATAGAATTTTGGCAGAAAGCAATTATGAATTGAATGCAAATTAATAAAATTGCTGAAATATTTTTGTTTAGTTGTTTTGCTGTTGTTCTTCTAGTTGTTGTTTATTTGAGTTTTTAGTTTTTACCCCCATCCTATTAGATGAATCAAACTATAGTGTCTTGTTGAGAGTTAATGAAACTATTTTACCCCTTCTTGATAAATGTAAGTTGGCATTTTAATTACTAGATGAACATTGGGGTAATTTACTGACAAAGTGTCTTTGTTACCAGCTCTTTTTTGTATTTTGGATCAGAGAAATGAGTTTGATGAGTGTCCAAGAAATTATTTACTGCACTAGCTAAACTTCGCCTAGTATTCTGGCAACAATTTTAACTCTTCCATAATGAAGCCCAATAGTGCAAAGCTGACACAAATCCAACAGCCACAAAACCCCAGTCTGATACAATTTTATGATTTTTAGAGTACTTTGAATACTTCTCTGTTTTGTTTAATGTTTGAAAATACAAGTTTAAGTTGCTAGTAGGTTTTTAAAGTAGTTGTAAATTTCTACTCTCATGAATGGCGGGAGGGGTGTTATGCCTACCATGTGCTTAATGAATCGATTAAGTATAAAATTTTCTTCTATGTTGAATTTCTTTACGAGAGAAGATGGATGTGTATAAATTAGGTTGTTGTGATCATCATTAGTTTTTTATTAGGATTTTGGAAGAAAGCAATTATGAATTTGAATGCATTTTGATAAAATTAATGAAATTGTTTCTTGAAAGTTCTTATTTAAATGTGATTCTTGCAGTTTTGGGCTGGGAATTCAGCTTTAAAAACTGCTTTCCCTAGACTTTTCAACCGTTGTTCTGACAGATCAGTGAGAGTGAGGGAGATGGGGGTGTGGAGGGAAGGGGTTTGGGTGTGGGAATAGAAGTGGAAATGGCACTAATACGGATTTGGCTTTGCACAGCTGTTAAAAAAGACCTTAGACAACGGTTATAAGAGACGTCCAATACAACTGTCTAAGCTTAGACAACTGTTAAAAAACCGATGTCTAAAAAAAAGACTTAGACAGCGGTTTTGAACCGCTGTGCAAAAGTGAAGAACTTTATTTGAGAGGGAATCTCATATGCTTAATGATTTTATCGATGTTTTTAACAGGTATCCATTGAAACAAGGAAGCAAGGATAAATGGTTTTGAGGCGAAGCAAAAGCGAACAAATAATCGAACAAACAAGAATGCCTTGGCGACTAACGAAGATTGTGAATTAGAAGAGAGAGAAGAATTTAAGTTAATATTGTGCAATCTTATTCCTTCAAAAATTCAAATCCATGCTTGGAGAATTTGTGGTTAAGGGTCTCAACTTTTGACGAAGCTACACAAAATTTAACGTCCTTCTGAGTCGAGCTAACCTGAAATGCTTCTTCTACAAAAAAACTGTAGGAAATTGTAAGGCATGTTGCTTTCGAATGTGATTTCTCATATAAGTTTTGGATGAAATGTTTGGAGTGGATCGGAATTAAAGTTGTCTTACCCTCTAATCCGATGATTAACCTACTCTTCTTTAGTCGATTACTCAAAGGAAAAGAGGGTAGGAAGCTTGCAATATGCATTTGGATTCCAAGGAAGTCTAGGAATGCTTATTTATTCTGTAACGAGTCTATAAAATTACCGGATATTTTGGAAGAATTAAAATCACACTTGGAGCTGGTATAATGCAAAAGGAAATAGATCAAATGTGCCTTTATATGAGGACTAGGCGTCCAAATCACCTATGTTCCATAAGCATAAAGATTGAGTTGTATACGTCTGGGAGCGTTTAGTGCTATGTTTTAAAAACCCGGTCCGACCGGCCGGTCGGACCGGTGAACCGCCCTGAACCGGTCCAATAGAGGTGTATAGAACCGCTATTGGACCGCTACCCCGAAAACCGAAAAAACCGGTTGAAAATCGGTCAAAACCGAACCGGCGGTTTTGATCGGTTTTCATTAAATTTTTTATTTTTTTTTACTGATCGTCTCTCCACTTCACCACCGCCCCTGGAGCCACCACACCGCGACCGCCCCTCTTCCCCCCACCACACACCACCACCCTCTCTTCCCCACCACCGCCCTCTTCACCCACCGCATCGCCGCCTTCTTTCCCCACCACCGCCTCTTCTTCACCCACCGCATCGCCCATGCATTCATCCATCAAAGAAAGAGAAGCGGGTGGCGTGAGAGGCCGCGACCGCCGCCCTCTTCCCCACCACACCGCATCCGCCGCCCTCTCCACTTCACCGCCGCCTTCCACTTCACCGCATCAGACGCCCTTTGTCATCCAACAAGAAAAGAGAGCGGGTGCGGAGAGGTGGTCGTGGTGGATGGCTTGGCAAGGGCGACGCGCCGATTGAAGAAGAAAGTGAAACCGAGAATGAAATGAAGGAGAGAGAAGATTATGTTTTTTTAACCGCTTTTTTTTTTTTTTTTTTTTTTTTTCAAATTTCAAACCCATTTTATTTTTTTTTTGGCTTTGCTTTTCATTTTTCATTTTTGGGGTTTGCTTTTCATATTATATATATATAATATTTATTATGACGTCATACCGGCTCAATCCGGTCCGACCCCGGTCCAACCTTTTTTTGGGGTCGTCCGGCTCAACTTCCGGTTCTGGTTTTTAAAACATAGGTTTAGTGTGTTATAGTTGGCTTGGATTTTACAAGTGTATGCTCTTGACATTATGGGTATGTCTTGTACTCAATTTTCAATAAATTCTTTTGCTGACCAAAGCTACAGTATTATTTTATTAGTTGATTCTATGAGCAACTTATTATTTGATATGAATAGTATTGTTTTATATGAGCTATAGTATTAATTGATATAAGTTATAGTATTATTTGATATGAACTATAATATTATCTGATATTGTAATTTTATAAAAAAAATAAAAATTTGAATATAATATATAAATTAATAAAACTAAATAAATTGTATGCAATTATCATTTGTATTAGTTGAATTAGAAAAAAAAACTACTATTAGTTGATACTATGAGCTATAATATTAATTGATATAAGCTATAATATTAGTTGATTTAAGCTATAGTATTATTTGATATAAGCTATAGTTTAGTTGATATAAGATATAGTATTAGTTGATATGTGCTATAGTATTATTTGGTATGACCTATAGTATTAGTTGATATAAGCTATAATATTATTTGGTATGAACTATAATATTATTTGATATTGTAATTTTATAAAAAAAATTAAAATTTAAATATAATATATAAATTAATAAAACTAAATAAATCGTAAGTAATTATTATTTGTATTAGTTGAATTAAAAAAAATTACTATTTGTTGATACTATGAGCTATATTAATTGATATAAGCTATAGTATTATTTAGTATAAGTTATAGTATTATTTGATATAAGCTATAATATTATTTAATATGAGCTATAATATTATTTGATATGAGCTATAATATTAGTTGATATAAGTTATAGTGTTGGGAAATTTGTATTAAGTTTTGATGGAAGTTCCAAAACAGTTTGTAATAGGACCAGTCAGACCTGTTAGTTGACTGATGATTTAGAATCAGGTTAGGATGACCAGCTGAAATGTATAGACAACTGATGTACAAGACAGGTCACATATTGAGGGGGAACTCAATATGTATAGGTTAGGTCAGAAGATCAAGACCAGTCGCACTGTAATATCAAGACCGTGTCGGGGCCGAAGACATCAGATGAGGTCAGAAGACAAGTCAAGACAGAAGACTAGACAAGTCAGAAGACCAGACGAAGTCAGATGATCAGGTGAAGATATGAAGACTCAAGTTTAGAAGACCTGAAGATCAGATGACTACCAGAAGATCAAGACCAGAAGACTTACATCAGCCGAGTCTGCTAGTTGAGCTAAGACAACTTGCACTAGAAGACTCTATCGCAGATAGATCGATCGGTTTATCTCGATCAAAGCGCCACACTGTGTGTTAACCGATGCTACACTGCATCATAACGCATGCTATCAGGCAAGAAGAATGTCCACTTGAGTTGGTAGAACAAACACCTAAAAAGTGTACTGTTAACCAATGAGCGACACCCTACAGAGTCGATAACGCGGATTCGGTCGTGATAAGTCAAACGGCTATAAAGGACAACTATTCACGCTTTCGGCCATGCCGTTCCTGAAGCACGTCACATCAATCTTGCAACCTACCAAATATAGCCTGAAATTCAAATTGCTCTCCAACTGCTCTTTGATTTCGAGGTCTATAAATATGAGATTGTTCTTCATAGTGAAGATACATAAATTATCATCAAGCTCAAGTTTATAGCAAAATTTCCATACGAAGAACACTAAATTCAAGTTTATTTTATGAGTGTTCATCCCATTAGTTCTTAGCATACAAATTTTGTCCTCTAGCTTTAGGCTACATAAACACTAGGATAGATTTCCAGTTGGAACAACAACAAATCTTTACCCAAACCCAAAAGTTAGGTTAAGTTTGTTTTGCAAGATTTCAGACTAGGGTTTCTAGTTCTGATTTCTGGGATCGGTTGAGTGAGAACTCTCTAAACATCTGTTGGTTGTAATGTGTTAGACTAACACAATAAACTAAGTCCAATTGGTTAAGTTGGTGCCCCTTGTGATAGGGAAGAGTGGACGTAGGACTGGTTGTCCGAACCACTATAAAATCTTGTGTGTATTTACTTGCTCTAAACTGCTTTACACTACTGCACACAACTTGGTTTAAACTGCATACATATTTCGAAGTTAGGATCACCGCACTGCTAATCGATCCGATCGGTTTTGACAATTTAGTCAGCTGATTGAAAACAAACTTCAGAATCTGATTTGATAAAACTGGTTTTTCACACGGGTATAAACTAGCTTCCGCACATTAGTTAAACTGATAAGACACCGAATTGATCTGCCAACAAAGCGATCAAGAAGTTGATATCACCAAATCGATTCACTCAAGACTGATCAAAGCAACCCGCCATCACACCCGATCTTGCGAAAAAAGTTTTTAAGTCTATTCACCCCCCCCTCTAGACTTACGCCCTCACAAAAAACCCGTTCGGGACCTACAAGTTGGTATCGAGCAAAGGGTTCTACTGCACTAATCGGCTTTGAATGTCATCGGTTCTTGAGGAAGAACCTTTGTGGTCACTTGAACGGATCTTGAAAAACCATTTTTAAAAATTCATCTGTTTTCAAAACTCACCAAGCATGGATAATACATCTGGTATGTATCATGATCTACCCAAGTTTACTATTGATGAGTATGTAGATTGGGTCATACTCATGAGCAATCATCTGGGAGCTATAAGCAGCAGAATGATGGAAGTTCTTGAACAAGGACCTATCATTATCTACCACAACAATCCAGCTGAAGGTGGTGATCCATCTTTTCCAGTTGGCGCTCGGATCAGAAAGAGCCCATCTCGATGGATCTTTCAAGAAAGAAAAAGTCACAACTGGATACGGTTGCAAGACATATCATCATGAAGACGATGGATAAGATAACAAGAGAAAAGATCAAATATCTCAAGACTGCGAAGAAGATGTGGGATACTCTAGTTGAGATATACGAAGGAAATGAACAGATAAAGGACAGCAGATTACAGGTCGAACTGGTTAAGTTCGAGAAACTCAAGATGCTGCCTAACGAGACAATCAACGAGCTAGATGGAAGGATTACCATGTCGATCAACAAGCTCAGAGAGTTAGGACGTGAAATGACCGATAAGGATATCAACTACAAGATTCTGAGATCTTTAACGAAGAAATGGGATATGAAGGTCACAGTGATCAAGGACTGCCAGGATATAGCGAAGATGAAGCCAAGCAGTTTGTTCTTAAATCTGAAAGCCCATGGATTCGAACTGATTGAGAGAGGGCAAGAGGAAGATGATGAGTCATCTGCCGAAACCACACCTGCAAAAACTAAAGCAGTAGCATTCAAAGCAGGCGGCAGTGGCTCTAAACCTTCTGAGCCTATTGAAAATATTGTTAGTCAAGCTGAACAGATTGCTCTACTCACCAAAAAGCTTGAAAGATCAAACATTCAATTGGGAAAGTATAGAAGATTCTACAAAAACTATCAGAATAGCAGAGGAAGAGATAGAAGATCGTCTGACAGATCGCAGGAAGGAAACAGATCTGATAACAGAAGAGACGACCAAAGAGAAAAGAAAAGAGATGATCGTGCTGAAGATCACAAATCAGAAAGGAGAAACTCAGATCAAAGGCAAACCGGGAAGTCACTTGACAGATCGTACAGAAGACATGACTCACCTGCCAGAAGAAGTTCAATAGAGAGAGGAGTCTGCTTCAACTGCCAGAAGCCTGATTAGAGGTGAAATTGAGTGAGTTACGAGCAAGTTTTAGCCATGTTTTGAGTGTTTTTAGTGATATTCTTGTGGTGATTGAACATAATCTGTAAAAAAATCACTAATTTGCTTCTTTGGTTTGTATAAGAGGAAAGAGGACTGTAAATGGAGCTCGTGAGACTTCGCGGTGCATGAATCGGACTCCAAGTTGAAAAGATATGAAAGAAATACTGAAAAGTATTAGTTGGAGTGAAGAAAGGTGATAGAAGGATGAGGTCGAGCACCTAGAGCTCGACCAATGCGGTCGAGCGGGCACAAGTGCAGGGAGCAATCGGCGCTCGACCAGGTGTGGTCGAGCGATACCGCTCGACCAAGGAAGGTGCTCGAGCGCAAGGGAATCCAGCGATGTAGAAGCGCTTGACCAAACTAAGTGGTCGAGCGATACTGCTCGACCAAAAGACCTGCTCGAGCGGTCTGATTAAGCAGGATATATAAGGCAGATGGGAAAATTAGAAGAGGAGGTTTTTTTTCAGGGAAAAAGGACGAAGGTTAGATATAGAGGAGAAGGGGAAAAGTACCTAGGGTTCAGGGAAGAAAGAGAGGAATTCATCCACGAGAAACACGATTTGATTCACAACTTTACTGGTTTACATTCTAGATTTCCTGATTTTGATTTTTTCTAAATTCTCAGTTTTACTTTTGAAGAACAACTTTAGGGTTTATTTAAATTTCCTATCCAATACTATTTTGATACTTTAATTCAATTGATTATCCATTGTTGATTTGTTTTACGTATTCGTGCATGATGATTTCTATTGAATACTTGATTGTTTGTGAGTTGAATATCATGTTGGTAGGCTAAATCTTTGATTGCTTTGAATAGGATGATCGCGTAGAAATAGTGAATTGGTGAGGCGAGTAGGATGATTCGAGGAGTAAATTAGATAATCTTCCTAATTTGCTAATTTGAATAACTAATCCAATAAAAACCATTAAATTGAGTACGAAAGTTGTTAGAGAGAGGACGATCGAATCACTCTTTTCCAACGAATAAGCTTGAGGAGAGGGTTCGTGACGGGGTTGGTAATATACCGGTTCATTTAGGGAGGACGACCGAATCACCCAATTTGAATAAGGGTCCTAGTAATTAAGCACAACCTTAATAACTTGATTATTTGGTAAGTGAGGTAAAGAGGGTATTAGTTGAGTAGTCGGGGATAAAAAACCGAGCTTTTGTTGTACCTTATTTAGTCAGGATTAGTGAAGTTGATTGCCTAGTTTTAGTACACTTAGGGTTATTCTTTTGTACACCACGATAGTCCTTGTCGCCAAACCAATTCCGATAGTATACGTAGGGATTCCTGTCCAAAGCAATACTCTCCAATATTTGCACTTCATCTGAAGTTAGTATAATCATTGTCATTTACTTATTTCTTGTTGAAGCAATAGTAGTGAAATGGAACTATCAAATTGCATCCATATTAGTTACGAAGCAAAGATTTTCAGGGATTTACACGTATACTAAACTTCTTTTGGGTTCGATACTACTTGGTCCAAATACTTACCCTTGCTACAGTGATCCATACTCTTGTGGGGTAACTGCTAGTTAAGAATATAGCATTTTATGACAAAGTCAATGGCGCCGTTGTCGGGGATGTGACATATGTGCTTTGTGTAAAACTTGGAAATAGATTAGTAGCTAGTAGTGGGTGTTTTCTTTTCTGTTTTTACTATATTCTTGTGCTAGTTGCAGTTGATTTCTTTGCTTGAGTTTTCAGGTTTATGAGAACACGCTCAAAAGGAGAAACGAGCGTTGATCGAACTGAGTTAGGCCCTGAAGCTATAGCAAGAAGGAATCGAGCTTTCCAGAGAAGAATGGCTGCGGTAGGCAACGAAGGGTTGAATGTTGATGGAAATGGAGGGAACGGAGAGAATCAATTGCACCCAGAAGGGATTAATAACCCGAACCACCAGCCAAACCAACCATACCCCCAAAACCAACCGCAGTATCCCAACCAACCAAACCAGCAAAACCAATTCCCTAACCAAAATCCAAACTTCCAAAACCTTAACCAACCGTACAACAACCAACCTTACCAAAATCTACCTTACCAAAATCAGCCGAATCAAAACTACCACACAAACCCGAACTATAACCCTCTTTACCAAAACCAACAAAACCACCCTAGGGGAGGGAATTCTGAGATGGCTATCCGAGGGATGTTTGAGGCTCAACCTCAAAGATATTATGATGGAGTGGCTTTGCCAAGGGTGGAAACTAACAACTTCTCAATTTCTCCGGAGATCCTTAAGATGCTCCTTGATTCTCAATTCCGAGGAGAGGTTGGGAGAGATAATCCAAACACTCATCTCCGGAATTTCTTGATGATTGCTTCGACATTTGACTACAACGGGATGTCGGAGGATGCAAAGAAGCTCAGGTTGTTTCCGTTCTCACTGACCGGGATAGCTAAGGATTTGTTCGATAACACAATTCCACGAGGAAGTATCACCACTCGGGCTCAAATGGAGCAAGCATTTTTGGAGCATTTTTATCCTCCATCCAGAACAATGAAGGCAAGAACTGAGATATCTACATTCCGTCAAAAACCGAATGAGGGTCTCAGTCAAGCATGGGAGCGATACTGTAACTTGTTGATTAAGTGTCCGCAACATGGGTTCAATGAGCAAGATACAGTGGCCTACTTTTACTGTGGAATCCATTACAATGAGCAAAAGCACCTCGATGCTTGTGCAGGTGGTGGTTTTCTGAATAAGAGTGCTCGGGAGTGTAGATAAATTGTGGAAGGAGTTAAAAATGCTGGGGAATGGAATGCTGATCAATCACGTCAGAGTGTGAATTAGATGGAAGAAAACATTGGAACTCAGAAGTTGTTGATGGCTATGATGGAGAAAATCAGCAATATTCAAGTTAGCCAACAGTTTGGGGGAGGAAGCAACGAGGCGAATGAGTTTATGGACCAGTCGGTATTTCAGCAGGAAGAGGCCAACTATATGGGGAGGTCGAATTACAACCAGCAGGGGTACCAACAGGGAAATTATCAGCAAGGGCGACCTACCTCTGGTCAACCTTTTATGCCTCAGGGTCCACCACCTTCATAGAACCAATGGCGAAACAATTCAAACTATCAAGGGGGTTTTACATCTTATCCGAATCAGTGGAGAAAGAACGAGAATTTTTCCTACGGAAATCCAAAGGCTGGAATCACTGTTCCACCAGGTGTTGATCCGGGTTCAAAACCTCCTGGTGGAGAAGGCAGAACATCAGTTACTGAGATGTTGCAAACTCTTGTGCAACAAGGTGAGGAGGTGAAGAAGAGATTATCTTCTCTTGAATTTGATCAGAAAGAGGCGACTAAGAAGAACGAGAGAAGAAGCAAAGATTTCCAGGGATTTACACGTATACTAAACTTCCTTTGGGTTAGATACTACTTGGTCCAAATACTTACCCTTGCTACAATGATCCCATACTCTTGTGGGGTAACTGCTAGTTAAGAATATAGCATTTTACGACAAAGTCAAAGCCAGGTCACTAAAGTGCAGACTGCCCTGACCTGACGCCCAAAGAAAGAGAAGATAAGAGGAACATAAGAGAGCAACGATACAGAGACAGGAAAGCTATGGTTGTTGACACTACATGAATAGATGACTCTTATCTGCCATCAGAAGATTCTGGTTACTCATCTGTTGAAGACTTCTGCCTGATGAGCAATGCTGATGACTTCAATGACGCTGATTATCTGATGTTCTCATCTGATGACGACATCTGTCTCATGGCCAAGGAAGAAGATCAATCTGAGGTATCTTCTAAACCATATGTGTTTTCTGTTTCCACACCAGCTGTGCTGAGCACACCTGCTGGAGAGATTGACCTGCAGCTCTACAGTGAGCAATTGCTTGATGATCTCTCCAATGCAGTGGACACTTATACCATAGTGGAAGCTGAGAGCGACAAGCTAAGATAGAGAATATTCAGCTTGTTAAAGAAAATGCTATTAGAAAAGCTGCTGGACTGAAATCAGCTGAAACTGCTCAGAAGATTACTGCAGAACTGGAAGTTCTGAAAGTTAGTTCTTTTGATCAGGATAAACTGATTAAGGAACAACTAGCTATTAACAAACAACAAGCTGATGATCTCAAAATCCTTCAAGCTAAGTTTGATGAACTCTTCCGACTGCATAAGAGTCTAAAAACAACTGAGGATAGTTTGCGTAAGAAAATAGAGGTTTTCACGAAATCTTCTAAGACCGTTCAAGATTTGAACAACTATTTTCGTACGTCAACTAATAAGAAGGGAATTGGGTATGAAAACCCTTCTACATCCTCAAAAGCCCCGTCTATTTCACTTCAGAAAAGTGTAATCAAACGAGTTTCTGATCTAGATACACGTAAAGAAAAATCTGTATCAGATAAGGGAAAGAGACCTGCTGAACAAGGAAGGCAAGTGTCTGATCAGAAAGGGAACATAAATGGATCCCAACTGATCAAGCATCAGCCGAGGAATCAACAGAAGAACCCTGTTCTTCTGAAGAGACCTCAACCTGATCAGCAGATTAGGAATCAGAAAAGACAACCTCTCAAAGGGAAATCTGATCTGAAACCTAATCAGGTCCAGCTGCCTAACAAGCAAGCTAAAGGTAAACTGCTAAGACCGGATATGCCAAAAAGATATGAATCTTTTAATGGTAGCAGTCGTACCTACCCTTACAATCTCAAGTCTTCTGAGTCATCCAAGGCTCACACTCATGATCATACTGACCAGATTACATATGAAGAGACGTATGGTTATGTAGATATGTATGGGAGACAAATCAAGCCCTCTGTTTTCAACAAAGGTGCCAGATTTGTTTGGATCCCGAAAGGTATTTCTAAACCCCCAGGACCCAAGTCTACTGGGGTACCTAAAACCTGATTTGATTGCAGGTTCGCGTGGGTTTAACCAATAAAGGAGGTGTACAAGCAACTATCTGGTACATCGATAGTGGATGCTCAAGGCACATGACTGGAAGCAAACATCTCCTTAGCTCTTACGTAGAACAAGAAGGCCCACGTGTACTCTTTGGTGATGATAACTTTGGCTTTACCAGAGGATTCAGAACCTTAGAGAATGATGATGTACAGGTTACTGGAGTCTCGTATGTCGAAGGCTTAAATCACAACCTGTTATAAGTTTTACAATTCTGCGACAACGGATTCAGTGTTGAGTTCTCGACTGATCAGTGTACTATTAGGAATCGAGCCACTCAACAAATTTTGTTAACCGGTTCAAGGAAAGGAACGATCTACACTGCAGATTGGAACAATTGTCTAAGAAATGCATGTCTGATTGTTAAGAGTTCCAAAAGCAGTAGTTGGCTCTGGCACAAGCGAATGAACCATCTGAACTTTAAAACTCTTAACAAGATAGCAAGGATGTCTCTGGTTGAGGGTCTTCCGAATGAGGTATTCTCTAAGGATCAGACATGTGTTGCATGTTAGAAGGGAAAACAGGTAAAAGCCTCATTCAAGGGAATCTCAGGACCAGCATCTAGCAGAGTACTGCAACTGCTCCATATGGATCTTTTTGGACCAGTTACACCACTTAGTCTCAGCGGACGCAAGTACACTCTGGTGATCGTGGATGATTACTCCAAGTTTACCTGGGTGGTTTTCTTATATAAGAAGAATGAGACAACAACAAAGATACCCGAGCTGCTCAAGAAACTACAAAATGAGAAGGGTGTAAGTATTGTGAAAATCAGATCCGATAAAGGTACATAATTTTTGAACTCTTTTATTACTGATTTTTGCACTAAATTTGGAATACATCATGAAACATCAGCTGCAAGAACACCACAACAGAATGGAGTAGCAGAACGGAGAAACAGAACACTCAAAGAAGCTGCTCGAACTATGTTAAGTTAACATGCCACTCCAAACCGTTTCTGGGCAGAAGCCATCAACACTGCATGCCACACTCAGAACAGATGTTTTCTAACTAAGGCTCACTTCAAAACACCTTATGAACTGTGGAAGGGCAGAAAACCTCGTGTTTCTTACTTCCATGTTTTTGGGTGAAAGTGTTTCATACACAACAATGGGAAGAGTCAGTTGAAAACCTTTGAGGCCAAGTCAGATGAGGG
Organism: Stenogyne calaminthoides; assembly: GCA_037126765.1. Taxonomy (NCBI): domain Eukaryota; kingdom Viridiplantae; phylum Streptophyta; class Magnoliopsida; order Lamiales; family Lamiaceae; genus Stenogyne; species Stenogyne calaminthoides. The sequence goes on along the minus strand of JBBCBC010000004.1, from coordinate 6,100,358 downwards.
TATATTCTTAGGATATTCCTCAACCAGCAAGGCTTTCAGGGTGTTCAACAGGGGAACCCTAGTTGTGGAAGAAACACCTCATGTGGTCTTTGATGAGACATCTTCTGAACAAGAGAAATCTTCCTCAGAACAAGAAGTACCAGATCAACCTGTACCGGATGCATAGAAAATGGATCAGCTAAGTATCAAGGATAAAGGATCAGATCACGTAACAGTGTATGTTCCAAAACTTGATCTTGCTGATTCACCAGGTCAATAAGATCCAAAGGTACGTACAACTATCGATGAAGAAGCTGGTACAGCTGAGACAGTAACAACTGAACCATCTGGTTTAGGGGAAACACCTGATGTTCCTATGGACAGACATCAGCATATGATGACTCCAACATCAGCTGAGACTTGACCATGTCAAGTGGATCCTATTATTGCACCACTCCCACCTGCTAGTGACTCAATATCAGATGAGGATGATGACATCCAAACTGATATACATCAGAAAAGAAGGACTTGGTTATCTGATCATCCAACTGATTTGATAATTGGCAATCCAAATGCCCGAGTCCAGACTAGACATCAGGCTGGTGAAAGTGCGATGTATTGTTGTTATCTGTCTTTGAAGGAACCAACCACCATTGAAGAAGCTCTACAGGATGCTAATTGGATTCTAGCCATGCAAGAAGAATTATAGCAGTTTGAGAGGAATCAAGTGTGGAAACTGGTGGACAGACCAACTCATCAAGATGTGATTGGCACAAAGTGGGTATTCAAGAACAAGAGAGATGAGAATAATGTCATAACCAGAAATAAGGCAAGACTTGTTGCTAAGGGGTATTCACAATCAGAAAGAATTGATTATGATGAGACCTTTGCACCAGTCGCTCGCCTGAAAGCCATTCGGCTGTTTCTGGCTTATAATGCCCACATAGGGTTTATTGTGTATCAGATGGATGTAAAGATTGCATTTTTAAATGGGGTACTAGCTGAGGAAGTTTATGTTGAACAACCTCCTGGCTTTGAAAAAGGTAACCAGGTGTACTGTTTAAGAAAAGCTCTTTATGGCCTGAAACAAGCTCCTCTAGCTTGGTATGATACACTATCTCAGTTCTTGATAGACAGTGGATTCACTAAAGGAACAGTGGATAGAACCTTATTCAGAATAGATGATGGAGAAGATATTCTGAAGGTTCAGATTTATGTGGACGACATCATCTTCGGATCTCCCAACAAGAGCTTATGTGAAAGATTCAGCAAACTGATGCAAGGGAAATTCGAGATGTCCATGATCGGTCAGATGAATTACTTTCTGGGTTTACAAGTTAAGCAAAGTACAAAAGGGATATTCATCTGCCAGGCGAAGTACACTAGGAATCTGTTGGCTAAGTTTGGAGTTCAAAACTGTAAGGAAGCCAAAATTCCTATGATGACTGGATTCAAGATGGATCCAGATGAGAATGGTCAGAAAACTAATCAGAAAGAATACAGGGCTCTCATTGGATCTCTACTATACCTGACTGCCAGCAGACCAGATATAACTTTTGCAGTAGGTGTATGTGCCAGATTTCAGGTAAATCCAATGCAAAGCCACCTGGATGCAGCTAAGCGGATTCTTAAGTATCTGAATGGGACAATAAACCTTGGTTTATTCTACCCATCAGATGATAATCTAGAGCTTAGTTGGTATTCTGATTCTGATTATGGAGGTTGCAGAATATACAGAAAGTCAACCTCAGGTACATGTCAGTTCTTAGGTAGTAAACTGATCTCTTGGTTTTCGAAGAAGCAGACATCTGTTGCAGCATCTACTACTGAAGCAGAATATATGGCTGCAGGAAGCTGTTGTTCCCAACTGCTATGGCTAAGTCAGCAGCTGAGGGATTACAACATTGTAGCTAAGAACGTACCTATATTCTGTGACAGTAATAGTGCTATTGCAATCACTCAGAATCCTGTTCTACATACAAGATGCAAGCATGTGGATATCAGACATCATTTTATAAGAGATCATGTTGAAAAGAAGATCATCAGAATGGAAAAGATCCATACTGATAAGCAAAGAGCTGATATCTTAACCAAGCCACTAGCTGAAGTCAGATTCAGAGAACTCTGTAATGAGCTAGGACTTCTGGATCTTGGAGAAAGTGCACCAGAAATGTTTGGTGGACTGGTCTCCAGAATCAGTTGGTTAAGAGACTAACGAGGTTAAGAAGGATCAGTTGAGTAAGGTACCTCAACTAGTCAGAAGATCGGTCAAGGAACTGATCAGATTGGACGTTCAAACTTTGTAAGTCAATTAAGCACATGATTCAACAAGCAAATTGCATAAGTATTAAAGCTAAAATTCGCATAAAAAAAGAGTCAACACAACAAGGGATTAAAGGAGGATTTCATTGATAAAGACCCGGAGGTCAAAATTTTCATTACAATTTCATTACAATAGACCCTGAGGTCGAAAGATAAACCCTAAACCCTAAGCCCTTAGTCCTAAAATCAATGGGACTACCCGCTTTAAATGAACACGAGTGTCATACACAAGTGTCAAACATGTAATTCAAGGGATTTAGTCCGATCAAGATCGTATACTAAGTCCATATTACATGTCAGAAAAGGTCCATTGATGTTAATTTCATCATCTCGATCGGCGCACAAGGCACAAACGGCCAGGAGGAGCATCTCCATGTTGCCGAAGGCAAATGCATCACCTCGATGGTAGTGAAGCATGGCAATGGTTGTATGATCATCCTTCGATGGAGACGAAAGCAGGAATGAGGGTAGCACAGGATTGGACTGAGAATCAGAGATCATTTGTGTAGGGTAGAAGAAGCCTTTTGCTGGAGGACTCGCCGGAATAAAGGGATCGCCGGAATTTATCATGTGCAAGCCTTAGGACGATAAGTATGGTGAATGGGTTGTGTTGTGCGTCTAAATCACTTGTTCTATTTATACAGGGGTAGAAATGCAAATTTGATTTCTCGAGGCCCTTCAGAGAAATTGGCACCACAATGACAGCGCGTAGGTGGTACGCGACTAATGATTGGATTAGTTTACGACGTGTGATATCACAAAGTGTCCAGACCATCATTGCAAGACTGTCACATCACACCGACTTAGGGAATCGAGGTGACTCTTCGACTCCCCGAGGATAAGGCTTTGGCGGGAGATTGACACATTTCCCAAGATCTGACCTGATTAGATTGGATCAGCAAAAATTTGATTATCAGATAAGTGGATCAACTGAGTGGATCAGCTGAGTGGATCATCAGATTGGATCAACTGAAATCTGATCAGATAAGTGGAACATTGTTGGGAAATACTAAGGGATAGGCTACCATCAGTAAGGTCAACAGTAATCAGGCCAACCAGATCAGATCAAAGTGGTAACTGATTGATTACAACATCAATCAGTCAGATACGTTTCTGATTTATCTTTTCTGTTTCATTTTATATGCATTATTTATATAAATGGCTTTTATTACTGTTCCCTTAACTTTATGACGTATGCACTGCAAAGCATTAAATGCGGACGTGGGGAATATGTATTTAACGGTATTTATTGCGAGATTTTGCATCCAAAATACGAGCGGGCTACTTTTTCCAACCACTCGATTAAAATAATTTACGGCCGATTAATCTCAGCCATTGATTTCAAAAACACGGATACTTGAGTACTTATGGGAAATTGTGCATATTTTTCCCTCGCATTATATAACCCTAACTCAATCTCCGAAAACACTTTCCACTTCTATTACTTATCAGATTTCTTAAGATCAAATTGTCTGATTCTTCAAATCAATTGATACAACTTTCACGCTATTCAAATCCACGAATCAATACTTGGTAATTTCTTTTAAAATACCTGCTAAAACTCTCTCCTGGTATTTCTTAGGTTTAATTCAAGCAGCAGATGAGGAACAACATTATCCGGTGGATACCTCGAGAATTTGGTGGAAGGCCCCTTGAAAGTTTCGGCCTTTACTTGGAAGCTTTTATTGAATCGGATTGCTACTAAGGACAATTTGACAAAGAGGGGACTTCTTCATAACAACAATGGTGAGTGTGTCATGTGCCAAAACAGTTTAGAATCTGCTCATCACTTGATTTTAGAATGCCCGTTCTCTAATTTCATTTGGGCTCGGGTGAGGCAATGGTTGGATATTTCATATCCTGATCATTCAACAATACATGATCATTTGCAAGTTTTTTGTGTCGGGGAGGCTCTGATAGGACTTCTAAGAAATGCTTCCTTCTTATTTGGCAATGTGTGGTATGGAAAATCTGGAAGACTAGGAACAAGATGATCTTCAATAATGTCATGCCGGATCGGTCGTTAACTTTTGATGGAGTAAGGATTAATTCATGGAAATGGCTTCATGCTCATTTTCCCATCTCTTTTTTCTATTCTCTTAATGATTGGTGCGAGCAACCTCTAGATTGTATTCCTTGTAATTTTTAGATCGGGTGGTCGGGCGTGGTTATAGATTGATGTACAGTTTTCTCATTTTTCACTTTCTTCATGTATACGGGTTGGGGTACCCCAAGTACCCCGTTTAATATCATTATAAGTACCTTTTACCTTTCAAAAAATATATATAATAATCGCATGGCGAAAATTAAATGAAACTTAACAAAATTAATGTCTACATTAGATGACATGGATGCGTGTGTTCAAGTTGAAAATTAAATGAGACTTAATAACATGCATGTTCACACCTAACAATATCAACATTTAGATAGTACGTCGACCAAAAATATATAATCAGAAAAGAATATTATATATTGATATTTTATAATGTGCTAAACAATGACACTCGTGTATTAAACAATGCTATTTTGATGGAATTCTTTCATGGTATCAGAGCCTTCAGGCTCACACCCACGTCCTGGGTTCGATTCCCGCCGAAAGAAACTCCACCCATATTAAAAATTGTCCACTCTTAGTGCCTCCGTAAGAGAATTCAGCCCACGAGTGAGGGGGCCGGGAGTGTTAGGGAAATTAAATAACGAATTAATTCCACATATCTCTACAAGTTCGGACTTTTAGATGAGATGGAATTCTTTCATATTTAATTAAAAGATGGAGTACATAACATTTTTTGGTTTTAATTATATATTTTCTTGTTTCGAGTCACAAGATTAGATATTATTTGGTTCATAATTCACCTTAATTTTCTTGGAAATGAATTAATGGGAGAGATGCGTACAAGTGGATTTGGATAGTGACTCTTCCAACAAGAAATCTTGTATGAGAAGATATGACTTTTGCATTTGAATGGGGGAAAAAGCCAATTAGTTTTATGAAGTTGATGAAAAGAATATATAGAGTCATGTTTTGGAAATAATATGTAGGCGCGTAGTTGCAGATAATGATATATGAATGTAACAAGATATTTCATATATTCGGAGACTTTTGGAACAACAACTAGGTAGTATTGAAAAGAAATTAGTGATAAGCGAAAGAATTTTGTGCATTTAATTTTCCTCGCATAATTTCCAAGAAATTAAAAGGCGAAAGCAAAGTTTGTCTTATATGAGTGAAGAAGATAAAAAAAAAAAAAAAAAAAGAAACTAATTTCCAAAAAAATTAATTTGAATTTGACGTTAGGTGTGAAAGAAGTTTGTGATTGATGAATATTAGATGATATTGTTGTATAAATAAGAGGGTGCAGGGTAAGGTTGTAAGGTGCAGAGTCGAAAACAATAATTAAGTAGCTAGCTAATTACAATATACATTCGTGTTGTCTGAAGCTACCATATATTTAGAAAAGTATTACTTGTTTAGATAGAAAAATATAACTTGATTAGATGAAAAGTATAACTTGTTTAAATAGAAAAGTATTACTTGTTTAGATAGAAAAGTATAACTTGATTAGATGAAAAATATTACTTGTTTAAATAGAAACGTATTACTTGTTTAGATAAAAAAGTATAACTTGATTAGATGAAAAGTATTACTTGTTTAAATAAAAAGTATTACTTGTTTAGATAGAAAGGTATAATTTTAAAAAAAAAAAACAAGTAAAAAAATATACATTTAATATAATTTAATTTAATTTATATAAAAAATTATTATATAAAAATGTGATTGAATTAATAAATAAGATAATTGAAATAAAGAATTTAAAAAAAAAAAATTTTAAAAAAAATGATTTTTAGGACATATAGAATTAATTTCATTAAGTAAACGCAAAGAAAGTAAGTGCTTGAAGCGGAATTAATCCTTTCAGCGCCCAAGGTCCCGTGTTAGGTCCCCCCATGTGAGCGAATAATTGCCTCGATTAATTTGGAGGCTTGGAGGCTTATATATGAGATGCTTGGTAGTTGGGTTCGAGATGGTCCGTGGTTCGGGTGGTTCGGTGCCCACCCGGGCGCCCCCCGGGCCCGGGTTTGAACCACCGTGAGCCAATTTTTTTTTCGATAATTCACGATATAGCGGCGGATATTGATTAGTGGTGGTTTTGCTTGAGACTTATGTGCTTTTTCTTGCTCACTCTTGGCCTAATTTTCATGTTTTTATTGCTCAATTTGGATTAATTGCACTTGAAATGGGAAAGGTTTTTGTTTTGCTATCTTTGTAGGAAAATTGTGGATTTTGGAAGCAAAACGCGAGCTCAATATTATTTGGAGTCGAGTCAAATATAGAACCATGTGAAAGAGTTTGAAGTGAGGTTTCAAAGCAAAAAAAAGAACCAAGTCAATCGGAGTTCGGAAGCTCAAGTTATGAAGAAAACGAGCCTAACAAGTGGAAAAGTAATAAAATGGCCATGCACGGCCGAAAGTCAAGACGACTTGCAACAGACGACCTGGTGCTCGAGTCGAGCAACCTTGTTTCGGCATTTTTGGTCGAGCGACCATTTTTATCAAATGAAGTTCGGTAAATCCTTGAGCTGCTAGACCAACTTCGGTCGAGCACAATTGCTCGAGTCAAGCGACCGAAATGAAAAAAAACGCCGCGATTTTGCCCGTGCACGACCTCCCTTATGGTCATGTAGTTGTGCACGAGTCGAGCACGCCAAAATTGTTGAGTTTCTCAAATTTGACCTAAGGACACGTGCACTGATTCCAAAAGATATAAAAGCTCGAAGTTCGTTTTTTTTTCACCACCTAAAGGGAAAGATAGGGGAGAGAGCAAGTGATACTTTTGAGAGTTGCAACTAATACTTTTCATGTTTTTTACATTTTGCTTCCATAGATAGCTTAGATAGTCATATCATAGTCTAGATAGAGTGTTCATTTCAGTTTTGAGCAAGAAACCAAGGAGTATTGATGGATTTTGTATGGATTGGTGCTTGAACTTCAATAGTAAGGTGTTTATTTATTTCTATTTGTTGTTTGTTGCTTATTTTGATATGGGTATCTTATTTCTTTTGCATATTACCCATGGGTTTTGCTTGTAGCACCATGGGCTAAGGTTCCTTTGTGTTTGGGTGTTGTGAATTGAGTTGATGGTTGATTAATTGCTTGCTAATGGTGGATTGTCTCTATTGATGGTTGTCTTTTGAATTATGGGTTGTTTAGTGGTCAATTTAGGTGGGTTGGGCTATTAGCTTGTTCGGTTGTCTAGTTTATCACAACGAGAGTTGGGTAAATGAGGGTAGACGGATAGGTATTGGTTTGATTCCCGGATTTGAGTCAATTCACATCCTATTGCAACGAGAGTTGGGTAGGATCGTTAGAATCCCCTTAGTTCACATTGATTCACTAGCTAGTAACTAGTGTTGAAGATGAAGAAATTTATGAGAGTGATCTCTATGCTTCAAGTGGGAACACAAGGGTAGGGAGTAGTTAGTTAGTTAGTTAGAGGACCCTTCCTTTGCAATTACCCGGGTAAGAAAGAGTGAATTCACATCCCGATCTTAGGTGTTTAATGAAACCGGAACCTAGGCTTACCAAGTACGGGAATGGTTAATGAAGAGTGATCGTTCTTAGGGAGTAACCAGACGTAGAGACAACCACCTAGGCAATCGTTAATCGAACATCATCCGAGGATCAACACTTGAACACCTCTCACACTCAAAACACAAAACATTTTCATCTATTCGTTTTACTTATTTGCTCACTAGTTTATAGTTTGTTATTTGTCTACTTAGTTGATAATTGCTTGTTTTTAAGTTTCCTACATGTTTCACACTATAATCACGCGCCGACACATAGCAATTGGGCTATATTCTACACCCTAGTCCCGTGGATCAATATTGCTTTAACCGGGGACGAAACGATCCTCTTATACTTGAGAGGTGAGTGTTGCAAAACACGTGTCAGATATAGCGACGAAAAATAACGGTCGCTAATAGCGATGGAAGTCAGTCGTCGCTAAACCGCCGCCATATTTTTTGACGGTATAGTGAGCGGTTATTTCGCCCGGTCGGACCCATATGTCCGCCGCCAAAACCGTCGCTATTCGGGCGACGATAAAAGTCGTCTCTAATTAGCGACGGTTATTTCATAACCGTCGCTAAATCTTAGGGACCCTCGGTTTCCCGACAGTTACAAAACCGTCGTCAAAACCGTCGCTGCCATGTGTAGCGATGGTTATAATCGTCGCTAAAATTGTCATTAAACCCCGTCTTTTTTGTAGTGGTGACATAAACAAAATTTGAGTAAATAGTGATGAATATTTTATATGGTCAAAAATATAAAATCACACCGTATTAGGTACAGGATAAATGACAAAATAGAGGTAATTTTAAATTAAATGTTAGCGTGTATAAATTATTTCATCTTTGGCGTCAAGCGGCCATCAGAATAATAGAACCATAGGTCCATAACAATGAGGTGACGTTGACATAACACAATTTAAGTAGAGTTATGAATTTTTTTGGTTAAAAATATAAAATGATCAGATTATATATATTAAAATTAGGGTAGGTACAGAATAAATGATAATTTTAAATTTAATGTTAGGTATATATAAAAAATTATTTCAGAGGATTTCATATATATATAAGACCGATTGCCAATTTAGTATTTTAGTCATATATAAACCCACCAATAATATAATATGAATAAATGAGACCCGTTTAATATATGCGACCGTCTCATAGAATTTTTGTTATTATTTCATTTTTGTCATCAAACGGCCACAAGAGTAATAATAATAATAAGGGTAAAGTAATTTTTTAGCCCCTTAACTTGTTCCAATTTTGGCTTCAGCCTCTTAACTTTTTTGGGAATTTTTCTTTTAAGGACCGTAACTTTGAGGTGGTGGCAAAACTAAAATCATAACTTTTTGGGTTGAAAAAACAAGGACCGTAAAATTATAGCAATTGCATGCCAAATTAGCCCAAATTACACTAATTTGAGCCAGAAATCAGATCATTCGGTCTAATTTGACCTTAAATTGCTACAAATAAAAGTTACAGTCCTTTTTTATCATCCCAAAAAATTACCGCCCTTATTTTGCTACTTCTAAAGTTATTATCCTTAAAAAATGATTCCCTAACTTTCTCAATTTGAAATTTGTCTTTCTACACATTTATATTGATTTTGGTCCATCTTACCTGCTATCACATATAACCCTCAAATCGCAAGGGACGTGACATTTTATATTTAATTTTTTCTTGAAAAAATATATCAAGTCAAAAAAATAAATCTTCTTAAATCATTTAAAACTAAATTAAAAAATCTGAAATATATTAAAATAGTCAATCAAATCTTAAAAAATAATTAAATTTAAAAAATAACAATCTTAAAAGGTAAACAAAATATAAAAAAATCAACTAAATTTTCAGAACATCATTATATTTTAAAAAATTAAATATCTTCAACTATATATAGAAACTAAATAAAATCTGAAAAATTTAAAAGAACATCAATTAAATCTTCATACATAATTGCTTAAAGGAAATATAAGATACAATAAAAAAATTAAGAATATAATTCCAAGAGCACCCAATACTTAACCCTTTTTTCTTTTTTATTTAAAGGAGCATATGCTTAATTTATAACAAGCTACCTTTATAGATTTAGTTAAGTTTTTTAATATTTTTCAAATTTCATGTAGACATTAGGCCAATTAGGAAAGATAACAAACTTAATAAGCCTATGAAATATTCCAACCAACTTGTAGAAGGTTCAACGTTCAAGACGTTTCGATTCTCCTGTTCCACTTTTCGTATTTAATTGGTGTTTCATCCTGTTGAATTTTTAACACATGAACCCAAAATATGGTGGTTAATTGAATATTTTATATTATTTCACGTGTTATCCATCCATAGTATATGGAATATAAAGTGGAACACCAACTATGGAACATGTGATCTCATTCCTGTTCAAGGTATTCCAACAACTAATTAATATTTTTTTGTGATATTATGTGAAAAGTGAGAATACGAATTATAGAAGAGAAAACTTATTGTGGGACGGATTAAAAAAGAAAGTGGGAAGCTTATGGTGGGACGGAGGAAGTATGTATATTAATTCTATGATATTTATATTAACCAAATTTTTTTTTTTTTAAATAGTTAAATATGTTAAAAATTCAACCAAATAAAATATGACTAACTTAGGAAACAAGCATTTAGATTTATTTTTTGGAAAAAAACTAATTATTTAAATTTTAAAATAATTATATAAATTATTAACCAAATAAATTTAAATATTTTTTGAAAATAATAGTATTTGATAATATGAAGAAAAAAAAAATATTTTTAGTTATATATTTAAAATCAATTTTCAGATTTTTAGTTAAATATTTTAAAATATTTTTTATGTTTAAATATTTTAAGATTTATATATTTTGAATAATTTTAAAATAGTTTTTGAAATTATAGTACTATATAAATTGTATTTATTATTTTTAGTGACATTATCTATATTTATTTATTATTTTGATAATTTTTTATAATTTTAAAAAGTTTCATTCTTTTTTTATAGTTATAAATTGACTAAATTGAAAAGAAAAAAAAAAGTGATGTGGCACTCAATTAAACTCATCAACATGGCCATAAATCAACCTCCGCGTGCGCAATTCCTACAACAATTGGATTTTCTGATCCAAAAGTGTGAAAATTGAACACAAAATGACCAAAATTGGACAAAGTTGAGCTAAATTTGGGAAATTAAAAAGATAAAGGACTAACATTGGAGTCACCTAAAATTACATGACCAATATTTATTTTTTTTTCCTAAAAAGTTACTACCAGAATTACAAGATTTTGAGATAACTTCTCCCCGAAATAGGAGTTTGATTCACAAATGATCAATCCTATAAACTTAATTTATCCTCAAATATATTGATTCGATAATTTTTTTTGTCATCGATGTATTCCCAATAACTCGACAATATTCAACTTACATCTCAAGCCCACCGGCAAATCCAAAAACTCGTTTTTAGCGATTGCCTTTGAGACTTTCCCCAAAATAGCCTTCTCGTGCTATGTTTTCCTAATTACAACACAATCTAGGATTCAAACACCAATCTTGAAAGAAAAAAGTTGTTAACACTCGTGTCTCTTAATGAAATTAAGCACCAAATTAAACTCAGTTCTAATTTTCTAAAATATCTTTTCAGATTTCACATCCACATCATAAAAAATAAATATGTTGATTTCTAACTCTCCATAAGAACCAACTAACGCTTCTTAATGAATTTTTCCTTTCTTTTCATCTTAGTTGTTTTTAATTATTATTACACACAAATTATAATATCTAATTGTATAGGTTCCAATTTAATTATTTTTATTTAATTGAATACATAGTTTATTTCACTTTTCCTAAATATAGAACTATTTTTTTTTAATATTGAGATTGTAAGAGTTAGACTATAATAAAATATATTTTGTTACTATACAACTTATTTTATTTGATGAATTAATCTTTGCTCTTAATTATTTTTTTTCCTTTCTTTTCCTGTTAAATATTCTTAATTATTCTTACAATCTTCAATATACATAATCACGTACGGTCTGCCTCGGGGTTCATTAATTTGTGCGGCTTAGGTGCATAGCCGCTAGAAATTACTGGTTTTACTACCATCAACTTTGAAAGATTATCCGTCATGTTTTCACTTTTTTGATAACTTCATTATCCGCCCAAGGACCGACTAATTGGGGGCTAAATCCCAATTTGTCGACTAGCGGGAGAAGCCAGAGAACGTAAACTATGTATGAACTGACCCATCTCAAGAATTTGTTTTGAACACGAAACCTAGAGAGAAAGATACTCCTAAATTCCAAACCTACGGCCACCAGGCCATGTTTTTTCTAACAAATGCAAAGGCTGATATATTTGAGAATTGGAATGTGGTAATGGTTTTCATGAAGTCTATGGGAAGAAGAGTATATATCACGTTGGTTGTATTGAAATTATTTTTCTAACTAACCCGACCCCAATTATTTCTTATATACCATTCTTGGGAAACACCTGCAGTAGCTATATATCTAAGTACCATTTATTTTCAACCACATTAATAATCACTTGGCGAAAATTAAATGAAACTTAACAAAATTAATGTCTACATTAGATGACATGGACACGTTTGTTCAAGTTGAAAATTAAATGAGACTTAATAACATGCATGTTCACACCTAACAATATCAACATATAGATAGTATGTCGACCAAAAATATATAATCAGAAAAGAATATTATATATTGATATTTTATAATGTGCTAAACAATGACACTCGTGTATTAAACAATGCTATTTTGACGGAATTCTTTCATGGTATCAGAGCCTTCAGGCTCACACCCACGTCCTGGGTTCGATTCCCGCCGAAAGAAACTCCACCCTTATTAAAAATTGTCCACTCTTAGGGCCTCCGTAAGAGAATTCAGCCCACGAGTGAGGGGCCGCGGGGAGTGTTAGGGAAATTAAATAACGAATTAATTCCACTAATCTCTACAAGTTCGGACTTTTAGATGAGACGGAATTCTTCATATTTAATTAAAAGATGGAGTACATAACATTTTTTGGTTTTAATTATATATTTTCTTGTTTCCGAGTCACAAGATTAGATATTATTTGGTTCATAATTCACCTTAATTTTCTTGGAAATGAATTAATGGGAGAGATGCGTACAAGTGGATTTGGATAGTGACTCGTCCAACAAGAAATCTTGTATGAGAAGATATGACTTTTGCATTTGAATGGGGGAAAAAGCCAATTAGTTTTATGAAGTTGATGAAAAGAAACCCCGCGCAGAAAGCAGGTGGTGGACGAAAGAAGATATAGAGTCATGTTTTGGAAATAATATGTAGGCGCGTAGTTGCAGATAATGATATATGAATGTAACAAGATATTTCATATATTCGGAGACTTTTGGAACAACAACTAGGTAGTATTGAAAAGAAATTAGTGATAAGCGAAAGAATTTTGTGCATTTAATTTTCCATCGCATAATTTCCAAGAAATTAAAAGGCGAAAGCAAAGTTTGTCTTATATGAGTGAAGAAGATAAGAAAAAAAAAAGAAAAGAAACTAATTTCCAAAAAATTAATTTGAATTTGACGTTAGGTGTGAAAGAAGTTTGTGATTGATGAATATTAGATGATATTGTTGTATAAATAAGAGGGTGCAGGGTAAGGTTGTAAGGTGCAGAGTCGAAAACAATAATTAAGTAGCTAGCTAATTACAATATACATTCGTGTTGTCTGAAGCTACCATATATTTAGAAAAGTATTACTTGTTTAGATAGAAAAATATAACTTGATTAGATGAAAAGTATAACTTGTTTAAATAGAAAAGTATTACTTGTTTAGATAGAAAAGTATAACTTGATTAGATGAAAAATATTACTTGTTTAAATAGAAACGTATTACTTGTTTAGATAAAAAAGTATAACTTGATTAGATGAAAAGTATTACTTGTTTAAATAGAAAAGTATTACTTGTTTAGATAGAAAGGTATAATTTTTTAAAAAAAAAACAAGTAAAAAATATACATTTAATATAATTTAATTAATTTATATAAAAAAATTATTATATAAAAATGTGATTGAATTAATAAATAAGATAATTGAAATAAAGAATTTAAAAAAAAAAAATTGTTAAAAAAAATGATTTTTAGGACATATAGAATTAATTTCATTAAGTAAACGCAAGAAAGTAAGTGCCCGAGCGGAATTAATCCCCGCTCAGGCGCCCAAGGTCCCGTGTTCGGTCCCCCATGGGAGCGAATAATTGCCTCGATTAATTTGGAGGCTTGGAGGCTTATATATGAGATGCTTGGTAGTTGGGTTCGAGATGGTCCGTGGTTCGGGTGGTTCGGTGCCCACCCGGGCGCCCCCCGGGCCCGGGTTTGAACCACCGTGAGCCAATTTTTTTTTCGATAATTCACGATATAGCGACGGATATTGATTAGTGGTGGTTTTGCTTGAGACTTATGTGCTTTTCTTGCTCACTCTTGGCCTAATTTCATGTTTTTATTGCTCAATTTGGATTAATTGCACTTGAAATGGGAAAGGTTTTTGTTTTGCTATCTTTGTAGGAAAATTGTGGATTTTGGAAGCAAAACGCGAGCTCAATATTATTTGGAGTCAAGTCAAATATAGAACCATGTGAAAGAGTTTGAAGTGAGGTTATAACATAAAAAAGAACCAAGTCAATCGGAGTTCGGAAGCTCAAGTTATGAAGAAAACGAGCCTAACAAGTGGAAAAGTAATAAAATGGCCATGCACGACCGAAGCTGCACGACTTGCAGTTGCACGACCTGGTGCTCGAGTCGAGCAACCTTGCTCGGCATTTTTGGTCGAGCAGCCATTTTTATACAGCGAGTTCGGTAAATCCTTGAGCTGCTAGACCAACTTCTGGTCGAGCACAATTGCTCGAGTCAAGCAGCCCGAAATGTGAAAACGCGCGCACGATTTTGCCCGTGCACGACCTCCCTTATGGTCATGTAGTTGTGCACGAGTCGAGCACGCCAAAATTGTTGAGTTTCTCAAATTTGACCTAAGGACACGTGCGGTGATTCCAAAAGATATAAAAGCTCGAGAAGTTCGTTTTTTTTTCACCAAATTAAAAGGGAAAGATAGGGGAGAGAGCAAGTGATACTTTTGAGAGTTGCAACTAATACTTTTCATGTTTTTTACATTTTGCTTCCATAGATAGCTTAGATAGTCATATCATAGTCTAGATAGAGTGTTCATTTCAGTTTTGAGCAAGAAACCAAGGAGTATTGATGGATTTTGTATGGATTGGTGCTTGAACTTCAATAGTAAGGTGTTTATTTATTTCTATTTGTTGTTTGTTGCTTATTTTGATATGGGTATCTTATTTCTTTGCATATTACCCATGGGTTTTGCTTGTAGCACCATGGGCTAAGGTTCCTTTGTGTTTGGGTGTTGTGAATTGAGTTGATGGTTGATTAATTGCTTGCTAATGGTGGATTGTCTCTATTGATGGTTGTCTTTTGAATTATGGGTTGTTTAGTGGTCAATTTAGGTGGGTTGGGCTATTAGCTTGTTCGGTTGTCTAGTTTATCACAACGAGAGTTGGGTAAATGAGGGTAGACGGATAGGTATTGGTTTGATTCCCGGATTTGAGTCAATTCACATCCTATTGCAACGAGAGTTGGGTAGGATCGTTAGAATCCCCTTAGTTCACATTGATTCACTAGCTAGTAACTAGTGTTGAAGATGAAGAAATTTATGAGAGTGATCTCTATGCTTCAAGTGGGAACACAAGGGTAGGGAGTAGTTAGTTAGTTAGTTAGAGGACCCTTCCTTTGCAATTACCCGGGTAAGAAAGAGTGAATTCACATCCCGATCTTAGGTGTTTAATGAAACCGGAACCTAGGCTTACCAAGTACGGGAATGGTTAATGAAGAGTGATCGTTCTTAGGGAGTAACCAGACGTAGAGACAACCACCTAGGCAATCGTTAATCGAACATCATCCGAGGATCAACACTTGAACACCTCTCACACTCAAAACACAAAACATTTTCATCTATTCGTTTTACTTATTTGCTCACTAGTTTATAGTTTGTTATTTGTCTACTTAGTTGATAATTGTTTGTTTTTAAGTTTCCTACATGTTTCACACTATAATCACGCGGCACACACATAGCAATTGGGCTATATTCTACACCCTAGTCCCGTGGATCAATATTTAACTTAAGACGCTAAAACGATCCTCTTATACTTGAGAGGTGAGTGTTGCAAAACACGTGTCAGATATAGCGACGAAAAATAACGGTCGCTAATAGCGATGGAAGTCAGTCGTCGCTAAACCGTCGCCATATTTTTGACGGTATAGTGACGGTTATTCTGGCCCGGGTCCGGACCCATATGTCCGTCGCCAAAACCGTCGCTATTCGGCGACGGTAAAAAGCCGTCTCTAATTAGCGACGGTTATTTCATAACCGTCGCTAAATCTTAGGGACCCTCGGTTTCTCGACAGTTACAAAACCGTCGTCAAAACCGTCGCTGCCATGTGTAGCGATGGTTATAATCGTCGCTAAAATTGTCATTAAACCCCGTCTTTTTTGTAGTGGTGACATAAACAAAATTTGAGTAAATAGTGATGAATATTTTATATGGTCAAAAATATAAAATCACACCGTATTAGGTACAGGATAAATGACAAAATAGAGGTAATTTTTAATTAAATGTTAGCGTGTATAAATTATTTCATCTTTGGCGTCAAGCGGCCATCAGAATAATAGAACCATAGGTCCATAACAATGAGGTGACGTTGACATAACACAATTTAAGTAGAGTTATGAATTTTTTTGGTTAAAAATATAAAATGATCAGATTATATATATTAAAATTAGGGTAGGTACAGAATAAATGATAATTTTAAATTTAATGTTAGGTATATATAAAAAATTATTTCAGAGGGATTTCATATATATATAAGACCGATTGCCAATTTAGTATTTTAGTCATATATAAACCCACCAATAATATAATATGAATAAATGAGACCCGTTTAATATATGCGACCGTCTCATAGAATTTTTGTTATTATTTCATTTTTGGCATCAAACGGCCACAAGAGTAATAATAATAATAAGGGTAAAGTAATTTTTTAGCCCCTTAACTTGTTCCAATTTTGGCTTCAGCCTCTTAACTTTTTTGGGAATTTTTCTTTTAAGGACCGTAACTTTGAGGTGGTGGCAAAACTAAAATCATAACTTTTTGGGTTGAAAAAACAAGGACCGTAAAATTATAGCAATTGCATGCCAAATTAGCCCAAATTACACTAATTTGAGCAAAAATCGAGATCATTAGGTCTAATTTGACCTTAAATTGCTACAAATAAAAGTTACAGTCCTTTTTTATCATCCCAAAAAATTACCGCCCTTATTTTGCTACTTCTAAAGTTATTATCCTTAAAAAATGATTCCCTAACTTTCTCAATTTGAAATTTGTCTTTCTACACATTTATATTGATTTTGGTCCATCTTACCTGCTATCACATATAACCCTCAAATCGCAAGGGACGTGACATTTTATATTTAATTTTTTCTTGAAAAAATATATCAAGTCAAAAAAAAATAAATCTTCTTAAATCATTTAAAACTAAATTAAAAAAATTTGAAATATATTAAAATAGTCAATCAAATCTTAAAAAATAATTAAATTTAAAAAATAACAATCTTAAAAGGTAAACAAAATATAAAAAAAAAATCAACTAAATTTTCAGAACATCATTATATTTTAAAAAATTAAATATCTTCAACTATATATAGAAACTAAATAAAATCTGAAAAATTTAAAAGAACATCAATTAAATCTTCATACATAATTGCTTAAAGGAAATATAAGATACAATAAAAAATTAAGAATATAATTCCAAGAGCACCCAATACTTAACCTTTTTTTTTTTTTTTTTATTTAAAGGAGCATATGCTTAATTTATAACAAGCTACCTTTATAGATTTAGTTAAGTTTTTTAATATTTTTCAAATTTCATGTAGACATTAGGCCAATTAGGAAAGATAACAAACTTAATAAGCCTATGAAATATTCCAACCAACTTGTAGAAGGTTCAACGTTCAAGACGTTTTCGATTTCTCTGTTCTCCACTTTTCAGTATTTAATTGGTGTTTCATCCTCGTTGAATTTTTAACACATGAACCCAAAATATGGTGGTTAATTGAATATTTTATATTATTTCACGTGTTATCCATCCATAGTATATGGAATATAAAGTGGAACACCAACTATGGAACATGTGATCTCATTCCTGTTCAAGGTATTCCAACAACTAATTAATATTTTTTTGTGATATTATGTGAAAAGTGAGAATACGAATTATAGAAGAGAAAACTTATTGTGGGGCCGGATTAAAAAAAAAGTGGGAAGCTTATGGTGGGGACGGAGGAAGTATGTATATTAATTCTATGATATTTATATTAACCAAAAAAAAAAAAAAAATTTTAAAATAGTTTAATATGTTAAAAATTCAACCAAATAAAATATGACTAACTTAGGAAACAAGCATTTAGATTATTTTTTTGAAAAAAAACTAATTATTTAAATTTTAAAATAATTATATAAATTATTAACCAAATAAATTTAAATATTTTTTTGAAAATAATAGTATTTGATAATATGAAGAAAAAAAAATATTTTTAGTTATATATTTAAAATCAATTTTCAGATTTTTAGTTAAATATTTTAAAATATTTTTTATGTTTAAATATTTTAAGATTTATATATTTTGAATAATTTTAAAATAGTTTTTGAAATTATAGTACTATATAAATTGTATTTATTATTTTTAGTGACATTATCTATATTTATTTATTATTTTGATAATTTTTTTATAATTTTAAAAAGTTTCATTCTTTTTTATAGTTATAAATTGACTAAATTGAAAAGAAAAAAAAAAGTGATGTGGCACTCAATTAAACTCATCAACATGGCCATAAATCAACCTCCGCGTGCGCAATTCCTACAACAATTGGATTTTCTGATCCAAAAGTGTGAAAATTGAACACAAAATGACCAAAATTGGACAAAGTTGAGCTAAATTTGGGAAATTAAAAAGATAAAGGACTAACATTGGAGTCACCTAAAATTACATGACCAATATTTATTTTTTCCCTAAAAAGTTACTACCAGAATTACAAGATTTTGAGATAACTTCTCCCCGAAATAGGAGTTTGATTCACAAATGATCAATCCTATAAACTTAATTTATCCTCAAATATATTCAGTTCGATAATTTTTTTTGTCATCGATGTATTCCCAATAACTCGACAATATTCAACTTACATCTCAAGCCCACCGGCAAATCCAAAACTACGTCGTTTTCGCCGATTGCCTTTGAGACTTTCCCCAAAATAGCCTTCTCGTGCTATGTTTTCCTAATTACAACACAATCTAGGATTCAAACACCAATCTTGAAAGAAAAAAGTTGTTAACACTCGTGTCTCTTAATGAAATTAAGCACCAAATTAAACTCAGTTCTAATTTTCTAAAATATCTTTTCAGATTTCACATCCACATCATAAAAAATAAATATGTTGATTTCTAACTCTCCATAAGAACCAACTAACGCTTCTTAATGAATTTTTCCTTTCTTTTCATCTTAGTTGTTTTTAATTATTATTACACACAAATTATAATATCTAATTGTATAGGTTCTAATTTAATTATTTTTATTTAATTGAATACATAGTTTATTTCACTTTTCCTAAATATAGAACTATTTTTTTTTTTAATATTGAGATTGTAAGAGTTAGACTATAATAAAATATATTTTGTTACTATACAACTTATTTTATTTGATGAATTAATCTTTGCTCTTAATTATTTTTTTTTTCCTTTCTTTTCCTGTTAAATATTCTTAATTATTCTTACAATCTTCAATATACATAATCACGTACGGTCTGCCTCGGGTTCATTAATTTGTGCGGCTTAGGTGCATAGCCGCTAGAAATTACTGGTTTTACTACCATCAACTTTGAAAGATTATCCGTCATGTTTTCACTTTTTTGATAACTTCGGTATCCGCCCAAGGACCGACTAATTGGGGGCTAAATCCCACTGTCGACTAGCGGGAGAAGCCAGAGAACAGAACTATGTATGAACTGACCCATCTCAAGAATTTGTTTTGAACCTGAAACCTAGAGAGGAGCATACTCCTAAATTCCAAACCTACGGCCACCAGGCCATGTTTTTTCTAACAAATGCAAAGGCTGATATATTTGAGAATTGGAATGTGGTAATGGTTTTCATGAAGTCTATGGGAAGAAGAGTATATATCACGTTGGTTGTATTGAAATTATTTTTCTAACTAACCCGACCCCAATTATTTCTTATATACCATTCTTGGGAAACACCTGCAGTAGCTATATATCTAAGTACCATTTATTTTCAACCACATTAATAATCACTTGGCGAAAATTAAATGAAACTTAACAAAATTAATGTCTACATTAGATGACATGGACACGTTTGTTCAAGTTGAAAATTAAATGAGACTTAATAACATGCATGTTCACACCTAACAATATCAACATATAGATAGTATGTCGACCAAAAATATATAATCAGAAAAGAATATTATATATTGATATTTTATAATGTGCTAAACAATGACACTCGTGTATTAAACAATGCTATTTTGACGGAATTCTTTCATGGTATCAGAGCCTTCAGGCTCACACCCACGTCCTGGGTTCGATTCCCGCCGAAAGAAACTCCACCCTTATTAAAAATTGTCCACTCTTAGGGCCTCCGTAAGAGAATTCAGCCCACGAGTGAGGGGCCGGGGAGTGTTAGGGAAATTAAATAACGAATTAATTCCACTAATCTCTACAAGTTCGGACTTTTAGATGAGACGGAATTCTTCATATTTAATTAAAAGATGGAGTACATAACATTTTTTGGTTTTAATTATATATTTTCTTGTTTCCGAGTCACAAGATTAGATATTATTTGGTTCATAATTCACCTTAATTTTCTTGGAAATGAATTAATGGGAGAGATGCGTACAAGTGGATTTGGATAGTGACTCGTCCAACAAGAAATCTTGTATGAGAAGATATGACTTTTGCATTTGAATGGGGGAAAAAGCCAATTAGTTTTATGAAGTTGATGAAAAGAAACCCCGCGCAGAAAGCAGGTGGTGGACGAAAGAAGATATAGAGTCATGTTTTGGAAATAATATGTAGGCGCGTAGTTGCAGATAATGATATATGAATGTAACAAGATATTTCATATATTCGGAGACTTTTGGAACAACAACTAGGTAGTATTGAAAAGAAATTAGTGATAAGCGAAAGAATTTTGTGCATTTAATTTTCCATCGCATAATTTCCAAGAAATTAAAAGGCGAAAGCAAAGTTTGTCTTATATGAGTGAAGAAGATAAGAAAAAAAAAAGAAAAGAAACTAATTTCCAAAAAATTAATTTGAATTTGACGTTAGGTGTGAAAGAAGTTTGTGATTGATGAATATTAGATGATATTGTTGTATAAATAAGAGGGTGCAGGGTAAGGTTGTAAGGTGCAGAGTCGAAAACATTAATTAAGTAGCTAGCTAATTACAATATATATTCCTGTTGTCTGAAGCTAGCTAGCATATATTTAGTTTCATATTAATCGTGATGGCGGGTATTAATCTTCCAAAGTTGATGGTGATGAAACCAGCAGGTAATTAGTATATCCTGCATTACTTATGTATATGTATGTATTTTATAACAATATGTAACTCTATCGATCTCTTTAATTTCTTGAGTAGGTACGGTAACATACCCATTAATTAATAATTAAATCTTGTTTTGTTAAAAAAAAAAAAAGGTAATTATAGGTACGCAGGCTACACAGACGGGGGTGATGTATTTTGTCAAGAAGATAAAGCGGTTTCGCCACGGGCGAAGATTGAAGTAGAATGGGCGGGTGATGGCGAGAATGTTCACCTACGATTTTATCATAGCAATAAATATTGGGCACAGAGTACTGTAGGTAACTGGATTGTTGCCATCTCCAACCAACGGGAGGAAGATGCAACGAAATTAGGGTGTACATTGTTCAAGCCAACTTTTGTTCACAAGGAGGACGGGATTAATAATATTCTCCTCCAGTTGGCTCACGTTCAAAGCGAAATGCGCGTGCGAGTAGATTCGCGGAGCAATCGTGTTTATGTAGGTGATGATGGCGATGATGCTGATCCTGATGCTTTCTCTTTCGTGGATCGGGATAGTTTGTTAAAAATTCCTAAGCGCGTCACATTCAAGGTAGCAGCTAACTACCTCGAAGCTGTCGGGGATGGCACGTGGGACCTGCAATTCTCAGGCTTAGATGGTAAGGGCAAGAACGCGGCCTTCGTCGTCCACTGGCAACCAGACGGACATCTTCGCCTAGAGTCTGAGCTTCTAACTGGCAAGTTCTGGAGGCGTACTAGTCCTGATAATTGGATATTATTGGCAACTGCAGGCGCGGTGGACGCCAACACTTTGTTTTGGCCCCAGAAAATTGATAGTAGCACCATCTCTCTTGTTGGCGTTGGCAATGTCTTCTGTGGCCGTATGTCGAAAATAGGTGCCAATTTCGACTGTTTTAACGCTGCTGCAGCAGTTTCATATGTTACCGACAAAGCAAGATTGGTGGTGGAAGAACTTGTCCTCAACAGAAACATCAGTGATCTTCAATACCAGACGCAGGATGCTCGAGTATTCGATGAGCTACCTAATTTATCCCTTGGCGAATGTACTTCGTACAATCCATCCGACAAAAGAGCTGATGTAACTGTCACAATTCCATATCAAGATGCTACCTCTTATTATTTCACCAACGATTTCTTAATGAATACACAAGTCCCATTCGTCATCCAAGCTCGCATACCAACCATTATTAATGCTAATGCGGATCCAAATTCGACGATTATTGATATCTCTGGTGATGAGGTGACTATTGAATCATTTCTGTGGAACAAAAAATTCAGCCCAGCTCTCGACTCACAGCAGATTACACATACAGTACCTAACGTACCACCAAGGACAACAGTTACGGTTAAATACCTAGCCACACTTGGCAAGTGTAGCGTTCCCTTCACCTACACTCAGAAAGACCAAGATATTGTCGCCACCACCTCTACCTATCATGATGGTATCTTCTACGGTTCCAATCATTATAGCTACCATTTTGAAACAACCCTTGGAATCGCTGTTGCTGCCTCTGCCGCAAAATGATCCTTCCATCTCCTTAATTATATATACATATATATATATATATATATATATATTAATTCTCTTTTGTAATTCTATGTAGGCTGAGGGTTTTTTTCATCAACTTTCTTAAAAAGTTGGTTTTTTCCCTCATACATATTATATGCTCATCAATAAACTTTTTCTTCATTAATTAATTATTAGTGTCCCTCTCTTTCAACTTAATTAATTTATACATTACGACGTCGGTTAAGGTTGATTTCCTCCGTTTCTAGGGAATCGGATTCTTCAGATGAAGAATCCACATCACTCTTCCTTCTGGATGAAGAATCCGCACTGCGCTTCTTCTTCTCCTTGTGAGTTCCCGCCATTGCTCGTATTCCTTTTGCGATTCTCGTCTACTTTCAATGAAAGCATCAATTTGATGAGAACCGCGATCGCAAAACACAAATAATACGCAAAGAACGATAACAATTGTTGCCCCAACTCAGGTTGACAAGAAACAATTAGGTTTTGACAAGTTGTCAAGAGGTTTTTTATTATTATTTTTGATTAAAAACAAAGAAAAATCGTCCACATACTTATAGGACAAAAAACAGGACCAAATCTGCTCCAAAAAGGACCAAATCTCACCCTAAATCTAGAAGCCTTAAATTAAAATTAAAAGAAAAAAACAAAATCTAAGCCTATAAAATAAATAAAAACAATAAATATATGATAATCTTGATATTCCTTGTGAATCTTGCCAAATCTTGGAATATATCTTGAAAAATCTTGCCCACTAGCTTTAGTTGCAAGAGTAGGACAATTCTTTGTCATATAATCTTGCACGTATTATTGGGTCCAAAAACCCTCGTTCGCATCACTTGGCCAAAACAATTTGTCTGACGTTCGTGCCACTTGAATTGGCCCATATGCAATAATCAGTATTTCCCGCGCCTCAAAAAATGCTGATAATTGGATATGGACCGATTCAATTGATACAAGTGGCACGAACATCGACACTATATATATTATTAAAAATAAAAAATTATAAAAAGAAGAATGATATATTATAAAAAATTATTGTAATAATAAATAAATTCAGATTATATCCTTAAAAATTCAATTTTATTATTATTTTTTAAAAATCCTAGAAAAAATCTAAAAATTTTCCAAAAAATAAAAACTAAATCTTGAAAAAAAAAATTGAAATTAGTTATAGCTGAAAATCTGTAAATTAATTTTAGAATACATAATTAAACAAATATTTTAATGTTTAAAATAATAACATAAATAAAAATTCAACCTAATAAAATCTGTAAGTTTATTTAAAATAATTATATAAGCTAAAAATAATTGAACATAATTAAAATTATTTAAAATATTACTTAAGATAAAAAATACTCCCTCCGTCCACCAAGCTGTGCTCATTTCGTTTTGACATGTTGTACGGAAAGGTAAATGTTGTGATCGAAAATTGTAATGATCAAACAATATTGATAAATTTAGTGAACGAATGCATAAACGCAAATAAAACGAGAATTTGTTGACCCAGTTCGTCCGGAAGGACTACGTCTGGGGGCATACCAAGCCAGGATCATTTTACTATGATTTTTTGTGTGTTTTTCTCTTGGGGTTTGTCCCCTATTTATAACAATTACAAGGTACAAAGATGAAAACCCTAACGGGCCACTTAATGGGCCTTCTAAACAAGGAAATACAAGATACACTAAATCTTCGCCCGGATCTTCAATAGATGTGTAAGATCTCTCTTTCTATAACGGACACTAAGAATCTTGCTTATCTTCGATATATGGATGGCGACCTTGCTCGTGGGGCGACCTCGGGGGAGGTCGCCCAGTCAGCTGGTCCCTATTCTCTTCTTTCCGGAGCCACTGTGGACCCTCCTCGAGGGAGGTCGCTCGTTAAGGCGAGCTTGATCTTCTTTACTCGTCGCCAGGCCGCCCTTTGAGGGCGGTCCTCGGCATCTCGTACTCTTCAGCTGAACTTGGTTCTAGCCGCCTTTGCCACTTGGCTGCTGAGTGTTTATTATGGCTACAACAATTGCCCCCAAGGGCGGACTTCGACTTCGTTCGGAGGTCGGTCTTGATCTTTGTTCAAATAAGACTTATCTGATTTTTGCCCTTGAGGATGCATTCTTTGCCCTTGTGTATATTTTGAATGCCTTCACGAGGTCTTGATTGTTCATACTTTGATGATAATACTTCTGGTATCAAGTTTGGATCTTCAACTTCAAAATTGGGTGTGTTTTAGTGGGCTCGATTCTCCCTCGTGCCCCCAGGACGGGTGTCTATCTTGTGCTCGCTGTTTGTCACGTAGGCATTTGATTTTATTTATTTGTGCTCGTACTTTGAGGTAAATCTTTTTGTACGAGTCTTTTCTGTGCTCGCACTTTGAGTTGAATCTCTTTGTGCGAGCCTTTTCTATGCTCGCACTTTGAGTTGAATCTCTTTGTGCGAGCCTTTTCTGTGCTCGCACTTTGAATTGAATCTCTTTGTGCGAGCCTTTTCTGTGCTCGCACTTTGAGTTGAATCTCTTTGTGCGAGTCTTTTCTGTGCTCGCACTTTGAGTTGAATCTCTTTGTGCGAGCCTTTTCTGTGCTCGCACTTTGAGTTGAATCTCTTTGTGCGAGCCTTTTCTGTGCTCGCACTTTGAGTTGAATCTCTTTGTGCGAGTCTTTTCTGTGCTCGCACTTTGAGTTGAATCTCTTTGTCCGAGTCTTTTCTGTGCTCGTACTTTGAGGTGAGCCTCTTTGTATGAGTCTTGTTTGCGCTCATCGACGACCATTTCTGACTGAGCAGTTTGCAACTTTTTGTACTTAGCCTTCAGGCCTTCTGTCAATAATGAAAATCATTTCTTTTTCCTTCATTTATTGTGCCGACTTGATTTCCTTACGCGACTTTAATTAGAATTGTACATGTTCTTGATGTCCTATTTGGATGCGGCTTGTTTATGAACTTTGCTTAGTCGTCTTACAAAGTCGGGGGAGGACCACACCACTAGGGTGGCGATCTCGCCGCTAGTATGTCTAAAGTCGTACCTCGGGGGTTGATGTTTATTCATGCGACCTCCTTCGGTTTAAACACGTAGGAATTTTGAAAAGAAATATAACATTTTGTTTGACTTGTATTGGCTTATGATAGATAAAACCACTGAATCTCGCCGAAATAGGTGGAAAGCCGACGCCGAAGAGGCGGGTAGGTCGATGCCAATGAAGGCGGACAAAGTCGTCGCCGTAGGAGGCGGAATGCCAGCACCGAGGAGGCCGGCAGGTCGACGCCGTATAGGCGGACAAAGTCATCACCTAGGATATTTAAATGCTCGGCGGAGGAGGCGGTGTTGATGCCGTATAGGCGGACAAAGTCATCGCCTTAGGAGGCGGAATGCCAGCGCCAAGGAGGCGGGCAGGTCGATGCCATATAGGCGGACAAAGTCATCGCCTTAGGAGGCGGAATGCCAGCGCCGAGGAGGCGGGCAGGTCGACGCCATATAGGCGGACAAAGTCATCGCCTTAGGAGGCGGAATGCCAGCGCCGAGGAGGCAGGCTGATCGACGCCTTAGAGGCGGACAAAAATCATCGCCACGAAGGTGGAATGCCAGCGCCAAGGAGGCAGGTAGGTCGACACCGTATAGGCGGACAAAGTCATCGCCTTAGGAGGCGGAATGCCAGCGCCGAGGAGGCGGGCTGATTGACGCCTTAGAGGCGGACAAAAATCATCTCCACGAAGGCAGAATGCCAGCGCCAAGGAGGTGGGCTGGTCGATGCCTTAGAGGCGGACAAAGTCATTGCCTTAGGAGGCGGAATGCCAGCACCTTAGAGGCGGGCTGATCGACGCCTTAGAGGCGGACAAAAATCATCTCCACGAAGGCGGAATGCCAGCGCCAAGAAGGCGGGCTAGTCGACGCCTTGGAGGCGGACAAAATCATCGCCACGAAGGCGAAATGCCAGCTCCGAGGAGGCGGGCTGGTCGACGCCTTAGAGGCGGACAAAAATCATCTCCTTTAAGGCGAAGTGCCATGGTTTGTTCGAATATTTGAGGAAATTCTTTGGGAGAGAGAGATTTAGGTTTAAAGACTCTTGAAAATTTTGTAAAGATATTATTACGTCAAAAAATATTTCTGACATTTTTTGGTAAAATTGACTTTTATCGGCGTTTGAAAAGGAGACTTGAATTTTGAAATTATTAACAAGATCTTTTTCGATTTTTGTGGTATAAGATATCCTTGGAGATTTCTGGGGTTTTGCCCCCCAAGATCGGGTTTTGATATCTGTTTAAAAACATCATTCATGGATGTGCAAAGGTTTGGGATCCCTAGGGTCTTGCCCTAGGATCGGGATTTGATTCTCATTTGTTTAGATCGTCTGTACCAGAGCGATTTGTTGTTTCAAGAATGTGAAAGAGGGTCGGCACATAGGTTTATAGTCATTACGGACTGTGTAGGTTTATAGTCATTTCGGACAGTTTGCCAGTGACTTGAATAACTTCTGCGACTACGAATCGAGCTATGTTCTTATCATCTTATTGATATTGCGATTTAAATGAACTTGTTCTTTATCGTCTTATGAAGTCGTGACATGAATCGATTTTGTTTTAGACCGCGACCTCATCGACCTTGAGATTCGAAAGTCATGGCTACGATGTGAGTTGGAAGATATTCTGAAATGTGACTTTAAACAAGTGTTTAACTTGGTGTCAACTTGGATTGAGATATTTGTTTGATACGAAAAGGCCGTCTTTCGAGGTTATTTTATCGAGGTTACAACTCTCTTTGACTTGTTATTTAAAGGGTTTATTTGTCGTCTTACTTACGGCGGCTTGATTGCCTTCTGGTTTGACCATTGTGTTCGTCGGGGTCGACAAGGCTGTTCGTTTGATATCGCAACCCCAAGATTTTGACGTCGTCGGGTCTGCTTATTTGAGACCGCGACTTCTAGAATTTTAGGTCGTCGGGTCTGCTTGTTCAAGACAACGACTTTAGGCGTTTGAGATTGTAAGATGCCTTGTTTTGCGACCGCGACTTTAGGAATTTGAGTATCTTCCTTTTCTAAGGTTTATGTTATTAGTGAAAAGTAAGGATTTGGAGTTTGTTTTAAATAACCCTCCAAATTTAGACATGCTAGTTTGAGTTTCTAACGTCAACTAGTGTTATGAAATTAACTCGAATAGCTCGAGATATGAGCACAAATGCCCCCACCTTTTAATATATATGAGAGTATGAACAACGTGATATATATTAAAAGGAAGTAAAATGGAATAGAAGCACGATGTGAAGGTAAATTTAAATGACCGCCTGTAGTAGTTTTTTTTGAGTTGCCCCCAAGGCTCCGTTTGCCCGTGCAATTTTCGTTTACGAGAGTCACGAGTATTTTTCCTCGCAAAAAATAAGTAAGCCGTCAAATATCGAGTTACTCTCTTTTGTCCTTGGTGCAAAATAAATAAATCACGAAAACCAGAGGCAAAATATAACTTCTTTTCAAAGTTTTCCTAACCCCCCTTTTTTTATTGGGCCAGAAAATACTGTTAGTAAATGAATGGGCCCAAAAAGCTATTTAAACAACCTGACTCGGAGATTTTGCATATGTCATGAATTGAGCCCAATTTTGATCAGGAAATGACGAGGATGCTTGTCTTCCAAATTAATAAAGGGTCCACGCCCAACTATTCCACTCAGTGGGTTGGGCCCAGGTTGTGTAGGGCAGCAGAAAATCGGATCGTGGCCGACGCGATGTGTATCCCTGCGTGGCGATGTGTATCCCTGCGTGGCGATGTGCAGCGCGGCTGTGGCCGATTCAAACGTCAGAGAGTCCGTGCGACTCCGATGTTGGTGGCGTCACGACCGGAACTGGGCGCTTGGTGGTGTGCCGAGGCGGGAGACAGACGCGGTATGGCGGTGACTTCAAATTACAGCGATGCGACGCGACTTTAACTGGCAAATCTTCATCCTCGGCGACGATTGGAGTGGTTTTTCGCGAAGCGGGTCCAGACCCCGGTGGTTTTCAGTCGGAGTGCTTCCACTGCCATGCGAGAGAAAATACCGGCTTTGGCGGCGCTGCAGATTTTTCAGGGGAAAGCGGTCGATTTTTCTTTATTTTGGGGGTGTAGCCCCACTCTATCGACGGGGCTCACTTCGGTTTGGTATTTGGCTGAAAAGGTTTTAACTGTAAGGTGTCGGCGAATGGCCTGTTCACCCGATTTGTGTATGGTTTTCGATTGTTGATGAACAGTTTGTATGAACGTAATGTTTCTGTGAAATCTAGGTATGAATTTTTTGGATGAACAGTGAGTGTCCCATCTAGATTTTTTGTTTTCGGGTCCCAACAAACATGCAGTCAAACCTGTTAGAAGTTCCCACATACGGCGCCAATTATTGTGATCGAAAATTGTAATGATCAAACAATAATGATAAATTTAGTGAACGAATGCATAAACGTAAATAAAACGAGAATTTGTTGACTCAGTTCGTCCGGAAGGACTACGTTTGGGGGCATACCAAGCCAGGATCATTTTACTATGATTTTTTGTGTGTTTTTCTCTTGGGGTTTGTCCCCTATTTATAACAATTACAAGGTACAAAGATGAAAATCCTAACGAGCCACTTAATGGGCCTTCTAAACAGGGAAATACAAAATACACTAAATCTTCGCCCGACTCTTCAATAGATGTGTAAGATCTCTCTTTCTATACCGGACACTGGGAATTTTGCTTATATTTGATATATGGATGCCGACCTTGCTCGTGGGGCGACCTACCAGTCAACTGGTCCCTATTCTCTTCTTTCCGACCTCGCCTGTGGACCCTCCTCGAGGGAGGTCGCTCGTTAAGGCGAGCTTGATCTTCTTTACTCGTCGCCAGATCGCCATTTGAGGCGGTCCTCGACATCTCGTACTCTTCAGCTGAACTTGGTTCTAGCCGCCATGTCATCACCATTTGCCACGCCATCGTCCTTTGCCACTTGGCTGCTGAGTGTTTATTATGGCTACAACAGTAAATGAGATTATTGAAATATTTTACTCAAACTTATACCTATTTGCATATAATACAGAAATGGCACAACTCATTGCACGAAAAGGCCAAGGCAAAAAGATCTGCAATTTCTCATCAATGAAGAAGGATATCATTGATGAGAAATTCGTAGTGTTTTCTGTCACAACAGATCCTGAGTCCTTAGAAGTTCTAGATTGCCTGCGAGCGTGTGGTCTAGATCAGTACTGCTATATCCATCAAAACATTGTCCACACTTATGAAGCCCTATAATTTCTATACAACCTAAAGAAAGACGAGGATGATGATGCGAAGTTGGTATCTTTCGTCGGAGGAATGGAAGTAGTGGTCACAGACAATGATCTACAGAGAATCTTTGGTCTTCGTCAAGGAAGAATTGCTCCAGAATCCTTCACAACTGATATCGGAGAGAAAGAGTTTCTTCAAACCGAGTTGTTGAAACCAGCGAATAAGGATCAGACAGTGAACGTCAAATCTCCATATCTGAAAAGGAAATATCGCCTTCTCTTCGAGATTGTATCCAAGGTGATTATGTGCTTAACCTATAGTTTTGATGCCGTCACTTCTCACAAGATCGGTGTCATGACTGCAATTATCAAAAGGGCATCTGATGTGGATTGGTTAGGTATGTTCAAAACAAAACTGTTGAAAGAGACCGCAAAGTTTGATCTGAACGAAAGGAATGAGGTGTTTTTATCATCGAAGTGCTCCTTCATACATAAAGTTTCAATCACCCTTTCAGACAAGCTGCCTAACAATTTTGAATGGAATGAGGATGGCGCGATGTTGTATCAAGCTAAGTTCAAGGCCATCTTGGGCAAGAACGAATCCCTATCGGGCCAGTCTGATGATGATCCGGCTCCCTATGTGCCCAGACAGAGGGGCAAAGGGAAGGGAAAGACTCTAAGGCACCTGCGTCTTCCATTCAGTCAGAAGCGCATGGAAAGGCCATTCCAGAGAAGAGTTTAAAGAGGAAGGGACTGGCCAAGAAACCAGCTGTACAAGAGAAACGTCAAAAGAGAATCACTTCTCCTCTGAAGAATGTTCCCAGTCCTACTCAGAAGGTGGACAGAGTGGAGGAGTTGATTCAGATTGAATCAGAAGAAGAGGTTGCTGAAAGCTCTGAGTGAACTGCAAGTGAAGGTAGAGATGAGCAGATGCTCGAAGAAGAAGGAGAAAGAGCTGCTGAGGGGACATAAGTTGAGCACTCTGGGGAGATGTCACCATCTGACTCTGTGCCTCTTAACACAGTTTTCAGGAAAGAAAGATCACCCACACCCACTTCCAAGTCCCCATCACCCTCTCCTATCAAATCTCTCAAATCATTCTCACCCTCACCCTCACCCTCACCCTCACCAGTTAAATCACTCCCCTCACCCATATCTGCCACTCCCCTAACCGATGAACCTAAACCCCCTCAACCCATGGCCAGTGAACCACATATATCCTCTGTTGGGGAATGATTCGCACAGATCTATTCGGGGTGAATATTTAAATACAAATTTAATTCATTAATTATTACTAGCATGAATTAATCATATATTAATTCAAATAATAATTGCAACAACATATCATGCATATAAAAAGCCACGTAAAACCTACGCATGCGGAATCTACGGGTTTACGTGAACGTACCTCTCGGGATGGCAATGGCTTTGGTCGGACGGACTAACCAAAAGGACTTCCCAAGTATTCCCTTAGCCCTTGCTCGACAATCCGGTGGAAGGATACTCGCGAACAATTAACAAAAGGAAAAAATAAACTTTGTTGCACCACGTATGTGGATTTGCTAATATTTCCAGCACATGGAATTGTACTTGGGAATGAACTAATCATCCCCTATTTATAGGAGAGGAGGGGCACGAAATTTATGTGATATTTCAATGTGGGATAAGACTTTTCTTGGTCTCCAAGAAATCTTGAATATATCCCATATATTCTCTTTCCCATAATTAAAATATTCCAAAAAAATCCACCTCCTCTATTATGGAGAATTTTCGAAAATAACTAAGCAAGAATCCAAGATTTGGATCTTCTTGAATTTATGAGATATTCTTGTATTTCAAGAAATACATATCTTCCATAATATTTTTTCAAGAAAATCAAGAAAATCTTTCTTGCCCACTAATTTCCAAAAATTTCGAAAATCTCTTAATGAATAACCAAGTGGGAGATTTCTTGAATTTAATGAGATAATCTTGTATTCCAAGAATACATATCTTCATTCCATAACAAAATTCAAAGAAAATCTTTCTCCCTCTTTTATTCATAATTTTCGAAAATAATGGGGAAATGTAAGCAACAATATTTATTTTATTTTAATCACCTTTTCAGTTATTGGACTATATGTTGGGCTACTCAGGGGGCCTTTAGGAGAATTAAGATTGGACCTTCTAATGGATCTTGAATATCTAATATTGAGCCACAATATAATTCAAGCCCATAAATATTAATTAATCCCACTACATAATTAATATTGCACTATCCATCTTAACCCATATTACAGTCAATATGGCTCCCGGTCATTATTTCCCGTGTTTAAGATTATCTAGCCCATTAATTAATTCAAGCCACTGAAATAGCTTTTCATTAATTAATATCTTTTGTCCTTGGTCGAGGAACGGTTCAACATTATTATCCATACCGGAAACAAATTCCACTTGCAAGATTTAGTATGATAAAGCTTATGAACCTCCCAAGGGGGCAAATCAAGCAAGCGTACTTGCACACGATTCTTCGTATTAAATCTTAGCAATCACATGTGACCAATAATATTGCCCAAGATAAAAAACGATTGAATCTCTCTCCGATTCGCTACCCATGATAAGTCAAAGCAATAGTTACCGATCCCACGTGATCCTATTTAAGGGACGAAGGTTAAGAAACAACGAACCATCGAGGTCTAATTCTTCCTTGTTCGGATTCGAAGAATTTATCCTCCTCAGAGGTCCTATTCAACAAGATCGGTCATGCACTAGTGTAATCTCTTGGTCAAGACAAACCAATCGAGCCTTACACCTCAACCTTTTCGCGATGGTTGTTCATTTCCATCTAGGTCGTGAATGGCGTACTTATAGTTACAAAGGGACTGTTAATTTAATCTTCGTGATCGGGTATCACTAAATTAACTACTGATGTAACACGCATTTAATTATTGAACAGTTATGCAAATAAATATATATAACATTCAATCATACTTAAAGCATCGATGATAAACAATTTATTTCAATAAATAAGTCCGAAATTGGTTTTCGATTATACAAAGTAAAAAGCATACTTTTCAGTATAATCCCCAACAATCTCCCACTTATACTCAAAGTCTGCTTTTAAGTATACTACAACACGTCTCGAGTAGTCCGTGACATCTAATGTCACCTACACGAACCTAATAATTTCTCCCACTTATACTCAAAGCAGATTGGCAACGGTCTTGACACCCATTCCACTCACATGTCTCTCGAATGTATTCAGAGGCAGACGCTTTGTGAATGGATGCGCTAGGTCGTCGTCCTCGACGCTATCTTTGCCACATCTATATCTCCTCTCTTAACGATTTCTCGTATAAGATGTCTTTCCTTTAATGTGTTTGTTTGACTCGTGGACTCTTGGTTCTCTTGAATTTGCAACTGCCCCTAGCAGATATTGCTAGACAAATTCAGAACACTATCCAAGTCCACTAAGAAGATCTAGAGCCCAATCGGTTCTTTCACTGCTTCACAAGCAGCTACTTACCCGAGTCCCATGGTTGAGTCAGTGATGCATTTCTGCTTCACACTCGTCCATTTGATGGCTACACTTCCCAAATGGAAACACACTAACTGAGGCAGATAATATCTGGAATCTAAATCTGATTGGAAATCCGAGTCCATGTAGCCGATGGGGATTGGAGTATCTGACTGATAAATCAACATTCTATCCCGAGTTCTTTTCAGAAACTTCAGAATGTTTTTAACTGTCGTCCAATTCGCTTTCCCTGAGTTACTCTGATATCTTGCTACCATGCCTACGGCAAAGCATATATCCGGTCTCGTACACAGCAATGCATACATAAGGTTTCCGACAGCCGAAGCACAAGGAATACCTTTCATGTCATATATCTCCTTTTCGTCTTAGGGAACATTTTCTTGGATAGATGGATTCCAAGTCTGAAAGGTACGAATCCTTTCTTGGAATCTTGCATGCTGAATTGTTTCAAAACCAGTGTCTATGTATGAAACTTGCGATAACCCGACCATCCTTTTCTTGTGATCTTGATCCCAAGGATGTGTCCGGTTTTCCCTAAGTCTTTCATATCAAACTGTTTTGAAAACCATGCCCTTACGTCTGATCACACCTTCACATCGTTCCCGATGATCACAATGTGATCTACGTACAGTACTAAGAATACCAATGCAGTTCTGACACGTTTTTATACACACAACTTTCAAACTCATTTTGATCAAAACCCGTAAGACTTTATAATATGATCAAAACTTTGGTTCCAAGTTATGGATGCCTGTTTGAGTCCGTAAATGGACCTCTTGAGCTTTACAAACTAGGTGTTCTTGGCCTGTTTCAACGAAAACATGGGGTTGTTGCATATAGATCTCTTTATCAAGACTTCCGTTAAGGAAAGCTGTCTTGACATCTATTGCCAGACTTCAAAGTTGAGATGCGCAGCAATCGATAAGAGAATACGGATGGACTTAAGCATGGCTACGGGCGAAAAAGTTTCCTCATAATCGATCCCTTTCTTTCTGAGTATAACCTTTCGCCATTAGTCTTGCTTTAAAGGTTTCAACCTTCCCGTCCGGTCCTCTTTTCCTCTTATACACCCACTTTCATCCAATGGGTTTGACCCCATTAAGTGGTTCGACTAGCTCCCACACTCTATTATGAAACATAGAACCCATATCGTCTTTCATTGCTGTTTGTCAAGAATCTGCATCCATATCTTGGAGTGCCTCGTCATATGCCATGGGTCTGATTCCGGGAATCAAGTCCGAGGACTCTCCTATTCCCATGAATCTCTCGGGCTGTCTAACAACCCTCCCACTATAACGAGGCTCCGGTTGTGAAAACGTATCGTTTGGTATATCATCTAGTACAGTCGGCACTGAGGCTTTCCCTCTAAGCTCATTTAAGGTAATCTCACTTCTGGGTTTTCTTTTGTTTCTATAGTTTTCTTCCAAAATCTAAAGTGGGTGCGGATGTCCACCTTTTGATCTTCGGAACTATAGAACATTCACCCTTTTGTTCCCTCGGGGTATCCTACAAAAACAGCCTTAATTCTGATCGAGGATCCAACTTACCGGTTTCCTTGTCCAACACGTAGGCCGGACACCCCAAAGTTCTCATGTGTCTCATACTAGACTTGCGCCCGGTCCACAATTCTTTGGGGTTCTAGGAACTGATTTGGATAGCACCAAGTTCAGAATGTAAGTCGCTGTTTTCCAAGGCATGACCCCAGAACGACTCGGGAAGATCCGTATAACTCATCATTGATCTAACCATTTCCAAAAGAATTATGTTGCTTCGCTCTGCAAACCCCGTTTTGTTGAGGGGTTCCGGGTGCAGTGAGCTGGGATACAATCCCTTCATCAGATAAGTGGTTCAAAAACTCATCGCTGAGGTATTCGCCTCCACGATCAGATCGTAGAGACTTGATACGTTTTTCCACATGATTCTCTGCTTGAGCCTTAAATTCTTAGAATTTCTCAAAGGACTCAGATTCATGCTTCATAAGGAAAATGTATCTTGAGTAATCATCAATAAAATTACTCATAACCTCCTCTTGCTTTGGTTGACATTGACTACCCGCTCAGGCGCCCAAGGTCCCGTGTTCGGTCCCCCATGTGAGCGAATAATTGCCTCGATTAATTTGGAGGCTTGGAGGCTTATATATGAGATGCTTGGTAGTTGGGTTCGAGATGGTCCGTGGTTCGGGTGGTTCGGTGCCCACCCGGGCGCCCCCCGGGCCCGGGTTTGAACCACCGTGAGCCAATTTTTTTTTCGATAATTCACGATATAGCGACGGATATTGATTAGTGGTGGTTTTGCTTGAGACTTATGTGCTTTTCTTGCTCACTCTTGGCCTAATTTCATGTTTTTATTGCTCAATTTGGATTAATTGCACTTGAAATGGGAAAGGTTTTTGTTTTGCTATCTTTGTAGGAAAATTGTGGATTTTGGAAGCAAAACGCGAGCTCAATATTATTTGGAGTCGAGTCAAATATAGAACCATGTGAAAGAGTTTGAAGTGAGGTTCGCAACGCAAAAAGAACCAAGTCAATCGGAGTTCGGAAGCTCAAGTTATGAAGAAAACGAGCCTAACAAGTGGAAAAGTAATAAAATGGCCATGCACGACCGAAGCTGCACGACTTGCAGTTGCACGACCTGGTGCTCGAGTCGAGCAACCTTGCTCGGCATTTTTGGTCGAGCAGCCATTTTTATACAGCGAGTTCGGTAAATCCTTGAGCTGCTAGACCAACTTCTGGTCGAGCACAATTGCTCGAGTCAAGCAGCCCGAAATGTGAAAACGCGCGCACGATTTTGCCCGTGCACGACCTCCCTTATGGTCATGTAGTTGTGCACGAGTCGAGCACGCCAAAATTGTTGAGTTTCTCAAATTTGACCTAAGGACACGTGCCAGCTGATTCCAAAAGATATAAAAGCTCAGAAGTTCGTTTTTTCACCAGCTAAAGGGAAAGATAGGGGAGAGAGCAAGTGATACTTTTGAGAGTTGCAACTAATACTTTTCATGTTTTTTACATTTTGCTTCCATAGATAGCTTAGATAGTCATATCATAGTCTAGATAGAGTGTTCATTTCAGTTTTGAGCAAGAAACCAAGGAGTATTGATGGATTTTGTATGGATTGGTGCTTGAACTTCAATAGGAAGGTGTTTATTTATTTCTATTTGTTGTTTGTTGCTTATTTTGATATGGGTATCTTATTTCTTTGCATATTACCCATGGGTTTTGCTTGTAGCACCATGGGCTAAGGTTCCTTTGTGTTTGGGTGTTGTGAATTGAGTTGATGGTTGATTAATTGCTTGCTAATGGTGGATTGTCTCTATTGATGGTTGTCTTTTGAATTATGGGTTGTTTAGTGGTCAATTTAGGTGGGTTGGGCTATTAGCTTGTTCGGTTGTCTAGTTTATCACAACGAGAGTTGGGTAAATGAGGGTAGACGGATAGGTATTGGTTTGATTCCCGGATTTGAGTCAATTCACATCCTATTGCAACGAGAGTTGGGTAGGATCGTTAGAATCCCCTTAGTTCACATTGATTCACTAGCTAGTAACTAGTGTTGAAGATGAAGAAATTTATGAGAGTGATCTCTATGCTTCAAGTGGGAACACAAGGGTAGGGAGTAGTTAGTTAGTTAGTTAGAGGACCCTTCCTTTGCAATTACCCGGGTAAGAAAGAGTGAATTCACATCCCGATCTTAGGTGTTTAATGAAACCGGAACCTAGGCTTACCAAGTACGGGAATGGTTAATGAAGAGTGATCGTTCTTAGGGAGTAACCAGACGTAGAGACAACCACCTAGGCAATCGTTAATCGAACATCATCCGAGGATCAACACTTGAACACCTCTCACACTCAAAACACAAAACATTTTCATCTATTCGTTTTACTTATTTGCTCACTAGTTTATAGTTTGTTATTTGTCTACTTAGTTGATAATTGCTTGTTTTTAAGTTTCCTACA
This sequence comes from Stenogyne calaminthoides, assembly GCA_037126765.1. Lineage (NCBI taxonomy): Eukaryota > Viridiplantae > Streptophyta > Magnoliopsida > Lamiales > Lamiaceae > Stenogyne > Stenogyne calaminthoides. Next base: position 6,062,602 of record JBBCBC010000004.1, on the reverse strand, counting down.
TGTTTCACACTATAATCACGCGCCGACACATAGCAATTGGGCTATATTCTACACCCTAGTCCCGTGGATCAATATTTAACCGGGCACGAAACGATCCTCTTATACTTGAGAGGTGAGTGTTGCAAAACACGTGTCAGATATAGCGACGAAAAATAACGGTCGCTAATAGCGATGGAAGTCAGTCGTCGCTAAACCGTCGCCATATTTTTGACGGTATAGTGACGGTTATTCTGGCCCGGGTCCGGACCCATATGTCCGTCGCCAAAACCGTCGCTATTCGGGCGACGATAAAAAGTCTCTAATTAGCGACGGTTATTTTCATAACCGTCGCTAAATCTTTAGGGACCCTCGGTTTCCGACGTTATAAAACCGTCGTCAAAACAAAACCGTTGCCGCCATGTGTAGCGATGGTTATAATCGTCGCTAAAATTGTCATTAAACCCCGTCTTTTTTGTAGTGGTGACATAAACAAAATTTGAGTAAATAGTGATGAATATTTTATATGGTCAAAAATATAAAATCACACCGTATTAGGTACAGGATAAATGACAAAATAGAGGTAATTTTAAATTAAATGTTAGCGTGTATAAATTATTTCATCTTTGGCGTCAAGCGGCCATCAGAATAATAGAACCATAGGTCCATAACAATGAGGTGACGTTGACATAACACAATTTAAGTAGAGTTATGAAGTTTTTTGGTTAAAAATATAAAATGATCAGATTATATATATTAAAATTAGGGTAGGTACAGAATAAATGATAATTTTAAATTTAATGTTAGGTATATATAAAAAATTATTTCAGAGGGATTTCATATATATATAAGACCGATTGCCAATTTAGTATTTTAGTCATATATAAACCCACCAATAATATAATATGAATAAATGAGACCCGTTTAATATATGCGACCGTCTCATAGAATTTTTGTTATTATTTCATTTTTGGCATCAAACGGCCACAAGAGTAATAATAATAAGAAGGGTAAAGTAATTTTTTAGTCCCTTAACTTGTTCCAATTTTGGCTTCAGCCTCTTAACTTTTTTGGGAATTTTTCTTTTAAGGACCGTAACTTTGAGGTGGTGGCAAAACTAAAATCATAACTTTTTGGGTTGAAAAAACAAGGACCGTAAAATTATAGCAATTGCATGCCAAATTAGCCCAAATTACACTAATTTGAGCCAGAAATCAGATCATTCGGTCTAATTTGACCTTAAATTGCTACAAATAAAAGTTACAGTCCTTTTTTATCATCCCAAAAAATTACCGCCCTTATTTTGCTACTTCTAAAGTTATTATCCTTAAAAAATGATTCCCTAACTTTCTCAATTTGAAATTTGTCTTTCTACACATTTATATTGATTTTGGTCCATCTTACCTGCTATCACATATAACCCTCAAATCGCAAGGGACGTGACATTTTATATTTAATTTTTTCTTGAAAAAATATATCAAGTCAAAAAAATAAATCTTCTTAAATCATTTAAAACTAAATTAAAAAATCTGAAATATATTAAAATAGTCAATCAAATCTTAAAAAATAATTAAATTTAAAAAATAACAATCTTAAAAGGTAAACAAAATATAAAAAAATCAACTAAATTTTCAGAACATCATTATATTTTAAAAAATTAAATATCTTCAACTATATATAGAAACTAAATAAAATCTGAAAAATTTAAAAGAACATCAATTAAATCTTCATACATAATTGCTTAAAGGAAATATAAGATACAATAAAAAAATTAAGAATATAATTCCAAGAGCACCCAATACTTAACCCTTTTTTCTTTTTTATTTAAAGGAGCATATGCTTAATTTATAACAAGCTACCTTTATAGATTTAGTTAAGTTTTTTAATATTTTTCAAATTTCATGTAGACATTAGGCCAATTAGGAAAGATAACAAACTTAATAAGCCTATGAAATATTCCAACCAACTTGTAGAAGGTTCAACGTTCAAGACGTTTCGATTCTCCTGTTCCACTTTTTAGTATTTAATTGGTGTTTCATCCTGTTGAATTTTTAACACATGAACCCAAAATATGGTGGTTAATTGAATATTTTATATTATTTCACGTGTTATCCATCCATAGTATATGGAATATAAAGTGGAACACCAACTATGGAACATGTGATCTCATTCCTGTTCAAGGTATTCCAACAACTAATTAATATTTTTTTGTGATATTATGTGAAAAGTGAGAATACGAATTATAGAAGAGAAAACTTATTGTGGGGACGGATTAAAAAAAAGAAAGTGGGAAGCTTATGGTGGGGACGGAGGAAGTATGTATATTAATTCTATGATATTTATATTAACCAAAAAAAAAAAATTTTAAAATAGTTTAATATGTTAAAAATTCAACCAAATAAAATATGACTAACTTAGGAAACAAGCATTTAGATTTATTTTTTGGAAAAAAACTAATTATTTAAATTTTAAAATAATTATATAAATTATTAACCAAATAAATTTAAATATTTTTTGAAAATAATAGTATTTGATAATATGAAGAAAAAAAAATATTTTTAGTTATATATTTAAAATCAATTTTCAGATTTTTAGTTAAATATTTTAAAATATTTTTTATGTTTAAATATTTTAAGATTTATATATTTTGAATAATTTTAAAATAGTTTTTGAAATTATAGTACTATATAAATTGTATTTATTATTTTTAGTGACATTATCTATATTTATTTATTATTTTGATAATTTTTTTATAATTTTAAAAAGTTTCATTCTTTTTTTTATAGTTATAAATTGACTAAATTGAAAAAAGAAAAAAAAAAAAGTGATGTGGCACTCAATTAAACTCATCAACATGGCCATAAATCAACCTCCGCGTGCGCAATTCCTACAACAATTGGATTTTCTGATCCAAAAGTGTGAAAATTGAACACAAAATGACCAAAATTGGACAAAGTTGAGCTAAATTTGGGAAATTAAAAAGATAAAGGACTAACATTTGAGTCACCTAAAATTACATGACCAATATTTATTTTTTTCCCTAAAAAGTTACTACCAGAATTACAAGATTTTGAGATAACTTCTCCCCGAAATAGGAGTTTGATTCACAAATGATCAATCCTATAAACTTAATTTATCCTCAAATATATTGGGTTCGATAATTTTTTTTGTCATCGATGTATTCCCAATAACTCGACAATATTCAACTTACATCTCAAGCCCACGGCAAATCCAAAACTACGTCGTTTCACCGATTGCCTTTGAGACTTTCCCCAAAATAGCCTTTCTCGTGCTATGTTTTCCTAATTACAACACAATCTAGGATTCAAACACCAATCTTGAAAAGAAAAAAAAGTTGTTAACACTCGTGTCTCTTAATGAAATTAAGCACCAAATTAAACTCAGTTCTAATTTTCTAAAATATCTTTTCAGATTTCACATCCACATCATAAAAAAAAATAAATATGTTGATTTCTAACTCTCCATAAGAACCAACTAACGCTTCTTAATGAATTTTTCCTTTCTTTTCATCTTAGTTGTTTTTAATTATTATTACACACAAATTATAATATCTAATTGTATAGGTTCCAATTTAATTATTTTTATTTAATTGAATACATAGTTTATTTCACTTTTCCTAAATATAGAACTATTTTTTTTAATATTGAGATTGTAAGAGTTAGACTATAATAAAATATATTTTGTTACTATACAACTTATTTTATTTGATGAATTAATCTTTGCTCTTAATTATTTTTTTTCCTTTCTTTTCCTGTTAAATATTCTTAATTATTCTTACAATCTTCAATATACATAATCACGTACGGTCTGCCTCGGGTTCATTAATTTGTGCGGCTTAGGTGCATAGCCGCTAGAAATTACTGGTTTTACTACCATCAACTTTGAAAGATTATCCGTCATGTTTTCACTTTTTTGATAACTTCGGTATCCGCCCAAGGACCGACTAATTCGGGGGGCTAAATCCCACTGTCGACTAGCGGGAGAAGCCAGAGAACAGAACTATGTATGAACTGACCCATCTCAAGAATTTGTTTTGAACCTGAAACCTAGAGAGGAGCATACTCCTAAATTCCAAACCTACGGCCACCAGGCCATGTTTTTTCTAACAAATGCAAAGGCTGATATATTTGAGAATTGGAATGTGGTAATGGTTTTCATGAAGTCTATGGGAAGAAGAGTATATATCACGTTGGTTGTATTGAAATTATTTTTCTAACTAACCCGACCCCAATTATTTCTTATATACCATTCTTGGGAAACACCTGCAGTAGCTATATATCTAAGTACCATTTATTTTCAACCACATTAATAATCACTTGGCGAAAATTAAATGAAACTTAACAAAATTAATGTCTACATTAGATGACATGGACACGTTTGTTCAAGTTGAAAATTAAATGAGACTTAATAACATGCATGTTCACACCTAACAATATCAACATATAGATAGTATGTCGACCAAAAATATATAATCAGAAAAGAATATTATATATTGATATTTTATAATGTGCTAAACAATGACACTCGTGTATTAAACAATGCTATTTTGACGGAATTCTTTCATGGTATCAGAGCCTTCAGGCTCACACCCACGTCCTGGGTTCGATTCCTTGAAAAGAAACTCCACCCTTATTAAAAATTGTCCACTCTTAGGGCCTCCGAAGAGAATTCAGCCCACAGTGAGGGGCGGGGAGTGTTAGGGAAATTAAATAATCTAATTAATTCCACTAATCTCTACAAGTTAGGACTTTTAGATGAGGCGGAATTCTTCATATTTAATTAAAAGATGGAGTACATAACATTTTTTGGTTTTAATTATATATTTTCTTGTTTCCGAGTCACAAGATTAGATATTATTTGGTTCATAATTCACCTTAATTTTCTTGGAAATGAATTAATGGGAGAGATGCGTACAAGTGGATTTGGATAGTGACTCGTCCAACAAGAAATCTTGTATGAGAAGATATGACTTTTGCATTTGAATGGGGGAAAAAGCCAATTAGTTTTATGAAGTTGATGAAAAGAAACCCCGCGCAGAAAGCAGGTGGTGGACGAAAGAAGATATAGAGTCATGTTTTGGAAATAATATGTAGGCGCGTAGTTGCAGATAATGATATATGAATGTAACAAGATATTTCATATATTCGGAGACTTTTGGAACAACAACTAGGTAGTATTGAAAAGAAATTAGTGATAAGCGAAAGAATTTTGTGCATTTAATTTTCCATCGCATAATTTCCAAGAAATTAAAAGGCGAAAGCAAAGTTTGTCTTATATGAGTGAAGAAGATAAGAAAAAAAAAAGAAAAGAAACTAATTTCCAAAAAATTAATTTGAATTTGACGTTAGGTGTGAAAGAAGTTTGTGATTGATGAATATTAGATGATATTGTTGTATAAATAAGAGGGTGCAGGGTAAGGTTGTAAGGTGCAGAGTCGAAAACATTAATTAAGTAGCTAGCTAATTACAATATACATTCGTGTTGTCTGAAGCTACCATATATTTAGAAAAGTATTACTTGTTTAGATAGAAAAATATAACTTGATTAGATGAAAAGTATAACTTGTTTAAATAGAAAAGTATTACTTGTTTAGATAGAAAAGTATAACTTGATTAGATGAAAAATATTACTTGTTTAAATAGAAACGATTATTTGTTTAGATAAAAAAGTATAACTTGATTAGATGAAAAGTATTACTTGTTTAAATAGAAAAGTATTACTTGTTTATAATTTTTAAAAAAAAACAAGTAAAAAATATACATTTAATATAATTTAATTAATTTATATAAAAAAAATTATTATATAAAAATGTGATTGAATTAATAAATAAGATAATTGAAATAAAGAATTTAAAAAAAAAAATTGTTAAAAAAAATGATTTTTAGGACATATAGAATTAATTTCATTAAGTAAACGCAAGAAAGTAAGTGCCCGAGCGGAATTAATCCCTTCAGCGCCCAAGGTCCGTGTTCGGTCCCCATGGGAGGCGAATAATTGCCTCGATTAATTTGGAGGCTTGGAGGCTTATATATGAGATGCTTGGTAGTTGGGTTCGAGATGGTCCGTGGTTCGGGTGGTTCGGTGCCCACCCGGGCGCCCCCCGGGCCCGGGTTTGAACCACCGTGAGCCAATTTTTTTTTCGATAATTCACGATATAGCGACGGATATTGATTAGTGGTGGTTTTGCTTGAGACTTATGTGCTTTTCTTGCTCACTCTTGGCCTAATTTCATGTTTTTATTGCTCAATTTGGATTAATTGCACTTGAAATGGGAAAGGTTTTTGTTTTGCTATCTTTGTAGGAAAATTGTGGATTTTGGAAGCAAAACGCGAGCTCAATATTATTTGGAGTCAAGTCAAATATAGAACCATGTGAAAGAGTTTGAAGTGAGGTTCGCAACGCAAAAAGAACCAAGTCAATCGGAGTTCGGAAGCTCAAGTTATGAAGAAAACGAGCCTAACAAGTGGAAAAGTAATAAAATGGCCATGCACGACCGGTCAAGACGACTTGCGGTTAACAGACGACACGGTGCTCGAAGTCGAGCAACCTTGCTCGGCATTTTTGGTCGAGCAGCCATTTTTATACAAATGAAGTTCGGTAAATCCTTGAGCTGCTAGACCAACTTCCGGTCGAGCACAATTGCTCGAGTCAAGCAGCCCGAAATGTGAAAACGCTACAAGACGATTTTGCCCGCACGCGACCTCCCTTATGGTCATGTAGTTGTGCACGAGTCGAGCACGCCAAAATTGTTGAGTTTCTCAAATTTGACCTAAGGACACGTGCCGGTGATTCCAAAAGATATAAAAGCTCGAAGTTCATTTTTTCACCAACTAAAAAGGGAAAGATAGGGGAGAGAGCAAGTGATACTTTTGAGAGTTGCAACTAATACTTTTCATGTTTTTTACATTTTGCTTCCATAGATAGCTTAGATAGTCATATCATAGTCTAGATAGAGTGTTCATTTCAGTTTTGAGCAAGAAACCAAGGAGTATTGATGGATTTTGTATGGATTGGTGCTTGAACTTCAATAGTAAGGTGTTTATTTATTTCTATTTGTTGTTTGTTGCTTATTTTGATATGGGTATCTTATTTCTTTGCATATTACCCATGGGTTTTGCTTGTAGCACCATGGGCTAAGGTTCCTTTGTGTTTGGGTGTTGTGAATTGAGTTGATGGTTGATTAATTGCTTGCTAATGGTGGATTGTCTCTATTGATGGTTGTCTTTTTGAATTATGGGTTGTTTAGTGGTCAATTTAGGTGGGTTGGGCTATTAGCTTGTTCGGTTGTCTAGTTTATCACAACGAGAGTTGGGTAAATGAGGGTAGACGGATAGGTATTGGTTTGATTCCCGGATTTGAGTCAATTCACATCCTATTGCAACGAGAGTTGGGTAGGATCGTTAGAATCCCCTTAGTTCACATTGATTCACTAGCTAGTAACTAGTGTTGAAGATGAAGAAATTTATGAGAGTGATCTCTATGCTTCAAGTGGGAACACAAGGGTAGGGAGTAGTTAGTTAGTTAGTTAGAGGACCCCTTCCTTTGCAATTACCGGGTAAGAAAGAGTGAATTCACATCCCGATCTTAGGTGTTTAATGAAACCGAAACCTAGGCTTACCAAGTACGGGAATGGTTAATGAAGAGTGATCGTTCTTAGGGAGTAACCAGACGTAGAGACAACCACCTAGGCAATCGTTAATCGAACATCATCCGAGGATCAACACTTGAACACCTCTCACACTCAAAACACAAAACATTTTCATCTATTCGTTTTACTTATTTGCTCACTAGTTTATAGTTTGTTATTTGTCTACTTAGTTGATAATTGTTTGTTTTTAAGTTTCCTACATGTTTCACACTATAATCACGTGCCGACACATAGCAATTGGGCTATATTCTACACCCTAGTCCCGTGGATCAATATTTAACCGGGCACGAAACGATCCTCTTATACTTGAGAGGTGAGTGTTGCAAAACACGTGTCAGATATAGCGACGAAAAATAACGGTCGCTAATAGCGATGGAAGTCAGTCGTCGCTAAACCGTCGCCATATTTTTGACGGTATAGTGACGGTTATTCTGGCCCGGGTCCGGACCCATATGTCCGTCGCCAAAACCGTCGCTATTCGGCGACGGTAAAAAGCCGTCTCTAATTAGCGACGGTTATTTCATAACCGTCGCTAAATCTTAGGGACCCTCGGTTTCCCGACAGTTACAAAACCGTCGTCAAAACCGTCGCTGCCATGTGTAGCGATGGTTATAATCGTCGCTAAAATTGTCATTAAACCCCGTCTTTTTTGTAGTGGTGACATAAACAAAATTTGAGTAAATAGTGATGAATATTTTATATGGTCAAAAATATAAAATCACACCGTATTAGGTACAGGATAAATGACAAAATAGAGGTAATTTTTAATTAAATGTTAGCGTGTATAAATTATTTCATCTTTGGCGTCAAGCGGCCATCAGAATAATAGAACCATAGGTCCATAACAATGAGGTGACGTTGACATAACACAATTTAAGTAGAGTTATGAATTTTTTTGGTTAAAAATATAAAATGATCAGATTATATATATTAAAATTAGGGTAGGTACAGAATAAATGATAATTTTAAATTTAATGTTAGGTATATATAAAAAAAATTATTTCAGAGGGATTTCATATATATATAAGACCGATTGCCAATTTAGTATTTTAGTCATATATAAACCCACCAATAATATAATATGAATAAATGAGACCCGTTTAATATATGCGACCATCTCATAGAATTTTTGTTATTATTTCATTTTTGGCATCAAACGGCCACAAGAGTAATAATAATAATAAGGGTAAAGTAATTTTTTAGCCCCTTAACTTGTTCCAATTTTGGCTTCAGCCTCTTAACTTTTTTGGGAATTTTTCTTTTAAGGACCGTAACTTTGAGGTGGTGGCAAAACTAAAATCATAACTTTTTGGGTTGAAAAAACAAGGACCGTAAAATTATAGCAATTGCATGCCAAATTAGCCCAAATTACACTAATTTGAGCCAGAAATCAGATCATTCGGTCTAATTTGACCTTAAATTGCTACAAATAAAAGTTACAGTCCTTTTTTATCATCCCAAAAAATTACCGCCCTTATTTTGCTACTTCTAAAGTTATTATCCTTAAAAAATGATTCCCTAACTTTCTCAATTTGAAATTTGTCTTTCTACACATTTATATTGATTTTGGTCCATCTTACCTGCTATCACATATAACCCTCAAATCGCAAGGGACGTGACATTTTATATTTAATTTTTCTTGAAAAAAATATATCAAGTCAAAAAAATAAATCTTCTTAAATCATTTAAAACTAAATTAAAAAATCTGAAATATATTAAAATAGTCAATCAAATCTTAAAAAATAATTAAATTTAAAAATAACAATCTTAAAAGGTAAACAAAATATAAAAAAATCAACTAAATTTTCAGAACATCATTATATTTTAAAAAATTAAATATCTTCAACTATATATAGAAACTAAATAAAATCTGAAAAATTTAAAAGAACATCAATTAAATCTTCATACATAATTGCTTAAAGGAAATATAAGATACAATAAAAAAATTAAGAATATAATTCCAAGAGCACCCAATACTTAACCCTTTTTTCTTTTTTATTTAAAGGAGCATATGCTTAATTTATAACAAGCTACCTTTATAGATTTAGTTAAGTTTTTTAATATTTTTCAAATTTCATGTAGACATTAGGCCAATTAGGAAAGATAACAAACTTAATAAGCCTATGAAATATTCCAACCAACTTGTAGAAGGTTCAACGTTCAAGACGTTTCGATTCTCCTGTTCCACTTTTCGTATTTAATTGGTGTTTCATCCTGTTGAATTTTTAACACATGAACCCAAAATATGGTGGTTAATTGAATATTTTATATTATTTCACGTGTTATCCATCCATAGTATATGGAATATAAAGTGGAACACCAACTATGGAACATGTGATCTCATTCCTGTTCAAGGTATTCCAACAACTAATTAATATTTTTTTGTGATATTATGTGAAAAGTGAGAATACGAATTATAGAAGAGAAAACTTATTGTGGGACGGATTAAAAAAGAAAGTGGGAAGCTTATGGTGGGACGGAGGAAGTATGTATATTAATTCTATGATATTTATATTAACCAAAAAAAAAAAATTTTAAAATAGTTTAATATGTTAAAAATTCAACCAAATAAAATATGACTAACTTAGGAAACAAGCATTTAGATTTATTTTTTGGAAAAAAACTAATTATTTAAATTTTAAAATAATTATATAAATTATTAACCAAATAAATTTAAATATTTTTTGAAAATAATAGTATTTGATAATATGAAGAAAAAAAAATATTTTTAGTTATATATTTAAAATCAATTTTCAGATTTTTAGTTAAATATTTTAAAATATTTTTTATGTTTAAATATTTTAAGATTTATATATTTTGAATAATTTTAAAATAGTTTTTGAAATTATAGTACTATATAAATTGTATTTATTATTTTTAGTGACATTATCTATATTTATTTATTATTTTGATAATTTTTTTATAATTTTAAAAAGTTTCATTCTTTTTTATAGTTATAAATTGACTAAATTGAAAAGAAAAAAAAAAGTGATGTGGCACTCAATTAAACTCATCAACATGGCCATAAATCAACCTCCGCGTGCGCAATTCCTACAACAATTGGATTTTCTGATCCAAAAGTGTGAAAATTGAACACAAAATGACCAAAATTGGACAAAGTTGAGCTAAATTTGGGAAATTAAAAAGATAAAGGACTAACATTGGAGTCACCTAAAATTACATGACCAATATTTATTTTTTCCCTAAAAAGTTACTACCAGAATTACAAGATTTTGAGATAACTTCTCCCCGAAATAGGAGTTTGATTCACAAATGATCAATCCTATAAACTTAATTTATCCTCAAATATATTCAGTTCGATAATTTTTTTTGTCATCGATGTATTCCCAATAACTCTGACAATATTCAACTTACATCTCAAGCCCACCGGCAAATCCAAAACTACGTCGTTTCGCCGATTGCCTTTGAGACTTTCCCCAAAATAGCCTTCTCGTGCTATGTTTTCCTAATTACAACACAATCTAGGATTCAAACACCAATCTTGAAAGAAAAAGTTGTTAACACTCGTGTCTCTTAATGAAATTAAGCACCAAATTAAACTCAGTTCTAATTTTCTAAAATATCTTTTCAGATTTCACATCCACATCATAAAAAATAAATATGTTGATTTCTAACTCTCCATAAGAACCAACTAACGCTTCTTAATGAATTTTTCCTTTCTTTTCATCTTAGTTGTTTTTAATTATTATTACACACAAATTATAATATCTAATTGTATAGGTTCCAATTTAATTATTTTTATTTAATTGAATACATAGTTTATTTCACTTTTCCTAAATATAGAACTATTTTTTTTAATATTGAGATTGTAAGAGTTAGACTATAATAAAATATATTTTGTTACTATACAACTTATTTTATTTGATGAATTAATCTTTGCTCTTAATTATTTTTTTTCCTTTCTTTTCCTGTTAAATATTCTTAATTATTCTTACAATCTTCAATATACATAATCACGTACGGTCTGCCTCGGGTTCATTAATTTGTGCGGCTTAGGTGCATAGCCGCTAGAAATTACTGGTTTTACTACCATCAACTTTGAAAGATTATCCGTCATGTTTTCACTTTTTTGATAACTTCATTATCCGCCCAAGGACCGACTAATTCGGGGGCTAAATCCCACTGTCGACTAGCGGGAGAAGCCAGAGAAACAGAACTATGTATGAACTGACCCATCTCAAGAATTTGTTTTGAACACGAAACCTGCAGAGAGGAGCATACTCCTAAATTCCAAACCTACGGCCACCAGGCCATGTTTTTTCTAACAAATGCAAAGGCTGATATATTTGAGAATTGGAATGTGGTAATGGTTTTCATGAAGTCTATGGGAAGAAGAGTATATATCACGTTGGTTGTATTGAAATTATTTTTCTAACTAACCCGACCCCAATTATTTCTTATATACCATTCTTGGGAAACACCTGCAGTAGCTATATATCTAAGTACCATTTATTTTCAACCACATTAATAATCACTTGGCGAAAATTAAATGAAACTTAACAAAATTAATGTCTACATTAGATGACATGGACACGTTTGTTCAAGTTGAAAATTAAATGAGACTTAATAACATGCATGTTCACACCTAACAATATCAACATATAGATAGTATGTCGACCAAAAATATATAATCAGAAAAGAATATTATATATTGATATTTTATAATGTGCTAAACAATGACACTCGTGTATTAAACAATGCTATTTTGACGGAATTTTTTCATGGTATCGAGAGCCTTGGGGCTCACACCCACGCCCTGGGTTCGATTCCCTTGAAAGAAACTCCACCCTTATTAAAAATTGTCCACTCTTAGGGCCTCCGTAAGAGAATTCAGCCCACGAGTGAGGGGCGGGGGAGTGTTAGGGAAATTAAATAACGAATTAATTCCACTAATCTCTACAAGTTCGGACTTTTAGATGAGACGGAATTCTTCATATTTAATTAAAAGATGGAGTACATAACATTTTTTGGTTTTAATTATATATTTTCTTGTTTCCGAGTCACAAGATTAGATATTATTTGGTTCATAATTCACCTTAATTTTCTTGGAAATGAATTAATGGGAGAGATGCGTACAAGTGGATTTGGATAGTGACTCGTCCAACAAGAAATCTTGTATGAGAAGATATGACTTTGCATTTGAATGGGGGAAAAAGCCAATTAGTTTTATGAAGTTGATGAAAAGAAACCCCGCGCAGAAAGCAGGTGGTGGACGAAAGAAGATATAGAGTCATGTTTTGGAAATAATATGTAGGCGCGTAGTTGCAGATAATGATATATGAATGTAACAAGATATTTCATATATTCGGAGACTTTTGGAACAACAACTAGGTAGTATTGAAAAGAAATTAGTGATAAGCGAAAGAATTTTGTGCATTTAATTTTCCATCGCATAATTTCCAAGAAATTAAAAGGCGAAAGCAAAGTTTGTCTTATATGAGTGAAGAAGATAAGAAAAAAAAAAGAAAAGAAACTAATTTCCAAAAAATTAATTTGAATTTGACGTTAGGTGTGAAAGAAGTTTGTGATTGATGAATATTAGATGATATTGTTGTATAAATAAGAGGGTGCAGGGTAAGGTTGTAAGGTGCAGAGTCGAAAACATTAATTAAGTAGCTAGCTAATTACAATATATATTCCTGTTGTCTGAAGCTAGCTAGCATATATTTAGTTTCATATTAATCGTGATGGCGGGTATTAATCTTCCAAAGTTGATGGTGATGAAACCAGCAGGTAATTAGTATATCCTGCATTACTTATGTATATGTATGTATTTTATAACAATATGTAACTCTATCGATCTCTTTAATTTCTTGAGTAGGTACGGTAACATACCCATTAATTAATAATTAAATCTTGTTTTGTTAAAAAAAAAAAAAAAAAAAGGTAATTATAGGTACGCAGGCTACACAGACGGGGGTGATGTATTTTGTCAAGAAGATAAAGCGGTTTTCGCCTTACGGGCGAAGATTGAAGTAGAATGGGCGGGTGATGGCGAGAATGTTCACCTACGATTTTATCATAGCAATAAATATTGGGCACAGAGTACTGTAGGTAACTGGATTGTTGCCATCTCCAACCAACGGGAGGAAGATGCAACGAAATTAGGGGGTGTACATTGTTCAAGCCAACTTTGTTCACAAGGAGGACGGGATTAATAATATTCTCCTCCAGTTGGCTCACGTTCAAAAGCGAAATCTTGGCGTGCGAGTAGATTCGCGAGCAATCGTGTTTATGTAGGTGATGATGGCGATGATGCTGATCCTGATGCTTTCTCTTTTCGTGGATCGGGATAGTTTGTTAAAAATTCTAAAAGCGTCACATTCAAGGTAGCAGCTAACTACCTCGGCTGTCGGGGATGGCACGTGGGACCTGCAATTCTCAGGCTTAGATGGTAAGGGCAAGAACGACGCCTTCGTCGTCCACTGGCAACCAGGCGGACATCTTCGCCTAGAGTCTGAGCTTCTAACTGGCAAGTTCTGGAGGCGTACTAGTCCTGATAATTGGATATTATTGGCAACTGCAGGCGCGGTGGACGCCAACACTTTGTTTTGGCCCCAGAAAATTGATAGTAGCACCATCTCTCTTGTTGGCGTTGGCAATGTCTTCTGTGGCCGTATGTCGTCAAAAAATAGGTGCCAATTTCGACTGTTTTAACGCTGCTGCAGCAGTTTCATATGTTACCGACAAAGCAAGATTGGTGGTGGAAGAACTTGTCCTCAACAGAAACATCAGTGATCTTCAATACCAGACGCAGGATGCTCGAGTATTCGATGAGCTACCTAATTTATCCCTTGGCGAATGTACTTCGTACAATCCATCCGACAAAAGAGCTGATGTAACTGTCACAATTCCATATCAAGATGCTACCTCTTATTATTTCACCAACGATTTCTTAATGAATACACAAGTCCCATTCGTCATCCAAGCTCGCATACCAACCATTATTAATGCTAATGCGGATCCAAATTCGACGATTATTGATATCTCTGGTGATGAGGTGACTATTGAATCATTTCTGTGGAACAAAAAATTCAGCCCAGCTCTCGACTCACAGCAGATTACACATACAGTACCTAACGTACCACCAAGGACAACAGTTACGGTTAAATACCTAGCCACACTTGGCAAGTGTAGCGTTCCCTTCACCTACACTCAGAAAGACCAAGATATTGTCGCCACCACCTCTACCTATCATGATGGTATCTTCTACGGTTCCAATCATTATAGCTACCATTTTGAAACAACCCTTGGAATCGCTGTTGCTGCCTCTGCCGCAAAATGATCCTTCCATCTCCTTAATAATTATATATATATATATATATATATATATATATATATTAATTCTCTTTTGTAATTCTATGTAGGCTGAGGGTTTTTTTCATCAACTTTCTTAAAAAGTTGGTTTTTTCCCTCATACATATTATATGCTCATCAATAAACTTTTTCTTCATTAATTAATTATTAGTGTCCCTCTCTTTCAACTTAATTAATTTATACATTACGACGTCGGTTAAGGTTGATTTCCTCCGTTTCTAGGGAATCGGATTCTTCAGATGAAGAATCCACATCACTCTTCCTTCTGGATGAAGAATCCGCACTGCGCTTCTTCTTCTCCTTGTGAGTTCCCGCCATTGCTCGGATTCCCTTTTGCGATTCTCGTCTACTTTCAATGAAAGCATCAATTTGATGAGAACCGCGATCGCAAAACACAAATAATACGCAAAGAACGATAACAATTGTTGCCCCAACTCAGGTTGACAAGAAACAATTAGGTTTTGACAAGTTGTCAAGAGGTTTTTTATTATTATTTTTGATTAAAAACAAAGAAAAATCGTCCACATACTTATAGGACAAAAAACAGGACCAAATCTGCTCCAAAAAGGACCAAATCTCACCCTAAATCTAGAAGCCTTAAATTAAAATTAAAAGAAAAAAACAAAATCTAAGCCTATAAAATAAATAAAAACAATAAATATATGATAATCTTGATATTCCTTGTGAATCTTGCCAAATCTTGGAATATATCTTGAAAAATCTTGCCCACTAGCTTTAGTTGCAAGAGTAGGACAATTCTTTGTCATATAATCTTGCACGTATTATTGGGTCCAAAAACCCTCGTTCGCATCACTTGGCCAAAACAATTTATTCGACGTTAGGTGCCATTTTGAATTGGCCCATATGCAATAATCGGTATTTCCGCCTCAAAAAAAATGCCGATAATTGGATATGGACCGATTCAATTGATACAAAGTGGCAATTTAACATCGACACTATATATATTATTAAAATAAAAAATTATAAAAAGAAGAATGATATATTATAAAAAATTATTGTAATAATAAATAAATTCAGATTATATCCTTAAAAATTCAATTTTATTATTATTTTTTAAAAATCCTAGAAAAAATCTAAAAATTTTCCAAAAAATAAAAACTAAATCTTGAAAAAAAAAATTGAAATTAGTTATAGCTGAAAATCTGTAAATTAATTTTAGAATACATAATTAAACAAATATTTTAATGTTTAAAATAATAACATAAATAAAAATTCAACCTAATAAAATCTGTAAGTTTATTTAAAATAATTATATAAGCTAAAAATAATTGAACATAATTAAAATTATTTAAAATATTACTTAAGATAAAAAATACTCCCTCCGTCCACCAAGCTGTGCTCATTTCGTTTTGACATGTTTATGCGGAAAGGTAAATGTTGTGATCGAAAATTGTAATGATCAAACAATATTGATAAATTTAGTGAACGAATGCATAAACGCAAATAAAACGAGAATTTGTTGACCCAGTTCGTCCGGAAGGACTACGTCTGGGGGCATACCAAGCTAGGATCATTTTACTATGATTTTTTGTGTGTTTTTCTCTTGGGGTTTGTCCCCTATTTATAACAATTACAAGGTACAAAGATGAAAACCCTAACGGGCCACTTAATGGGCCTTCTAAACAAGGAAATACAAGATACACTAAATCTTCGCCCGGATCTTCAATAGATGTGTAAGATCTCTCTTTTCTATAACGGACACTAAGAATCTTGCTTATCTTCGATATATGGATGGCGACCTTGCTCGGGGGGGCGACCTCGGGGAGGTCGCCCGGTCGGTGGTCCTATTCTCTTCTTTCCGACCTCACCTGTGGACCCTCCTCGAGGGAGGTCGCTCGTTAAGGCGAGCTTGATCTTCTTTACTCGTCGCCAGGCCGCCCTTTGAGGGCGGTCCTCGGCATCTCGTACTCTTCAGCTGAACTTGGTTCTAGCCGCCTTTGCCACTTGGCTGCTGAGTGTTTATTATGGCTACAACAATTGCCCCCAAGGGCGGACTTCGACTTCGTTCGGAGGTCGGTCTTGATCTTTGTTCAAATAAGACTTATCTGATTTTTGCCCTTGAGGATGCATTCTTTGCCCTTGTGTATATTTTGAATGCCTTCACGAGGTCTTGATTGTTCATACTTTGATGATAATACTTCTGGTATCAAGTTTGGATCTTCAACTTCAAAATTGGGTGTGTTTTAGTGGGCTCGATTCTCCCTCGTGCCCCCAGGACGGGTGTCTATCTTGTGCTCGCTGTTTGTCACGTAGGCATTTGATTTTATTTATTTGTGCTCGTACTTTGAGGTAAATCTTTTTGTACGAGTCTTTTTACGTCTGTGCTCGGACTTTGAGTTGAATCTCTTTGTGCGAGCCTTTTCTATGCTCGCACTTTGAGTTGAATCTCTTTGTGCGAGCCTTTTCTGTGTTCGCACTTTGAATTGAATCTCTTTGTGCGAGCCTTTTCTGTGCTCGCACTTTGAGTTGAATCTCTTTGTGCGAGTCTTTTCTGTGCTCGCACTTTGAGTTGAATCTCTTTGTGCGAGCCTTTTACGTCTTTCGCACTTTGAGTTGAATCTCTTTTGTGCGAGCCTTTTTCGTCTTTCGCACTTTGAGTTGAATCTCTTTGTGCGAGTCTTTTTCTGTCTTTCGCACTTTGAGTTGAATCTCTTTGTCCGAAGTCTTTTTCGTACTTTCGTACTTTTTGAGGTGAGCCTCTCTTTGTATTAGTCTTTTTTTGCGCTCATCGGCGACCATTTAAATTTGAAGCGGTTTGCAACTTTTTGTACTTAGCCTTGAGGGGTATACATCGATAATGAAAATCATTTCTTTTTTTCCTTCATTTATTATTGCCGACTTGATTTCCTTACGCGACTTTAATTAGAATTGTACATGTTCTTGATGTCCTATTTGGATGCGGCTTGTTTATGAACTTTGCTTAGTCGTCTTACAAAGTCGGGGGAGGACCACACCACTAGGGTGGCGATCTCGCCGCTAGTATGTCTAAAGTCGTACCTCGGGGGTTGATGTTTATTCATGCGACCTCCTTCGGTTTAAACACGTAGGAATTTTGAAAAGAAATATAACATTTTGTTTGACTTGTATTGGCTTATGATAGATAAAACCACTGAATCTCGCCGAAATAGGTGGAAAGCCGACGCCGAAGAGGCGGGTAGGTCGATGCCAATGAAGGCGGACAAAGTCGTCGCCGTAGGAGGCGGAATGCCAGCACCGAGGAGGCCGGCAGGTCGACGCCGTATAGGCGGACAAAGTCATCACCTTAGGAGGCGAAATGCCAGCTCCGAGGGCGGGCGGTGTCGATGTCAGATAGGCGGATAAAGTCATCGCCTTTAGAGGCGTGAATGCCGCCGCCAGCATACGGGCAGTCGATGCCATATATAGGCGACAAAGTCATCGCATTTTAGGAGGCGGAATGCCGCCGTAGGAGGCTGGGGCGTGTCGACGCCATATAAAGTGATAAAGTCACGCTTTAGGGGAGGCGGAATGCCGAGGGAGGAGGCAGTCGATCGACGCTTTAGAGGCGACAAAAATCATCGCTTAAGGTGGAATGCCGCCAAGGAGGCAGTAGGTCGACACCGTGAGATAAAGCGATAAAGTCATCGCTTTAGGAGGCGGAATGCCGACGAGGAGGCGGGTTGATTGACGCCCAGAGGCGGACAAAATCATCTCCCCACGGCGTAATGCCGCCGCCAAGATAATGGTCGATGCCTTAGAGGCGACAAAGTCATTGCTTTAGGGAGGCGGAATGCCGAAGACCTTAGAGGCTGGTTGATGGGACGCCTTAGAGGCGGACAAAAATCATCTCCACGAAGGCGGAATGCCAGCGCCAAGAAGGCGGGCTAGTCGACGCCTTGGAGGCGGACAAAATCATCGCCACGAAGGCGAAATGCCAGCTCCGAGGAGGCGGGCTGGTCGACGCCTTAGAGGCGGACAAAAATCATCTCCACGAAGGCGGAAGTGCCATGGTTTGTTCGAATATTTGAGGAAATTCTTTGGGAGAGAGAGATTTAGGTTTAAAGACTCTTGAAAATTTTGTAAAGATATTATTACGTCAAAAAATATTTCTGACATTTTTTGGTAAAATTGACTTTTATCGGCGTTTGAAAAGGAGACTTGAATTTTGAAATTATTAACAAGATCTTTTTCGATTTTTGTGGTATAAGATATCCTTGGAGATTTCTGGGGTTTTGCCCCCCAAGATCGGGTTTTGATATCTGTTTAAAAACATCATTCATGGATGTGCAAAGGTTTGGGATCCCTAGGGTCTTGCCCTAGGATCGGGATTTGATTCTCATTTGTTTTAGATAAATGCATGCGAGGCGATTTGTTGTTTCAAGAATGTGAAAGAGGGTCGGCACATAGGTTTATAGTCATTACGGACTGTGTAGGTTTATAGTCATTTCGGACAGTTTGCCAGTGACTTGAATAACTTCTGCGACTACGAATCGAGCTATGTTCTTATCATCTTATTGATATTGCGATTTAAATGAACTTGTTCTTTATCGTCTTATGAAGTCGTGACATGAATCGAAATTTGTTTTAGACCCGCGACCTCATCGACCTTGAGATTCGAAAGTCATGGCTACGATGTGAGTTGGAAGATATTCTGAAATGTGACTTTAAACAAGTGTTTAACTTGGTGTCAACTTGGATTGAGATATTTGTTTGATACGAAAAGGCCGTCTTTCGAGGTTATTTTATCGAGGTTACAACTCTCTTTGACTTGTTATTTAAAGGGTTTATTTGTCGTCTTCTTTACGGCGGCTTGATTTTGCCTGGTTTGACCATTGTGTTCGTCGGGATTAAACAAAATTCATTCGTTTGATATCATAACCCCAAGATTTTGACGTCGTTAAGATGCGCTTATTTGAGACCGCGACTTCTAGAATTTTAGGTAAATAAGATGCCTTGTTCAAGACAACGACTTTAGGCGTTTGAGATTGTCGGGTCTGCTTGTTTGCGACCGCGACTTTAGGAATTTGAGTATCTTCCTTTTCTAAGGTTTATGTTATTAGTGAAAAGTAAGGATTTGGAGTTTGTTTTAAATAACCCTCCAAATTTATACATGCTAGTTTGAGTTTTAACGTCAACTAGTGTTATGAAATTAACTCGAATAGCTCGAGATATGAGCACAAATGCCCCCCACCTTTTTAATATATATGAGAGTATGAACAACGTGATATATATTAAAAGGAAGTAAATGGAATAGAGCACGATGTGAGTGAAATTTAAACGATTGTAAGTAGTTTCTTTTTGAGTTCTTTTTAAGGCTCCGTTTTTCTGCAATTTTGCAATTTTAGTTTACGAGTCAAGTATTTTTCCTCGCCAAAAAAAAAATAAGTAAGCCGTCAAATATCGAGTTACTCTCTTTTGTCCTTGGTGCGAAATAAATAAATCACGAAAACCAGAGGCAAAATATAACTTCTTTTCAAAGTTTTCCTAACCCCCTTTTTTTTTATTGGGCCAGAAAATACTGTTAGTAAATGAATGGGCCCAAAAAGCTATTTAAACAACCTGACTCGGAGATTTTGCATATGTCATGAATTGAGCCCAATTTTGATCAGGAAATGACGAGGATGCTTGTCTTCCAAATTAATAAAGGGTCCACGCCCAACTATTCCACTCAGTGGGTTGGGCCCAGGTTGTGTAGGGCAGCAGAAAATCGGATCGTGGCCGACGCGATGTGTATCCCTGCGTGGCGATGTGCAGCGCGGCTGTGGCCGATTCAAACGTCAGAGAGTCCGTGCGACTCCGATGTTGGTGGCGTCACGACCGGAACTGGGCGCTTGGTGGTGTGCCGAGGCGGGAGACAGACGCGGTATGGCGGTGACTTCAAATTACAGCGATGCGACGCGACTTTAACTGGCAAATCTTCATCCTCGGCGACGATTGGAGTGGTTTTTCGCGAAGCGGGTCCAGACCCCGGTGGTTTTCAGTCGGAGTGCTTCCACTGCCATGCGAGAGAAAATACCGGCTTTGGCGGCGCTGCAGATTTTTCAGGGGAAAGCGGTCGATTTTTCTTTATTTTGGGGGTGTAGCCCCACTCTATCGACGGGGCTCACTTCGGTTTGGTATTTGGCTGAAAAGGTTTTAACTGTAAGGTGTCGGCGAATGGCCTGTTCACCCGATTTGTGTATGGTTTTCGATTGTTGATGAACAGTTTGTATGAACGTAATGTTTCTGTGAAATCTAGGTATGAATTTTTTGGATGAACAGTGAGTGTCCCATCTAGATTTTTTTTTTTGGGTCCCAACAAACATGCGATCAAACCTGTTAGAAGTTCCCACATCTGGCCAATTATTGTGATCGAAAATTGTAATGATCAAACAATAATGATAAATTTAGTGAACGAATGCATAAACGTAAATAAAACGAGAATTTGTTTATTTCGGTTCGTCGGGAAGGACTACGTTTGAAGCATACCAAGCGGAGGATCATTTTACTTATGATTTTTTGTGTGTTTTTCTCTTGGGGTTTGTCCCTATTTATAACAATTACAAGGTACAAAGATGAAAATCCTAACGAGCCACTTAATGGGCCTTCTAAACAGGGAAATACAAAATACACTAAATCTTCGCCCGACTCTTCAATAGATGTGTAAGATCTCTCTTTCTATACCGGACACTGGGAATTTTGCTTATATTTGATATATGGATGCCGACCTTGCTCGTGGGGGCGACCTACCAATCAATCGGTCCCTATTCTCTTCTTTCCAGGCCTACTTTGTGGACCCTCCTCGAGGAGGTCGCTCGTTAAAAGCGAGCTTGATCTTCTTTACTCGCCGCCGGATCGCCATTTGAGGCGGTCCTCGACATCTCGTACTCTTCAGCTGAACTTGGTTCTAGCCGCCATGTCATCACCATTTGCCACGCCATCGTCCTTTGCCACTTGGCTGCTGAGTGTTTATTATGGCTACAACAGTAAATGAGATTATTGAAATATTTTACTCAAACTTATACCTATTTGCATATAATACAGAAATGGCACAACTCATTGCACGAAAAGGCCAAGGCAAAAAGATCTGCAATTTCTCATCAATGAAGAAGGATATCATTGATGAGAA